>CM034710.1:96762744-96780572 GCA_020142125.1 Phrynosoma platyrhinos | reverse complement strand
ATTAGGACTTTAAGCAGTGATTAACCTGAGAAAATCGCATAATTGACATTAAAACATGATTAAAATGAGATTAACACAAGGGCCGTTATCCTGTGAATAACTAGGGAATAACCAGGCAATAAACCTGTGAGTGATTTGCTGCTGTACTCTTGCCTGGTTATTCACAGGTTAATGGCACTTGAATCACTTTTCACCTTGATGTCGTGTGAAAGCCATTAGCACAATTGCACGATAATAATGGGTTATCATGGGATAATATAACTTTGAACATGACGTTGTGTGAAAATCATTTGTGCAATTGCGGGATTATCATGGGTTAATCACCATTTATACTTCTAATTGTCCCCTGTGTCATAAACTCCATAGAATAGAATAATAGAATCACAGAGTTGGAAGAGACCACAAGTGCCATCTAGTCCAATCCCCTGCCATGCAAGAACTCACAATCAATGCACCCCTAACAGATGGCAATCCAGCCTCTATTTAAAGACCTCCAAAGGAGGAGACTCCACCACTCTCCAAGGCAGCATCTTCCACTGTCAAACAGCTCTTATTGTCAGGAAGTTCTTCTTAATGTTTAGGTGGGATCTCTCTTTCTGTAGCTTCCATCCATTGTTCTGTGTCATCTTCTCTGGAGCAGCAGAAAACAAGCTTGCTCCATCCTCAATATGACATCCCTTCAAATATTTAAACAAGACTATCATGTCACGTCTTAATCTTTTCTTCTCCAGGCTAAACATATCTAGCTCCCTAAGTCTCTCCTCATAAGGCATGGTTTCCAGACCCTTCACCATGTTGGTTACCCTCCTCTGGACACACTCCAGCTTGTCAACATCCTTTTTGAAAATTGTGGTGCCCAGAACTGGACACAGTATTTCAGGTGAGGCCTGACCAAAGCAGAATAGAGTGGTGCTATTACTTCTAGACACAGTACTTCTATTGATGCAGCCTAGAATCACACTGGCTTTTTTAGCTGCCGCACCACACTGTTTACTCATGTTCAACTTGTGGTCTACCAGGACTCCTAGATCCCTTTCACATGTAGTTTTGTTAAGACAAGTGTCCCCCATCCTATATCCATGCATCTCATTTTTTTATGCTGTAAGTGCAGTACCTTACATTTCCCCCAAAGTACAATTTGTTAGTTTTGGCACAGTTTCCTAATCTATTCAGGACATTTTGAATTTTGATTCTGTCCTCTGGGGTATTAGCTACTCCTCCCGATTTGGTGTCATCTGCAAATTTGATAAGCATGCCCTCTATTCTTTCACCCAAGTCGTTGATAAAGATGTTGAGTAGCATTGAGCCTAGGGAAGAACCCTGTGGCTCCCGACTGGTCACTTCTGTCCAGGATGAAGAGGAGCCATTGCTGAGCAACCTTTGGGTTCGGCCGGTCAACCAACCCTAACAGCACAACCTCTGGTCACCCTGGATCAACACATTGGGCAGAGTGAAACAATTGCCTCAGGAGGGTGACTTTTAAAAATTAATTTTTATCAGTTTTTCAAAGGTTAAAAACCAACAATCCACTATACACATAAATCCAACATAAACAACTATACAGACATAACTATACATAGTGCAACATACTAACACACCAAAGCATAACTTCCTAATTGATTGTATTCACCATATTTAAGCAACGTCCTTGATTTTCTTATCCATGAATTGATCCTTGAGATCTCTGTACTTATGAAGTTATAAACGTCATAGTCTTCTTTTCCTTTCTGTCCACTAAATTTCAAAAGTGCACGGAATTATCAATTAGATGTCTTCTATGGTCAATTATTGGTGATAATTCCTATATCAATTTGTAGCTTATGCCTTTATTGTATTTATAATTTTATCCTAATTTAATAGTTAGTATTTTAATCGTAATTGTTTTAGCTGAATCTGATTTAATAACTTTTTAAGGGGGGAGGAGGGAATTATGCTGTTTTATGCTGTATGTTATTTTATTATTGTTCACCGCCCGGATTGGCTTGCCACAGGGCGGTATACAAATAAAAATTATTATTATTATTATTATTATTATTATTATTATTATTATTATTATTCTATATTTCTCAGATCTGGCCATTTTGTTATCCAGTTTCCTTTTATCGGTCTCCATTCTCCTTCTGTCTATTACATCTGTAATAGAAGGAGGGTGATTTTGATGGTCAGGGGGAGCAACCTCCAAGCCACTCTCATCCATTGGAGACCGGGGCTCATAGCCTTCAGCTGTGCTATCGTCTATGCACTTTATTTGTTTTATTTTTAAATTCAGGATATTTTTACATCACCTCCCAGCAGTGGCAACACTAGGGAGTGCGGCAGGTGCAGACCTCACCAGGTGACATCCCTAAAGGGGGGTGACAACCACTTCTGCTCAAACACCTGTATTTTTGCAGAAACATTGTGGCATTTGCCTGTATCTCTTTAAAATGCTTTAAAAGATGGTGGGAGTGAGCTGAACCTCAGTGGGAGAAGAAAGGAGGGTCCCCAGAATTTTTTAAAATTAAAATTTCAAATTTTTAATTTTTTTAAAAAATGATTTTTTAAAAAACAAATTCTTTAAAAACATTGCATTTGACCAAATCTTCACTATGTGCATGTAAAAACTTTCAGGTTATGCATATGATATTATAATTTGAAGGTATACTTTTAATTTTGCTAGTTGTTTACATTACAACTATTAGCATTACATTCAGTGGTATATATAGGAATTATGATTTGCAAGAAACATTCATGCATTTTTTTTTTACTAAGGATGCTGTACAAGGGGGTATTATAAAGTAATAATTATCCCCCAGAAGTTATTGTGGTATATTAATGAAATTTTGTCAGTGTCATCACTGGTCCCTAAGTCCATGATGTTGAGAAAATCAGCTCATCCTGTCCTTTATTATTGTGACAGGTTGTGCCAGAAGTGACTAAAGCAGGGGTAGGCAACCTTCCCCTTTAAGGGCCGAGGGACTTCAGCTCCCAGAAGCCTCAGCCATGTTGACCAATACTCCCATGTTGGCCAATAGCTCCTGGAATTCTGGGAGTTGAAGTCCCTCGGCCCTTAAAGGGGAAAGGTTGCCTACCCCTGGACTAAAGTGTAATATTCCTTAACCTCCAAGAAGGACAAGGCACCACCAAAATGTAGGACCAGGCAAGGGGCAAAAATGTAGGGCATGCAAGGGTAAAATCTAGTGCATGCAAGGGACAAAATGTAGAGCATGCAAGGGGGAAAATGTAGGGCATTCCCAGAGAAAAGCTCAAAACACGACAATATCCATTTAAAATATACTGTAAATCCATGCTTTTTAGGACCTGAACAGACTGCCAGAAATAATCCAATTTGAGACCACTTTAACTGTCCTGGCTCAATGCTAGGGAGTCATGGGTATTGTAGTTTTTTTCTGAGACATTGAGGCTTCTCTGTCAAGAGAGCTTTGGTGCTACGATAAACTGCAGTTCCCATTATTCCCTAGCACTAGGACAGGGTAGTTAAAGTGGTCTCAAGCTGGATTATTTCTGTTCGGGCCTTTAGTCCTGCTCACAAGGGAGGATGTTTTGGAATGCCTCTTGGAGTTGGAGAGGAGACTCTTGGAATGGAGGAGGACATGCCCTGGGAAGGGAGGGGGAAAAGGGCTGGTTGCCTGGCAACCGAAAGAGTGAGGAAGGCGGCCATTTTGTCTTCCTGGCCCGGCCTGGCCTGGGAGGAGCGAGGCGAGGCGCCGCCTTCGGGTGCTCCTGCCTCCACGCTCCGGCTGCGGCTTCTTCCTTGGCCTGCTTCACTCCAGCTGCCGGTAAATGACTTAGTCCCCCTTTCCCAGCTGCCCTTCCTCGGAGATAATCCGGTTTGACACCGCTTTAACTGCCCTGACTCAGTGCTATGGATTTCTGGGAGCTGTAGTTTGCTGTGGGCTCCAGGCCTCTCTGATAGAGAAGACTAAGGGCCAAAACAGACTGCAGAAATAATCCAGTTTAAGGCCTCTTTAACTGCCCTGGCTCAGTGCTTGGGAATTTTGGGAACTGTACTTTGTTTTGGCACCAGAGCTCTCTAACAGAGAAGGCTCAATGCCTCACAAAACTACAGTTCCCACAATTCCCTAGCATTGAGCCAGGGCAGTTAAAGTGATCTCAAGCTGGTTTATTTCTGCAGTCTGTGTTGGTCCTAAATGTTTCACAAAACTACAATTTCCAGAATGCCATAACCTTGAGCCAGGGCAGTTAAAGTGGTGTCAAACCAGATTATTTCTGTAGCTTAAGTCAGTAGCAAAACTGCGTCTGCACTGCAGAAATAATCCAGTTTGACAATGCTTTTAACTACCAGAGCTCCAGGCAATGGAATTCTGGGAATAGTAATTTTGTGAGACTTTTAGCCTACCCTGTCAGAGGGCTCTGGGGCCATGAGAAACTACAGTTCCCAGGATTCCACAGCATCGAGTCAGGGCAATTAAAGCGGTGTCAAATTGGGTTATTTCTGCAGTGTGGGTGCAGCCAAAGTCGGGTCCAAAACAAACTGCAGAAATAATCTAGTTTGAGACTGCTTTAACTGCCCTGGCTTAGTACTGGGGAATTCTGGGAATTGTAGTTTTGTGAGATGCTTAGCCTTCTCACAAATCATGGGAATTGTATTTTTTTTTCTGGGACATTGAGCCTTCTCTGCCAGAGAGCTGTGGTGCCACAATAAACTACAGTTCCCATGATTCCTTAGCACTGAGCCAGGACAGTTAAAGTAGCTTCAATTTGCACTATTTCTGGCAGTCTGTAAAGGCCCTAAGTACTCCCTGTCTTTGCCTAGTGGTGGGATTGACCATAGGTTATATTGTGATGGCATTTTGGTTGCATATTGAGGGATGCTGTGCACACTGATCTGGGAATAAACCTCACTGAACATTTGAGGCATACTTTTCTGTAATTAGTTCAAGTAATTCAGTAATTACTTTTCAAACCAGCATTAGGCTGAGCTTGCAGAGGATGCTTCCGATGTCATTATACTCCTTCAGTCCTCTTGCATGGACAGGGATGACCTGAAGTTGCAAACACAGTCAGTCTCTCTGGAGCAGGTGTGAAAATCATATCGTCCTCCCAGTCTTGGGCTGTAAATCCTAATACCCCTTGTCAGAATAAACATTGATGAGGAATGCTGGGAGTTGCAGACCAACAGCATGTTTATTAGACCTGAGTCTGGAAGGAAAACAACTCTAATGTTGAATATAACTGTACTACAACCCTCGGGAAAATATGAGTCTTGAGATATCATTATACTCCCATGATCCTTCACCACTGGCAATGCCAACTAGGGCTGATGTGACTTGTAATCCAGCTACAACTCCTGGAAGATCACTGGGAGTTTTAGTTCACCAAAAGCTGACTTTTCCAAGCTTTGGTAAAGCTACTGCTGTAGGCAGCAACTTCATGATGAAGATCCATGAAGTAAGGAGTTGTTTGTATTAATTTATTGTTTGTATTTATGAGATGGCAATCAAATAAACTACATAAACCTCACACAGTTATTTTAAAAATAAAACGGTAATGCCACAAAAAGTAGTGAAGATCTAAAAGGTAGCACCAAATGCCTCTATAAAAGCAGCAGGTAAACAATGAAGAAAAGGGAATCAGTGGCTTAGTGGTTAAGATACCAGTTCTGATGATCGGAAGATTGGAAGGTTGGCAGTTCGAGACTCAGGTGCTGCATTATGGGGTGAGCCCCTGTTACTAGTCCCAGCTTCTGCCAACGTAGTTCGTTGTAGTTGCATGCAAATACAAGTAGATAAATAGGTACCACTTTGGTGGGAAGGTAACAGTGTTTGGTGCAGTCATGCTGGCCACATGGCCACCAGAGCAGTCCTTGGACAATGCTGGCTCTTCGGCTTAGTAACGGAGATGAGCACCGCCCCCTACAGTCGGTTATGACTAGACATTCATGATAAGGGACTACCTTTACCTTTACCTTTAAACAATTACGTACAAAAGTCAATATAATAAATAATATAAATGAAGAGTTAAAGCTGCTTACCCCAGAAGTGAAAGATGCCTAAATGTCACAGTGATTAAAACAGAAGTTTAAAAGGTCTGGGAAGGCAGAAAAAGGTGTGAGAAGATACTGGAAACAAAAAAGGATATCAGAGCTGCAAAATGGTGGGTCAAGAGCCAGGATGAGAACAGAGATGGGAATCTGCAGCTCTTCATTGGGTTGTTAGCCAAGCATTCCTGAACATTGGCTATACTGGCTAGACAACATCTAGGGAGGCTGCATAATTCCCATCCCTGGTTTAGGACTGAGGAACTTGGTGGAGCTTACTGAGCACATACTCAGCCTTGACTTCATTTTCAGGGCCAGACTGTTTTTGCAGTCCTTCTCCTGTTTCTGCAGCCAGGTTTGGAGACGGACGGATGAAGCCTAATGGTTGTTACTATAGGAAATTGGAAAACATATTTTTTAACAGCAATGGTCATGCTGCTTGGGAGATTCTGAGAGTTTTAGTTAACCCCCCCCCCCAAACAGGACCATTTGCAAGCTCTGATTATTCCTGTTTATCAATGTGGAATCAAAAACACTAGCCCATCTACTGCATATTTATCTTCTGCTGATCTGTCTTTTGCTGTGTATCTTGCAGAGATTGGATCTGCTATTTGAGAGCAAACCAAAAGGTCCATTCATATCTAGAACAACCTACTTCACCCAACCACCTTGGTGACATTGAGCTAAGTTGACTTATCACTACTATCATCCAACTTTTTTTTTGTTTTTGCTTTTCAAATTGTTTTCTCAGTGCCAGCTTTTTGTCAGAGAAGCATCTCACAGTTCTCTACACAGTCCTGCTTAGCCCAGTGGCATTTCTTGTGGGTTATGCCAGGCAGTGTAAGACATCATGTATCCCGAGTGAGGATTCTGTACAGAAAGATCCTGGAATTGCACAGGGCTTTGCCGTTGGAGCTGAAGGCTCTGGGAGATCAATATGTGAAAGATGAATTCCGGAGACATAAATCGGTTGGTCCTGAAGAAGCCCAGCAGTTCCTGCAGGAATGGGAGGCAAGTGTCTTCTAGTATCGATTAACTTTCTGTTTTGCTTCCAATTCCCTTTAGACTGATTTGGAGTCATTTGAGGCCAGTATGGTTGACAGTGAATCTATATTCTGATCTTTTGGAATGATGGTTTTATAAGTGCATTGTGGGTGGATTGACATTATTTGTTGGAATAGCAATTATCAGTAGTGGGCCTAGCTCTCCTGCTGCCTGAAGAAACATGCAAAGTGTTGCTCACTCCCCACCCCATATTAAAACTGTCTCCAATCACCATTGAGATGGGGTGTATAGGATTTGTGGGTCCTCATCAAGTGATTCTCAGAGCCAAATATTGTGAGTAGAGTGCTGTTGTGTTCAAGAACTGGGTGTAGTTCCGGGTCTCCCCTTGCCTTTGTTTGGTGCCAAAGACTGACATTCGTTACAGCTATAAAATAAGGTTTATTGGTGGTAAATGATGCATCAGACAATGTATAGCAGAGAAGCATTACAGTCTTTTCACTGAAGAGTTCCAGTATCCCTTCACAGCCGATGGTAAAATTAGATGCCTAAAGAACTACTGTATATACTCGACTATAAGTCAAGGGCAGGTTTTGGGGCCAGAATTATGGATTTTGATATGACTCATGGATAAGTCGAGAGTAAGAATTTTTTGACTAAAATGTCTAGATGTATACATGAATATATTCAGCAATTCTACCCAGTCTACCCCTGGCTGGCAATCCAGTTCCCTGTGGCTACCGTTGGGGCCCTTGGGCTGGAGTACACCCACTGGATGAGGCAGATGCAAGGTGGACCCTCAAGGGTTATATAATGCAGAAGGAAAAAAAAAAAGAGAGAGAGAAGAGGGGGGCAAAGGGGTGGGGTCAAATTTGACCCATTTTTCTCCCCACCACTAGCTATAACTGTGCAATTAGTAACAGGACAATTTATTTACCTAGTTTATCATCATCATCGTCATTGTTTTTGCTATCCATGTACATGGCACTATACATATTGCTATCCATGTACATGGCACTATACAAACAGTTGCAGAATAAAACATTTATATACTATCCAATAATATAAACTGAAAGACACATATGAAGATGAACCTCAAATTCTAAAAAGTGAGGTGGAAACTGCAATAAGAGAAATAGCAAAAAAACAAATCACCAGGAACAGATGATATTCCAGTTGAACTGTTGCAATCTACATTGATAGAGCCAACTCTAGTGCTAACCAGCATATGTCAACAGATATGGAAAACAAAACGATGGCCAGCAGATTGGAAGTGATCAATATACACCCCCATCCACAAAAAGGGAGACACAAGAGACTGCAGCAACTGTAGAACCATAGCACTGATCTCCCACGCAAGCAAAATCATGCTCAAATTCTGTAATATAGACTCCAACTAAACATGGAGAGAAAATCCCCACAGGTCCAAGCAAGGGACCACATTGCAAACATACGATGGCTAATGGAGTGCACCAGGGAATTCCAAAAGAAAATCAACATGTGCTTTATAGACTATAGCAAAGCCTTTGACTGCATAGATCATAAAAGTCTACTGAACACTCTTAAAGACATGGGAGCGCCAACACATCTGATAGTCCTGATGAGGAATCTGTACTCAGGACAAGAGGCTACTTTCAGAACAGAACACAGAGAAACAGAATGGTTCCCAGTTGGCAAAGGAATCAGACAAGGCTGTATCCTTTCACCATATCTGTTCAACTTGTATAGAGAACATACTATAAAAAAAAACAAACATGTTTGACACAGAAGAAGGAGGAGTGAAAATAGGAGGAAGGAATATCAACAATCTAAGATATGCAAATGACACCATAGTACTTTGCAGAAAACCTCACAGACCTGGAACACCTACTAAGGAAGATCAGAGAAGAAAGTGTTATGGCAGGCTTAATGTTGAACATAAAGAAAACAAAAATAATTACCACTGACTACCTTCACAAGTTCAACCTAGACAATAAAGAAATAGAAATAGTAAAAGAATTCCCATATCTGGGATCAAACATTGAAAGAAATGGAGACTTCACTCAGGAAGTCAGAAGACTAAGAATGGGGAGGGTGGCTAGGAAGGAACTAGAAAAGATTCTAAAATGCAAAGATATACAACTTAGCACAAAAGTTAGAATAATACAAGCCATTGTATTCCCTATTACCATGTATGGATGTGAGAGCTGGACAGTTAAGAAAGATTATAGGAAGAAAATCAATTCCTTTGAGATGTGCTACTGGAGAAGAGTGCTGAGGATCCCATGGACAGCCAAAAGAACAAACAAATGGTCCTAGAGCAGGAAACCTCCCTGGAAGCCAAGATGATCAAACTGATGCTGTCGTACTTTGGACGCATCATGAGAAGGGAGGACTCATTGGAAAAGACAATTGTGCTGGGAATGGTGGAAGGAAGTAGGAAGAGAGGAAGGCCACATGCTAGATGGATGGATTCTATTAAGGAGGTCACAGGTATTAAGGGGTTGCACGATTTAAGCAGAGCAGTGGAGGACAGGGAGGCTTGGAAATGTCTCATCCATAGGGTTGCCATGAGTCGAGATCAACTCGAGGGCAGTTAACTGGCTTTTAGGCATGCGTCGTCTAAACACCACACCTCAAAGTCAGTCTGAAAGCACGTCTTTTTGCCCATCTGTATAGCCCCTTAGTCCCTTACTAGATGGGCCAGATTGTAGCCATCACACTGGACTGGGTGTTCTGGCTGTGGATGATGGGAAATGTAGTAAAATATATCTGGAGGATCTCACAGTGAAACGATCTGGTCTATATGTGCATGCATAGAGAGAGTGAAATTTCAGTAGAGAACTGTAACTGGAGTTTCATTTCTTTTCTCCCCTTTTGCTTTTGCAATAAGCATTCATGAATAAGATGAATAGAAGCACTCTTTGCATGGATGTTAGATCCTAGAAGTAATAAAAAGCAGAGTGTCTTACTTTGCATGCTTGCTTATTTTTATATATTGCTCTCAGATTAATGGTTCTTATCTTGAAAACCACAGGGAGGTGTTCATGCTGAAGGGAGGTGTATAAACAAAGCATGCTTTGTTTATGGAGAAGTACTACTCTTCAGGTAGATTCAATCAGCTATATCAATTATTAACACGTGCTTCTTTCCAATATAATAAATGTTTACTTTTTTAATTAAAATAATTGGTACTTCAAGTAGAGGCAGTTGGTATGAATGGCTTGATCACAGTTATTACCTCCGAGCATTACTAAATTAATGTGGCTGAATAATTTAATCGAACCAGTAAAAAAATACTGTGTAGTAATAACTGTGCATTGTGTAGAAGCTAATAATAATGCTTAAACATAGTATTTCATTCTTTGATATTTGTTGAGTGAATTGCACACACTTTAAGAAACAGTACAAAAGAGATTTTTTAAATATTGTTGAAAATATCAATGTTTCCTTGGAAGTTGTTCAGTCATATTCAATGGGTCTTAACACTGGGATATACATAGGATTTTGGTGTTAATCTTATCGACCCTGACTATTGTCTACTGTATATTGGATGGCTCTAATGGAGTTATTGTTGTTGTTTTTCTATCCCACCTTTCCCCCAGTTTGGGACTCAGAATGGCGTACAGCATTAAAAAAACACATAATTAAAAATCCAGAAGATACAACAATTAAAAAAAGATTTTTAAAAAACCCAAAAATGTATCATTTCTCTCTCTCTCACACACACACACATACACATACACACACAAACACTATTTTGAGTTGCCATTCATAATATTTGAAGGACTCCAGATTGTGGAAGGTTGGTGTAAGGTTATCTAGCTAGAAGTGTCTTGATACTCTGCATCATCCTGCTCAACCCAGCTCTCAAATGAGGCTTATGGTGTTATGTTACTCTTCTGGACACTGCTTGGAAGAGGTGAAAAACAGTAATTACAAGTAATGATTACCCTTCTCTTCCAAACTCAGAAGCAGTTAGATCCAAGTGAAGAAGATGAGTGAAGAGCTGAGCATCTCTCTAGGCTCTCAAATTACCTGTCTATTTGAGACTAACTGTGTGAAAGAAGTTGTAGCATAAACTTTTGTAGACTGTCTGCTTCCTCAGATGCATCTGGGGAAGTAGACCAAGTCTACAAAAACGTATGATACAACTTCACACAGTAGTCTCAAAGGTGCTACAAGATCCCTTTGCATACTGATCTTCCAGACTAACACATCTTTGTCTCTGAATTCTGTCTATTTATTGAGGTGAGTTTTTTCATTTTTAAATCCAGCCACCCCAAAAGCTCCCATGTGAATTCCTGAAGCTACCTTTCACTGAATCAAAGCATTGTTCACGCTAAGCACTCTTGTCTATTTGTTGAATTGTACAATCATTGAGATGGAAGGATCCACAGGGGCAATATAGTCCAGTCTCCTGCCATACAGGAATAGACAACTAAAGCACTTACGAGAGAAGTCCATCTATAGTGCACTACACTCTGAGGCAGTCTATCCCATTGTCAAACAGTACTTATTTTTCCTGCAATTTGAATCTATCTGTTCATGTTCCTGTTTCTGGAGCAACAGAAAAAAGGCAACAGTCTGGAGCAACAGTCTTTCAAATACTTAAGTAAGACTGTTGTTAGGACTGAACATATCAGTGCTAGCCAGCATATTCTATGGTGAGGGATTGTGGGAATTGTAGTCCAGAAGCATTTAGACAGTCACCATTGCCTGCCCTTGCTTTAACTGGACATGCTAGGGATTGAACCTGGGAAACAATGCATGTAAAATATGTGCCCTGTGACTGTGCTGTGAGTCTTCTTCAATGTGGCTGACGCCACAGCTGCTTGGCCAGTGGTATGAAATGTGTCAGGGTCATCGCTAGGGGGTGTAGGAGAATGTATTGCATTAGGTGATACTTTGGGGAGGTGAACACCTGGTGATGCAGTTACTCCTGTCCATCCCAAGCACCTCTGCTGCCCATTGGCTGCAACCACTGGTGGAGGTGGTGTGCATTGCTGCTGGGGAAGTGAGAAGGGGTGCTCACGCAGATGTTGGGCCAGACCCGGAACAAGCTTTCAGTGGTAGCAGCACTGTTCCCCTGCATCAGTGGCCACTGGTGGGGGTCCTACTCTTCAACACTCTGATGGAAGGGGCTGCAGGGAGGCAGAAGCTCCACACATATTGGCCATGCTTGCTGGAGCCTTCTGGGAGTTACAGTACAAAAAGAAAAAGAAGGAAATTTCTGAAGCTCTGGCTTTGCTTCTTTGCTTTGGTCCTTTCTACAGCTCCAAAATAGTGGTCTTCAGCTGATCGTTCAAGTCCAGTGACTGAGACAGAAACTGATCTAAGGTGAGGTTCAACTCACTGCCATCATATCTGTATATCTGTATCAATCTGGTTTCATATGTAGGTATTGAGAACCAGCATAGTGTAATAGTTTGAGTGGTGGGATAGGACTGGGACACCAGGCTTCAAATCCCCACTCAGTCCATAGAAACCTACTGGATGACCTTGGACAAGTTACAATCTCTCAGCCTTAGATGAAGGCAATGTCAAACCTCCTTTGAACAAATCTTGCCAAGCAAACCGCATGATATGTTTACCTTGGGTTTGCTATAAATCAGAAATGACTTGAAGGCATTTGAACAACAACAAATTAGACATTAAATATGGGGGGAGGGAGAAGGTGACAGGACAGAAGCAGCAAAATTAAGAAATGGCTCCTCAAAGCCAAAACTGAATAGAAAAATCTGAAAATGCTGAGGACTAGGGTTCTAAAGCATAATGACTGACAACCAGCATGGTATAGTAGCTACAGTGGACTAGCTCATGTCCTAACCTATCTCAAAGGGGAGTTGTAAGAATAAAAACAAGGAGGAAGTGGTTTTCCTCCTCTACTGTGAGCTTCTTAAGAGGAAAGATCAGTGGTAAATAGAAGAAATAAATCATTAATCAACCACTATGTGGATCATTCTTTTCCCTGAAAATTGTTCCATTGATATAACTTGTCAAATCTATGAGCTGCTCCCTGATATGGAGAAGTATATAAATAAAGTTCAGTGAGTCCTCCACATTCACTGGGGATAGAGGCACAGGGCCCCAGTGAAAGTGGAAAATGAAAATGAAAAAAAAAAAAACCCTGCATTTTTTACCTGAGGAAACACTTCCCTAAGAATGTCTAGGTCAGTGATAGCGAAACTTTTAGGTATCAAGTGCCCAAACTAAACAGCCTTCCAGCACCAGGTGTTGCCCTGTGCCAAGAGGCAGGACTTCCAAGGGGAACAGGAACTCCAGGGAGGACTTCCGCCCTATAGGGCGGGACTTCTGGGGTGGAACTTCTTCCCCCCCCCCGCCCCACACATATTCCCAGGCCTTCAGCTACCTCTCCAGAGAGAGCTGAAGGCCTGGGATGGCTGGGAGGGGGAGGAACAGACGCACACTTCCTCCTCTTTCCCACTCTGCGTGCCAGGGAAAATGGCTTTGAGTGCCATCTCTGACATGCGTGCCATAGGTTCACCAACATGGCTCTAGGTCCTCCAACGCAACACTATGTCAACATCAGCCTGAAGTTCACCATAGAAACATGCTGAGGGATGTACAGCTGCCTGGAGAAGTGTTCTCTCTGGGAATCTCTAGGTCCTCAAGTGTGACTCCTAAGGTGAACTTTGAGAAGAGTCACACTGGAGGAGCCAAAGAGTCTTATACATAACATATCAATCAAATTTGTGAATAATCAAATCTGCAACAGTCAAAAGCACAAATGTGGAGGGCCAATACAGTCTGCACTTCTGTTTGAGACTCACCCATCCCCGCATAAAGCAAAAAATGTGGGATCTCAAGTCCTATTTGTTTGAATGGGGCACTGTGCCATTTAACCAGGGCTCGCTGTCTGTGTGACCTTGAGTCATTACATCATACATACATTATCTATTTTATCATCAGAGAATATTTCGTACAAAGAACTGGTGACTTAGAATGGAAGCAGGAACAGATCTCTACAGCAGTAGCAGCAGCAGTAGCCAAACTTCCATTTTGAAATCTGAAATGGTAATATGCTTCAAAACTGTAGACTAAAACATTCAGATGGCACTACGTTAGGAAATGTATTACTATATGGAAAGCCAGAGTGGTATAGTGGTTTGAATACTGGACTACAACTCTGGAGACCAGGGTTCGAATCCCTGCTGAGCCATAGAAATCCACTGGATTACCTTGGGCAAGTCACTCACTCAGCCTAGGAGGAAGGGAAAGGCAAACTCTCTGAACAAATCTGCCAAGAAAAAAACATGATAAGTTTTTTGAAAGTTGGAAACTACCTGAAGGCACACAATGACAAAAACAGCTATTATGTACCAAAGTTATTTTTTAAATAGTAGATATATACTAAATATTTAGATCCTGCTTCACACATATGTATGTGCAAAACAATCTATTAGAAACAATTACTATCTCATAGAGAACACAGTGATAATCCTCAAATGCCTATTGTATGCATTGATAAATGATCAAAAGGCATATTCTCAGCTGTAGTGTGCAGGCCACATACAGATCACATCAGTACACTGAAGTGCAAAAATGCATGGTAGGTTCTCCTCTCAAACATGATAGTCTTGGCCTCCTTACATGTCACAGCATACAGTGCTTTGCCATGTGTGCATATTTACCACAATCTTAACACAAAAGACTATCACTAAGGCATATGTTCATGCAAATGGAGCTTCTGTTTCCCGTCATTTAATGAAAGTCCTATAGTCTACATGCAGCAGGGATGGGAATCGTGGTAGCCCAAATGTTATTGGCATACAACTCTCAACAGGCAGCCCCAGGCAGCACAACCAATGGTGTGGGATGCTAAGAGGTGCCATCTATCAACTACTGAAGGGAGAAATGATTTCCACACATGATGTATAGAAGCCATCTGTCGGGGGTGCTTTGATTATGTATTCATGCATGACAGAGATTTGGATTGGATGGTCCTTGAGGTCTCTTCCAACTCTATGATTCTATTCTATGATTCTAATTACCAGATAAGGGAGATTGTATTTTCTTCATCTTGGGGAACCAGCATGAAGCATATTGTCACAGTGGCATCACTAGGGTTGGTCATCCCAGTGAGCTAACTAATGCTGTCGCCTCCATTAGCTGCCTGGCTGGCACACACCCCAGCCACCAACCTCTGCCAGCCAGACTGCCTCTCCAGTGGTGAACGGTGGGGTGGAGCAGCTCCTGGCAGCCTGTTCTCTCTGGGTCTGGCACGGCTGCTCACCGAGAAGGCATCGCACCTCCCACCAGTAGCTACAGGCAAAGCAATTGAAGAACAGAACTCAGATCATCTAGAGATCTTCAGATATAGGACACAAATCACACCAAACCAAAGCATTAGCTCCAAAACAGTAGGCAGACATGGCAGGCATACCACCAGCAGTCTTAGTTACCACATGTTGGCTCTGTTCATTCATTGGAGAAGTTAAATAAAATGGGAATTTCATGGTGATGTTACACTTCTGTTGTTGGCTTAGCTCAAGTTGCAGTTTCTGAAGCTTCCCACATGGTGGCACCAAATATCTATGCCTGGCTTTTATATGGAGCAAATGGATTCTTGTGCTTGTACAGAAGTGGTCAAGGGAGGTCATGGCAACAGCTGCACTAGCTTATCATCAGGATCCTGTGGCACAGGGCTTCATTTATGCTGCTCAGGAAAATCAGGCATTGCCTGCCAGGTGCTTTATGGTGCCATTGTACAACACTTTCACAGATGCAGGGACAGAACGCACAGGGAGGATTTGCCTAGATGAGTGCGTCTCAGACTTTCTGATGTGGGGACTGGCAATTATTATTTTCCAGTGTGCCAGAGATGATGATCTCCTCCTCCTCCTCCTCCTCCTCCTCCTCTTCTTCTCCTTATATCCCACCTTTTTTCAACAGTGAGACTGAAAGCTGCTAACAGCATATTTAAAAACAAGTCAGATTGAAAGCTATACAAAAACATGGATACAAAGGCTATTTAAAAACAATTAAACAATTTATAAAGTTAAAAACATTAATACTAACCATATACTAACCATAAAAACAAGACCACAGCATTAAAAGTTCGTTCCACTTGGTTTCTAAAAGCCTGGCAGCACAAAATGTGTTACCCTAACTGCAGAAGGAGAGCAAGAACGGGCCCATCCTGGCCTCCCTAGAGAGCGACTTCCAAAGTCTGGGAGCAGCCACTGAGGAGGCCTTCTCCCTTGTTTCCATCAAATGAGCCTGAGGAAAAAAGACTTCTTTAGAAGATCTGAGACTCTTAAGGGGCTCTTAAAGGGAGATATGGGCCTTCACATAGCCTGGACTCAAGCCTAGACATTTTATTTATTTAGGGTATTTATACCCTGCTCTTCAGCTACAAAAGCTCTCAAAGCAGCTTACACATTGTTTATTTGACACTTCCCTGTCCTTACGCTTACAACCTAAAAAGGTATGACACAAAAGGAGAAGGGAATGGCAGTGGAAAAGGGGATCAGATCCAGCAGATACTGCTGGTTCTTCTCTCCCTAGTGCCTTTGATGCGCAAGTAGGAATGGAAATTGAATTTCTTTCCTGCCTCTCCCCCCGTGTATGTGACATTTTCAAAGATTCTGATAAATATTCTGTAGTTAGTTGGTGTGTCCCGCTCTGTTCTTAGAGGAAACTTACATTTTTCGGATTGTGGTAATTTTCATTTGTCAGATCACTGATTATAAGAAAACGCCTTATCTTCATCATATCTGGATAAATACTTAATGACAGCTAATTGATCCATGAATCGTAGACTCATGTGTCCCCACCCAGTCCTCTTTTCTGATACAACAATGAGGAGATTGAAATCATCAGCTTCTCATTTCAGCTGACCAAAGTTTTGTCTAAATTGGGATACTTAAGAGCTTAGAAAAGTCACTTTTTGGAATTACAGCTGTCAGAATCTTCCAGGCAGCATGGCCATAACACATATTGGCTGGGGGTTTCTGTGTTTCAATTAAAAAAAACCCTAAAAAACACAGAAAACAAAATTTTCAAGTTCCTAGACAAACCATGCATGATTTGGCCAAACCAATTTCAGACCAAGGTTTTTCATTCAGCTTGTTTGTTTAAATGATGATTAAAACTAACTGCAGTTCACAGTTAAGATGAAACAGCAAACTATTTAGTTTAAAATGGATGGGAATGCTTCAGATTTTCTCCTTTCTAGCTGTGCTAGAAGAGAAGGGTAATGCAAGTAATGTTAACATGGGGTCAATGGAAGCGGATGGCCTCCATGTTAATGGAGAATGAATCCACTCCATATTAAAAGACTTATCCAGAGACCTAAAACCTGGGGATAGGCTTCACACCTTGGGTGGCTCTTTTGTATTCCAGACTGGAGTGGGTTCACCACCTTACAGACATGGATGTCACCAGCTGTCAGTGACCATGTTATTGACCTTATTTAGGATTCATAATAAAGGCAGCTTCATAGCCCATAATGGGGCGGTCTTTGGGGAGGCATCTACTGTGAGCCATTGCACCACTATTTTAAGCCCTATTGCACCACTGTTTTAAGGCATCAGGAAAATTGTCAATGCCATCTTGATGAGAGTGTTCAGT
Organism: Phrynosoma platyrhinos; assembly: GCA_020142125.1. NCBI lineage: Eukaryota > Metazoa > Chordata > Lepidosauria > Squamata > Phrynosomatidae > Phrynosoma > Phrynosoma platyrhinos. The sequence goes on along the minus strand of CM034710.1, from coordinate 96,762,994 downwards.
TAGTGTATGTAAAATATACATGTTTGACTCCTTTTTCCTGAGATGATATTTAGACTCTTTTTAAAATTTAGATTGATTCTGAGCCAAGCTTATGTTATTTCACTTTATAGAAGGAAATATCTTATTTGATTTAAATTGACTGTGGACCAAGCCTCTGTTGTTATTTATGCATGGAATCTGAAGAAAATAAATGCATGAACATCTATTCCAGGGGTAGGCAACCTAAGGCCCGGGGTCCAGATGCAGCCCC
>CM034710.1:96740538-96762644 GCA_020142125.1 Phrynosoma platyrhinos | reverse complement strand
ACTTTTCTGTTACTTTTCGCTTCGTGGCCAGCGTTTGATAAGGTCCTTTTATGTTGCCCAAAGCCCTATACCAGCCTCCCAAACTCTCAAATCTCATGTTTTGTTTTGTTTGTGTGTTTGTTTTAAAAATACTTTTTGACACTTTTTGACCCCAGACCATACAGAAAGTCCCCAAAATGCATGAAAGCATGCAAGAATATTCCCACTCCACTTCCACAAGTACCTCAAAGCCCCATACTACCTCCCAAACCTCCAGTTTCCTTTACAGTTCTTCTCAAAATGGCAACAGGAAGTAACATGATACCACTTCTTGATGCCATTTTGAGACTATAGCAAAAAGCAGGAGTATTTAGGCTTGCTGTAGATGGAGGTGTCATGGTCTGTGGAGGGGTCTGTGAGAGAAAATGAGCCTCTAAACCCACCCACCCCCCCACAGTTGCCTACCTTGGATCTACAGCAGTGCACAGGTCTACTGTGACTATGTTGGTAAGTGAAATGATCACTTTCCACAAGTTGTTCAAGACTGTAGGCTGCTTCTCAACACCTGAGAGAGCTCTTTCTGTTACCAGGCCCATGTTTGGTCCCACCATAGAGCAGAGTGAGGCAAATGCCTCAGGCAGTAGATGTGGAATGTCATGAAAGGATAGGGGATGGCCATTTCCCAGTGAGCATGGCCATAACATACATTAAAAGTGTGTTTTTACCTTCCCCATGTTAGATCAGGTCTTCTCGCTATCCCTCTTTACAGTTCTTATTCATTCTTAATGACAGCTTTCTTGTAAATTTTGGCTTAAGCAAGGGTGGGATTATATGGTCTTCCACTTGTGTTGAACTCCCAGCATCCCTCACCATTGACTAAAGCTGGCTAGGACTGCTGGAATTGCAGTCCAACAATATCTTGAGGGGCTGCACAGTTCCCTGGCATAAGGAGATGGGTTTTGGAGTAGCTAAAATGTGTAGCATAGTATAGTGGTTTGAGTGTTGGACTCTAGAGACCAGGGTTCGACTCCTCGCTCAACCATGAAACCCACTGGGTAACCTTGAACAATTCACATTTAATGACAATTCACATTGTCACAGCTTGAGGAGAAGGCAATGGCAAACTTCCTCTGAACCAATCTTGCTAAGAAAACTCCATGAGAGGTTCACCACAGGGTCGCCATAAGTCAGAAATGACTTGAAGACACACAGCAACAACAACAACAAACTGTCTCTGGCACAGGAGAGGGAAACCTCTGGTTTTTGGACCCAGATTCAGAAAACAAGCTTTCCCAATTTAATTTGTGCTGGCTATGGGGGGATATCCCTTGCTATGCAACACCCTCTTCCTAGAACAGCAGCCCAGTGGGAGTGTAATGTGCAGGTATACAAATTACAATTCTGCGTAGTTAATTTTTTGCTATTTTTTTCAAAAGGTACTTCCGTTGCCATCAGTTGTTTAAACAGAAGAAGAGAATATTCCAGTTATACACACCGTGAATTAATAGGCCTTTTGTTTATAGCAGCCAGATTTCTACTGGCTTCACAATGGAGATGTTCCTGAGGTACTACCTATTAAGGGCTGATTGTTAAAAGTGTGGGAATTACTTGTAATGGACATATATCTATGCAAATCAGAGCCACTTTGCACCCTCATTTCAAGGCTAATTACTTGGGAGAAATAACTAGAAAGGGTCACTAAAAAGGAGATATGTAAAAAGGCTTGCTAAACTCTAGCTATGTACATTTATGTTTTGTTTTTGTTTTTTAAAAAAACCGTATGTTACACTTTCAACAAATGTGATCTCTGATGACTATGAAAAGAAATATGGATATGCAAATTGAGGGTTCTTTTTCATATAAGTGCTAAATGTAGTGTTAGTTAATTATATTTTTTAAAAATTCAAAAAGTAATGAAGTACTTCCAATAAAGTAATCTTCAAATAAAGTTGGGGAAAGATCTGTACAAATAGGCAGATATTTAATAAGATAAATAATATGAAAAATTGTAACTAGTAGGATATTTTTTTATACTACAAAAACATCTGGATTTTTGAATCCCTCTTTTTTCCTTTCATGAAAGAAAAAGCCTGATTAAGAGGATGGAACACAAAAGTACTTTATTTTCTAGGGTAGGCATCATGCAATAGTACAGATGTCCTTTATACAGAAGTTCTTTGTATAATGTTGAAGAAGAAAAATTAAACAAAAGAACAAAAACAACTTCACTGGTATAAGTGAAAAGAGTAAGATTAAATGAATGCAGAAACTGTACAGACTCTAACTTTAAAGTAATACTCCTGATTGTTTGGCCATAATGGGAGTTGTAGTCCAACACAGATACCAGATTGGTGAGAGTGCTTTAGAAGAAAAGAAATTACCTAGCCAATATGAGGGGGTATCGTAAAGTTTTAATTATCACACCTTTAAAAAAAAAATGACAGAAAGTTTGTTTTGATTTGTAGTTGTTAACTTATCTTTATGTAGTCACTATCCAGACTTGCACATTTTTCCCAGCATTTCTTAACCCTTGGAATACCGTTATTGTAGAAGTCTGCAGATTGTGCCTTACAAGGATTTTACACTTTAGTTACTTCTGGCAGAACCTGTCACAAAAAAAAAGGACACAATGAGCTGACTTCCTCAACATGATGCACTTAGGGACCAATGATGACACTGACAAAATTACATCAATATACCATAATAACTTCTGGGTGATAATTATTACTTTATGATACCCCCTCATAAAGTGTAATCTGTGGACTCCTACAATATCAGGTATTCAGGCGCAGTGGTTAAGTGCCTGTACTGCAGCCACTCACTCATAGACCACAAGGTTGCGAGTTCAATACTAGCCAGGGCTCAGGCTAGACTCAGGCCTGCATCCTTCCGAGGTCGCTAAAATGAGTACCCAGCTGTTGGGGGGCAATGAGCTTACAGTTGTAAACCACTTAGACATCCCATAGTGCGATATGAAGTGGTATATAAATGAAGCTGCTTTGCTTCAGTGGCTCAAAAAATGCTGGGAAAAATGTATAAATTTGAATGTTGACTATGTAGATATAAGTTAACAACTACAAATCAAAACAAACGTTACCTCTTATATGTCATTTCAATAGTTATTTTTTCATTATCTTGAAGGCTTGGGACTAGGGATGTGGATAATATTAAAATACTGTTGAATTGTGCTAAGATCCAGAGTTCTTTGCATGAATATTAGGAGAAGAATATTTCTGAAATCATTCACGCCTGACATTTTATGAGAACATTTTAGCCAGTAGACTAGATTTTGACTAATACGCAAGGGCTTATGGACAAAGGGACTTTTGATTCAAAGGCAACCATTATAGTCAAATTAGATTTGCTATAGCAGTGGCACAACTGACCATCTTATGCAATAAGAGTTTAGCTGCTGATTTGGTATGCCATTTTGTCAGATGCCCCCATCGATTCTCTTCCTGCCTCATGCTATCAAGTTCTGAAGAGCTGTCACTTTTATGTAGCCATCTTCAGATTAGGGAGTGTTCTCTGTGGAGTCTGGGCGCAGGTCTAAAAGCTTTAATAAGTGCCTTCTCTGAACTTACTTCTCTAGTGTCAGGCAGTTTCCTGCCTATTACAGCAGTAGCCCTAAGAGTCATTACCTTAGCAAAAGGAGGTCTTTGAACAGGGCAGTCTAGCTATTACAGAGAGAAATAACTCTTGATTATTCCGTAGAATAAAAAAGGGGGTGGGTAGGATCAGGAATGGTGACTCAATTTCAATTTTCAACAGAATTTAGGTCCTCTATGGAGTGCCTGAAATTTTCTCAATCATCACCAATGACAGCTGCATATAACAATAGTGTATTTGGGGTCTGAACTGTAGAATGTCACTTTAGTCACATTATATTCCAGTCTACCATCATTCAAATCCCCAGTGTGATGCTACTCAGTGGCAGCAAGCTCTATGGAAAGTGTGCTAATGTGTGGCAAGATGATAGGAAAATAGGAGACACGGATGCAGAATCTGCCTAATAGTCCATTTCATCTGTATAAGTTTATGAGGCTGATTTACACTGAAATGTAACTCTATGCATGTCTGCTAGGAAGTAAACCCCACTGAGTTCAGCAAAGCTTGTACTCAGGTAAGCAGGGGACAGTTTGAACCTTATTCAAACTATTGGTCTATATAGCCCAGTGTTCTTTATCATGGCTCAGGGGACATGTGGCCCTCCAGTCCACCAACATCTAAAGAGCCATGCATTCCCAGCCCTCTTGTGAATTCTGACTTACAGTGGTTCTCCATGGCCTCAGCCAGAGAGGTCTTTCCAGCATCTGCTCCTTGATATCATTTAACTGTAGATGCCAGAAACTGTATGAGTATTATTTTGGACATATGCTTCATTGTACTAGCCCAAATCACATATCCAAAATTGCTCTCAACCAGAAATTAGGATGCCATCCCCGGTGGTTTTCCCCAGGCATCTGATATGTTTCTTCCACATATGTGCAGAATGCATTACATAATCTTTTTACTTTTGCATGAATGGCTTGTCAGAGGATCATCTGGATCCACCCATGCTCTGCTAGCCAACTTCTGTTGTTCTCAAAGTTACTAGACCTGGAATATAATCATGGCTGTGAGTGGCTGATGCTTACAAAAGAAGGTGATGTGGGGAGAATCCATGCTTACTTTTTTGCTGAAGAAAGTAAAAAATTAAGCTGCAATTCTGTACATATTTACATGGGAATAAGTATCATAACTTGTCTGCTATCACTGCTCCTCATTTCAGCCATTCACCTGCTCATCTGAGCAGAGCCTGTATCTACAGCGTGTACACCTTTTACAACCTGTGTGATCCGCATCTGCATATATAGTGGCCCAGATTGGATACACTGTTGTCAAGGGAAAAAGCTGGAGACACTGATTATCAAAGACATTATCTCAATTAAGCACCAGAGAGAATAGAAGTGAGCTCATTCAGGAAGCTGGAGGAAAGCTGCTAATAGCATTGTTGTTATTAACTGCCATCAAGCTGACTTCAACCTGTGGTGACTCCATGAATGAGAGACTTCCAAATCACCCTGTCATCAGCAACCCTGCTCAGGTCTTGCAGACTCAGGGCTAGGGCTTCTTTGACTGAGTCTGTATGTCTGGAATACTGCCTTCTACCTTACCAAGCATTACTGTCTTTTCTAGTGAGTCGTGTCTTCTCATGATAGGAACAATACATCACAGTCTCAGTCATGTTGGCTTCTATGGAGAACTCGGACTTAATTTGCTCTTGGATCCATTTATTTGTCTTTTTAGCAGTCCACAGTATTTGTAGAACTCTTCTCTAGCACCATATCTCAAATGAGTTGATTTTCTTCCTATCAGCGTTCTTTAGTGTCCAGCTTTCACAACATAGAAATTGGATATACAAATCATTTCATATAGGAAAAATCTTCATTGTAGAATTTTAAGCATCACTTTGCTTGCATGGGAAGTGAATGGAGTGGTCCTGTGGTTACTGAAATCCCTGGTGCCCCCTTTCTTGGGGATTGGAATGTACAGTGGGTGAACTAGTTTTAACTTTGCAAAAGTGCTCCTGATCACTGGTGAATCCTGGGCCTACAGGTTCAGAGCTGAATCCAGGAATACCCCCAAATTGCAAATCTGTGTTTTCGGGGGGAGGGGGCGGGGGGAAATGTAACCCCATCCAACAGGTTGAGTCCCCGTTCCCAGATCTGTCTTTTGACTGACCAGAAGCACTTCTGTCTTGTCTGGATTAAGTTCCAGTCATTACAGCTGCCAGATACCAGTTTAGCATAGGAACAGCTTCCTTGGAATTAGTTGAAAAGGACTGATAGAGCTAGGTATCATCAGCATACTGGTGACACCTGACTCCAGAATTCTAGACAACCTCTCCCAGTGGTTTCATGTAGATCAGTATTTTCCAAACTTTGATCCACCAAATGTTTTGGATGTTAGCTCCCAGAATTCCTGATTGTTGGCAAACTATAGGGCTTCTGGGAGTTGAAGTCCAAAACACCTGGAGGATCAAACACTGACATAGATGCTAAAAAGCATAGGGGACAAGACTGAACTCTGAGGGACCCCAGTGGCCAAGGAATCAAGTAGGAATCCCCCAGCACCACCCTCTAAGAGCACCCCTTCAAGAAAGAATGGAGACAATGTAGAACAGTATGTCCAAGCCCTATCCCAGAGAAGTGACCCAGAAGGATACTATGGTTGATGGTATTGAAAGCAGTTGTATACTTCTGGTACTTGTGATGTGTGTGGTGTTTTTGGGAGCTGATGGCATGAATTCCTAGATTTAGGTTTCTCTATCCCTCAGACCACACAGATGTCCAAGGAGCTCCAGGAAAAGTACTAGATGGATTTTTCTGCAGCTGGTATCACATGCTCATCACTTGGTCTAAGCATCCCTGACCCTGTGGCACTTCATCCAAGCCACAGAAAGGTGAGGAAGGGGTTATCTTAACAGTGCTTTTTAAAGTGCCTTTTTTGGCCTCCCAAACTTGCCATGCTATTTCTGTGGAACAAAACTAATGGAAGGTAATTGCATGGAACATTCTGCAATAAAGTCTTCGCTCTTTTTTGAAGGGATTGGGTAGGGAAGGCCAAAAAAGGAGTGTTTTCTCTTAGAAATTTGAGCATAGTTAATGCTGGGTAGAACTGTAATATTATGCTACCTCATTGAAAGGAAATAGTGAGGTAAAAGAGGAGAGATAGCTGGAGTTGGTACTCAAGTCCATTAAATAATATTAAACTGGGCTTACATATGTGTTCTATATTCTTCACATATCTCTTATGGATGGTAAAACTGGGTAGGTGATTTTGCCAAATATTCTCCAGGGGAAACTGGAGAAATATATAGCAATTCAAATTCTGCAGTTTAGGAAGAATTTGACAAAATATTCCCCCAAATATTCAAAAAATAATTTCTGAGAAGACATTTTAACCCAACCCAAACTTAGGGCCGATGCAGACGGCCCGTTTGGGGCAGCAGAGAGCTGCCCCGGGGAGTGGCAGATCGAGGCCACTGCAACCCCTGCGGTCCCGATCTTTCCTTTTGCCACCCCTAAAAGAATGGTAAAATGCTGCTCCTTTTAGGAGTGGCAAAATGTTGCCCTAAGAGCTGGCATTGTGGCTCTTCCATGCCCTTTCAGTGCAGCGTGTCTGCATGCGGCGCCAGAAGGGTGTCCTGTATGACCATGCATATGGCATCAGGGTAGGGTTGGGGCGGCTGGCATGCGGCTGCCCCGCCCCAATTCTACCCCCAGGCCAGCCCTTTAGGCCGGTCTGCAATGGCTCTTAGACTCCTATCAGGTGTTGAACTTTACTTCCATCTTCTTCAGGTCACAGATTATTTTTTCTAGCCTCTGCGAATGTAGAGAAGAGAATTGTTTCCAGCTCCCCCAAGAATCTCACTTTCACGATCCTCTTTGCTTCTTTCCTTTCCCCAGAAGGCATGCTTCATTTTGAAATGACTCTGGGCTGTGGAGCAAGCTGTAAAAATTTCAAAGGGAGGAAGAAGAAGACAACTAACCAGTAAAAGACAACTCACCTTTGATTTAACAACTGGAATTTAGAAGCAAGTTACAGGAGATAAGCAAAATGTTCACACTTCTGTGTAAATCAAAATGCATTAGCATTTCTTGCCATATTTAATTTTCCTTAATTCAGGGGCACAAAGGGTAAAGAACACTATTTTATGAAGCAAAAATGTTGCTATGGCAGCAAAGGTAGGAAGGAAATAAGTTGAGATTAGTTTTATTTCTAAGAAGTTGTATTCATTAAAAACAAAAACAAAAAACAAAGCCGTGTTTTATTTATGGCTACCAGAACAACATAGCTTTTAGGGAAACAGAATCAGTACATTGTTTGACTTCTGTGAAGAGTTTAAAGAAGATTTCAAAGGTTTTCCTTCCCATGCACATGAGGTGGGGTTGGGTGTATCTTACAGCTTTGTACTGAAATCCGGAGATGGCAAATGCCGTTCTGCATATACGCAAACTAATTGCACAACCTTTTATCTCTTTGAACACTTCTCCATTTCTTGATTAGAGTCATCATTATGAGAGCTAATGGTTTTTTTCTGTATGTTTGAAATTAGACATACCGTATTTTCCAGCATATAAGACGACTTTTAAAACCCAGAAAATCTTCTCAAAAGTCGAGGGTCATCTTATACGCCAGGAAGAGAGGAAGGCCAGGCTAGAGGCCCCCCTCAGCCCAGCTGCCATTTTGTCTCTCTCCTCCTCCCCCTCAACGCACTCACCACGCTGGGTGAGACCCTCAGGAAGCTCAGGGAGGAGGAGGAGGCGATGGTGGCTTGGCCTGGGGGAAGAGGAGGAGGAAGAGGGCTGAGGCACGGTGTTGCCATGAGTCGATTGACTCAAGGGCAGTTAACAACAACAACAAAGTCCTGCATCTTGTGGGGGCCAGATATTTCTTGAATAATGTGGATGATTACACCAGGTTTAGCTGGGTTTATTTGTTGAAAAACAAGTCCGAAGTGCCCACAATGGTGGGAAAATGGGTAGCCTTTGTGGAAGCAATTTGATGAGAAAGTGACCAAGGTATAATATGTAAGTCCTGAGGTTATGTCTCCTGAATGTAAAGGGTGGCTGAGAATAAATGTGATTCCATATCAGCAGGTGAAGGACCCTGAGAGATGGAAAGAGGAGCTTCAGCAAATGGTGCAATGCTTGCTCAAGGACGCCGACATGAATGAGAAATATTGGGGAGAGGCATTGATGACAGCCAATTACATATTAATTAAACAGGCTGTGGACCTCAAAAATAGATAGTTCATCTTACTGTATGCTGTTTGGTTGCCAACTTTCATAGAAATATGGGAGACTGTTTGGCAGTTTGCCTAGGTAAATATCCCTAGAGGAGAAAGGGGATGTTCCTTCCCAAAAATAAGATTCATGGGGCATTCAAGCAGTGCATACAGATTCTTAAGAGAAAATGATTAGATTGTTATATCTAGAAGTGATAATTTCAATGAAACATCCTGGGAGAGGATTCATATCAATAATGAAATTGTACTGTCTGGAAATATAAAATGTAATGTAAAAACTCCATCTAGTGTTGCAGATGGAGAACAACAGGTTGATGTTAACACTGAGGAACCTGTTAATGAGGAGTCACCTGAAAGCTCACAAAGGAATGTGGCTGATGAGCAGATTGTGTTAAGATACTCTGAAAGGAAAAACAAGGGCAAGCCACCAGAGAGATATGTATGTAGTGTACAAAATAAACCTGAGTGTTATGATGAAAATATCTCTCCTCAGAAATCAGAGAGCGATAAGTGGGTTAAAACCATAAGGGATGAAATAAATGCGTTCAAGCAGAGAGTTGATAGGTTACTCCAAAAGTACTCCCTAAAGTGTGAAGGCAATGTGTTCCAAACCACGAAAAATGTGAAGATGGCAATAAAGAAGTACACTGCAGGGCTGGTCACATAACATGTGGTAATGTTAAATGTCACCACGATAAAAGGTAAATTAGATCTGCTGAACTGCACTGTCATGATATATGTTTTGTGTGACAAGGCCGTGGCATCTGGAGATTAATGTCCTTGAGGTGGCCAGACACTTGTGTATTGAACACTGCACCTGCAGATGTATGACTCAGCATGAATGATGTAATGCATTATGCCATGTACTGGAGGGTTGCATCAGCCAAGAGTATTTACGGCTGAGACTAATGTAAACAAGTGTGGGTCAGTAATAGTTGTGGAGTAATTATGAAGAGACTCAGTGCATCTGGTGTGTATATAGTGTATATAGTTAGTATACCAGAGAGTTCTGTTTAGCTCTATTGCTGTTGAGTTACTGAGGAGGAAGAGAGTGTATAGCTTCCATCCTAGAACTCTGTTCCTAGTTTTGTTCCTTCATCTGTATATAGTCATCTTCCTGATCACCTGTAAATAAATATCTTCACTGTGAGCAGTCCAGTTCCACTTCCTGATTTCATCAAGGTATCTCAAGGTCTGGCAAAGATACTACATTTCATATTCTCATATTCATGCCTCAACCTCAGTGTGACAGTTGGGCCACCATTTTCTGCTCTGACTCAGGCAGCAAAACCTTTTGTTCGCCCAGCTGGTAGAAGAAGCTTTGGCTTTTCAGTGTATTGTGGCCCTTTCACACTGTGTAATTATAAACATCCAGTGGAATTTTGGGATTTGTAGTTTGGTGAGGCACTAGAACTTTCTGGCTGAGAATTCTAAATACCCCTTTCTAAACTGCAAATGCCAGAATTTCACAGTATGCAGCCATGTCAGCTAAAGTGGAATCATATTGCTACAACTGTGTAGTGTAAAAGGGGTTCCTGGTGTCAGTCTTTCATTACAAGTATAGGTGCTTAATCAATCTAAAAGTAATTGTCAGTGGAAAAGGTCACTGGTACTGATGCTGTTTCTTTTCCTGAACTAAAGGAACTCAACAGGAAACATGTGACCTACCAGACATTTTTGGACAGTCACACCCACAATCCCTATGCTGGCTAAGGCTGATGTGATATGTAGTCCTAAAAAATCTGGAGAGCCATAGTTGTCCATTGCACGCATGGACAGATGATGTTTTGTGTAAGCTTTATGTGTAAGTTTTGTGTAAACTTTACCCATAAGCTTTATGGCTTATGGGTAGGATTAGTAAATACAGTTGAGCATATTTTTTCAAATCGCTAGTTACCAGTTAGATATACAGTCACCCCTCCATTTTTGCAGGAGATCCGTTCTGGACCCCCCCCCCCAAAAAAACCCAGAAAATCGCAAATATTCAAGCCCCATTGGCTTGAATGGCAGTACGTGCCTGTGGGTGCCCGCCCCATTTTGTCCTGTGCGTTTGCCACCCACGAATGGGTGAGACGCGGACATGAAGTCCGCAAAAACAGAGAGGTAACTGTATTCAGTACTGGAAGAAAATATTTCAGATCAATTTCCTGGTTGCACCTGTTGTGGCAACAGGACACACTGTCTTTCAGTACTTCGTTATATTTTTTTCATAAAAATAAGATGTCAGTGTTTGCAATTTGATTAGATGCCCTAGCTGTGATTGTTTCTCATCGATTTGGTTTCTCTCTGCAATGAATCTTTATGACAATAAAAGTGTATCAAAACTGAATCCTTGTGGAAATAACAGTTTGTTTCCTGAAGAAAATACACCAAATACAATGTCAAATAAATGAATGGAATACATGACTTGAAAGTGTTGTCTGGAGTTTAGATCTCACAAGTGGGCTGCCAGCAATATTGACTTGGAAGCAGCATTTTCTTTGTACACTTTAAAACATGTTGCAGTTGATGTTCCTGATTCCTATGGCAGTTATTTTTGCTCCTAGGTTCATTCTCTTGAAGTTTCCTTTTTTAGAGCTGATAGCCATGCTGGCTGGTGTATTCTGGAAGTTATAGTACAAAAAAGCAACCTTTCCAAGGACTTTACCACATGAGGGGGGTACAGCACTATTGCATATGTATAATAGCATCTGTGGTTGTTCCTTATCGCACAACGTCGTGACTCTCCTGTCAGTTGTGTGCATTTCAGCTGTTATTACGGCATACCTTTTCAGTAACAAGGAAAACCCACAAGTTCTGTTTTCTCTGTACCAGGGCTGTAGAGTCAATACACCAAATCTTAGATTCTGACTCCTTAAATGACATATGTTTATTAATTAGTGAGAGCCAGTGTGGCAGGGGTAGACAACCTTTCCCCTTTAAGGGCCGAGGGACTTCAGCTCCCAGAATCCCAGGAGCTATTGGCCAACATGGGACTATTGGCCAACATGGCTGAGGCTTCTGGGAGATGAAGTCCCTCGGCCCTTAAAGGGGAAAGGTTGCCTACCCCTGCAGTGTGGTGTAGTGATTCGCATGCTGGACTCCCAACTCTGGAGATGAGGCTTTGATTCCATGCTTGGCCATGGAAACCCACTGGATGATCTTGGGTGAGCCACACAATGACTGTGATGAATCCTGTAATAGGTTCTCCTTAGGATCTCCATAAGTCAGAAATGACTTGAAGGTATACAACAGGGGTAGGCAACCTTTCCCCTTTAAGGGCCGAGGGACTTCAGCTCCCAGAAGTCTCAGCCATGTGGGCCAATAGTCCCATGTTGGCCAATAGCTCCTGGGATTCTGGGAGCTGAAGTCCCTCGGCCCTTAAAGGGGAAAGGTTGCCTACCCCTGGTATACAACAACAACAAATATTAATTAGTAAAAACAAATTTACGGCTGAAACAGATTGGAGAAATAATCCAACTTGAGACCCTAAGGAGAACCTATTACAGGATTTATCACAGTCATTTAACTGTCCTGGCTCAGTGCTAGGGAATTTTGGGAACTGTAGTTTGTTCTGGCACCAGAGCTCTCTAACAGAGAAGGCAAAATGTCTCACAAAACTACAGTTCCCTAGCATTGAGCCAGGGAAGTAAGAGTGGGCTCAAGATGGATTATTTCTGCAATCTGTTTCAGCCCAAACTCTATTAAAATGGTAGCACAAAGCATTTCAACACCACTATCAGGCTACTTAATCATCAGGCTACGTAAGATGTATAGAGCATAAAATATATTTGATTAAAATGTTGGAACCTTCCTAAATTTGTATGAAAGGAATTATGCAACAAACTGTGCATTTAATATTATAGGTTTTTATGTTGTTGCTTAAGTTGGGGATTGTTATATTCCTACTGACTATCCAAAATTTCTTCCTGACTGTACAATACTGACTCCAAGTACAGAGCCCAGCTCACAGCAGAAAACAAATGGTTCTGTTTTGTCACTAACTCCCATGGGGTGAAAACATGTGTCTGTAAGTTGCATTACATGAATGAGACATTCAGAGGCCTTATTCTTTAATACTCTACTTTCAAAGATTATGTGGCTGGTGGCTGGAGTTAGGACCCTTTTTGTGTTTTCACCATTCCAGGAAACAGCCATATCATGCCAACTTTATTGCATTTTACAGCACTGTTCTGGGGCTCACATAGAAATTTCACTTGTTCCATATTGAGATAAATGGCATTGATTCAATAGCCCTACTCTTAATTTTGGCTACCATTAGAATTCAGTCAATAGATCAGTGTTTGCCCTGAATGCATATTTAGACTACCGTAAATGTAGGTGAGGGACAATAGGCAAACCTAATTTCAGTAAGTCCAGGATCTCTCAGGACGATTCCCCTTTCCTCATTTTAATTCCTAAACTTGGTTGTAGATTTTCTGATTTGGGAAAACACTTAAATATGTTCTTATTTCTTTGGGTGAACATTCACTTTGGTTTTTCCACCTAACCTGTTCAGAATTTTGAAAAATAAATGTAGCTACAGTGGGTTGTTTGGTATAGCATGTGGAATACTTTGAAATAACTAGAGTACAGAAGGGATGCTTTTCAAAGGCCCAAATGTCTTTGAACTGCACAGGTCTATTCCATCAGTGGAATTTTTTAAAAGGAGTCCCCAAATTAGGTACTAGATTCATTCCCCTCCCCCTTCCCAATTGACTGGTTTCTTTTTGGTTCCTGTTTGGTTTCTTTGAAAATCCGTCCTTACATGCGTGCTGTTCCAGTCTTCTCTAGTCATGAAGTACAGTAGACAAGTGTCTGAAAGTCCTAGTTTAGAGACGAGGAAAAAATGAAGACAAAGACTTTTGTCATTGACTTTGGCATCCTAATCCTTCAAAGCAAGAAGCCTGATCCACATCTCTTATGACTACAGTCATTGCGTGTTGTGAAAGAAGATATGTTGGGAAAAGCTGTAGCTGAGTCGAGTGCATGTTTTTCATATAAGAGTTTCCACATTCAGTCCCTGGCGTCCTGAGATAGGACTCCTGTCTGGAATGCTGGAAAGCCATTACCAGCAGTAAGTTTAGATCAGAAGAGAGAATCTCAAGCCATAGAGAAAGATGTTGCCTTCATTTGGTTCCAGTTGGCCCAAGTCCCTGTGGTGCCATCATCCAGTAGTTTTGTGTGGTGTTTTCAGAATTCTAAAAAGCCTAATTACTGGCTCAGCTAAAATACACTGGGACCTTTGTCCATGCCTACCACTGGGATGCAGCCCCTGCAATGCTCTGAATTGAATTCATCCCTCCACATGAAACATATTGATTATATTGAACTAGATGGACTCATGTTCTGACTCAGTAAAAGGCAGTTTCTTAGCTGTCTGAACATGATGTGTTGTCCGACACCGTAATCTTTGGCTGAGCTCAAGCCATCAGTTTCTCCATCATTACTCTCTTTAGGAGCTTTTCTGAATTCAGGCCATCCTATTTCTCTGTCCAGGACATACAGATTTTTGCAGATTCCCAACTGAAATGTTGGGGAGGAGAGGATAAAGTGAAAGAGACTTTGTCTATAAAGAATAGATGGCTGCATTTCTATCACTGCATGGCCTCAAAATTTAATGCTTATTTTGAACTCTGATGATGAAGATGATTAGAGGAATGTAGCTTGTGTTTGAAAAGGATAGGAATACTCTGATTTGTATCCTGCATGCATTTTCTGTAATGTATTCTGCATTCTGATTTGTTGGTCAGTTAATTAGTAGAGCTGCTGTTGAAATGATTAATGAATTTTGCAGTTTATTTCTGCTCTTGGCCTCTTGGCTGTTTGTGCCTTGTTTGTACATTTATCAGTATTAGGATAGATTGGCATGAAACACCCATACTGATTTCTGCAGTTGCATAAAGAGTGAAGGACTTTTTTTCTTTTCTTTTTTGCTAGTACTGCTTCTTGTACATTAGGGATAGCACTTTGAATCACACAGGAAGACAGCACCTGGCTGTGGCAGTGAGGACCTGGGCCCCTTTCACACAATACACAATTATAGCACTATGGTTCCACTTTAACTGCTGTGGCTGTATCTCTTGGAATCCTAAGGCTTGTAGTTTGTGAGGCAGTAAAACTCTCTGGCTGAGA
This sequence comes from Phrynosoma platyrhinos, assembly GCA_020142125.1. NCBI lineage: Eukaryota > Metazoa > Chordata > Lepidosauria > Squamata > Phrynosomatidae > Phrynosoma > Phrynosoma platyrhinos. The sequence continues at coordinate 96,747,757 of CM034710.1, read as the reverse complement.
ATTCTAAAATGTTGTTGGTATGTGTTTTCAAGTCAACTCTGACTTATAGTTAGGTTTTCTTGGCATGATTTATCCAGAGGTTTGCGATTGAAGGCTGAGAGGGTGTAACTTGCCCAAGGTCACCCAATAGGTTTCCACTGGCTGAGCAGAAATCCCACTCATGGTCTCCCAGAGTCCTAGTGCAACATGACCAAAATAACCTTCCCTAAACTTGAACCATGGCAGTTAAAATAGAATCACAGCACTATAATTCTGTGGTGTGAAAGGGCCTCAGAATCTGCATAGGTCCATGGCATCCTAGGACAGGTGACTCAGCCCCAGAAGATCCCACCAGTTGATCCCTGCCTCAGGTGCTTTACATAGGGATGGGCAACCTTGGTGGAGCTGGAAAAGATACCAGGCCATTGAGTGGAGGGAAATGTGGAAGGAGGGAAATCAAAAATACACGTGATCCAACATCTACTTTTGGCTTTGCTTTAAGGTGGGGTGGCTTTTGGGGCTTGTCACCCACTGTTCCTGGAGGTGGAAAACCAAATTTTGGGCCAAAATTATTTCCTCACCTAGGGTGATAAGGGAGTTGGGGGATGTAGGCCTGGAGAAGTATATTTGGCCCAGAGATCACATGTTGCCCTGCTCTGTGTCAGGTGGCTGAATACATAAACTTCCATGTTAATTTCCCCGGTGTTCTGGTGTGACACTTCACTGGCGCCTTTGGGGTATAATGGGAAATTTAAATGGTAGATTCCAGATTCCCAAAGTGATACTCTGTGCCATCTTAACCTGATGGCAGCTTGTTCCAGAAAGAAAAATAGGGACAACATATGATTAGACTGAGCATTAGTTATTTTAAATTAAGGGGTATAAATTCAATGAAAGCCAAGGGAAATAAAATGACTGAAAACCAAGAGAAACATATTCCATGAAAAACATGTTTTAAATGAGGGGAAATAAATTCAGTGACAATTCACTGAAATTCGCTGAAGAGCTCAGTTAAATTCACTGAGGAGCTTATTTTAAATCAAGCAAAACAGATTTAGTGTAAATCAGGGGAAATACATTCTCTGAAAACCAAGAGAAATAGAGTTATTGAAGATTATCACTTCTTATGTAACTGGGGGAAGGAAGCCATCTTGTGATGTTTAACATATTCATCTCCAGCGAAGATAGCTTGAAATAGCCTGTCGATAAATTACCGCTAGTGAATTGGTACATGAGTTCAAAATTAAATGCAAGTAACTGTCACTTCAAATTAGTTTTCTTAATTGATACTATAATTTGATCTAGTTAGATGTTGTATTTGATATTTTAATACATTCCTTGAAATTAGTTATGAGGTGTGGGTTGCTGTAAAATTACAGCCATTGTGAAAGTGAAAACAGACTTTAAGTTAGGAAGTAAAACTGGTCGCTAACATTTCTGGTACTTTTGGATAGATTTCCAAAACAGTACTAAAGAGAAGGACAATTATGTTTTTCAAGATTTCTGAGCCATAATTTTGCTTAAAATAAATGCTTCAGATCTCATTTTTGCACTTAAAAGAAAATCAAGATGGTAGAAAAGGAGGAACATAATAAAAGTATCAGACACTACTTTTTAAAACATAGATGTTTTAAAAGCAAGGCACCAGATGTATTACGAATGAACTTGACTTTGGGGAATTCTAATTAGCTCAATCAACTTTGGAGTCTTTATCCCTATTTATACAAAGGTAGCTAGGAACAAGGCAGAGACAAAGCAATTTAAATTAATTGTTGAATTTATTGGGGAAACACACACACACACGTTAAGGACAGCCTTTCACTCACTCATACACACAAGAACACAGGAATAAAGGGATTAGCTGTGGATATAGACAAGAGGACTTCTAATGGGTGATAAGTACCTCAGTGAGGCTGCTCCTATGATGAATTGATGCCTTGTAGATCCAAGCCATGTGGAACAGGACGGGGGAAGCGGCTGAGGGTTGGAGCTAAGTCAGAATTCAGAGTGCCAGGAAGGACACCCGAGATTCAAACTAGCACACTAAACAAAGGGATTTTAGGTCTAAGGCTAAAGCAAAGGTTGTTACTGTACTACAAAGGGTTCTCAAATTTCCATAAAGATTACTTTGACATGCATAGATTGGGTGTGTGTGTTGATGGTCTTCTCTTTGAACCTTGTCAGAAGACATCCTGTGGCTGTAAATCATCTTAATCTCCCACGTAAGGTGTGGATCTTTGCTGTTTGCAACTTCCCAAACTGGATGCCCTGATCTGCCAATTCGCTGTGCCTACCTGATGGTCTCACTTCGAATCAATGGCGAAGTCAGCATTTCTGCTTAAGAGTCATATCAGAGAATCTACACATCCAGAACTATGGGAAATAATCAATTTTTCACAGCATTTCTCATAACATATTTGTCTCTAGTTATGTAAAGTATATTCTTAAGGAATGTCTTGAAATTGCTGGCTCTTTAGACAGAAACAGTCTATTGTGTTGGGATTTAGCAGCACTGAACTATTTACTACCTCTTAGGCATCTCTTATTTTTCTGTACAATACACTTACATATAAGTCAGTTTCATTAGCCAGTGGTGAAAGAGTATTGGATAATCTGACTATGAAAGCCAGCAGATTTTACTTTTAAAAAAATAAACTATAAATGGCTTTATAACTATTTTAGCAACAAGCAGATATGATTGCAAAACATGTTCATATTATAGCTGGCATTATGATGATGTTATGTTATATTCATTGTAATATCAATAGCCAAATATTAGATTATAATCAGCATATCCCCACCTTGGCCTCCTCCAGAGGTTTTGGATTGCTACTCCTGTCATGCCATGGCAGTTAAAGAGGAATCATCACACTAATTGTAGGCATTGTGGTTAAATGGATGGTATGGAAAAAAGCTTTTGTTGTCCCTTAAAAATGGACTTTTCATATCAGAAATTAAATAATAGATTTTTCAGTTAAGTCTTTCTCTTTCTTCTTCCTAGAACTATGCAGCAATGCTGTGGCAGCAAGCCAGCCAACATGTAAGGAGCTCAACTGGTCGACCTTGCTTTGGGTCTGACCTTTCAGAGGAGAAATTGAATGCCCTTCGAGATGAACAAATTGGACAGCTACAGGAATTAATGGATGAAGCTACAAAACCCAAAAGACAGTTTAATATTTTGGATGATACAGATTACAAAACCTAAAATACTTCTCTAAATGTATTTAAAAGTTTTTTTTTAAAAAAAATGTTACTTCTTATGGCTGTACTTTACAAGACAAGATCACTGTCAGAAGACTGAAAATATGACGCTGATGTACATTCTTTCTGTTGTTTCAGCCTCCAGGGATATACACGATGAATATTTAGAAACAGATATGGTCCCATTTATATTAATTATGGCCTACGCATGTGCTTAGAATAACTGAATAGATGGTATTTCTGAAAAATTTGTCTGTCTTAAATTTGTCACATGCCAGAGGGAGGGGGCAGGGATTAACATGAAAAGTTTTGTGATAAGATTGGATTTTTTTTAAAAAAGATAATCATAACAACCTTACATCTGCGTGGTTCCACCTCCAGTTTCCGGCAATCCTATTTTAATGCAGCAAGGAGAGAGATTATCACTTCCCTTCTAATTGGTATTCTAAGCAAACCCTTCCCACCTGATGTAGCTTTGAGCCACATTAAGACAGAAGTGGCTAACTTCTGAGCATTAAGACAGATGTGGCTAACCTAATCTCTATTAAGGGTCTTGGGGTAATTTCCAGAAATACTTATTCACAACTCCCAAAATCCCCAAGTTTGGACTGTAGTCCTGAAGGCAGCAGTGATAAAGTGAGAGCTAAATCTAGGCAAGTCTTCCCTCCCCCCCAACAAACACTTCCACTCCCCCCCTCTGTTCTGTCATCCCATTTTCCTTCTCTCTGACATCCCATTCTTTCCCTTCCCTTTGTCTCTCTCTCTCTCCCTTTTTCCCTGCCCAGTGAGCTACTGGGGAATGGACAGAATTCTGAACTTATCACTTGCAGATGGCTTTTGAAGTTGGGGGTGGCATAATATCTAGTGGGGAAGAGGCCACATGCAGCCCCTGTTACCAGTTGCTAATTCTTGCTTTAGGACAAGGGGGAGATTTTTTTGGTTGGTTGGAGTGCAGCTGTGCAGTAATCAGATAAGCTTTCTCTTGCTGTACACTACAGTCACACAATTCTCTCCTCTGTATTCCTGTAATTACATAATTAAATGGAAAACAAAACAAGGCATAACTACACAGGATGCATATCCAGCGATAGCCGTGTTGGCCATACAGCAAAGTACAACAATCCACAAAACAGCAATACCTTTATTGTCCAACCAAAATGCACAAAATACATGATGCAAGATTTCAAAGCTCTGTTGACTTCTTCATCAGGCAAAGGTGTTAAAAATCTTACAAGAGAAAGAAAAAATGATATTTGAGTCATATACATTTTGTCAAGATGTTCTCAGTTACGATGGTATGGAGGGATATCCATGTAGGCAGAGGACATTCCTCTCTCTTGGTCATGGTGGGCTCTGGGAGACAAAATCACAAAATTCAGGAAATAAAATTTAAACTCCATTAGCAATACAAAAAGATGCTTCCTTTGAGATCCAGGCTGATGAAGAAGCCTGTGGAACTTTAAAAACTTGCATTATGTATCTTGTGTATTTTGGTTGGTCCAATGTAGGTATTGCTGTTTTGTGGATTTTGGATGTTATTGTATTTAACCCGTGATACAGTAAGCATATCTTGTACTTTGTCACACAAGTTTTGATTTGTACAAACCAGCCCAATGAAAGGTTCATGGTATCTCAAATTTCCAAACTTGGAGTTCCAGCTAGCATCACCAATGGTAAGAGGTTTTGGGAGATGTAGTCCATCTGAAGACTCACTGCAGCAGACATTTGTCTTTCTGTGGCATCATTTTGCATCTGTCTCCATTCCCACAAGTCTGTCATCTGCTCCCAGCTCTTCTAAGTGATGGTACATCTCCTGTTGTGAGGAAAAGTGTCACAAGGTGATAATACTTTCTTTTTTGTTGCCTCCAAGTCTATCTTGTTACTTAGATGATCTGCTGTTCCCTAGGAGACAATATTGTGTACAGTACTGTACCCAGAGTATGGAAAAAACATGAAAACACATGTCCTCTTTATCCCCATACAGAATATATTTTTCTGCATAAGTTACCAGTGCTTTAACCAAATCAGTCATCATTAACTTATTATTTTGTTTCTTTTTTCTCATCCTCATTACCAACTACTTTAGCCAGAGTTACATATATTATTATTTGAATGAAGTTATTTCCATTTCGAATCACTGTCTTTAACTATGAGTTTAATGTGAAAACATATCTTTTGAACAAGATCAGGATAATGAGGATGAGAAAAAAAGAGACAAAATAATAAGTTAATGCTCTTGTTCAAAAGATATGTTTTCACATTAAACTCGTAGTTAAAGACAGTGATTTGAAATGGAAATAACTTCATTCAAATAATAATATATGTAACCCTGGCTAAAGTAGTTGGGTATCAAATCAATTCCCAATAAAAAACATACAAGGATTTTGAAATTTAGTCAAAGTAATTTGTTCAGTTTTGTATTTTAAACTTGCTATAATACTTTAGTTGACTTTAGATTAGTTGCGTATTACTTTAGGTCACTTTAGTTGAACTTTGCATGGTGGTTTAAACTTTGTGTGTATTATTCATTGCCCTCAGGTTAATTCTGATGTCTCTGTCCTAGGGCTTTCTTGGTGAGACATCTTAAGTCAGTGCCTTCCTCTAAGGCTGAGAGAGTGTGACTTGCCCAAGATCACCTAGTGGATTTCCATGGCTGAGCAGGGATTCAGACCCCAGACTCCCAGAGACATAGTCCAACCAGTGGCATCACTAGGTGTGGTAACTCATGGTGTCACCCTCCCCATTGACCTCCCATACCACACCATGTAGAATCCTTAGTAATGTTTTTTGTACTAATGTTACTCATAAATTGTAATTCCTGTATATCACTAAATATAACGGCAATAGTTGTGACATACAACTGGCAAAATTAAAGTTATATCTTTAAATTACGATATATACACAGCCTAAATGTATTTACATATATATGTACATAGTTTAATGTAGCTAAAGTGAAAATTTGGTAAGATATGTTTTTAAAGATTTTTTTAAAATAACATTTTAATTTTTTTAAAATTTTCTTTAAGAAAAACTGGGGCCTCTCCTTTCTCCTCTCACTGGGCTTTACCCCACTTATACCATCTCTTCCTCATTTTAAAAGGACACAGGCAAAAGGTAAAGAAAAAGAGAAAACTGTTGATCATCTTGTTAGTTCATTAGCAAGATAATATGAACTGAATATGAGAAACACCATGATGAATTGGCTGCAGTGGTACATTGGAATCTATGCAAAAATAGTAATTCACCATCTGCAAAGAACTGGTGGAAAGGTAAGCCTGAAAAAGTTGTTGAAAATGGTTAAGTATATATATATACATATGAGATTTTAGGATTCAAGGTGACAAACAAAACATAATACGCCAGATACAAGTGTGGTTAAGAAAAAGAAAGGTTGCACTATAAACAGGGCAACCCCAGGGAATATCAGAGCTGAAGACAAACAGATGGAAAAGACTGTGAAATATTGAAACTTACAAATTGAGATTCAGGACCTCTGGGAAAAGAAAACTCGACTCACAGGCACTCCAGCAGCATTTCCAAACAGACTGGCAAAACACTGGAATTATATTGCTATAGCCAAGTTCACAATCCCAGAAATATAAAATGTGACACATTTACAGGGATGCACCACATTGATAATACCTGATTCCTAGATTCTTGGATAGAATCTGCATCATGGGTAGATCAAAATTCCAGGGAGTAATATTGAGTAGACTATGAAAGAGTTAATAATAACCTATCACAGGGCAATAGGTAGACCAAGCCCAAGATATTCTGCTGCCTGAAGCAAAGGGTAAGAGGCCGTCATGTGGAGAAGCTGATAAGGAAGGCATCTAAGTTTTGGTTATGGAATACTATTTCTCCAACAGACCTTGAAGGTAGAAGTCCAGTTTAGTGGGTTGAGGACAAGATGTGTGTGGCTGATTGCAGAAAAAGCATAAATGGAACAGCTAGGCTTGTTGGCTTTCCTCTGTGTCCTGCAGGTGCGCAGCAACCAAAACAGACAAGAACTAGGCCCAAACAGTGGTGCCAACTTTCA
>CM034710.1:96705079-96728044 GCA_020142125.1 Phrynosoma platyrhinos | reverse complement strand
GCAGGAAGAGGGAAGGGGTAGACTGAACTAGCCCTTCACTGCTGATCTCATGGTTGACCACACAATGAAGCAGAAAATCATACACCAGGTTTGCAGAACCCAACTAGTTCCACCCACCAAGACCTCCTCCCATCTCCATCTCCACTCCAAAGCCACCTCGGAGCACTGGCCATGCATAGGAAAATCTGTTTTTTTAGGAAAAGGTTGTAGTAAAAGGTGACTTTTTAGAAATTGGATTAAAACCCCTCTGAACCACATTCCCTGGGAATTCCCAGTAACTTCCCTGAGAATCCTTGAGAATGTTATGTGTCTAGTTTATGGAAATGGTGAGGACAGTACATTTTTTTTTTGTCAGTGTAGACAAGCCCCTTGTCAATGAACTGCTTCTGCTGAAGGTGAGTGTGCAACCAGGTACTGCTTAGAAAAGTTTTGTTTCGGAATTCCCAGACAACATGGACAGTTACAGTCAAAAATGAAAACTTTTCCAAGCCAGCAACTGATACAGAGCTTTTCTCCTTGGTGGACCTCTGGAGAAAATCAACTAATACGGAAGTAGTTCAAACTCTCACCACCAGTAAGGACAGCTGGCAGCAAAAGAAGATGGACAATCTCCTCCCAGCATTCCTACCCATAGGCTACAGCTGCTGGGATGTGAAAACCAGCAATATCTACCGTAGATGGCCACTTGATACGTAAAGGAGGTGACTTATATTTGTCCATACACTCATAGTGCAACATGCTGATTAGTACATCTAAGTAAACATCTGAAGGACAAAAATCACAGATTTGTATTTTAAAAAGTGCTTTTAAACATATCACTTAGATGACTGGCCTGCCAGCTAGACCTTTGTCCATTAATTTTAATGGAAGGAGTAAAGCATTATTTTGACTGTAGACTATAAACTCTATCATTTGATTGAAGCAGTATTTTTCCATTTTCCTGGTTTACAGGAAACTAATATTTACAAATGCATCTTTTCAAATTAGCCTTTATCACACTGCTCTGCCCACAAAACAAGCCAGTATCTGTACTTAGTCCAATTATGTAAACCAATTACCATTACAATTCTCCACATACAAAATGGATGTCTCTCCTTTGTCTGCCGCCATTGGCTCATATTTTTGATTTTGAGCTGTCTGAGATTTTTGAGGTGATATCACTTTTACTCTTCTTTTTCTGAGTGCTTGTTTGTGCAATTATGTACAGATATTTTAAACCATTTCACACATTCCTTACATCCTATACATTTCTGTTGAAATTATAGTGCAATATTCCTTGTCTAAGAAAACCCTGTGAAATTCATGGAGTCACCATAAATCAACAGGTGACTTGAAGCCACATACACATGCATCCATAAGTAGTTCCTCTCTGTTGAAGGCAGTTCACCTAAAGTTCATTTCTTTTGAATTCTCACAAATCAATCAAGACTGTAAAGTAATAAAAAAAATAAGTTCTACCAAGGACTCAAGATGAAAGGATAAGAATAAAGAAGCCTCTTCAGAACAACTCCTTGTTTCGTTTCATTTCATTTATTTTTCTATTTTTATTTGACCCATGCATTTCTTTCATTCTTTCTTTTTGAGCTCATAGTATTCTTTGCATATTTTTGTAATATGCATGTGGAAAGATAGATAGGTCCAAAAGATAGCAAGAATTAAGTAGGCTACAAATTTAAATGAATAAATAATATCAAAATCATAGTATTAGAATTCAAAGATATAGCTGTGTTAGTCTGTAGAATTAAATATGTAGAGAGATCTTGTAACACTTTTGTGAATCTACTTCCTCACCAAATGCATCTGAGGAAGTAGACTTAAGTCTACAAAAGCTCATGCTGCCAACTTCTTTCATTCAGTTAATTTCAAAGGTGCTACAAGATCTCTCTACATACAATCATAGTATCTTAGAATAGAAAGAGGCCACAAACACCATTTAGTCCAACCCCCTGCCATGCAAGAATACACAACTAAAGCATTTCTGGAAGATGCCTATCCAAGCTCCATTTAAAAACTTCCAAAGAAGGAGACTCCATCCCAATCTGAGGGAGTGTGTTCCATTGTCAAATAGCTCTTGCAGTCAAGAAGTTCCTTCTAATGTTTAGGTGGAATCTGTTTCTTCTAACATGACTCCATTGTTTCTCATTCTAGTCCCTGGAGCAGCAAAAAACAAGCTCAGTCCATCTTCTATGTGACTTTCAGACAGGGAAAGATGGCTATCATATCATCTCTCAGGCTTTTCTTCTCCAAGCTAAATATACTTAGCACTCTAAGATGTTCCTCAAAAGATCTGGTTTCCAGACCTTTGATCAGTTTAATCACACTTCTCTGGACATGTTCTAGCTTGTCAATATCTTTCTTGAACCATGGATACAATATTTCCAGTGAGGTCTGAATATTGATTAAAGACTTTTAACCAGAGCTTATCAACAGATTAATTGCTATCCCTTTAACTGTGTAACTGATGAAATGAAAACACCAAAACCTTTACATAGATGCCTGATTTAATGTACTGAAGCAAATATAACTTAATAAACCACAACTTATACTGCATGGTCTTAGACTGAAATCCTACCTATCTTTAGTATTTTATTTCCCATTCTTCATTATAGTAGCATACCAGAACTAAAATAGCCATAAAATTCAACAAGTACCTTTAAACATTTGGCATGACCTTCACCAGTTAATCAACTAAAGCTGAAAAAAAAACTGTTTCAATTTTTTAAAAATTTTAAAAGAATTTTATTGAATATTTCATAAACCTTTATGTCATTATTCATTTTTATTTAACAGACAAATCTGTATAATAAAGTTGAAAGTCTATAGTTCTCAGATTTACATCCAACTCACAGGCCATCTACTGTGATTGATATATGTCTGACAACCATCTATGCTGTAGAAAGGACTGCATACTATATTAGACTAGTCAGAAGAAATATCTTACATCTCAGATAATGCATGTTATTAGAAGGATTTTTGTTGATGTTATACTCCTGTTCTCCCCATTTCAACAGAAGCTAAAAAGATGCCATTCAGAAATGGTTCCATAAAAAAACCCAAATTAAATCCAGCAGTTCCTTGTAGGCACATGACAACCACAGTGAGAGTGTCTGGAAGTACATGTTTCGGTCAGGTATCTTGAAGATTGAACCAGAAACTATGGAAGTTAAGTGTCAACCCCTGTCTTACCTGGAAGGAATGTTAGGTCCTTCGAGTTACCAGCATAAATTTCTGGAAAGAACTTTACCAGGAAGTCAGGTTATATTGTTATATCAAAGACTTTCTGATGAAATCAATCACTGTATATGTTCTTCTATGTCAGGTGTGGACAAAGTATAGTCTACAAGAAGTTGTTGTATCAGCTCAAGACAACATAGCCAATGGTGAGTGATGCTAGGAGATGCACCCAGCAACATCTGGAAAGCCACAATTTGCCAAACTATATCCTATATACATTTCAGGGCTTCCTTTTGCTTGTGTTCCATAGGAACTGATATTGAGAGACATAAAACCATAATGACCAGCAGCTGTTAATAATGTTATCCTCTGGCTTTGAGGCACATTACTTAGAAACAATGGAAAAGGCATTCATTTCCAAATAATGTGTCTAGCATAGGTGCTCAGTTCCAGGTAGGAAAACATGAAGCATATTTTCCCTTCCTTAGGAGAAATTTTCCTTGTATCCACTTTCTGTGGTATAACAAGAATTTGTAGTAGTCCCTGTAATTCTCATACAGAGACCAAGAAGACAGAAGCTGAATTATTTTTTAAAATGAAACTCTCCATCCTTCCCTCTATCCATCTCTTCTTCCCACCCCTTTGGACCATTGTTATTGTTCCTGTGTGCCTTCAATTCATTTCCTACTTATGGCAACCTTAAAGTGAACCTATCACAGGGTTTTCTTGGCACGATTTGTTCAGAGGCTTGCTTTTGTCTTCCTTTGAGGCTGAGAGAATGTGATTATTCCAAGGTCATCCAGTGGGTTTCCATGGCTGAGCGGGGATTTGAACCCTGCTCTGCAGAGTCATAACCCAGTGCTCACACCACTGGAGAAAACTTCACCAGGAATTGTGTGATCATGTTATATCAATGACTCTCTGATGGGAGCAATCACTGTATATATATATATGTCCTTCTATGTCACACAGGCTCTTTTTAAAAAGACTATTGATTATATTTTTAAAAGATATCTGCAGATTGCAGAAATCAATTTCTAAGTATGATCAATATTTTTGTAGATGATTGGCTATCTGTGCTAAAATCAGTAAATTCAGTATTTATATGACATAAACATCATGCTGTATTTATTGGAACAATATAATCAGAAACTCAAGACTATAATGAATGAAATCTTCTTAAACCTTCCTATAAAAAGGTAGTAATTATTTTATTACCTAATGCACATACATGAAGATGAGCAATAATCGTTCTGAGTATTTTTGTGAACTGAAAAGTCACATATAGCTTGAAGGCAGCTCATTTTCCATTTTAAGAAAAAGTAACATGGAATTACTGTCTTTTTGGAACAATCTGATTCTTTGCTATTGTTCAATAATAGCAAGTTTCACTTGCTTCTAAAGTGAAAGACAAAAGTGTATTAAGAAGAATGTTAGAGTTATTGTTTTACTAGTTAATCACCAGTTTTGCTAAGTTTAGACATGAATCACAATTTGTTGCCTAGAGGGTTTGAAACTATGCTTGCAGATGATTCAGAGCTGCTCATACCCATCAAGAAAAATCAGGCAAATGAGTAAAACTCATTGCATACAGATCTGAACTGAAAGATGGATGGGAAGGTGATCACCCCAATCCTTCTTGTGTAGCTGGAGTGAAGAAAGTGTGGCCTGCAAGCCACATGTGATCACTGAACATTTTTGCAACCCCCAACCCCCCTGTACTCCACAATTTTAAAGTTAGACAGCCAATCTGCAAGCACTTTTACTCCAACCAGCTCAAAATGCCCTCAGACCACCCACAAATACCACATTTTACAAGAATCCACCCTCTAGAACCCCTTACCTCCTCTACTGCCAAAACACAACACTACTGAAAATTGTCCAAAAAAGGTAACTGGAAGTGATTACCACATCATGTCCAGATGCATGGGAATGGGTAAGTCTTGGGATAAAAATTGGTCTCTGTTTCTCACACAGTTGCTCACCACTGTTGGATAGATAAGCTGGAGACACAGTGGAGAGGTCTCATTGGCATGTCATAAGCCAGGGTAAGCAACTTGTGGCCCTCCAGATGCTGTTGGAGCTTTATATGAATTTTAATGCAAAAAGGAGCTCAGCCAATATATTTCTGCAAGCCATACATTATACAGGTTGCCCCTTGTATCTACAGTATTGGTAACCACAGTTTCACTTAACCATGGTTGGGAGAAAAAGATCTCTCTAGGCATCTGGAAGGTCTCTCTAGGTATTTTCTTGGTCCTCCAGTCTAATTTTATGATATTCTATGGCAGTTCACTATTATCTATGGTTTGATTTATAAATCATAAGTTTGGGAACATATCCCTCATGGATATGGGGAGTGAGCTGTGTATCAAAGAGCCATGGTTTGGCCACATGGTGCAATTCTACATTCAGATCAGAAATTGTTTCTCAAGGTTTCTCCAGCTATAAGACAGATGAAAAAAATGTTTTATTAAGACCAAAGTTTACCCTAGGTCTTTTCTGGATGATGCACATCAATGTCATGTCAGCTTAAGTGGGTTGTACACTGACCTTTGATAAGTAGCCGTGCTGAACTTATCACTAGTTTAGCAGACGCTTGTTGTAATCTAAAACAAAGAAGATATGCTGGCCAGATGTTCAACAGTCTTGTGATACAAATACATTTGAACAGATCATCTTAGAACTTGGTTTCGGGGGAGAAGTTCCCATAATCCTTTTTGTTCCAAATAGAAAAGAAATTGCAAAGCAGGAAGTGCTCTGCTTTTCTTTTTTATCCTCATGAGACCTAAACTTTCTGATACTTATGATACTTGTAACTTATGCCTTTTCACATTGTATTTTGTACTTCTTGGCCTACTGAAATCTCTCTGGCAGATATGTGGGTCTTTTTCACTGTTGGACTCCCACAGTCACAATCACATTCTAGGATGGGTTGTTGTTGTTATGTGCCTTCAAGCTGACTTATGGTGAGCCTATTGTAGGGTCTCCATGGCAAGATTAATTCAAAAAAGGTTTGTTACTGCCATACTGAGATAGTGTGGCAAGGCTACCCAGTGGGTTTTTGTGGCTGAGCAGGAATTTGAACTTTGGTCTGCCATACTGGCTTTCTTCAGGGTATGTAGTAGTTGAAAATAAGGTTGCTGTTCTGTCATAATCTTGTTTCACCTATCTGATTTGTATGCTTCTATGTATCCTGTTTAAGGCTCCCAGGTGAGTGCACCTACATTCAACAGAAACTGGCAGGGAGAAATCAGGCTCACCCCAAGGCTTACTCTGCATTACAATTGGAAACAGAAACATGGCTCAGGCAGTCCAAGGGGAAAAGTAGTGTTGAGCAGTCCAAAGCCAAGAATGGAGTTGCCAGAGGTGCATACTGAAAGCAGTTGGAGCTGTTTGTCTGCAACAACAGAATGGCTTGAGCTGAGCTAATTTTGAGCCAGGAGTAAAATTGTATTTAAAGTAGAACAGGGCTGTTCCTGACCTTTTGCTCCTGGATTTTTAATTCACAACCCTCTATAGGATGAAGTTCCTCTGTATTCTGCTCCTCCTGATCTGCAGCTGCTGCCTGTGATGGACCAGACTCTACTTCTGCAAGTACCAAGACAGGATTGCCAACCTCCTCAGACTCAGGATGGGGCTCATATTTTGGCACTTCTCTCCCCCTTCTTCATCCAAGAAGGACTCCTGGAGATGAGACATGACACTATAAGCTGAACTAACATAAATACATGCCTCTGAATCTGCACAGAAATATTAATACAGGATTAGAGCCAAATAGTCCCGTCTCTGAAATCAGGATTCCATCTTCTATCTGAGGATGGATGCATCTTCACTGCAGAAATCATGCAGTTTGACATGGCTTTAACTGCTATGAAATTATGGGATTTGTAATTTTGTGATATATTTAACCTTCTCTGTCAGAGAGCCCTGGTTGCTACTACAAACTATAATTCTCAGAATTCCATAGCATTGAGCCATGGCAGTTAAAGTGGTGTCAAACTGCATTATTTCTGTAGTGCAGATGCAGCCAAAGAGAACCTTTTGATGTAATCCTTTATAACGCCATGCTCCTTTCTTATATTTCTTTATCTTCACCCCCATCTCTTTTCTCTTTTGACTTCCTTTTACTCACAAGGTGCATTTGCCACTATCATATATGGTAAAACGGAGTACAGCTGCTCCATCTCCTAACCAGTGTGACTTGGAAAACCTACTTTTTAGTCCTAGAATCCCCATTGCTGACTGATAATGCTGGGGTTATAGTCCGAAAGGGTAACTTTTCCAAGCTCTGAGATGGCAACTTTAGTAGAAAAATAAAGCCATTCAACAAGATTAGTATGGAAATGTGTACCATTTGGATACTACCCTGGGCCTTTCTGCTGCTGGTGAATGGAATGTGGTTTTTCCCCATGGCTCTTGGAGATAACTTTACTAGACAAGCTGTATAATTAAACTGACAGTGGCAAGTTGAGGGGAAAGGTTCTATGTGCCTCTTGAAGTAACTCAGTTGAAATGAATGTCAATTAAGAGGTGTTAATCCCTATGAGAATTATTTGCTGCAGACACAGTATTATGAGAAAATAATATTTCAGGCAAATAAGGTGCTCCTTGACTTTTAGGTTTGCATCAAATAATAGATCCAAATATCTGTTTTAAATATATATATTTTAGATAAACAGCAATGAAAAAGTAAATAAGTAGGTTTTGATTTTCTTGTGTGTCCTAATTCAAATGTTGCTGTTGTTGGTGTTGTGATCAAGTCAAAACATTAATCCTGCCAAAGGCGTACAATCCAAAATAGTAAAATATAAAATTAAATGGCAATACTAACAATTTATAAAATAAAATACAATACTATAAAACAGCTAATGCATATATTCCAAAAATTGTTAAGATCAAGCTCCAAATGCTTTAGAAAATAAAAAAAGTCTTTAACTCAGATTTAAAACTAGCAAGGGAAGAAGCAGTCCTTGGATGTTCAGGGAGGCAGTTGCCTCCCTAAATAGTTGCTCACATATAGTAATTAAGCTGAATATATTGATATTTATTATGATTTTTTGTTAGTATGCTAGTAATACTGGCCAGAATACTGTATCCATGTATACTTAGCTAAGTATTTAACTTCTCCTGGCCTAAGCCCCCCAAACCTGATATAAACATAATTTTATCAGATAGAAACCATGCTGTGATAGTCAGCTGAATGGCCCTTCTTTCCCCCTTTGCAGCTGATGCCCAGTAAAGTAGGTTCAGGGGCAAGTTCCAATTGTGGCAATAGGGTTAAAATCATCACTAAGAGCTGGAGAAGTCAGGTGGGAAGGAGCAGCTTGAGGCCTCTCCAGCTACAAGCAAGCCACAACCAGTGGGCCACTGCTGCAGGACCCAAGGTATGCTGCCAGGAGCCGGATTATTCCAAGGGACCAGAGTGCAGTGTCAGAGCAGCTTCAGGCTGCTTTGGAAGTGTGCATCATGTAATTGCAATGCCTCCAAAGTGGTTGAAAGCCACTTCATTTGGCCCATCTGTTCCAGGCCTAAGTAGTGATTGTGATCTCAATCACTACTTTGTCATGATTTTGACACTATTGCCATGGTTGTAACTCACCCTCCAGACTACTTTACCAGGCATCAGCAGCATGGGGGGAAGAAGGGCTATTTTGCAAATTATCAGAACATAGTTGAATGATGTTTCTGTCAAAATGGTCAAGCCAGGAGAAGTTACTTATTTAAATATAAGCTGATACAGGATTCCGGGTGCTAACTGGGTTAATAATGAAAGCTGTTAATAAGAAGTAAGATGGAGAGGGCAGTGCTTGTTCTTGTTGGTTTGTTGTTGTTGTTGTTTATATATCACCTTTTATCCAGTTTGGGACTCAAGGTAGCTTACAATGGTTCAAACAAACAGCTAAAAATTCCCAACATACAAAATTTAAAATGTAAATAAACTATCAAAAAATGTAAAATCTGTTTAAAACATAAATCATTAAAAGGAAAACAACAAATATAAAGTTGAGCAAATTATGCAAGGCCCTTTCTTGGGCAAAAAAGACCTCCCCCCCCAAAAAAGGTCTTTACCTGCCTTAGAGAAAAACAGCAAAAAGGTGCCAGTCTAACCCCTCTAGGAAGGGATTTCCAGAGCCTGGGAGAGCCATGGAAAAGGTCCTCTCCCATATTCCCAGCAGATGTGGATGGACAGAGAGAAGAGCCTCCCCTGAAGGTCTCAAAACATGGGAAGGTTCATATGGGAGAATGTGGATCTTCAAATAAAATGTACTTGAGCCACATAGAGTTTTGTAGGTCAGCCGCTCTGATAGCCTTTTGGCTGAAGAGTGGGGTATAAATAATAATAATAATAATAATAATAATAATAATAATAATAATAATAATAACCACCTTGAATTGTGCCTGGAAACAGTCCAGCAGCCATCAGAGCTGTTGCAGAAAAAGAGTTGTGTGCTCCCTGTATCTAGCCCCAGTTTAGTAGATAATCTGACTGCAGCTCTTTCGACTACTTGAGGTTTCTGAACACTCTGCTTAATCCTACTCCAGCCCTGTAACTTAACAGGTTATAGCTGCTATTTATGTTAAGTGCAGCTTGGGAGAAATGGGTATTCCTACAAGGAAAGCTATGCTTTTTACAAGCCAAACACCTATTCACAATTCAAATCCCACTTTAATATTTGTGAGTTGCTGCCACTTAAGGCAATTCCTGAGTGCCTTCCTAGATGAGATTGAAACATGGTGTTGCAAGGCAAAGCGGCCTAGAGAGAAACAAACAGTGAATTCAATCCAGGATTGGTCTTTTGATAGTGGAAGGGCTTAGTTCTCAAAAGGCCTCTCTATCCAATTCCAGGGGATCCTCCCCTCTCACAACACATTTTACCAAAGAGCTGTGTTTGGCTGCATTTTCCAAAAGATTGCTGCAGGAAAAGTCTCTCTATGGGAAGGTATTTGTAGAATAGCACAGTAGCTAGGAAGCCAATGGTGGCCATGAATTATCAAGTTTATTAACTTGTGAATTTGTGCTGCCTTGAGTAGTTTGTCATAAATCTCCATTTCCAATTGATTTCATATGCAAACTGCTACAAATGTAGACAGATAGCAGCAGTGGGTATCCTGCACTGGATGTTACCCGATGTGGGGGGTGGACCTCTGGGGAGTGGGACTTCCAGGTACAAGGGGTGCATGGGAGCAGCTGTGCAGGCCTGAGGCATGGCTGTGTGGTCAGAGGGGCAGCCGCACAGGCTGAAAGAGCACCTGCACAGTCGGAAGGGCAGCCATGCAGCTGGAAACGGCACCTGCATGGTCAGAAGGGCAGCCGCACATCCAGAAACGGTGCCCATGCAGCTGGAAAGGCAGCTGTGCAGCCAGAGGGGCAGCTATGTGGGCTGAAAGAGTGCCTGCACAGCTGGATGCCCATGTGGGCTGGAGCCACAGCTGTAGCCATGCGGGACCAAGGGGGTGCCCTCACGGCTTGAAAAGCACCGAAGGGGATGGGGGCTGTGGCCCGCACACTTCGCACCCCCCAATGATACTACTGTATAGCAAAACGATTCTGGGCCATACACATTCATTTCCCAGATTACGTAGTGAGTGTCATTTCAAAATGAAATGCTGGGATGTTTAGGACATTTAAATTTGGAGTTGTTCCAAAGAGAGAGATATGCAATTGCCAAGCATACCAAATGCATCCTTGACCTTGACACCTGCAACCAATCCCTGCGGGCCCATACAGGCTATTGCAAGTTTTCCCTCCTTGGTAATTCATTCTGACTCTTTAAAACAAAGTAGATGTACATGCCAGGTGTATTGAAAGGTTACTTGGATCTGAATTCAGTGTCCATTTCTGTCACAAGAGTCTGACCCTTCCCCATTACTCCACTTGACTTCACTGTCCAAACTAATTTGTGCCTGGAACAGTGTGTTCTGGGAATTAAATAAGCTGAACTCTTATCACCTCAATTTTTCATTTTTTATGGAAGTTTGCCATTTGGGGGGGAGGCAGGCCCTTGGCTTTTAAAATCCAAATTACTGACAGTTCTATCTTGTTCCAATTTAACAAAATTCTATAGAAGGCACAAAAGAATCTATAAAAACTGAGGCCATGGTCTCATAAATTTCATTTTTTTAAAACAAAAATGTGCCTGAAGCATAGTGTTGAATTGTTCCCTATTGCAAACATTAGGAGGACTGAATGTTCCACTGGAACCCTGTTCTGTACCATCATCAGAGCCTCAGGTTGCTTTATGTTGAACATTGCTTTAAGTAAGAAGGCTGTGGGACTAACTCAGGTCTGCCCCTGTGATTAGGCAGAATGAAACAACTTTCAGGCAGCAGAAGTTGGCTTGAGGAATGGAAGTTATTTGTGGCAAGGACTAAACTGTATTGCCAGAATATATGAAACACTGTATCTCACAATACGGGTCTGCCCAGATTTTAAAATTGTTGAAGGAAGGCCTTCCGTTGGCCCCATCATGATCACAGGCACACTTGGTGACAGCATGAGAGAGGGCCTTCTTGGTGGTGGTTCCCAGGCTGTGGAGGTCTAGGTTGGTTCCCCCCCCCCTCTGATTTCATTCTTCTGACCAGGAAAGACTTTGGGGATATGCAGACGGTGAAAAGTGCCATCTTCAAGCCCAGGAAGGGGAAGGGCAGCCGGATGCCGGGCATCCCAACCCCTTTCTGAGGACGTCATCAGAGCACCCACCATTACACACGGCAGGCGCTCTGATGACGTCCTTCCGGCTCAGTGTCTGGACACGCTGAGCCAGAAGGAGTGTGGAAGAGGCACCCGGTGCCTGTTCCGGTGCCCCTTTTGGCTCCCCTGAAAGGAGAACTATTTTAGTGCTCATTTTCAGAGGTGTCATGAGGGTGGATTGGGGCCGAGGCATGGGGCAGCCTCGGTCCCAATCCACGGCTTCTTGGGGTGGCCCAAGGCTGCCCATCTGTAGAGGCAGTTAGTCTTCCCAGGATTTGATTGCTAACTGGTCTTTGCAAAAGGTGTTTTAATTGGACTGGTTGATATTTTTTGTCCACGTTATGAAGTTTTACCTGCTTTAAAGATGTTACTTTGTTTTATTCTTTGTTTCATATTCTCCAACACTTTACAGATGAAAACTGGTATATGTGTGGCCAAGAAACATCAGGATATGGCCATGTTAGCAAAAAGAACATGAAATTTATGGGAGAATGCAGCAGTTTGCTTTTGTCTGGGCCTGCTGGGAAGGACAAGATTTTGGCCCACTTCTCCTCTCCCCAGCTGAGTGTAAACTACTTTTGTGTTTGGAACTCTTAAGCTTATCGCACTGTGTTCTTGGAATGTGATGAGAATGGAATGGAACATATTTTATTGCATGGTATGATCCTCATCAAGTTCCCATTCTGTGCTCTGACAGTCCCTAGCCTGTTCCAGCAGAAAAACTGTAAAAATGCGTCCTCAGCCAGAAGAATGCTTACAGACCATTCCAGATGATGTGTATGTGATAATCCTATCCGGTCTCAATCTGTCCTCATGTTCTGATTGGCTAAGACAACCTCCTCCCCTCCCATCCTAGAACGTCCACAAACTCAACTCAACTCTTCCAGTGTTGATGCAAGGAAGGTGCCACAGGCAATTTAATTTTTTTTTTTTAATTTTGTAGATTGAATTGCATCGTGTTTACAAGAAAAAACAATGAATGCTCGCTACCTAAAAATCTCGGTAGCATTCTTTCCAATGCAGATATAGGGGTGTGGTTGGTGGGGCTTCAATACGGCCTCGGAAAAGCTGCATTGACTGCCCCCCAATGAGGTTCCTCCATCCCCATTTAGAGCATCCTCAGGGCAGGCAGTGCTGTTGCTGTGACTTAGGGAAAAGGCAGCTTCATGTCACCTTTTTCTGCAGGTCTGTACAGCCCCTAAGTCATTGATGAAATGTAACTAAAGTCAATAATGGAAAGTAGTAAATGTGTAACAATTGAAATACTTGTATACTGTAACCACAAGCTTGGGAACCACCCACCAAGAAAAATACAGTATTAAGTTCTGAATGTAAATAAAGTTATTTTATTCTTCAAGTTCAGCAAAGAGTGGCCTGAAATAATTTTACAGATATCAACAAACACACTACCTAGTATATTAAAATGTTATCAAAAGTAATGAGGACAATTATTAATAATGACATATAAGTTAGTGGCAGTGGATGGAAAGCTGTCACATATAATTGGTGCTAAGCATTTGAGTTTTTGAAGACCCATTGTGCTGGCATCTGAGAGAGATCAAATGGAGTGGAGGTCTCCTCATAATAAACTGTACTACAATTGTATTGCAATGGTGTAGTAAAATGGTGTGCCTTATATAAAGTGGCAAGATCATGCTTTGCTTTTTGGAATTTATGTATTTTAAAAACTTTTTCTAGCCATGAATGCTTGAACCCGTGGATGCAGAATCTGTAGATATAGAGAGCCAACTAATTATCTTTATGTATCATGTACCTTGACTTGGGTAAAGGTGGTGATGGCAGGGAGTGGTGTTTGATATTTGCTGCTCTGCATCAGGCAGCAAAATGGCTTGGGAGAACCCCACTGTTCACTTGGGAGCAATTGTGCACAGTAGTCCTTTGGGATAGCTAGAAAAGTTGCCTTTACTCATGCCATAGGTATAAGCAGCTAACTCCTGCCTAACCTGATCCACAAGCCTGTTGCTGAAAAGCTGAAGTATTACATGTGGGAAAATGAAAATAAATGCAAGCAATTGAAATAGTCAATACCTACAGATACAACTAGTGTATCTCACAGTACTAGGGCATTTTGGCTTGGAAAGCATATGCACACCCAAAACAGATGATCCATACAAATATCAATGCAATCATATACACGTTTACTGAGAAGTGAATCCCATTTCATTGACAGCACTTTTCCTTCAAGTAATCCTTCAAGAGGACGTGATATAGGCCAAGCTGTCATTTTCTTGAATATGGGGGAAAACTCCAGTCTCAAGTACATCCCATCCAATTTATGAAAAAAATTGAGCATGTTATAAAGTTGTTCTTTAAAAAAATGAGCTAAAGAAAATTCTCACACAACCATAAAAAGAATAACAGTCTTCCTCCCATACATTTCTGTGGGAGAGTAAACCATGCATTTACTCCTCAGTTGCTTAAGCAATGGGCCGTATAAATGAGTCAGAATCAGACAACCATCAGAAATTGGATTCCACCATGTTCTGATTCTTCAAAAAACGCCTTTAAAAAAACACAACTCATTGATATACCCAGTGATGCAAGTGATGTGACCAACATTAATCTTTTCAGATTCCCAAACATCCTGGCTCTAACAAGATGCAAAAATCAGTATGCAAAGACATCTTGTAGCACCTTTGAAACTAAGGGGGGCTGCAGATGGGCAGCTCTGGGATGCCCTGGGAAGCGGCGGATTGGGGCCACAGCAACCCGATGCTAAGGCCCCGACCCTCCGTTTTGCCGCCCTAAGAGCCGACATGCAGCTCTTCTTCACCCTTTCTGGTGCAGTATGTTTGAACGCTGCACCGGAAGGGCATCCTGATGCCATGCACTGTGCGTAATGGCGTGTGCTGTCAGGATGCCGCTGGCATGGGGTTGGGGCGGCTGGTGTGCAGCTGCCCCGCCCCATCTATGCCTTCAGGCCGGCCCTTTGGGCCAGTCTGCAGAGGCCCTAAGTAAAAGAAAGAAGCTGGTAGCATGAGCTTTCAGAGACTAGAGTGTACTTCCTCAGATGCAACAATTGGGGGAAGCTCTCCTTTGGAGAGCTGTTTGCAAGCAGAATGCTAATATTTACAGCAGCAATCTGGTGGGCACTGGGGAATGCTGTACCGAATGCTGAAAGCTATCAAGGACAGACATTTTAAAATAATTACAAACATGCAAATCCTTTTATTTTGGAATAGCATTAGGGGAAATTGGATGCTTTTTCTGTAATTAACTCACTTCAGGGCTGTCTTCTCTCCTTTTGCCAAATTAGTTTCCACTAATCACTTAGAAGTAGCTATAGGCCTTGCTCTTATGAATCAACATTTGCACATATCCTTATGCAACTTGTTGGAGCATATGTGTTGATATTCTGTTGTTGTTTTTGAACTAGACTAGATATACCATCATTTGAAGGCTACATCCTCTGGAGAAGTTATTATTCAGTGAATTAACCTTACCTGTTCTTCTTCTGAATTTCTGCATTTTCACTTTGACAGTCTACTTTCATCTGTGAAATTTGAGGCATATTGTTAACAATTACTTGAAAAGGTCATAGTATGACTATTAACATAAGAATGGCCCATAGAAAGAATAACTTTCAAGCCACTATTATTATCAGGAACTTCAAATTAGTCAATTGCAACTTCCCCAAATTGATTGAGTGTGTTGTAACAACTGAACCATAAAATGACTTCTTCCATGATTATAGTGAGAGTACATCCAGACCACTGCTATTATTGTTCGTTTTATTTCATTTAGGGATGGGTGAGAAAATTTTATTTCAATTTGTGTTATTTTAAGTAAGAATTTACCAACATGTCTTTATATTTGGGCCAAAACCAATTAAAGTTTCAAAAATGCAAGTGTGAGGCAAAGTGCCAACACATCCGGGGTTTTCTGCCTAAATCTTGTGTGTGTGTGTGTGTGTGTGTGTATGTATTACAGAATGCCATCTTGAATATAAAGCAATAGTCTCCTTATAGTCTCTGAAGTGTATCACAAAAGCCACATAGAGAACATTATGCAAATATATGAAGTGTGTAGTTCACTGTAGATATTAAAGTTTCATATATCAATCATGGCTATTCCATAACACTTCTTGAACAGGCCCCAAATGCTACCCCAGCTATTTCTATAGCTAATTTGTACTTTTAAAAACTCATTGCAACATTGGACATCAATTCTTGCCATCCTTGATCACCTTCTCTGGTAAGGTTATTTCCCTCTACTTCATCACATGGCCAGCAATAATAATGATGTAAATCTTCCTTATGGTGGGAAAGCAATGCCATAGGGCACATGGGTTTGAAGACTCATGTTGCTGAAATGACTAGAAAATGCTCATATTCAAGTCACACTGAAATGAGTGGCAGATGTGTATTAGCCCTAGTTGATGTTGTTTGTGTTCAGATTCTGCAGTACTAACTGCAGAAGAAAAATCAGCTTGTGTTTTATAGATCATACATAGCAAAGCCTTTAATTATATAGATCATGAAAAACTATGGCTCACTCTTAAAAAAATAGGTGCGCCACAACATTTGATTATCCTCATGCATAACCTGTATTCAGGACAAGAGGCCACTCTTGAGACAGAATATCGAGAAACAGAATGGTTTCCAATTGACAAGGCTGAATTTTATCATCCAATCTGTTTCACTTGGATGCTAAATGTATCACACACAATGCTGGATTAGACTTGAGGAAGGAGGTGTGAGAATTGAAGGAAGGAACATCAACATTTAATATATGCAAATGATAGCATACTACTGCAGAAAATAGCAAAGACTTGGAACAGCTACTGAAGAACGTCAAGGGAAAAAGTCCAAAGGCAGGTTTACAGGTGAATATCAAGAAAACAAAAATAATGACCACAGATGATTTATGTAATTTTAAAGCAGACAATGAAGATATTGAGATAGTGAAAGATTTCTATACCTTGGCTGAGTCATTAATCAAAATGGGGATGGCAGTCAAGAAATCAGAAGAAGGCAAGGACTTGGAAGGTCAGATATGAAGGAACAAGACAAAATCCTGTAAAGATATATAATTGAATACCAAAGTCAGGATTGTCCATGTCATTGTATTTCCAGTTTTCATGTATGGTTGTGAAAACTGGACAGTGAATAAAGCTTATAGGAAAAAAATCAACTCAATTGAAATGTGGTGCAGGAGGAGAGCTCTGCAGATACCATGGACTGCCAAAAAGACAAATAAATGGGTCTTAGAGCAAATCAGGGCCTAAACACCATAAAGGCATCATATCCAGTCCAATCTTGGAAGCTAAGCATGGTCAGCCCTGGTTAGTACTTGGATGGGAGACCTCCAAGGAATACCAGGTGCTTGTGGGCTATATTTCAGAGAAAGGAACTGACAAAACCACCTCTGAGTATTAATTGCCTAAGAAAACCCTATGAAATTCATGGGATTGTTATAAGTTGGCAGGTGATTGGAAGACACATACATTCTCCCTTGAAGCTATTATGACCAAACTGTTTTATTTTGGACATATTATGAGAAGATATAACTCACTAGGAAAGACAACAATTCTTGGCAAGGTAGAAGACAGTAGGAAAATAGGAAGACCATATTGCAGGTGGATAGATGCAATCAAGGAAGCCACAGCCCTGAGTTTGCAAGATCTAAGCAGAGCTATTGGTGATACAGTGACTTTGAGGTGTTTCATTCATAGGGCCACCATAAGTTGAAGTTGACTTGATGGCAGTAAACAACAACAACTGTAGAACTGTAGTTTTGGGATCCATGAATATGAGCTAGGGCTAAGAGGGAGATTTGATCCCTCTGTTTTGTATAACAGATTCCGAGATGCATTACCTGATTCTTTTCCATGATCCATGCTGGCTAGAGTTTCTGAGATCCAAAACATTTGAAGCTCCAAAGGTTCACAACCCATGGAATAAAGGTTCACAACCATGGCATACCAATCTTATTGGTAATGGCAACTAAAATAGACTCCTTGGAATTAGCTATTGAATGACATATGAGTCAACACATATGTAAATCCCATTAATTCAAAAGGCCGACTCTAGCTGGATCTACCAGTATAAGACCATTAATGGAATTCATGCAATGATCATCATATCTAGCTTGGTATTCAGTCAACAATCTTCCTCTGCTCAACATCCCCATCTTGTACCTCCTTAGAGTGGGGATAGCCAACTGTAGTCCTCCACATATTTTTCATTTACTACCCCATTAGCTTTTTGTCAGCACAGAGCACAGACACCCCTGCCCTGTTTTGTTATAGGACGTATCCACAATTTCCAAGAAAGGGTTCATTACTGCTCAAAAGAAAATGTTTATAAATGATCAGTTACATATTACTACTATGTAATAGAAGGATGGGATGAACATTTGAAAATATTTTTAAATGATCAAAAATATGTTTCCTGGGAGACCCAAAACCCTCATGAGAAGAAGCCTGTACTGATAAGAATATTTGTACATTGGAACTTATTCTGTACAAAATTCACACATGGTTGTTTTGTATTGAAAACAGAAAATGTGCCCCCTTGTTCAGAAAACAGCATTTTCTGCACAGGAGGCATAATTTTCTGTACATAAAACAATATTTCTGCACTAAAATTTGCATATAATATTTTGTGCAGAAAGCAGCATTGCAACTTTTACCTGAAAAAACACCTCACATCAGGGACAGATAGGTGGAAGTGTAGAGTTGTCTGTTCCAAAAAGCTTGCCTTGCACCCCAAAATCTGTTCTGTTGCAAAATTCAACTAGTACATTCACTTTCTCTGTGTGGACTTGAGAGGGGTCAGGTGAGGGAGCACCATCTTGCCCCTTGCCTTTGACAGAAACATGTCTTGGGACAGCCTTATCACATGGCAGAATTTGGAACACTTTGGGGTCTACAACCCCCGGGATGCTCTAACTGGGAGATTATGGGAGTTGTAGTCAAAGAATAATTTTCCAAAGTTTTCCCACATGAACAGTATATAAAAACAATTGGAAATGCAAGGGAATTGGTGTGGAGTAGGTACAAGCCACTCAGAAATTATCTTGTGCTTCAAAACACAGCACAATGTGAACATATATTGTTAATATAAAATGCTCAATATTATAACTGTGATATACAAGTTCTAATTTAATACCACAAGGAAAATAGTTAAGGCATCAGCTTTTGATCACTGATGATTGAGGAGAAACAAAGGGTATATTTTTTGTTTTAAGCAGAAATTAATTTTAGTAACTACAGTTACATTCCTCCTTCCCATAATGGCATTTTCAAAATAACAATCTTCAATATCTTGCTTTTTTATAAAAAAAAAATCTTGAGCAGTATAATAATATCTTGCACGCAATTAAACACAGCATGGATGAGCAGGTGTAAGTGGTGATTTGAATGCAGATAACAAGAATGTATCTAAAATAATCTTAGGTTAATCTTATTGAATCAGCCACCTTTGTTGCCAGGTATTTTTCTTGGTAGCTTTGATTTGCAAGCAAATTATATTCCCAGGTAAAAGCAATTATAGTAGCTCTTTGGCTTGTAGCTAATAGACCTTTTCCATCTTGTGTTTTCCCTATATGCATTTCAGTAAAGGCTATGCAAATCACTGGAACATGTACAGAGCAAGTCATATTTGGAAATAGACCAGTTGAAATCCAGATAGTCATTACTTATTTATTCTATTAATAAATGTTATTTATGGCTAAATCTTAGTCCAAGTAAATCCATTGAAATTAATGGGTAAATCATGATTGAGTTATGTTGATTTCAGAGGGTCTGATTTGATTAATTTTGAATCCATCCCACTGAAATACAGAGCAGCTATTGAGAATTGTGGTGAATATTTTTTCAGAACTCTATGGAACCTGTAGGGAAGCTGAGGCAGGGAGGTTGCTTCTATCAGTCCAACCAAACATGCCTAAATCTAGATGTAGAGCCAACCTTTATAAAATAAAAATGGTCGATAGGGTGGAAAAGAAAAATACTAAGACAGGAATGGACAATTTGTAACTGTCCAGATGTTGTTGGATTGCAACTTCCATCATCCCTAGCTAGTATAGTCTGTGATGAGGAGTTGTGGTCCAGCAACAACTGGAAGGCCACAAGTTGCTCATCCTTGGGTTAGAGATACACAGAATTATGAGACAGCAAAGACCATAAGGAACCATAATTGAAAAATCTGAGTATCCTCATGATGGGTCTTGGAGGATTTTGGTGGCCTGAAGGCATCTTCCAGTCTTATAATTATTCTTTCTGCCACAAGAAAATTAAGTTGGCAGAATTAAACATTCCCAAAGATTGTTCTATGTCCAAATTGAGATATTTTTATTTAACTCATTGCTTGACATATATATGGTGGGGTTTGGGGGGTTGTTTTTGTTTTTGGGTTGGTTTTTTTTTTTTTTTTTTTTTTGCCATTTCTCTTGTTTTCTTCCCCAGTTTCATGTCCTTTAGTGACTTTGGTAATGAACAATCCATAATATGAGTTTTTTAAAAGTGTAGGAGAGAAATTTCTGAGCAATGTGTAGATGCAGACTTCTTGACACATACAAGGGAGTGTGATATATTATTATGAGAAGTTTGGGGAAATCTCTGTGGGAGACTTTCATAAGTACACCAAAATGGATTCAATACAAAATTATTATGGGGACATGCACATACACTCTCACACAACACACATACACTCACGGGAATCATTTGGCTGCTGGGATGATGCACTGAAACATCTATTAGTATCTCTATATCTCTCTCTCTACAAGAACATCGAAATATTTTGGTAAATTGTGAACAAGTTGTAAATTTCAAGCACAGAGGATTCTAGGAACCGTGAATTGCTTCTCTTTATAAATAAATTTCACAAAATTTAGCAAAAAAATTTTTCCTTATTCACTTCCTGCTGCATAAATCTATCTGCTATCCACATAAATCAAAGTACATGCAGCAGAAATGAATGGAAGGGATGCAGTGTCCTTGCTTTAGAGCAGGGGTAGGCAACCTTTCCCCTTTAAGGGCCGAGGGACTTCAGCTCCCAGAATCCCAGGAGCTATTGGCCAACATAGGACTATTGGCTAACATGGCTGAGGCTTCTGGGAGCTGAAGTCCCTTGGCCCTTAAAGGGGAAAGGTTACCTACCCCTGCTTTAGAGGATTGTGCATTAAATTTCTTTGGAGCCAGCCCTACCATTTGGCATAGTGAAGCAACTGCCTCAGATAGCAAATGCTGAGGGACCATGGCAGCCCTCTCCCCAAGCTGTTACTCTTGAGCAGGGGTAGGCAACCTAAGGCCCGGGGGCCGGATGCGGCCCAGCAATGCCTTTGGACCGGCCCCAAACCGGTCCTGCCGCCGCCGCCCCCCCCACCGCTGCCGCCCCCCCATGATGATATTGATTATTGTTGTTATTACTTGTTCTTGGGGTTTTCTTGGCAAAATCTTCACAGGGGTTTTGCCATGGCTTTTCTGGGGCTGAGAGAGTGTGCATGCATTTTTTAAAAAATTTTAATTCTTTTTTAATTTTTATATTTATTTATTTATTTATTTATTTATTTACTTTTGGTGCTTCGGCCCGTCAATTGTCTGAGGGACAGCAACCCGGCCCCCGGCTCAAAAAGGTTGCCTACCCCTGCTCTTGAGCCTCCAGGCCTTTTCTCTTTGTGGACAGAGTTATAGTTCTGGATCTTCTATAACCGATCTTTTGCTTTGGCTGTGGGGAAGAATCTTATTCCATTGGCAGTGTTAAGGATTCATCTGCAAGTCCAGTGGGTTTCTGTACACAAAATGGAGGGTTAGTACCATCTGAAAAAGGCAGACTTGTACCATATAGGGTCAAAAAGACATTAAGGAGAATGCATTTTTCCTATGATTAATCTCTTTTTCTTCCCACACAGACTTTCCTCAGAAATATGTCCCTTAGTAATCAGATTTGCAAATGAAGCCTGTTTTTTTCCCTTTCAATAGCCAATCACAAAGCAAATCACGCTAAATGCCAGACACGTTGGTGAGAAATCTAACATGGGATGACAAACAGACATCTTTCACTACTTGGGGGAGCAGCTCTTTTAAAAAGTATTTAATGTATCATTTAAATGTTCAATTAAGGGTAGAGATAACTTGGTTAATCACCTCATCCAGCAGTAGGTGATATTAGAGAGGGATTTTCATGTGCTCTCATTCTAGTCCATTCACAGTAATTGAGTGTGGATGGCTACAGAGGTCATCATCTCCCAATTGTTGTGTTTCATTTGTAACTTTTTATGTTTTAACACCACTTCTTCCTTCTGTTTTCTTACTGCAGAAATGTATTAAGAAGGATAAATGGACTAATCATATAATTTTGATCAGGAGTGCAGGAACCATCTGTCTGGAAGCAACCTTACAGGATGATCTTTGGTCCCTTCCCTTCCCACTCTCTCATAGTCTCATATATCCTACATCAGAAGTGGGAAATTATGGGAGGCTAAGGTGAGTATGATATATTAGTTTGCCAGGAAATCTTGGAGGGCTGCCCCTCATCACATACTCGTGCAAAAAAATTAATTAAGTAAGTCAGTCAGTAAAATAAAAAAATTGCCCCAAAATGCCAGTTGCCAAAATGATGTACTTATAAAAGCTTGTTATGTTTCATGGCCACCTGTGCCTATGCAGGACCAGAAAAAGCCTATTTTTAGCAACAGGAAGTGGCCTGAAGTTACTTCTTGTTTTAGAGAAAGGCTTCCTTAGCCAACAGGGGTGCATGAGAATAAAATGTGAGGGGATATTGAGCTCCTTGATGGAAAGATGGTTGCAAATGTAATCAACAATAAATAGCAAAAATGAAGATGATTGATTTACCAATTAAATCTACATTCTTCCCTCCATTTTTGCAGGGGATCCATTCCAGACCACCCCCACCCCCGTGAAAATGGAAAGTCACAAATATTCAAGCCCCATAGGCTTGAATTACCATGCACTCCTGTGCGTGGCTCTGTGCATGTGGCACGCGCGCCATTTTAACCCTCCCCGCATGCCAGTCCGCAAAGGAGTGAGACTGCAGACTCAAAAAGGACCTTATCACACAGGATCCCAAGCAGAAGATATCCAAAGGCAATCCAAAGCTAAAACGTTTTTC
>CM034710.1:96635600-96648694 GCA_020142125.1 Phrynosoma platyrhinos | reverse complement strand
TTACAAAAGGGAGTACTACTTGGAACATGCCATATTATCAATACCTCACGGATTCTTTGATTCTTGGATAGAATCCAAATCATTGGCGATCCAAGGCTCCAGTCAGTAACACCTGGTAGCTGTTGTGTAAAAAACTACTTTCCTAGTCATTGCTTCTACCTTAGGCAGCAAATGTCTTGAACTGTTCCTAGAAACAGATGAATGCTGATTTGGATTTATTAAGAATGCTTTGTCAAAAAGTTCTTACATTGCAGCGTTCACATACCTGAAAGACTTTGGTTCATTTCTTGCCTCATTGGAGAAATTGTGCTCAGTTGCAAAATCTAGGGATCTGTATGAAATGTTGGGTGTGTTTATACATGTATTGCTAGTACTGCCCCCCCCCCCCCGTAATTACCATTAACTATCCATGTGTATAGTATACTTTTGAAATACACCTTGCAGGATACACTTGCCATCATAGAACTGGGGGATTCTGGGAGTCACAGTCCCAAATGTAGCTTTTCTAAGCTCTGAAGTATACACACTCCAAGCTCCTTTCTAAACTGTGATGTAAACTGTGTAAATTAAAAATTAAGAATCTTTGCATTAACCTCTTGCCATTTGTCTGCTCAGTATCACCCACCCTAAAATACTTATGTCTTTGGGAGTGGGTGACATAGGGACACAGAGTGTACCTATACTGCACGTTTGTTTCAGTTTGATACATTTTTAATTGACATAAATCCATCCTATGGAATCCTGGGATCTGTGGTTTGGTAAGATGTTTAGAATTCTTTGCTAAAGATCTCTACTGCTATAGCTCTGGTAGAAAACCAGCCTTGCAATATCACATACATATTACTGTCACAGAAAATCATCATTCTAAATTTCTGCTTTTGACAGGTGTTCACATTGGCCATAAAATGACTAGAAGAACATTGCAGGTATCATGAGTTTTTAGGGTCCCAGCAAAGAAATAAACTATAAAATGCTGAAAGCTATAATTAAAAAAATAAAATAACATTTCAGTTACCTTTAAAATGGAGGATTCTTCTGTACATTCTCTGGAGTCTAATATATTTGATATTTGAAAGGATTCCAAGAACAAGACTTCAAATCACAACTATTTAAAAGAAAGCATATAGTTAATAAAGTAATGATCACATTTCTTTATCAGCAACATAGACTAAAAGATATACTGTAGTTTAATTGGTCATATAGATTCAGGCAAACTGTAACATTGCAATGTGTATGTGATTTAAGAATTAATAAAGTGCCCCTGGACTGAAATTAAACACATACACACACATGAAAGTGTTAAGTAGATGAATATGAATACATAAAATATGATTTTTACTATATTTGAGAAGGCTGATGTCATAACCAGACAATGGGTTACTGAAAATGAGAGCCTTACACAAATTTCACAGAAAATAGATATTCCATTTTGGGAGAAAGGTGGGATATAAATTCAGCAAACAAACAAACAAATCTCTTTTAATTCACAAACTTGTTTTGTGGAAAGATTCTTGTCGCTACTATTTGCTGGGATCCGTAAGCAGAGGCAGGTTTAGCTGTAGAACTTAGAATACTACTTTTAAAATATAACACTTTTAAAAATATGTTGGAATACACTGTTTCGGAGTGTGGTAGTGGCTCCTTTTTTGGATATTTTTAAACAGAGGCTGGATGTTCATTTGTTGTAAGTGCTTTGATTGTGTCTTTCTGCATGGCAGGGGGTTGGAATGGATGGCTCTTGTGGTCTCTTCCAACTCTATGATTCTATGAACACATTACAGTACTTAGTTTATTACCATTCACATTATTGCCCCCAAGTACGTACTAAGATAATTGTTACCACATACTTGAAGCATACAAAGCTGGGAGGTAGTGGTTCCATTGTATGAAGCAAGGATCCATGCCCTCCAGAGCAATGCAGGACCCTTTCTGATGGTTCCAATTCAACAAAAATCTACCACATTGTTGTGATGTGACTTGATGCCATAGCCCCTCTTCCAGCACTCACCCACCCCCTTGTTTACTTAAGGTAAGAAGTATCAAGGAAAAACTATCAGTAGAAATTGCATACTGCATGAGAATATACAGACTGAGTTTCACTTATCCAAAATGCTTGGGACCAGAAGTGTTTCAGATTTGGATGGGATTTTTTTTTATTATTATTTTGAAATATTTACATATACATAATGAGAGATCTTGGAGAAGGGGACCAAACTAAGCATGAATGTGATGTAGTGGTTTGAGCATTGGACTATGACTCTGGAAACCAGGGTTTGATTCCTGGCTTGACCATGAGGCCCACTGGGTGACCTTGGGCAAGTTACGTGTTTTCAGCCTCAGGGGAAGGCAATGGTAAACCTCTTCTGAACAAATTTTGCCAAGAAAACCCTATGATAGGGGTCATCATAACTTGGAAACAACTTGAAGGCACACAACAACAACAACAACAACAACCTTACACACATAGTCTGAAGTCAGTTTTATCCACAATATTTTTAATCATTTTGTGCATGAAACAAAGTTTATGTACACAGAACCATCAAAAAGTAAAGGTGGACAAATGTAGACAAAAGGTGGCCTTGTGGACAATTTTGGATTTTGGGATATTTCAGATTTTGGAATTCTAGATAAGGGAGACTCAACCTGTACCAGTTTTGCCAGCTATGGAAAATATGCCAGTATCGAAAAGAATTTTGTTATAACCACATTACTTGCAAAAAATAATTTATTTCAATTTGAACATATTATTTCCAAACGCTGGTTGGTTGTCTTTTTCTTCCACCTGTGGGGATCCACTGCTAGTAGCTTGCTGTGATGTACTGTATATCTTATCTAAAAATTGCGACATGTCAGGAGTTAAACAGATGAGCCTTGTTGTCACTTCCAACTCTATGATTCTATGACCATAAAACAATATATTTTTTCTTTTATTCTGCCCTTACACTCTTAAATAAATTGTTCACATACGATTGCTGCAGCAGCTGTGTTGTTCTTCCCAGAAGGAACGTTGCACGATTCAAAGTGTCTAACAGTGTGGACAGCTGTGGAGAGAATTTAGCAGCAGGTCTCCAGGAAAGAGAGCTTGGGGAATTCAAAATAGTTGTGTCTAAAGCATAGCCCACACACCTGTTTGAAGACTCCAGCATATTGGCAAAGTCCAATTGATTTTCTCCTTTCAAGCACTGGATTTAGGAAGGCAGAACATCAGCCTTGAACCTGCCGATCAATGGTTAGAAAGTAGACTGAGTAGTTAACACTGAAAACAGTGCTGGGGAGTAAGCTGAGCAGGAATATAGGTCATCAGATGTCATCTGCTCTGGTGAGATATTTATTTATTTATTTATGGGATTTATATCCTCCTTTCTCCCAAAATGGGATTCAATGCACCTTATAAATGTCTCTGTGTCCTCAAGTTGCCTTCAACTTATGGCAACCCCATGAATTCTCCATAGTTTTTTTTAAGGCAAGGAATACTCAGGGATGGTTTGCCAGTTCTTTCCAACCTACAGCATCTTGTATTTGTTGGCAGTCTCCCGTCCAAGTACTAACCAAGTCTGACCCTGCTTATCTTCCATGAACAGATGACATCTGGTGCCTTTAAAGTTTTTACGCCTGCACGCTGCTGAGATATACCATATGTCTATTTAAATGATAGTAAATATTTCCAAAAGTGTATCTGTTGAGCTTAAGATTTTGAAAAACTTACCATTTTT
Source organism: Phrynosoma platyrhinos (assembly GCA_020142125.1). NCBI lineage: Eukaryota > Metazoa > Chordata > Lepidosauria > Squamata > Phrynosomatidae > Phrynosoma > Phrynosoma platyrhinos. The sequence continues at coordinate 96,644,981 of CM034710.1, read as the reverse complement.
TGGACTACAACTATCAGAATCCCTCAGCCAGCATGGGCATTCCCATGTCTGTTTGGGAATTCTGGCAGTTGTCATCCCCCCAAAATAACATTTCTAACTTGTATATTAAATATGCAGGTTTTAGGCAGGCCTACAGCTTCCTTTTCCTCCTTTTTGATGACCTGTGTTGTTTTCATGATAGTTCATGAATAACCATCTGTCATTTACTTTGCGTTACCATTGTGCCTGATGCCCTTTTTCATGTCAGCTTATAGAATGACTAGAAACAACAGTAGCCATGCCTGGGTGTGGCAAATTCATTCTGGGATTTATTCTAGACTTTAAAGAAAATACTTATTTGTGAGTCAGAGTTCATCACCTCACATAGCTCCTTAAAAGTAGAGAATACAATCCAACTACACCCTGACACAGAACTCAAATGCCCATACTCAACAGCATGTAAGTGGCAAATTTGTGAAATCAGTCCCTCTTGTTGTAATGACTCAACTGCTTTTTAATTTACCAAGGCAGAGATCCTACATCACAGTTTATATATTGTCACTTTACTGATCTATAGGTAGGGTCTAATCCTGTATTAATGAAACAACAAAATAATTCAGTTTGACACCACTTTAACAGCTGTGGCTCAGTGTTATGGAATTTGTTGGTTTGTGAAACATTTAGCCTGCTCTGTCAGAGAGCTTTGATGCCAAAACAAGCTACAATTCCCATAATTCCATAGCATTGAGCCATGGCATTTAAAGCAGTCTCAAACTGCATTATTTATGCAGTGCAGGTTAGATGTATGTTGCAGAAATGTCACAAAACCCTGTTAGTGAATTGTGAGAATGCAGATCCAGGTAAGTGCTCTTGCTGTACATTGTGAACACCTCTGTTCTCCTTGGACATTTCTATGTATAATGGGTGGTGCTGTTGTGCTCTGGAACTTCCTAGCCTGTGTCCTGATACACATCTGGGCTCATTGGACATCAATTTATGGTACATCAGTGACTCCACTGGTACCACAAATAAACATACATTCTATTGTCACAAGAGCCACTAGGTGGATATGGACTTTGCAAAATTACTCAATTTGGCTGTGTACACACAGAAGACCATTTATGAAGACATAAGTTCCAAGCAGAATGTCAACCATACTTTGGGAAACCAAGGGGTGTATCAGGAGTTCTACAATATGAACCCACATTGTTAAAGCAGGCAGAATCAGATCAGTGGATGCTTCAGTTTACAGAAATCAGAGGCCTAAATCCAGTTGCTACTCCCAAGTAAGGTAAACCCACTAATGCTGCATCTACACTGTAGAAATAATGCAGTTTGACACCACTTTAAATGCTGTCATTCCATCCTGTGGGACCCTGGGATTTATAGTGTTACAAGGTCTTTAGCCTTCTCTGCCAAAGAGTGCTGATGCTAAACAAAATGACAAATCCTAGGATTTTGTAGAATGGAGCTATGGCAGTTAAAGCAGTGTCAAACTGCATTATTTCTACAATGCAGATGCACCCTAAATCAATGGAAATTACATATGAGTAGATTCAGATTTAGGCCATATCATAGATATAGAACTTTTTTTGTAAAGGGAGTTATTTCTGAAGTTACACTTTCCTCTTTTTCCCACCAAGATGTTTACAATTTTTCATTAGTCAATATTTTTAGTCTTTTAATGAAATCCTCCATTCTATTGTACCACTGCAGAGTATGTGAAAGAATGTCATTATTTTACATCCCTTGATTTTAATGTGGCTGCATTTCCAAGCATTCTAATAAGACTACTACAACACCCCCCCCCCTTACAAAGGTAATTAGAGTGCTTTTGACAGGTATTTATATATGCTCCAGCTGCTTCTCATTGAAAGCCCCAACACTCATTGTAAATGCAAACTTGGATAAACATGTTAGTCATGCAGCATAAATGAAATCCTAAAATCATTTTCACAAAAACTCCCCTAATAGATTTTTTTTGTGGGAAAGGGTCAATCAAGCCTAACTTCTGAACATATATCATGGAGTAGATCTACATCAGGAGTGAGCAGAGTATGCCCTTCAGTTTTTGCCAGACTTCATTCAAAAATTCCTTGCTGTCGGCAATGCTAGTTAGGGCTGATGGGAGGTACAGTCAAACAGTATCTGGAAAACTGCATGATTCACACTCTTGCTCTAGGAGCTTCTAAGAGTTTCTGGTTTATTAAGAGGAATACATAGGCCTCATTCCCACTATGTTATAACCCAGTTTGCTAACTGGTTTGAAGTGGTTAAATGACCCTTGTTCACACTTGAGCCGATTTGCTGAAGCGGTTTGGCGAGGGCCCCCCCTGCACTAGACCCATTAATGTGTATCTTTTTAATGCTCTTTTTTTCTGCATCTTTTGTAATAAATTGATTCAGTGCAGGTGTACACAGGATTCAGCTCAGAATCAATTTAAATTTTCCCCTTTACATTTGCCGGCTGGCTGAAGAGGATCCATTTTGAATCGATTCATTAGTCAATGTGAACAACAAGTGGGTTATTTTACAAGCAAATGTGATTGGGGCAAATGTAGTGGGAACCACGCTCCAATGTCGAACTGATCCATCGATTCAGATTGCAAACTGATTTATTTGTAATTGGGAATGAGACCATAAACTAGTATTGAACTGGTATAGCACCTGAGAGTTGCCATTAAGTCAGAAATGACTTGAAGGCACACAGCAACAAACACCAGCATACCCCGGCTAAGTGTTCCAGATATTGTTAGGTTGAAAGTCTTAGCAGTGCTAGTCAGGATAACTAAGGGCAAGGAATGCTGGAAACTGTAGTCCAACAGTAGCTTGAGGACCACATGACTATAATCCCTAATTTGCAATTGGAGCAAATTGGTTTAATTTTAACTGCTTTGGCTCAATCCTGAAATTTGCAGTTTGGTGAAGTACTTAGAATTCTCTTCTGTAGTTCAGGGGAGAAGACTAGTAAATTCTAAATACCTTATTTTCAGTTGAGTGCCTTATCTAGGTATCTCGAGGTCTTCCAGTGCAACCCTGTGCTCAACATCTGCCAGACATTGACCATAGAATTGTGCTGGAGGAGCTACAAATGCCTAGTGGAGTGTTCTCTCTAGCAATCTCTAGGTCCTTCAATGTGACTTTTGGTTAAAGTTGACCATAGAGTTGCACTGGAGGACCTAGATATTCCTAGAGAGAACATATTAATAAAATGCATTAATAATCAAATCTGCAAAAGTCAAAGCCACAAATGTGGAGGGATAAGTGTAGTATCAAATTGTGGTAACTGTATATGCACTCAAACACTTGTTGTTACATGCTTTTAAGTCAATTCTGACTTAAGGCAACCCATCATAGGGTTTTCTTGGCAATATTTGTTCAGAGGAGGTTTGCCACTGATTTCCTTTAAGGTTGAAAGAGTATGAGTGTTTTTCCATGGTTAGGTAGGGATGACTTGTTGAGTGTGGCTGAGTAGGGATTCAAAGCCTAGTCTCCAGAGTTAGTCCAGCATTTAAACAACTACATCATGCTGGTTCTGTGCAGGCCAGTGCTAAAGGAAAAAAGTGTATCTCTTGCTTCCTCTTCTTCCCCAGTCATTTCTCAAAACTCCTGAAGTTTCTGTTACCATGCATGTTTTTTGTGTTTCTTGAGAACAATAATTGAGATTTTAAAAACAGAAACATGAGATCAGGCTGTTGGTCTCATGAAACCTGCAGGGCTGGAAAAAGGCTTTGCATGTGGAGGTTCATGTGCTTTGCAATAGAAGTATTCCTTTTTGATTTCATTTTCACCACCTCTGCTGGAATGCCTCAGTGATATTGGGTGGAGGGGCTATTTCTGGAATTGATCCAGGACCCTAGGCTTGGTTCCATGTTCACATTGCAGGAGTCCCGAGTGAGTCTGCCCTCCACCCAGCCATGAGATTTACAAAAAGGAGGGGGGGGGGGTGCAAAGCTAGCTCATCTATTGAGAAAATGCTACAAATCAAAGGAAAGTCCATGCTGAATCTGTAATGTGTGAAATGACTTGCAAATGCCTGCAGAAATGTTTGCTCCTGAAGTTGCATAGGACTCGCAAAAAGGTTAGGTCAATCTCCTGAGATTTCTGTAAAATGTGTCACCATTCCAAGTAAAAGATTGGATGCACATTGGAATGACAGAACACTTGCATTTTAGTATCCTTTACAATAAGTCTAAGAAGAGGGGAAAAGAGAGAGAGAAAAAATCTTTTTGATTCTGCTTTGTGAACTTTTGAAACATCATGTCAGTAGCTTCCTAAATATTTTTAGCAGTGGGTAGGAAGGAGTAGCCATTTTTACTGCAGCAAATGCAGTGAGTAACTGGCACTTCAAAGGCCAATTTTTATTTACCATAAATTTGGAGGACTGCAGCTCATTCCAGCAAAGGCATCAAATAAACATAATCGCCACCATCATTATCATCATGATCATCTATATCCAAATATTCAAACTAAATGACAAGAAAAGATCCCCAGGCCCCTACCTCTTCTTTCCTCAAAGCACTAACCTGTGGATAATGGCACTGTCAACATTATGAATGAGGTTGTACCTCTGTGCTAGCTGTCACGTTACTACTAAAACATAGGCATGCCATCCGCACCCATTGTAATAAATGCTCTGTTTATGAGTCTTAGAAATGAACAGTTATCATGCAGATTGTTTCAGTAGCAAACTAATTTTCAATGCCTTGGAGAAAAAGCAATGTTATTGCAGTTTTTATTCAAGAACATTTTGGCAGAAATGTTTCTTTTATACCCTACAGGATATCTTCTTTGGTTGCTGATGATTAGTGATATGCAAGCCCTCCTTCTTCCCAGTTCACAGCTATCTTGTTATTTATTATCTTTTGCCTTTTGCTGGAAGCTTTCAGAAAGAAATGTGCCTGTATTTCGAAACTTCTATTTTTCAACTTGAAATGTCAGCATGTGTATGGTGGCAGTACAATATAAATATCCCACCTGTACAGGTGGGAAGGACCATTAGGACCACCTAGTCCAACCACCTGTCAATGCAGGAATCATTGGCATAAATCCATTTTGCTAGTCCCATTGTGGAGTTCAAGGATGAATTCCATGGTTCTGCTCTAGCTGAGTCTGGCCAGTGGAGTTCAGCATAAAGAGAAATTAAGGAATCCTGTAGCACCCTTCAGGAAAAGAAATTTCTAGCCTAAGCTCCCATGGATGCTAGTCCACTTTGTCAGATGCCAGTTTATGCAAGAATTTTTTATACTGCCTTATCTCATGAAAAAAGAAAGCCAAAATGGAGCAGAAGAGAAGCAGCTTTCTCCGTACCTCTCCACATGCCATTGTAGAATCATAGAATCATAGAGTTAGAAGAGACCTCAGCGGCCATCAAGTCCAACCCCCTGCCATGTAACCTTTTAATAAATAATGCAAATATTTGCTACTCTTATACATTGCATATATTTACTACTAACTGAGTTAACCCATTATGTATCAAAAATAGCTATAACCTTTTAACATTTTTGTTATTTGAATTTTTGAAACATAATGAGTTAATTCAATTAGTAAATATATGCTTTTTACAAGAGCAGCAAATATTTGCATCATTTACTAAAAGTTGCATGAATATTAACTGCAGTTTGATTAGAGCTGTACTGCACCTACCTTCTCTCACCAGCCATGCTGGTAATCTGTTTAGAAATTGACAGTTGTGTTTAAGAGCATTCAAGACAGTGAGCAATGATCTCATCCATTTTACCAGAAAACCTTCTTAAAGTGTAATTTAAAAAGTGGGGGGAAAAACAGCCAGCCTGTGTCTCTTTCACAGCAGTGTTCTGAAACTAAATAACTCCCCCCACCCCCAGGGCTGAGCAAAACAGGTTGCCAAGTGGTTTTGACAATTTCACCATGACATTGACTTACATTAAACTAAAGGTATCAGAGGTAATTAGGAAAACAAATAAAATAAAATAAAATATTGATGCTTCATCACTGTCAATGCTAGAGATGGTTGAGGTAGAAGCTGGGTCATTGTTAAGTGGCAAATGAGGAGATGGAGGGTCAAGTTTAGACACGACAACCTATCTTTGCTCATGAAGTGCATCTTGTAGACTAGTGTTGGCAGATCTGAGGCTGCAGAGGACCAATGCTTGTTTTTGTTAGAACCTCAACTGGTTCCAGATGAAAAATAATGGCATGGGGACAAGCATACACTTAGAATTAAGGAATTTCTGAGTACATGCTCAGCCCAGGCATATGTACTCAGAAGCAGAAGTAGATGATGAAGACACTGAAATAGTTCAAGATTTTCTATACCTTCACTCAGTCATTAATCAAAATGGAGACTGCACTCAAGAAATCAGAAGAAGATTAGGACCTGGAAGGTCAACTATGAAGAAACCAGACAAAATCCTGAAGTGTAAAGATATATCATTGAATTGAGAGCCAGGGTGTTGCAGTGGTTTGAGTGTTGGACTACAACTCTGGAGACCAGGGTTCAATTCTCCACTTGGTCATGAAACCCACTGAGTGACCTTGGGCAAGTCACTTGCTTTCAGGAGAAGGCATTGGCAAACCTCCACTGAAGAAATCTTGTCAAGAAAATCACATGATAGGTTCACCTTAGAGTAGCCATAAGTCAGAAACTACTTGAAGGCACACAACAACAATTAAATTTAGGATTATCCATGTCACTGTATTTCTCATTTCTATAGTTATGAAAACTGGTCTGTGAAAAAAAGCTGATAGGCAGCAAAGCAAATTATTTGAAATGTGGTGCTAGAGAAGAGTTCTACCGATACTATGGACTGCTAAAAAGACCCAATAAATGGGTCCTAGAGCAAATCAAGCCTGAACTCTTTCTAGAAGCCAAGATTACCAAACTGAGACTTTTATACTTTGGGCATATCATGAGAAGACATGGCTCACTAGAAGACAGTAATGCTTGGTAAGGTAGAAGGCAGCAGGAATAGAGGAAGAAATATTACACATTGACTAAATCAAGGAAGCCATGGCCCTGAGTCTGCAAGACCTAAGCAGGGCTTTTCATGACAGAGTGACTTGAAGGTATCTCATAAGTCATAAGTCAAAGTTGACTTGACACCAGTTAACAAGAACGAGCCAGTGCAACTGTTTCAATGAAGGAGACACATGTAACCAGCCCCAGTCAACAGCCTGCCTGGAGCATTTGGACCCACTGAAATTTCTAAAGTTTACAAAGACAGTTCCATGTAAACTGCATTACAGTAGTACAAATGGGATGTAATCAAGGCATCCATCACTCTGGCCAGATCTGACTCATTGAGGAATGGATGCAGCTGACACATTAGTTAACAGTGCAAATGTACTCCTGGCCACATTTGAAACCTGGGCATCCAGGCTCAGATCTGAGTCCAAGATACACCCAAGTTATAACCCTGAGAGTGCAACCCCATCTAGCAAAAGTTGAATCCCTGTTCCCTGATTTGCCTTCCAATTTACCAGGAGTACCCCTATCTTGTATGGATTAAGCTTCAGTTTACCCTCACCCAATCCATTACTGACAGCAAACACTGATTTAGAACAGAAACAGCTTCCTTGGAATCAGATGCAAAAGAAAGGTAGAGTTGTTTATCATCAGTGCAACTAATGACACTGAACCCCAAAACTCCATATGGCCTTTCCCAGAGGTTTCATGTAAATATTAAACATTATGGGGAAACAGAATCAAGCTCTGAGGAATGCCGCAACATAGGGCCCCATGATTCCCTAGCACTGAGCCAGGACAGTTAAAGTTGTCTCAAACTGGATTATTTCTGGCAGTCTGTACAGACCCATAGTGGCCAGGGTGTTGAGCAGGCATCATCCAGCACCACCTTCTGAGTCCACCCCTCTAAGAAAGACTGGATCAACTGTAAAACAATGCCCCAAGTCCCACCCCAGAAAGGTGAGCCAGAAGGATGTAATGGTCAATGGAACTTTCCTTGCATAATTCATCTACCAAGTCAACCAAAGCTGTCTTTGTCCCATAGCCAGTCCTGAAGCCAGATTGAAACAGATCTAGATAATCCTTAGAGGTGAATATGGGACTATTTTGATCTGTAGAGGTCAGATTTACATATAACAGAGCTTGGAAAAGTTCCTTTTTTGACTCTCAGAATCCACCAAGCCAATTTGGGTGGATTCAGCCCAGAAAAGCAACATTTCCAAGCACTGCAATAAATGTAGATGAAAGCCTGAGAATGAGATGATGCATAAACAGGTGGAACAGCTTTTAGAAGGAAGAGATTTTTTCCCCTCTTTTTCTTCTGCGGTTGGAGGTGATTACAGAAAGAGAGGAGAGAACAGAACAGAACCCAAAAAACTAGGAGATAAAAATTATAAAGAGATCAACCGATTTTAATTCAAAGGCTAAGCATATGCATTAGAATCCAATTAGAATCAAAGCTCAGATGTTAATCAGAAATATTTACAGGGCTTTTAACTGTCCAATGTGGCAAATGAAATAGATCCCTAAAACAAAACTAACATGGACTTCTCACTTTAAAGGGGAATAAATTTCCAAAGTTTGCCATGGGTAAGCAACAGGAAAAAAGAACATTTAAGTTGCAAAGGCATACAACTATGAGTCTTTTCTCCCTGCCTGGGATCACATGGGAATATGGCAGTGCCTGCATGCCAGCAGTGGGCAGGGTTTAAACCAATGGTGCATGAGGCCAGAATGAACAGCAGCTAGATTAGTCTTCGCCCTTCTATGCCCTACTTTCTCTTTCTGTAATCCTCTTATTCTCTCCTGTCCCTTTTCCTCCTCACCTAACAGGCTGCTGAAGAAGGACCAAATCACTTTTCCAATGTCTTGAACTGATGATTTGCAGGTGAATTTGGAAATTACACTATGGACCTCAAGAGAGAAGGTTGAGGACCATATATAGTCCAAGGATTAAAAGTTATCCATCCCATGTCTGGAGGAAGGATGATTTATGACAAACCTTAACCCCCTATGATTTAATATTCTGGCACAACTTGTTAAGTGAAGACACACGATTTAGAATTTTCTTCAAAACACAGAGGCAGGACCACATAACTTGTGGCTAACCAAGTTCATTGTAGCACAATAGCTATGTACTGTGGTGTGGTAGGTATTTTGATAAGCCCTCTTCCTCATGCAGTCTGGTACCATTTGGAAAATTTCTCTGTCTAGACTACAATACCCAGAACCCTAGTCTGACGGTTGGGCTCCACTCTTGTAGAAGATGCACACACCAGTGCTTTTGAGGGCCAGATTACTACCAGCACAGGCCCCAAAATTTCAGAACCAAAACCTGACACCAAGATACAGCCCATGGTGATCTCATTAAGCATGATACAGTAAACATCAGCCACACTTGCCCTTTAATAGAATCATATAATCATAGAATCATAGAGTTGGAAGAGACCACAAGG
>CM034710.1:96623978-96634058 GCA_020142125.1 Phrynosoma platyrhinos | reverse complement strand
GACATGCTCCAATTTGTCAACATCCTTTTTGAATTGTGGTGCCCAGAATTTATATATTTGACAGTATATGCACTCCATTGTATTTGCAATTACTTGTGGGCGGTGAGCTGGGTGAGTGGACCAACTGCGCCTCAGTGAGACAAGTAACTGCAAAAATGATGGAGTGCATATACTGTCATTTTTTTAAAAAAAATGCATGCATCTTGGGGGGCAGTCTTCTATGACACCCATGGACCCATGCATCCCAGGGGAGAGTCCTCCATGACACCCATGGACACATGCATCCCAGGAGATACTCCTCCATGAAACCCATGGATCCATGCATCCCAGGGGAGAGTCCTCCATGACACTCATGGATCCATGCATCCCAGGGGAGAGTCCTCCATGACACCCATGGACCCATGCATCACCGGGGAGAATTCTGGCCACAGCACCTATGACTCCCTCCCATGTTTTCTTGAATGTGTTGCTTGTTGCGTCACTGATGATGTGTAGATGATTGACAGGCATTTTGAAGTGGCACAAACTAGTGGGAATGACAATTGTGCCAATAAAGAAGCGAATAAAGACCCACTTCCATAATGGGAACAACGCATCGGCTGGAATCAATTCACCGACCTGGAGCAAAAGTGAATCACAAACCGGTTTAAATATGAGTGGGAATGAGCCCTTGGTATTCCTCAGTGGTCAAGTACTAACCATCCAGACCCTGTTTAGCTTCTAAGATCAGACAGGATCTAGTGCCTTCAGAGTGCTGGCTGCAAGTGTGGGGAGTTATACTCCAGCTCATTTATAGAGTGCCCAGTTGTGAAGCTTGTCTCACAATAACGAATATCTCCAAAGGTAGCGGAAACAATTTTCATATTTGAAAATACTTTCATGATGTCTCTGTGAGCGTCTTCCTAATGCTCACATGTCTTTCCACTTTTAAGAGGACATGCAGCCTTTTCTTCATGTGTTTAGAATAAGCAAAACATACTATTTAACAATCGTGTCCCATTTCTCTCAAAAATTCTTTAATGATAGTTATGGGCATAAATACTTGCTAATGGAAAGTTATGACTAAAGTAACAAATGCATACCTCTTGCTTTGCCCTGAGGGGTGGAAAGACAATAAAATACATTTTGGAAGTATAAACTTTTAATGGCCTTTCACTCGTGAAAGAATATAAACTCTAGTTATGTATTCCAAAGAAAGACTCATTCTAATGACTTCTAATCGTTTTATAAAGCATTTTGCTATAGCAGTGTAATTTGCATAATTGTTAGTCTCTGCAGCATAAAAGATCATGTTACCTACTGAGCTTTGCTCTTTTGTGAGAGCTACCTTAGAGCCAACCTGCATATTCAGAACAATTGTGTGGTATAAGAGTTTGGATGTATAAATGTTAATTTAGAGGAAAACAAACAACCTTCATGCATTAACTCTGTCCTTCTGGTTAGGTAGGTAGGAATAAGCCCCACTAAACTCAATTTACTAATTTGTCTAAACATTTATATCACACTTTTCGAGGCCCAGGCCTTCATAAGTCACCCCATGTAAACAAGGAAATAAAATTTAAGTTTTAAAGAAGCAAAAAAATCAGTAAAACTAAAGCAGACACTTTCAAAGTATCAGTGGGGCTTCCTGAGTAGACATGTAAAAGATGACAGTGTACATGTTTTCTGTACATGGTTAGCTGTCATACTTCCCTCAGTGGTGCTCACTTCTGAGTAGACATGTAGAGGATGGCACAGGTATGCTAACACACAATGTATCATGGTTGTAGAAAGTCCTGTCCTATTGTACCATACATGAAGAGAGGATGCCTTCCAACATTTCACAGATGAAAACCAGGGCCAAGCAAGTATGATCAAGATAGCAAAAGTTATTAATGAGGACGAACAGACAAGCTAAGAGAGGCTGCAGCAGTTTGCCTTTGCTTGAGCCTACTGGGAAGGGCAAGACTCTATTCCCTCCTTACTTCTCCTGCTTGCTGAGTTAATTGAATGCAAATTACCTTTTCACTCTGAACTCAATTTGCAGCAATTTAGGTAAATGGAGAACAAAGGTGGAGAGTGGGAGTAGGAGAGAAAAACTAGAACATTTTAAAAGCAACTGAAAACATGGGGAGACAAGAGAATTATTAAGACTGTCCATATCATAGAGGATATGAGAAAGTTTCCAGAGGGAATATTTAGACATGCAATCCACTGTGTGTGTGTGTGTTGCATGCCTTCAAATCACTTCTGACTTACTTATGGTGACCATAAGGTGAAGCTTTCATGGGGTTTTCATGGCAAAATTTGTTCAGAGGTGGTTTCCCATTGCCTTCCCGTGAGGCTGAAAGAGTGTGACTTGCCCAAAGTTTCATGGCCCAGCTGGGAATTGAACCATGGTCTCCAGAGTCATATAATACTCAAACCACTATGCCCACAATAATTTCAAGCATATAGACCAGTGCTTCCTAGTTTTCTGGTAATACATAACTGTTTCTAACTTTTTCATCCCCAATTAGCTTAGCTTCCTTCCAGCTTCAGGTCTGACCCTAGAGTGCCATTTCTGCAGGTATATCTTCCAGATCTAAGTCTGGTAACTGCATATAGGAGCCAGCATGGCTTAATTGTTTGAGCATTGGACTATGGCTGCTGCCACCCTGCAGAATTAATGCAATTTGACACGACTTTAAATGTCGTGCCTCCATCCTATGAAATCCCAAGATTTGTAGTTTGGCGTGACACCAGAGCTCTCTGACAGAGAAGGCTAAATATCTCACAAAACTACAAATATCAGAATTCAATAGCATTGAGCCATGGCAGTTAAAGCAGTGCTAACTTTCATTAACTCTACATTGTAGCAGTAGCCATAATCCAATGCTCAAACCACTAACTAAGCCATGCTAGCATACAACTCTGCTTTCAGGGGTTCGATTCCCCATTGGGCAAGGGACACACTCACAGTCTTAGATAACTCCATGAGTTAGGGTCAGCATAAATCAGAAATGACTTGAAGGCATGCAACAACAAACAAACAATAACTGTACAGTGGTGAAGAAGACATTTTCACTGCATTCATAGGCCTCTCTAGTGTGTTGATAAAATTCACTTCTAGTTCATTTTTCAGCAGGTTCTGGGTTGGGTAGTCAGAGAAGGCAAACTGTTATGTTTTGAAACAACCTGAGTATGTTTCAGCAGTTTTTAGACTAATTTTTTTCCAAAAATCATCCAGAAAAAAAATTAAATTGGGGGATTCTGGGGGGGAGTTGAGAGCATGTCTGGGGATATTGAAGTACTAAAATCTGGGTTTCAGGGGCAACATATAACTGGGCCACCTGTTCCCCCCATTCTAGATCTTAGCTTACAAAGGATTTTTATAGGGACCTTTTCAGTCTCCCCATCCCAGATCCTTTTGCAGTAGTGCTGAAGCAACGCTAAATAAAAAGTGATCAAGTCCCTGTAGTGCCCTACCCTGTCCCACGAAAAGCTTGAGGAAGTATTCCCCCCCCCTTATATTTACCAGGATCCCCAGCCTAAGTGCCATTGGGGTTTTGCACTAAAATCATTTTTTTGTCTGTGTGAAAGTAAATTTTTTGCAAACATAAAAAAGAAAATCACAAAATGTGAAAATAACTGAAAAGTGTGCAAAAATATTATAATCTTCTCCAACAGGGAGAAAACATTTGAATTGCTTTGCACTTACATATGAGAATGAAAGGTTATGGCCCAGTTATGAAAAGCAATGATTGATGGCAATGCAATGAAGTACAGTAAGTTGTTGTTGTTGTTGTTGTTAACTTTATTTATACTCCACCTTTTCCCCAAGACTGAGACTCAACATAGCTTACAAATTAAAATCCATTTGAACCCCAGTCTCTCAATTGAATAAAACTGTTATTAAAAATAAATCTGTGTTTGAATAAAACATAAAATTCATTTGAAACTCAATCTCTATTAACTACTTTTGCCATTATAGTACACCTCTCTAGGATAGGCAGATAGTTTATTGCTTACTCCAAACACCATTGCAAACAAAATATCCAAGCTTTCATACAATTACAATTACAAAATCAACATTAAGACATTAAAATTAGAATTAACCAAATAAATAAAATACGTGTGATATGTTTGAATTAATTTCACCATTTACATCAAAAATTGCCAATAAAGGAACTTGTAGCCTTAGTATAAATAAATATCATTCTGTATTTATTCAACTGTACAGAAAGAGCTTTTCAGTTCAAAAGGATTAACCTAGGGCAATTTACAATTTGGTTGAAACTTGGCCTATTCAAAATGTGCAATATGTATTTACAGCAGGATAGATGGCTAGAGTGTATGGGGCATATTATATAGAAAAAGGTGACCCCATAAGTAACCTGAACTCAAACCATGTGTAGGGCTTTAAAGGTAACAAACATTTTGCACTTTGGTCAGAAACTAACTGGCAGCCAGTAGAGTTGTTTTAATATTATTATGATGTAATTATTCCTAGATATACCATAACCAATCTAGCTGGTGTTTTGTTTTGTTTTTTAACTATTTGAAGTTTCCAGACTTGGTACAGAGGTAGCCCAATGTACTGCACTTTGCAGAAGTCTAGACATGGGGTGACTGCTAAATCTCTTGGGATTATTATGGACTTTTACTACCATTGGCCATATGTTATTCTTCTGGACCATCTGCTTAGTATGGGAGCTGGAAGCAATACACTACACATTATTGAAGCTCAATGTTTATACAACGCTCATAATATGCCTAAAAATTAACTAATTAAAAATTAACTAAAATCCTGCTATTTAAAAGAATGCAGCTCCCCTTATTGTCAATGCCCAGCTTCATTTGTTTTTCTAGAAAAGTGAGCCCAGAGTCTAGCTGTCTGTTTGTTTCATGTAGATACAATACAATGTCATTTCAATGCACCTGATTAATTTCATGATTTCTTGCCTCTATAAGAAGAGCTTTCTTTGAAAAGAAAATATATTTCTGACATCCAGTAGTAAATAAATATTTTAAAAGACTTATAATGCAATTTAAGATAATTCAATCATATGCACGACTGAATACAATGTTAAGGTTGCTCATTTCCGTACCAGATGCAGTCTGTCCACAAACTTATCTACAAGAGCAAATTTCCTAGTTAGCAATGAGAAACTGAGTGTATGACTACTTCCACTGGTCAGTTCCACACAGTGGCAAGGCATAGTCCTAACCAACAGTAGGTGAATGCTCCAAATTCTATTTTGTTACATTATTACAGCATATAAAGGTAAGAATTCAACTCAAGAAGTAATTCCTACATTTAGATCGCCTGGTCAGAACTGGAACAAAACCTCTGCCCCTTTCTAAATTTCACACTGTGCAGTTCAGATTGAGATATTGAAATGCAGCCTCAACTGCTGAGGCCACTTGGCATCAGCAGTTGAAATTTTCTGACTGTCCAAATGTATGAAATTGGTATTATCAAGTGTATAAACCTTGATTGCAAAAAGCTTCTAGTTATGGCAAAATCTGCAGTTGGGGGTCTTCAATTATCCAGATATCCAGGGAATATGTAGATAATATGTACCATCAAAATTCACAAGGAGGGGACAGGGAGAGATTCCCAGAAGCACTGTTGGATACATCTCCTGAAGATGGTCCTGAAGATGTGAGGACTCTACCCCAGAGTTTGGAAAAGTTACTTTTTTGGACTACAATTCCCAGAATCTCCCGAACAGCATGGCCAATGTGTGTGAGATCCTGGAAATCTTCACCAAGACGGTAACTTATCCAAGCTCTATTCACTCTGTCCCCTTCCATTTCTGCAATGCCTGCTTTATATTATTATCTACCATAAGGTGTCATTACATTGGCATCCATGTACAGCTACTGATGTGTCACAACCTCTGTAGAGTAGGATGATCAGAACATAATTAGCTTTATCAGTTGCTCCTTGCAGCCATCCTCTCTCTCATGCTTTTATGATCCCCAGGATAGATTTTGCCATTTTATATAAGGGACACCATTGTACTATTCTGCTGTATATAATGAGACATAAGCATCCATGTATTTTGTTATCCATGGGTTGGGGGGGGTTTCTGGAACCAAATGCCAGCGGATACCAAGGATCCACCTGGGGTTTTCATTTGAGGAGGCACTAGAGCAGTGGTGGTGAACCTACAGCACACGTGGCAGAGGGGGCACACAGTCGCCCTAGCACAGAGTTCTTGCAATAAATAAGTGGGTTTTGGGTTGCATCAAAGGATGGAACCATAGCAGTTAAAGTGGAATTGTAGTGGGATAATTATGTAATGTGAAAGTGCAGTTGGCCAGTCCTCCTTATCCACATTTAAGCTTAAATCCTTTTATTAGTCTGCAGTAGAGTAAATCCAATGAATCCATGGGATTTACCTATATATTGACTTACCGTTCAACAATTGTTTGAATAGGTCTACTCTAGTTGGGACTAACCGACAGGAAAGTAACCTTTGCCTATGTAGCAATCGGTAAGGCCTTTAATATTATTTTTACATCTTATATTAAAAAGTTGTGACAGATTCACCTATCTCCTCGATATCCTAGGAAGTTACACAGTACTGCCTTGTAGGGTATCTGTGTCTTCATCTGGAATAGAACTATTTAGTTGTTATAACTTTAGCTTATTCTATAGAAAGTGTCACCCCTTGAGTATAGATAGGGAAGTAAGGTGGAATTAAAGAAGGAAAACCCAGAGAAGGTAATGCAGGAAGTCAAGGTGCGAGTGGTAAATTATTAAGGGAATGGAGTGGTGAATGTGAGGGGGTAAGTGATGAAGTTTTGAGAAAGAGAAGGGAAAGGAAGAGGATGAGAAAGGGAAAGGGAAAGTAAAGACAGATGAAGGTAGAAGAGATACACAGACAGAAGAGAGAGATGTATGAAAGGAAGGGAGAAAACAGAAGGTTATGGAAGTGGTATGGAGAAGGATGAAAGGGAAGGAGCCAATAGAAGGCACATGTAAGTGAAAAGATGTACTGTGAAGGGAAGAAGGTCATGGAGGTAAATGTAAGGATGTTGGGAGAATGTAGGCAGGAGGCAGAAAGGCATACTGATGCAAATGGTTGCAAAACTAGGAATGATACCATAGGAGATGGTATGAATGGGAAATGATGGGCTATTTATGGTAATGATGGTTTGATTTTATTTATGCTGTATTTTGATTTGAATAAAAGTATTTTTAAAAAGTTGTGACAGACTCACCTTGGTATCCTAAGGAGCTATACAGTATTGCCTTGTAGGGTATGTGTGTCTTTGCCTGGGGTAGTTCTAATTAGCTTATTCTATAGAACGTGTCACCTTCATAGCAGGTCTTTACTAGTGCATTTAAACATGTATAGCTAGAAGTAGCAATTCTTGTTCTTGCTTTGGGTGGCATCAGAGGTGGAGACATTCAGTGTTATTCTAGCTTACATTGAGAACCTGAGATCTTCAGCTTATTTGAGGAAACAGATTTCCAAATGCTATTTAAATCCTAGGGAGGATGCACCTGTGGATGTTTGGGCACATTTTAATTGATCAGTCTTTGGCATCATGCAAAACATTTAATTAGATACTGCATGGTCTAGAAGCAGATGTTTCCTGGATTGTTGGGATCATGCTGGTAGAAATGTGACATCATATGACTAAAATGCAGACATTTTCCTGGCACTAGGATTGGCACTGGCAAGACTGAGTGGCAATGATTCTGACATAGATTTTTGTCCCTTTTGTAATGATTGCCCATCTTCTGCCACTGCAAGTGGGCTTTTAGCAACAGACTAAAAGTGGAAATAAATGCATCTGTTCTTTCTGAATATAAATACTTTGGAATTGTGCCTTGTTGGCATAAAATTCAAGCTTCTGCACACTCATCTTACATTCCCTTTTGCAAACAAACTTTGGCATAAAGGTGGATCCATCTCTGTGAGTTAAAGCTGAGGGAAGCTTTGGCATACGTTTGGAATTTAAGAAATGCAAGCAGTGAGATTTGAGTTCACTATCCCTTTCAAAATTAACTCCATCTCTTCTCAATATGTTGTTAGTTGCCCTTGAGTTGACTTCTATTCGTGGCAACCCTATTAATGTTTAAAAGACATCTCCAAGTTTCTCCTCTCTGCTCAGGTACTGCAGGCCCAGGCCCATGTCTTCCTTGATCGAATCTCATTCAGCATGTGGTCTTTTCTAATGATTTATTTTTCCTCATGATGTGTCCAAAATATGACAGCCTCAGTTTAGTCATGTTGGTTTCCAGAGAGAGTTCTGTTCTAGAACAATCTTCTCAACAGATCTTGATCTTCTCAATGTGGCCACTGTAATTCAATGCTGGGAATTGGACTGAACTCCAAGATTCTCTTGTAAGCATGACTGTTCCAAACCCTGTTCTTCTATGAGAAATCACACCAAGGTGCCTTACAAATGTATATTATAATTTCAGAAAACACACACACACATGCACACACAGCTACTGATGTGTCACAACCTCTGCAGATACAGATCTTTATAATTAAATAAAGCAATAAAAGGAACGAGCTACAAATCCTTGATTCACATCTCAACTGTGCCATGGATTCTTTAGATTAGTTTAATTCAAGAATGTGATTAGTATGGCCCTTCAGAAATTATTGGACTAAAGTTCCGAACATTCTCTGCCATTGACTGTTCCGGTTAGGACTGCTGGGAGTTACAGTTCAGCAATATCTGGAAGACCATACAGTTCCTACCTCTGGGTAAGACTGTTGTCACATTGCAGAAAAAAAATCGTCTTAACACCACTTTAACTTCCATGGTTCAATGCTATGGTATTCTGGGGTTTGTAGTCTGGTGGGGCACCAGAGCTTTCTGACAGGGAAGGTTAAAATCTCATAAAACTACAAATCCAAGAATTCCATTGACTCATGGCAGTTAAAGTGGTGTCAAGCTAATTTATTTCTGCAATGTGGCAGAAACCTCAAACTACTCCCTTCCTCTCAGTCTCATCATGCCCTTTCCACATTTCAACAAACTACAATGATAATAATACTGATTTATCTATGGCAGTGATTCTCAGCCTTTGATTGCTCAGATATTTTGGACATGACTTCCCATGGTCCATGGTGAGGGATTCTTGAAACTGGCATTCAAAACATTTGGAGGCCCAAAGGTTGAGAACCACTACCATATAGGGTTGTTGTAATTATTATACAAGACAAAACTAGACATTTGAAAGCTACAAATGTAACAGTAGCAGAAATAAGGATGGTGATATTAGCCAACACCCCAAAAAAATAGCATTGCTTCATAAATGACTGTGGGGAGGAAATGTTTTTCAGAACCTATTTAAAAGTAAATAAGAAGAACTCCAGATGAAATATCAAATACAGTTGCCCCTCCATTTTTCACGGACTTCAAGTCTGCGTCCCTTGCCCATTCGCAGATGGTGAACAGAGGGGGACAAAATGGGACGCACACCCATGTTGTACACCTCCATTCAAGCCAATGGGGCTTGAATATCCACGATTTTTCATTTTCATGTGGGGGGGTCCAAAACAGAGAACAGACTGTACTCTTAGGAAGATATTCTGAATTGTGGGCTGCAATGAAATAACCTGCTGTCTTATCCACATGAAGCAGACTACACAATTATAGCACTATGTTTCCATTTTAACTGCCATGTCTGGGTTTGTAATTTGAGGAAACACTAGAAATCTCTGGCCGAGAATTCTAAATACCCATCCTTGAACTGGAAATCCCAGTATTCTGTGGGATGTTGCCAGGGCAATTAAAGGGGAATGAAAATCCTGTAATTATGCTGTGTGAATGGCTTCTGTTGTGAAGGGACAAGAAGGGTTTTAGAAACTGAACACAGATTATCTTTTTATTAACTTCCCAGTAAGTAACTATTTTATCTGCCAAGGCAGTTAGGTATAGGAAATTTGAAATTAAATCAGAATAAAATAGATTTACAATGTCATAAAAAGAGAAACCTAGAAGAATGGGCAGCATGCAGGACTTCAAGGCTGTTGTTGCAGCCCCCAGCCCAGCCAAATTCCTTAGGATACCTTTTTCTGACTAAAATTAAAAGGCACTCTGCACATGCTCAGGGATATTTACTTGCCCAGTTTAACAAAA
>CM034710.1:96604596-96614832 GCA_020142125.1 Phrynosoma platyrhinos | reverse complement strand
ATTGCAGCAATTCTTCCCAAAAGAGATAATTTTAATTTTACCCAGTTACGCAGATCTTGTTGCATTGTTGTCCAAGTCGTTTTGTAATTGTTGTCAAACAAATCTGCATTTCTGTTTGTTATCCAAATTCCTAGATATCTTGCTTTTTTAACTACTTTACAGTTTGTTTTTTCTTGAAGAAGATCTTTTTCTGAAGATGTCATATTTTTTGTTATAAATACTGATTTATCTTTGTTTAGTTTAAATCCAGCTATATTACTAAAGTCAGTGAGAATTCTCATCAATTTGTCCATACTATTAAGTGGGTTTTCTAAAATTATAGCTAAATCATCCGCGTAAGCCCCTAATGAATATTCTTTGCCCTTTATTTTGGTTCCTGTTATCTCTGATTCAGCCCTTATCTTATTATTCAATGTTTCTAAAACAATAATGAAAAGTAACGGAGATAGAGGGCACCCCTGTCTTGTTCCCTTTTGTATGCTAATAGGCTTTGTTAAAAATACATACTGAAATCGAAAATATTTTTGACATAAAATTTCAAAAATTACCGGAAATATATCTTCTAAATATGATCAACAAAATTTCAGATATAGAAGCTAGAAAACATGGGGAAACAATATTATATATGATAACATCTGCCAGAATTCTTGTTGCACAAAAATGGAAAACGAAAGTACTTCCTACGATAGATGAATGGTTAATAAAATCGTTAGATAACATAGAATTAGACAGACTAACAAAAATGATAGAGAAGAAACCAAAAAATGCAATGAATTCAGACTGGGAAAAATTAAAAAATTACTGTGAAAAACGATGGAAATAAGATAATCACGATGAAACAGAAATGAAAAACACAGAACTAAAACTTTAAAATAACAGGAAAAGTACAAAAAGAAATTGAAAGACTAAAGTCATACACGAAAAGATAAAAATAGGGAATCATAGAACTTTTTTTTTGTATAGACCTACAGAACCAGACAATTCAATTATAGAAGTTATAGATCTTATGATTGTTATGGATTAAGAATATAATAGAAAGTAATATACTGAAATGAAGAAGATATAATGATTTGATATGTATGTATTTTGTATTTTGTATTTCAATAAAAAAAAATTAAAAATTAAAAAAAATATGCATGCACACTCTCTCAACCCCTGAAAAGCCATGGCAAAACCCCTGTGGAGATTTTGCCAAGAAAACCCCAAGAACAAGTAATAACTATAATCAATATTATCATGGCAGGCAGCAGTGGCAGGACCAGCCTGGAGCTGGTCCAAAAGCCTTGGGGGGCCGCATCCGGCCCCCCAAGGCCTTAGGTTGCCTACCCCTGCACTAGACCTTGCAGCAGTCTCTAGCCACTGTTCAACAAAATAACTCCCTGGTTGCAAGTAGAAAGTGACAGTGGATAGGAGGAAGAGTCAGAACTTGGAACTATTACTTGGGAATATTATATTACAGATTCCTTATGGCCATGTTGGCTGAGGGATTCTGGGAAATCCTAGTGCAAAAAAGTCAACGTTTCCAAGTTCTGGGAATAGCTCTGTGTGTTGTGTGCCTTCAAATTATTTCTTACTTATAGCAAACCTAAGGAAATGATCACAGGTTTTCTTGGCAGGTTTCTTCAGAGGTTTGCCATTGCCATCCTCTGAGACTGAGAGACTGCAACTTGCCCAGGATCAAACAAAGGGTTTTATGACTGAGCGGGGATTTGAACCCTGCTTTCCAGAGTCATAGGCCAATGCTCAAACCACAATACACAATAACACAGTACACAATACACAATGATTTTTGATGGGTAGTGATAGGAGCTGTCATTCTGGAAGCACCTGGTCTCTGTCACAATTTCTCTTTTATGCCTATGTTCCTTAGGAATGAACAGAAAACAAAACCTGAGCATGGAAAAAGAATACATGCTATGATCCTCTATACTGCATAGAATAATTGTTTGATTTTTTTGTTTCTTGTTTGCATCTTTTCCATGTTACCAGATGTGCCCTACAAGCCAGAATTTGATAGGTGACAGCTTTAGTAAATAAACAAAATGTTCAAACTGTTGGTGTGTGGAATTCCTCTCCTTCTTGACAGTAAAATCTACATTTGGCATCTCCAAATCCTACAGAAGAAGGAAAGCTGAAGAAGAAATGCAGCTTTTACTTGTTTCACAAGAAATAGTCTAAATATTTCATGCTCTCGAATGGATTTCTCTGGCATGCAAGCTGCTGACATTTTATTTGATTTGCTGTTGTATTTCAGCTCCCTGGAGTGAGTCAATACAGTATGTTACAACTACAGTTCCACCACTAAAATTGCATAAGGTACTGTGTGCATCCAGTGTTTCATGTTTGGCTTCCACTCAAATATGTAGCAATTTCCAAAAGAGTAGCTCTGTTAGTCTGTTTCTGCTAAAACAACAAAGAGTCCCATGGCACTTTTAAAACTAACAGGTTTATTTGAACCTGCATTTACCGCAACATTTCCGCAGCTGAAAGGAGAATAATATAGTGGTTTAGTATGCAAAGGGATCTTGTAGCACCTTTTAAACTAACTGAAAGAGCAAGTTTAGTAGCATGAACTTTTGTAGAATTGAGTCTACTTCCTCAGATGCATCAAATCTATGAAAGTTCATGCTACCAACTTCTCTCTTTCAGTTAGTTAGCACAGATTGATCCTCAAAAACTCTAAGAACAAGGTGGGAGTCATCATTTCCCTCCCTAGGAGGGGAGGTATACTACATTAATGTAATGAAGCCAGAAGTGTCATCATGTCACTTCTCACTTCACTTGAAGTTGTTTTTCAGTCTTTGGGGGTGTCAAGGAGAGTACATATCCCCCAACATTTCACAGATAAAAACTGGGACAAGTGTGGCCAAGCAACATCAGAGTGTGGTCGAGATGGCAAAAAGTATAAATGAGGAGGAACACACAAGCTAGGAGAGGCTTCAGCAGTTTGCTTTTGTCTTAGCTGACTAGGAAGGGCAAGATTGTGCCTGCCTCTCCCCCTCTTGAATTAAGTGAATGTACTTTTGCACTTTGAACAGCAAACCAACAAAATTCCCTACAGCCAGAAAACCCAAGATCTATGATCAAAAAACCAAACTGAAGGGTTCTGCCAAAAATATTTATATCCAAAATAATCCCACTTCCAATTACAAAAAGGCAACAATATGATGAAATAAAAGAATAACTAAACCCTGGAGCAGAAAAGCCAATAGAATTTCTGAAAGAGTAAAAATACCCCACTGAAAAGTATGCAAATGCAAAAAGTAATTATTATGATAATAAAAATTTCAAAACTCAAGGCCAAAAATACCTGAACCCTGAAGTAAATAAGTCAGTAAAATTTCTAAAAGGGTAACAATACCCCACTGAAAAGTGTGCAAATGCAGAAAATAAAATAATATAATAATAGTAAATAGTAAAAACTCAAGGCCAGACGGGTTTGGGCAACAGTCTTCCTCAGTGGCCTACAAGCATTCAAAAGATATATATATATATATATAGTAACAACTCCTCAGCTCACACAATGTGACTCAGCTCAATTCAAAAGCAACAATTCAAAAGCAGAAAAGTGGAATGACAAAGGGTTAATTGGGACAGTCCCTGTCCTACTGGGACATTTGGAAGATAATGAGGGTAGAAAAGTGAAATGTCAGCATTTTGCAGAGGCTTTGGTCCATTTGGGGAAATTAAAAATTGGGGACTGAAGCAGTGTCTTGGGAGCAACAAGGGCTATAAAAAAGATGTTTCAGAGGCCACATACACCCCGGGGATCAGACTTTTCTCATCTTTGTCTTAGACTCATTTGCATCCTTCAAATGATGAACAAACAAGCACTCCAACCTTTGTGGCATTTTGGTCATGCAAGCTTTCTTAGCTTTGGGCAAGGGAGCTGAATGCAGTTAGACTGATTCTTGACATGAGCGCTACTAGTTTATTAGCAGCTGGGTCCAAATTCTAACCCTATCTGGCTCTTTCATCCTCATTCTCACAATTCTAACAATAACCGCTACTGAACAAATCACCATCCATGTCCAAATTCAACCCACCCAATGTTCAACACAAATCCTTCATTTATCATACACAGTCTTGTCCCTACTTACCATACAATACTACAGGAGAGAATCACTACCTGCAATACAGGTTACATATATCCCAATGCCCACATTAAACTGAACAAAAGCCATCATGGGCTGTATTCCATGACAGATCCCTGTCTTGGGAGGAAAGCAGGATAGAAATAAATATAGAAACAAATATAATCATATCATCATCATCATCATCATCCAGCACTAATTGTGAAAAACAATTAGACAATGCTAAAGCCAAAGGGAGAAAAATTGTATTAGTTATCCAATGTTGGCTGAGGACTGTTTAAAACTAGTCCAAGATGTGGCCTTCAAACTGTAGGTATCCCTCTCCGCTTTATTATGATCATGCCTTGCTTGTATAGTTGTCTAGGTCTCTCCATTTTCTCTACCTTTTTTGGTTTGCAAGTTCCTTGGAATGACTTTTGTAAGCATAATTCTATAAAATGCCAGTGATAGTAACCTGAATCATGTTGGTTAATCATAACTAGAGTAGACCCACTAAAGCAATTGTTAATGAGCAGTTATGTAAATCCCATGGATTCAATGGGCCTACTGATACTGATACTGATAGAATTCTGGCCAATATTACTTAAGACATGTCAGCAAAGGGAATACAATCAGAAAATAATTAAGCATGAAACCATAATGCACCAATATCACCATCATTGTCATCAATAAATTCATAATGACACTCTTGAAAAGCTTGTAAGAACAGGAGAGCCTCTGACAAATATTTGCATTCAATATCATATATGTGTGAGGAAAATATTGACAAAACTAATGAAATCAATTAGGGAATGAAACACATCTAAAGCAATTATTTATTCATAGCAGGCAGGCTGTCAGCTTTTATATTTGCCCTCTATTGGTTGTGTTCCCTGTGCAAACAGGACAAGTATAAATAGCATGTTATACCATATTAAATTGCTAATACATGTGTGGCATTGCATTATGATGGTTTTTCAACACTTCTCTGTAGAATGAATTTGCTGTTGTCCTTATCTAGTATCAGTCTCACTTTGCATATGTCGTGCCATACTATTAATGTTTTTCTGTTTCCTTGACAGTTACATTTCACAGTATTTATTGTCAGATTTTTCATATCTCAATCCCCTGATAAGAAGGTTAATAATTAGCCACAGATGTTGCTGAAGCAAGAAAATTAGGCTGGCCCATTGAATCCTCTGACTACATGGCCCTGTCACTTGTACAAATCCTCTAAAAAAGTAAGGATGGGGACATTTGCTAACTCAAAACAGAGAAATGTGATAGACTCTTGATTAGAGGAATGGGGTGATCAAAAATAAAAGCAGTCAGGACTTTGGATACAACTGAACCAGTGTGATAAAATAGGCTGTCAAGAAGAGATCTAGTTTCAAACCTACATACTGCCATGAATAGAGCTAGGTGGGGATTTAGTTTGGTTCATTTTGTTCAGTTCAGTTCAAGAACTCAAAATTCACACATTTCTTCATAAATCGATGGAAATATTGAAAAGAAAGTTTAAATGTGAGAGAAAGCAAAACTGACAGATTAACCCATCCAAGGGCTTTGAGTACATGGCTTTTACTTGTCTGGATTTAGATGGCTGTATTTCTGGTACTGAAGGAGGATTATCAGCTCTTCTTTTCTGGCATGATCCTCATGTTTCACAGCTAGGTCATTATAGGCAGGCACCATTTAGATAGTTAGTTAGTCTTTCACCTTTCTCCTGATGCAGCACCAATGATACCTTACAACAATTTAAAATACAGTTCAGCTATAATTTCATTGTACAAAAGTTTTTTAAAGTGGAACAATTTAAAACACACATTTAAAACATAATAATAAAAAACGTCAGATACATAGCACATAAAAAGAGCTTTCTGACACATAAATGTAAGAGCCAAAGGCCTCCTTAAGTAAAAAGGACTTTGCCAGCAGAAAGAAAGCAGGGATGGGGCCAACCAAACCTCTTGTAAGAGGGAATTTCACAGCTTGGCAGCTTCACTAAACATGCCTGTGATGGTAGTGGGACCAAGAGATGTTCTCTCCCAAAAAAAAACCCCATAAAATTTGGGCAAAATTTCCATGTTAGAAAAACTATACCTATTGAGTTGTGATTGTGTTGATGAATGGGGATTATATTTGGTTTGGAACTAGTAAAAATCACAAAATCCTTTATGAGCAGAAAAGGAAAATAACGTGAAGTGATAAAATAATTAAGTGTGGCAGAATGTGAAACTGATAGATCTGCCTGTCCCTCATTTTCAGTCCCTCACTGAAAAACTTGGGCCAATCATGTTATCTCATCCTCATTTACCTTTCAGGGTTGTCATGATGATAGGATGGAAATCATGAGCATCACCTTGAAGAAAGGCAGACATGAAGGCAATGAAATCATTAAAATTAATTTAAAGCATAATGGTTGGTCTCAACTGCATTTTAGTACAAAACTACTTTGCTGGCAGAACATCCAACTCATTTAAGTGAAAAATTTGGTTTGGCCCACTCATCAAAATAAATTAGATGATGATTTGGCTGAGATTTCTTCAGTCAACTTTCTGTCTATCATGCTACCCAGGCTGTGATCCAGCATGTACATTATGTGCTAGGCATGACTAGAATGGTTAGGAGAATTTTCAGTCTACAATTGTCTCTCAGAGAACTCTCCAACTGCTTTTCCCTTAAGGGAAAGGTCTGATGTGAACCATAAATCATGTATGATCCAGTACAATGACTGCATTAGTGAAGCTATTGTCAGTTTTAAGGGCCAGCCAAACTACCCAGGACACTAAGCATCACTCTCCATGACAATGATGACTGGGGAGGGGGAAACAGGATGGTAAGTACTCCTTTCCTATATTCCCCCAGTGCCCCCCACCACCACATTTACTCCTCCAGCCTTCACTCACAATGCATTAAGATCTTCTATAATGCATATTATACATGGTTGCTGTCACAGTGCAGAATTAATGCATTGACACTGCTTTAACTGTCATGGCTCCACCCCATGGAATCCTGGGATTGTTGTGACACCAGAGCTCTCTGACAGACAAGGCTAAATATCTTAAGAAACTACAAATCCCATAATTCCACAGCATTGAGCATGGTGATGTCAAATTGCATGATTTCTGAAGTGCAGATGCAGCCAACACATCCAGTAATGGTTTTGTTGCTCCAAATCAATGTCCCCAGAGTTAAGCATATTCTATGCTGGACATGCCCAGATCCCCAGCAAACTGTGGGAATGAAATTTCATACCCTTCTGGAAAAGCAGCTCAAAAAGGATGATGGGTGATTCTCCCCATCTGTGGGAATGAGAGTATTTAGGGTCCATCCACTCATTCCCCCATCTGCTAAATCAAAGAGCAGAGCTTGGAAGGGCTCATGTTGCTGTTCAATAGCACTTAGAAAGGGTTGCACTCACAAGCAAGTTGGCTATGACATGTTAAAGAAAATGTACCCCTGTTTCTAAGGGCTTATTCAGACAGTGAAAATAATACAGGATGAATCTGGGTTGAATCTCCATTATTCATTTTCATCCCAAATGTGCCCAATTAAGGGTTGTTGGGTTTTTTTGGGGGGGCTGCCAAAAACCTCCACTTAATCCGGTATAATCAATATTGGGTTTTCACCCCAAGTTTTTTTTAAAAAGATCTCCATCATCAGTAGTGTGAATAACCAATATAAATAGACTCGAATAGACCTGGAATAAAACTCTGCATGCCTTGAACATGTTCTGAATGTATCTGTATTATTGACTCCATCTTAATTCAAATGCTTGCATGTGTGAGCAACCGAACTTACTGAGATGGCATCGATGCAGTTCCATAGTGTGAACAACAAACCCAGAATATGTGAGTGAAATGATTCACATGGTTGCACCAAAAATACAATGTCTGAATGACCCTGAAGTGAAAGGGAGATGGCAGTCACAGTTACTGGTAGCCCCAAGATGGTTGTGGTGATGTGATGATGATGATGATGATGATGATGATGATGAACTTCATTAATATCCTACCTTTTTTTCCAAGACTAGAACTCAAGGCAGTAAGTTTCTGGGTGTACACTGTTCTTGGGAATATGTTAATTACTTTTATATATATACATAGGAATGTACTGTATCAGTGTGATTTTATTTACGCAGAAGACAGTCCCATCATGTTCACTGAGGCTTGTACATCAAGGCAAACGTGTGCAGGGTTGCAGTTGAAATAGAACAACTCATTAAATGAGATTTTAAAATAGCTCTGAACCTAGTAGCAGCATTAGCAATGCTTGATATATAGATTAATGGGCTTAATTAAACATGCACAGAAAGAAATGTTGTGCCCTTGTAAATATTCCTTTTAAGATGTAACGACTTGGCAGTTCAAAGACAGTTTGTGATCTGTTGGTGGATGTTTAAAGTTCTGATTCATGTCAGTGTCCGTATTGCCCTTCACGGTAATATGAAGCAATTTACTAATGTTGCAAACTGTATTGGATTGCCTTACACATTGTGGTGCCCTCCATATATTTTGGACTATAAGTCCCATCAACCTCCAAGTAGGGGTTGAGGAAGATTGGACTAGGGAAATCTGGCCTGTATCCTCTTTGTCACAATGCTCACTAAGTAATCTCATAGTATTTGTAACCATAAAGATAACTACTCTGTAGGACTGTTGTGAGGATAAGACTTAAGTATTGACTCAGGGTTCATCTACACTGTAGAAATAATGCAAGCTGACACTACTTTAACTGCCATGGCTCCATCCGACAAAATCCTGGGATTTGTAGTTTTGTGAGGTATCACTGCTCTTTGGCAGATAAGGTTGAAAACTTTGCAAAACTACGAATCCCAGAATTCCATAGGATGGAGCTACAGCATTTAAAGTGGTGTCAAACTACATTCCTTCTACAGTGTAGATGCACCCTTGGGGTGCACCTATACTGGAGAATTAGTGCACGTTGTCATTGCTTTAACTGCCATGACTCAATGCTATGATATTCTGGAATTTGTAGTTTTATGAGATATTTAGCTTTCTCTGTCAGAAACCTCTCATACCACAACAAACTACAAATGCCATGATTCCGTAGGAGGGAGCCATGACAGATAAAGCAGTCTCAAACTACATCAATTCTGCAGTATGGCAGCACTCTTAGAGCAACTTTGGAGGAAGAGTAGGATAAAAATGTTTTGTTTTGTTTTTTAAAAAGTTAAAACTTCAGACAGTGAAAAAGCCCCTGTGATTGGTCAGTTCCTTCTATCAAGAAGTGATTCATTAACCAGTCCCTGGATCTGGACTCTGAATTAACTGAACCTCTATCACTAATACATTTTCACCCACCAAGAATACAGATATCAGGAGATCGCTTAAGCACACTAGCTAAGTGGAGCACAGACACTTTCCTTTCATTAATTAGATTCTCTTCTCTTTTGCTTCTCTTCTTCTGTGATGCAATTAATCACAGTCTAGGCTGCAGTAAATTGGGCGTAGGACACATTTACATGTTTTGTAGGACTTGGGTTACCATTCTGTTTCTCCCATGGGGATAATATTCTTTCATCTACTGAAATTATTCTAGTAAAGGATGTTCAGATATCTATACATATATGTTTAAAAATTCTTTACTTCCTTTAATATTTTCCCATGTCACCCTCAAACTTAGGAGCATACATGCACAGTCCATGTCAATCGGGTGGTGAAACTGCTCTGCGCTTTAGTATGAACTTTAAAAGTGTCATCCAAGGTACTGCACCCTCTCTACCCTCAATAGAATTAGCATCTGGAATACTTCCTTTAGCATTTAGGCTAAAAACTAGAGTAGATTCACTGTCCTTTGTTTGTTGTTGTGTGCCTCCAAGTAATTTTTGACTTATGGCATTCCTAAGGCAAAACTTATCATAGGGTTTTATTGGTAAGTTTCTTCAGAGGGACTTTGCCATTGCCATCCTCTGAGGCTGAGAGAATGTGACCTGCCCAAGGTCACCCAATGTATTTTTATACTCAACCAGAGATTTGAAACCTGGTCTGGAGCTACATTGTACAAAATGTGGTTTATACTGTATTGTAATCACAACGAATATAAACATTACTGAAATCAACAAAGTATAGGTCAATGTGGCCCCTAGGGGTGATATTTGTAAAGTGTATAGGGATGAAAATAATATTTGGATGTAATG
>CM034710.1:96587887-96600690 GCA_020142125.1 Phrynosoma platyrhinos | reverse complement strand
TCGCCGCTCTCTTACTGCAAGTGTGATAACGTCCACTGTAAATGCAAAATGAGATTGTACCTAACACATGGGGGGGGGCATTCAATTCTTCCCATCAGCAAAACACATGAATTTCAGAAAGGGAACTCATTTGCCTGATAATGCGTTTTAAAACTGTTACCTTTGTTAGCTTACCTGGCATCACTGTCTTCTGCCTCAGAGATTTGTTTTTGTACTAAGCCTTTTCTTCTTGCAGTGAATAACACAGGAGCCTCCAGAGTTCTGTCAGCTAATAATAAAGCAATAACTTTAATCAGTCTGCTAGGAGAGGCTGTTTAATATTGTGCACACATTGTTTTCCAGTGAGTAATATATTGAAGCAACTGTAGTTTTACATTTAGGATGCAGCCCATGACACATTTATAAGGGAGCCCCATTAAACATAGTGGTCTGAATTCTATTTCTAATCCCAGCTAGAGTAAACCTACAGAATGAATGGCATTATATTATATAAATGTTGACTCACATTGGGTTTTATAGGCACTACTCTCACTATTGAGTTTTACAGCAGTGTTTTAAGAATGCTGTCAATGCCTAAATTCCCTAAAAGCACTAGATCTTGTCTGATCTTGGAAGCTAAGCAGGGTCAGTCCTAGTTAGTACTTGCATGGGAGAAGGCGTTGTGTGCTATATTTCAGGGTAAGAACTGGAAAAACCATTACTTGCCTAAGAAAATTCTATGAAATTCATAGGGTTGCCATAGGTCAACAGGCAACACACACACACACACACATCTATAGTGCAGAACCTATTTTGGGGAAAGGTTGCAGCTCCTGTAAAACTGGGGATCATTTCTATAAAAACCGATTGCGGATTCACCATCCAGAAGTAATAGCCACCATCCACCTCTGAAGAGATCTCTGTGCCAGAATTTGTCTGTCCCTGGTGCCTTTTGAGCTCACAACAACCTTGTAATTTTTGCTAAATAAAGCACCAGTGATAGGCTGAAAGATATCCAGTGAACATCAGGGCTGAATGGTGATTTGAAGCTGGGTCTTTCAAGGCCTTGTCTGATAATTACACCATACTGATTTCAAAGAAGCTGTTCCATATGTGGAAAGAAACTGATAGTTAACAGGGGAAACTGTTAATATGTACAGAAATGACCATGTTAACCTTTCATGAGAGGTCAACTTGCCTCAGCTTGTACACAGGCCTCTCGGTAGTACAATCACTACTGACCAGCAGCCTTTTTAAAAATGTGCAAGCTCTCCGTAAGTGGAAATCAGCGAGGCCGCGTGGTTTTGAAGGAGTATTTTTATTTAATAAAGTTTTGTACTTAATATAATTTTATCTTTTCATTTCTTTGCTTAACATTAATGCTGTGCAAATGATGTCTCTGCATGTAATGTTTCTGGATAGTCTCTTCCCTGTTAAATGTAATTCAAAGCCTGGAGTGCAAACCTTCCCTTTTACTTTTTAAAAAATCTGTTTGCTGCAGTTCAGCTTTTAGATTCTATTGCTTAATGCTCAGTAGAAGAGGAAAATAACAACTTAATCCTCCTAACTACTTTAACACAAAGCCATATGCAATATCTGAATATAGCCATAGTTTGGATATAGCCATATTCAAAAACTCTGCTGGAAGATTGTTTTTTCACACTGCAACTCCCAGAATCCTGCAGCTAGGATAGCCAGTACCCATGTTTGCTAAGGGTTTTCAGGGTGCTGTAGTCCAAAAAAAGAAAATTACTTTCCCACAAACATTTTTGAATCTGACTAGAGGCCATACTAACGGGGGGATTTGGAAAGTTGTAGCCCAACACAGTTTTTTGAATGTCAGTAGCCATGCTGGCTAGAGGATTCTCAAGGCTATTATTAACACCTGGATAAAATTAATTCCAAATTTTGTCTCTTGTAATAACATAGAAGTTATATTTGATCAGTAAAGCAAAGCTGTCCAGCTGCAGTAAAGAAATTTTGGGATCAGATTACCACCAATTTACCCTTTCTATAGTCATTTCTATTTGTGACAACCTCTGTAGAAAAATTAGAAAAGGAATCAAGTGTCAGATTGTGGAGGTGGAGAAAGTAATCAATTTTAAAAATAAAAACTTTCTCAGATGTATCTTTCTCAGATTTAAGTTTTTTAACCTTAAATAACCCACTTTTCCACTTGGTTTCGTGGGTGGATTATGAATTTTTTATCTGTGCTAGAGCAAAATATCACTGCATCTTGAATTCCTAGGTCAAGTCCTTTTCTTCTTCGCTTCCTTTCTGCTTGTTACATTAGTGTAACATGACTGAATTCTGAACATGCTTCCTCCAGATTTACTCCAATGAGTAGATGAGGATTCCTCTACCTGCATCACATTCTAGACTTTGCTTTCCAATGCAACCAGTTCTGCTTGCAAACTTGCGTCCATTCCATCTTGGAGAACAGAGGGAGAATGAATTATTAAGCTGTGTGATATGTTTTTCAAAACTTGTGTACTGTTTTTAAAAACCTTGCTATTATTTTTTAAAATGTCCTCAGCACATTGTTGAATATATCTCTTAAGAAGTGAGGCTTGCTGTCCCTGTACCTGTTGAACATAGAAATACTAATGCTGTTGTGTTTGTTGCTGTTGTTGTTGTTGTTTAAAAAAAGTATGTTGATTCTGTAACAGCTAAGCAATCTTTCTGCATAGCAATTTCCCACTATTTTAGGGGTCTGCTCTAAGCAAGCCGAGTTAGTGCCAGCTTAGGGAATGCTGTGAAGGGAAGCCTATGGGAAGAAAGGAAAACAAATAGGAGAAAGATGGCATAGGAGATCAGGAAAAGCTGTAGTAGAGATAAGACTGTCAGCTGGTGGTCATTGTTAACTGCCCTTGAGTCAACCTTGACATGGCAACCCATGTCAATGAGACCCCCTCAGACTTCATCTGGACACAGATCATCAACATAATCCTGTCCATCTGAAAATAACTGTTGAATTTGGCCAGTGTAAAATGGTAAGAATTTCATTAACTTCATATCAAATAAAGACCTCCTATCACTTATGTTATATACAACAATTTTCAAAACATTGGCTGAACAAGATATGGACTATAGCCCTATCAGAGAAGTTAACTTATAAATTAAGGGCCTTTACAGACTGCAGAAATAGTGCAGTTTGAGGCCACTTTAACTGTCCTGGCTCAGGGCTAAGGAACCATATGGAATTGTATTTTTTTTCCTGGGACATTGAGCTTTCTCTGTCAGAGAGCGCTAGTGCCACAATAAACTACAGTTCTCATGATTCCTTAGCCCTGAGCCAGGACAGTTAAAGTGGCTTCAAAATGGACTATTTCTGGCAGTCTGTAAAGGCCCTAAGACTAGCAAAAGGAGATATAAAAGAAGCCTTTTTTGCTGTAATGTGGAAGCCATTCGTTATTTTTATGTGGCAAATTAATGGTGAATTTAAACCAGCAAACAACCAAATTAAATTTTGGATTAATAATTAGATAAATACAGTTATAATGATATGTAAAGGAAGAGAATGGAGACTGCGGGTGTAAGAGGTTTCACAGAGTGGCATTTCTATTAGGTACTATGAATTAGGGGAAGGATGGGATGTGTGGGTTGTTTGTAATGGAGGGGGAAATTGTTGTAATACTGAGTTTGTAGTGTTGTTAAATATCAATGAAATTTAAAAAGGAAAAAAATCATTCAGTTCATATTAATTTCATTTTAATAAGAATTTATCAGTGCACCATTTTTCTCTTCTCCCCTTCTACTGCTAGCATACATGGAGTGGTTATCCTTTTCCACTGATGCCACAAAACCAATAACTCTGGACTGCAATTATCCTCAGAGATGTCCCATTGGTGCAATGTATAGGCCAGAGCCACAAGGACAGGACAAAACTTTGTGGAAAACCAACTGTATGAAAATATGCACTTTCTTCATTTTTTAAACATTTATTTGTTAATAAAATTATTATTATAAGTAAACAACTATGTACAAAAAAAATCACAACAATAAAGCAAATAAAACAAATAATCTCACAACTTTGAATTGTGTTGGGGGTCTCCTTCTTGGGTTCTGTGCAATGTAAGTGGCCATTTTAAAGTCCAGTGCTATCTTTGTGCAAATCTAGTCCAGAATGTTCAACCAAAATTTCGGATGAGATGGGGGTTGTCTTCTCTTGTTTCTGTCTTTGTTTGTAAAGTCAGTGAATGGGAACCATTTGTCTATAAAAGGTCCTGATTTTGGTCATCCTGCATAACTTGCCATTCTGTCTGACAGTTTTTCAAGTTCTTCATTTTTCAAAATCACACGTACTTCTTAATATAAGTGGATTACTACTGGAAGCACAGAACTTCTTTATTGTAACAGCTCAGCTAGTTGTTTTGTGTTTCCACAATTCAAAGAGCTGGTTTGCACAATTCAAAGAGCTGGTTATGACCTAGTTTTGAACTACATAATCCAAAGGACCACATTCTCACATATGAACCTGCCTATATTTTGAGATCTTCTGGGGAGACTTTCTTTCTGTCCCATCATCATTACAAGTACAGCTGGTGGGAACATTGGCCAGGGTCTTCCTAGTGGCTGCTCCCAATCTCTGGAATTCCCTTACTAGAGACAATAGAGAGGTTAGAAGGTGCCCTCCCTGTTATCCATAGACAAGTAAAGAGCTTTTTGTTTTGGTAGGACTTTGAGGGCTGAATGCTCATGAGGAAAGGGCCTTTCATGTATTGTTTTTTTTAGTTGTTCTTTTTTAATGGCTATGCTTAATTGATTATAACAATATTGACAAATTACATTTTCAACCTTTTGAATGAGGTCATTTTTTCCCTGTAACTTTTGACCTTTGTAAGTGGCCCTGAGTCCCAGACTGGGGAAAAGGTGGGACATACCCTCCAACATTTCTCCGATGTTAAATGGGACATGTGTGGCCAAGCAACATCAGAATGTGGTCAAGATGGCAAAAGTTATTATTGAGGAAGAACACACAGGCTAGGAGTTGTTGCACCAGTTTGTCTATGCCTAAATCTTCTAGGAAGGGCAAGATTACACCCTTTAATCTCCACCTTGTTGAGTGTATACTGTTTTTATACTTTGAACTCATTTTTCAGCAACTGAGGTATACTAAGGACAAAGGAGGACGGTGGGAGGAGAAGGATAGAGAAAGTGGGATTGTTATAAAGACAGTTGAAAAAGTGGGTTGAGAGAAGATTAACCAGGATCGTCCCTGATAGATCAAGACGTTTGGCAGGTATATGAGTAAGATGAACAATAACAGCTTCTTTGAACAACTGGGAATGTGAGCATTTCAAACAATCTTAAGGGTTTATTTGAACAGTTTAGGTCCTCCCCATAGGAGATGCAGTGGTAGGTATAAGTTCCCTGCATGATACAGTTGCATAAAGAGTTCCCCTTTTAGTATAAATCTGATATCCACAGTAGCAATAACAATAGTAATAGTATGTAAGTTAATCATGGTAGCCTGTGCAAAGGGACTAATTACCTTCAACAGCCTCACTTTAAAAAGAAAAAAAAGAAACTTCTCCAAACAGACATGCACAAAATAACAGCAACCCAAAAAGAGGAACTTATCGCAAAATTAAGTAATACGGCTTACCAGATCCGACTTAAAAATTTAAATCAGG
Organism: Phrynosoma platyrhinos; assembly: GCA_020142125.1. Lineage (NCBI taxonomy): Eukaryota > Metazoa > Chordata > Lepidosauria > Squamata > Phrynosomatidae > Phrynosoma > Phrynosoma platyrhinos. The sequence goes on along the minus strand of CM034710.1, from coordinate 96,595,075 downwards.
CAGAATCCTGATTTTTTCACAAGGATTTTGCCGCTGAATTTGCCACCCGAATGCAGCCCAGGTCCATCCCTGCTCCCAGGGGCGCTCAGTGCGGCTCTTTTCAAAGCCGGAAGTTTTCCAGCTTGAGAAAATGGCCGCTGGAGCAGCCCTGGGAGCAGGGATGGACCCAGGATGGAGCCGGGCAGCAGATTTGGCAGCAAAATCCTTGTGATAATATCAGGATGCCACCCAATTTAAATTTTAAGCCGGATCAGGTAAGCTGTATTATTTAACTTTGCAATAAGCTTGTTTTATCACTTAAGAGAGATTAATGGAAGCAGATTTCCCATTTACTGCAGCCATTTACTGCTGTGGTTTTATCTGTCAGTAACAATAGGCAGGGTACTCCAGAAGTGCTCAGAAGTTTCCTGGTAAACAAGGGGCTTTCTAGTCATCTAAATAATTCTTTTGAAGCAGCTGCACTACTGTAGAAAGAAATAGTTGCTTTCAATGCCTTTTACCATCTGACCTTCTCAGACCTCTTGACAACAGAAAATGAAAAGAGAGATCTATTCTTTTCTGAGACCTAAGATCTCCAAGCTGAATTTCAGAAACGCCTCCCCACATTGTTTCTATATTTTAAAAAAGTTCATCCCAGACCTTTTAAGGGAGGGATAGGGAATACAAATGGAGTCATTTGTAGGTCTTACAGCAGGGGTGGGAAACCTGTGGCCCACATATGGGCCCCAGAGCCATTTTTCTGGGCCCAGAGTTCTCCTTGATAACTCTGAAATGTCTCCTCCAAACAATTTGGAAGGTTTCTTAAAAACTCCACGGGATCTTTTACACTACAGAATTACACCTGTCCATCCCCATTTGCAGACTTGGAGTCCACGGTCTTGCTCCTTTGCAGATGGCAAGCAGGGAGGGACAAAATGGTGCACACACCCAGGAGCGCACCCCCATTTTAACAAATGGGCTTTGAATATTTGCAGTTTTTCTGATTTGCGAGGGGATCCAGAATGGATCCCTTGTGAATTGGGAGGGACAACTGTATAATACTATGATTCTACTTGATCTGCCATGGCTGCATTGTATTGAATCCTGAGATTTGTCATTTAGAATTCTCAGCCACAGAGTTTGAGTGCTTCACCAAACTACAGATTCCAGGATTCCACAGGATGCAACCATGGCAGATCAAGTGGAATCATGGTGCTATAAAAATTGTGTGGTATTAAAGGGCTTGGAGGAACATTGGAAAAAACCTTCCACAGGCAATGGTTCAGGCCGTACTCGGGTACTGACTTGAAAACTAAAGAGAAAAAGAAGTGATTGTAACTACAGATTTAACATAATGGGTTGCTCAGCTCCAAGAAACTCTGAGCAAAACTGACATAAATGTCATGAGTACTCAGTTGTCTGAGAGTGGGTAAAAAGATCACTCCCACTTGAAGCCCTGGATTGTTCACCTTTGATTGACTAGTTTCTTAAAGGCCCTGATTACTCAAGGAGTCAAGAAGTGTCTTGAAATACAGATTATTATATACTTTTAGTTCTACTCCATCAAACATTGAAACAAAGGACTCTTCCAGATCAGCCTTGGGATTAGGTGGAAGTTGTAACTGTACTTATCAGGCTTTTTAAAAAAAAACCAATTGTATTCTTCCTGTCCCAGTTTTTTCCCCTCTCTAAAATTATAGTACATGAGGGGGCATGGCTAGCCCTTAAAGGGGAAAGGTTGCCTACCCCTGCTTTAAATCTTTCCATCCTTGGCAGGATTGAAAATTAGTTAAGATGCTCATGATCCCTTGACTCTTTTTCCTGTTTCAAACAATCCCATTGACTCCTCCCCCATCTAGATTAAACAAATGGCAAAAATTAATTGATCAAATTATTTTCAATAAAAAAGAGACCTTGATTTCCCAAATCCACTAGACACATCACTTCCAAGAACGGTGGTCTGATAGTCCCAGATATTGCACTATATTTCCAGGCTTTCCAGCTCAGCCAAACTATTCAATTAATTAAGGACAACAGTGCTATCAGATGGGTAAATCTAGAAGTTTATAATATGAAGTACACTGAATTTACTTGCCTCCACACCAAAACTTCAAAACAGAAACTTGGTAGGTTATCTAATCTGTTTTTATCTAGCTCCCTACTCATTTGGCATAAATGGAAACACATACTAGCTCCAGACCCCTCTCCCATTAACCCCCCCTTTTTTTATCCTCTTTTTCATTTAGATGACCAATTCCCACTAAAAAGGTTGTTGAGAAGATGTGGACTCTACCGCACCTTAGACCTGTTGTCTGGTGGATTTCCAAAACCCAAAAACACCATAAAAACATCCCTACAACAAACTAACATTACCTGGCTTCAAGTACACCAAATTGTACTTTGTCCTTTGCATCACACCTATCCTCAGCAGGAGAATCTCCACGTCCGCTCTCCTTTTTTTGAAAACTTTTGTTTTCATACTGAATGAAAGTATGAAATCTCATACTAAAGGGACAGCGGCAGTTATCTACAAACATCTCCTGGAGCACATTTATGGGGAAAGCCAATATATGCCCTCATTTTTGCAAGGAGAATTGAAAACCATGATTTCATACACTGCATGGGCTCATATTTGGTCTTCACCCCCATACAAATCCTGTTCAGCATCTGTGAGGTAGAATACTTTGAAAACCATCCATAGCTGGTATCTCACACCTGTAATGTTGTCTAAAATGGTTAAAATGCTTTCTCTGGATTGCTGGATGGATTGCAAAACACAATAAAAATTAATTAGAGAAATAAAATAAAATTATGATACACGCAGTCCCCCATATCCATGGATTTTGCATTCACGGATTCAGCAACCCATGACTTGAGATTATCCCCCTCCCCCCAAAAGAAAATCCCTTGATTTTGCCTCTTTATATAAGGGACACCATTTTACTTTGTTGTTGTTGTGTGCCTTCAAGTAATTTCTGACATATGGTGACCCTAGAGCAGGGGTAGGCAACCTTTCCCCTTTAAGAGCCGAGGGACTTCAGCTCCCAGAATCCCAGGACCTATTGGCCAACATGGGACTATTGGCCAACATGGTTGAGGCTTCTGGGAGCTGAAGTCCCTCGGCCCTTAAAGGGGAAAGGTTGCCTACCCCTGCCCTAGAGCAAATCTATCATGGGTCTTGTTGACAAGATTTGTATTGTGGAGGTTTGCTATTGCCTTCCCTGGAGGTTGAGAGCATGTCACCCAATGGATTTCATGGCTGAGCGGGGAATTGACCCGTCTCCAGAATTGTAGTCCAACACTCAAACCACTACGCTACACCCTAGTGGAGCAGTGGTTAAATTCGTGCACTGCAGCCACTCACTCACAAACCACAAGGTTGCAAGTTCAATACCAGCCAGGGCTTGGGCTCGACTCAAGCTTGCATCCTTCCAAGGTTGCTAAAATGAGTACCCAGATTGTTGGGGCAATTAGCTTACAGTTGTAAACTGCTTAAAGACTGCATAGCGCAGTATGAAGCAGTATATAAATGAAGCTGTTATTGCTGCTAGCTTCTATTGAATAGGATAGGACTTGAGCATCCATGTATTTTGATATTCACAGGGAGACCTTGCTACCAAACCTCAGTGGATACCAAGAGCCCACTGTACTAGCCACTTTTTACACCCAATGGAGGGAATGTTTCTACACTCTCATCCTGGGATCTTATGATACAGGCCAGGATCTTATTTTCTCAGTTTCCACTATATTTTGGGGCAGCCCCATGGATAATGTTTTGAATGGGACTGTGCCTATCCCCATAGAGGTCTCCCACTGACCTGGATTCCCTCACTACATTTTCATTTATCAAACTGAAAATTTCTTTCTGTTTTCCTCCTTGCTTTTTAGAGCCTTATCACGTTACCAAAGTAAGATGAGGCAACAAGATAGAAGCGGCTTTCTGCTTACCTCCCATGTAATGTTGTAGTATTTGCATTCCTCCTCCACAGGGAGATGGTAGTAAATGCATGGCTTTTGCCAAACAGATTTTTCCAGCAGGACAAAAGGCATACCTTTACAACTGTCACCACTGGAAATAAAATTGATGTGCTTTGATGGCATGAGGAGATGTAAACAGAAAGCTGCTTCTATCTTGCTGCCTCTCATCTTACTTTTGCAATGTGACAAGGCTCTTAGTGTTATACTGCTCATGTGGCGTGGACTTATGTCAGTTTAGCACTATGATTATACATAAATTAGAAAATCAGAAATAGAAAATAAAAATGATGTGCAATGTTGATGCCTTTCAGCTATCAGACTGATGGCTTCTTATCATCACCCTTCTTCTAAGACTTATATTGCTAAGGTGGTACAGCTTTGTATCACTTTAGTACTATGACTATGCAAAGGGCTTTTCTGCCGGGAGGGGGGAATGATCTCACCTCATTTCCACACTGAACAGATTAGATGATTCACAGCATAATTTGCTTCATCTTTCTTCACTGACCAAAGCCTCCTGGACCTATGGTAGATTTTCTGCACGTGCACACACACTCATGGCCTTATGTGCCTGGTGAGAGCAGTGGTGATCGAAGAAGAGTTGCTCTATGCCCCCATAGCCAGAGGAAATTATTACATGGGGGGAGGCACCAGATCCCGTGTGATCTTGGAAGCTATTTAGTAATTGATGGGAGACTGTCAATGAATACCTGGTATAGATTACCCTTCAGAGGAAAGAACAGGCATAACCACCTCTGACTATTCTTTAACTTAAAAAATATCCCTTGAAATTCATGGTTTCACCATAGGTCTACAAGTGACTTGAAGGCACATACACATACAAGACACTATAGCTTTCTGGCTGATAATTATAAATATTTCACAAAAACTACATATCCCAGGATTCCATAGTATGATGCCAGGGCAGTGAAGTACCAGTGCTAGAACTGTGTAGTGTGGAACAGACCAAACAATACCATGTTCATTTTGTCCCCAAATATTTTCAAGTCAAATGATCTGATAATCCAGACTTTTCCATTCAAGGAAAGGGGTGATCCTGGGGCAGCTCTGTGCTTTCATCTAAGTACACACATAGGGACTCTTCTCATGAGTGCCAAACGTGTGGCCAGTGTGGAGATGCACCCAGTTAATCCCCTACAGACAGACACTTTTCATGAATTAGGGAGAGTGGTGTAACCTGAACTTACCCACTACCATGGCCTTTGTAAACATAGCAATACTGAATACAATAACAGCCAAAATCCACAAAACAGTGTTATTGTACTTTGATATATGGCCTGGCTACTCCTGAATATGCTTCCTGAATAACAATACTGACATTTATCTCATTGTATTAAAATATATAAAATACTGCCCAGAGCTTAGGAAGTTACTTGTGAAAAATGGTTACATAAAATGGACTGATTACCATTATACTTACAATTTTTAAAATTATTTCCCATTTCACAAAAGTAACTGAAATATTTACTTTAACTTTAAATTGTGAGCCACAGTGCCAGCCTGCTTTTGAGCCATTTGATATTTCTCCACCATTCAATAAAGACAGAATTTCTATATCTGTTATCATTATACCACAGAAGGAGTAAATTTATCCCTTAAGTTGCATTTGTAATATAACTTGAAAATAGCTCAATTAATGGGAAACAAATTCATTACCAGTAACTATTTATTTGTAAGCAGTAACTTCAAAACTCTGATTAGTGAGCTCAAAAGAGCCAAAGTGTCAAGATTGCTTCTGGGTTTCTATTTTGCAGGATTTCTGGATTTGTTTTCAGATTCCAATCCAAGTGGTACGCACAGTATTATGGTAAATTGAAAACAGCTAGTGATCAGGGAAAATGGCAAGTCAGAAATCAAACCAAAAACACTTTCCAGTGTCTCCATAATAGCATCTCCCATAATAATAAGCAACATCATCTATAAAACAAACCACAGATACTCTTCTTCTGACCTCTTATACTTAGAAAAACATAGACTTTCATAAAACTATTTTTTAAAAGCTTTTTAAAAGCATGCAGAAGTAATGTAGTGATTCTGTAAATGGCTTTGGGATTCGTTTCCTTTCACTAGTGGAATAACTCAAACTTTGGGCATTATTATGCCTTTGTTTACCTAGCATGCAAAGTGTTTCTTGGATAATGTGCTTCTCACAGAGTGCTGCAATTATGGTGACAAGGACAGGGGGAGTGGGGTAGTTATCTTGGAAAGCGGACCCAAGCATAGTAGAATAAGAATAGCCAAATAAGACTTTTGAAGACTTTTGATATTGGAAATACCATCAATCACGTAAGTAAGGGGGGTTGCAGACTGCCAGAAATAGTGCAAATTGAGTCTACTTTAAGAGTTAGGGTTAGTGCTAGGGAATCATGGGAATTGGTGTTGTTTTTTTTCTGAGACATTGAGCCTTCTCTGTCAGAGAGCTCTGGTACCACAATAAAATACAGTTCCCATGATTCCCTAACCCTAACCCTAACCCTAAAAGTGGACTCAATTTGCACTATTTCTGGCACTCTGCAACCTTATGGCCTGATCTCAAACTCTAAACATGATGTGGCTTCATATATAGTCTCTGCTTGATTAATGAGAGGTGCAGCTTTCATTCACTAGTGCTGCACTGTAATACTAAATTAAATCAATAGTTTCTGATTCACCTGCAGCCCGATTGCATTTTGCAATGTGAACCATGAACATTTTTCACTGGTCTATACCAGGATCTGTGGCCCTCCAGATGTTGATGAACTACTATGAATCCCTCCAGTACTATTCCCCATTCCAGTGCATTTTTTCTTCCCAATGGTATGGGGGCACAAGAGGCCCAATCTACTTGAGTCTGCAGCAAGAAGCCAAGAGTTTAAGAAATCCTACCCTTCATTTGGCATTCCAGTCTGTATCTGACGTACATATCATCCTTGAAATTTGCTTTTTAAAAACCATTCATGTTACTGCTAATTGTGTTAACAGTATTGTGTTTTCTCTCGTTTTGCTCCAATCCTTTGAAATGGAGATCGGACCTAGGATGCAAATCATATTTTGCAAAAAAATATTTTTAAAAACTCTTTTTGATCCCAAATGCCTTCTAGGGCAGTGATGGTGAAATTTTTAGAGACTGAGTGCCCAAACCTAAAGGTGTTCCGGCACAAAGTGTTACCTGGTGCCAAGGGGTAGGACTTCTGGGAGTGGGACTTCCACCTTCTGGGGGCAGGAACTCCT
>CM034710.1:96565222-96578079 GCA_020142125.1 Phrynosoma platyrhinos | reverse complement strand
TTCCTCCTGAGTTCAAGAATGTGAGACTGTGAAGTTATACCTGTTGACATTATTACTGATCCAGCAATGATGTCGGTGAGAAAACCGTAATAGGATTCCAGCTGATCAAACTTGAAAAAGGTTGTCATAGTTGCAGTGGAAGAAAATAAATTTTTCAGTTTATTCTAGACCATATTCAGTGTATGGGATGATGTTCCAAACATGCTGAATCCAGTAAGGACAAGTTTCATTGATTATAATTGATTATTTGCTTTGGTTGAGTACTTGTGTGCACACCATTATTACTGCTAAGCTATGCATTATTAACTGTGTGCTGAATTAATCCTTGTGCCCAAAATGGGACACACTAATTCGTGAAAACTGGAGAATCCACATAGGTATAGGACTTCAGTGTAGGAAATCTGCTTTATGAACAATTTCCCCAATCTAAAGACATTTGGCATGTATGGTTTAAAAAAAACAGTCAAAATAAAAAGTACCACATGAAATCTGTTCCTGTTTGTTATTGGAATACCTTTTTCTTCTTTTTCTTCTTCTTCTTCTTCTTCTTCTTTGTCCATACTATCAACATTTTACAGATGAAAAATGGGACAAGGTTGGCCAAACAACATTGGAGTACTGTATAATCAAGATGGCAAAAGTTATGAATGAAGAAGAACACAGAAGCTAGGAGAAGCTACAGCAGTTTACTTTTGCCTGAATCTACCAGGCAGGGTAAGATTCCATGCAATTTTCTCTTCTCTCTTTTACTGAATTAACTGAGTACAAACTATTTTTGAAGTTTGAATTCAATTTGCAGCAACTGAAGAAAGCAGAGGGTAAAGAAGAAAAGTAGGAAGAGGTGACAGAAACTGGGACTTGTCCAAGCAGCTAAAAAGGTATGACTACTTTTCTGTATTTCTTTTCTTTCTTTAAAAAAAAAATTAAATCGCAGTAGCAGAGGTACACAACTGTGTGGAAAAGTGTAAAATATAGAAATAAAATAAAATAGCAAAATGGATAGGGAAGGGAGGCAGAATGTGGAAACGCAATGGCAGAAACAACCCTGGTAACATTATTGTGGAGACATATGATAATGGTTGCTCTGAAACCAATATGTTTCCATTCCTTCAAAAACTGATGTGACTGCAGCAAGAACGGAGCTTGTGTAGTAATGACCTAATGCTTTTGTCCTACATGTATATTTTTAACAATTTTAGCTTCTTTTAAATTGTTATATACAATTGACCCTCCATATCCACAGATTCTACATCCATGGATTCAACCATCCATGGCTTGAAAATATTTTATAAATATAAATTCCAAACCAAACTCCAATGGATACCGAGGGCCCATTGTAGTTTAATAAGTCTTTAGATTGCAATTTCTTTTTTCTGCCCAGGATTTTAAATTGTTTTAAATAGTTTGAATTGATTGCACTGCATGCTGCCTTGGGGAAAGGGTATAAATATTTTAATTAATCAATAATTTTTTTAAAAATTTTAAGTTCCTTTAGGACACTTTTCAGAGCTATCAACCCTATCTAAGAGCTCAGTATCTCCAAAGAAGAAACAGTGGGAACTAAAGTTGTCAGAGGAATCTTGCTGAATTGGATTTTGATATGGTGGCCATATTGTATTGAAATCATATATAAAATTATATACAGTACTTTTCATTTAGACACAAATGATAAAATGTGTCATGCCATGATAAAAAGCTACAAAATGCCCATTGTAATTAGTTCTGCCTCATAAAGGACAGTTATCTGAGATAAGAGTCTGAAAGGTGGGGAAGAAAATGTACTATTTTTAATGAAGTAGCACAAAAGAAAAACAGAATATATAGTACAAGCCCATATGTTTCGGGGTTACAGAGCTGAGGTCTACGACTATATTCCCCTTTGATGTGGTCTGATCTATGGATACATTCACTATGCATGATTGGTGCATAAAAGTCCTCAGTTCATGAAAGGAATATCTCCTTCATTTTAGCATTTCCTTAAATTATGTATGTGGACATTAATAAGGAAAGATCTAACTCATTCATTAAGTAGGGCAAGCTTTTAACTGGTAATGAGCGAAAGACTAGACCAGGGGTAGGCAACCTTTCCCCTTTAAGGGCCGAGGGACTTCAGCTCCCTGAAGCCACAGCCATGCTGGCCAATAGTCCCATGTTGGCCAATAGCTCCTGGGATTCTGGGAGCTGAAGTCCCTCGGCCCTTAAAGGAGAAAGGTTGCCTACCCCTGGACTAGACATTGTGTCTGTTTGTATTTGTAGGGCCACACTATCCTATAACAAAAAGGAATGGACAATTTTTTTAACAATACACTCATATCAGAAATTAAGTGCTAGCGTATCACGTTGAATGTTGGACTCAGACTCTAGGAGACCAAGGATCAAATCCCCTCTCAGCTATGTAAACCCATTGGGTGACATTTATATATTCTCAGCCTCAGCTTGAAGGCATAAATCTAGCTGGTGGAGTCTGGAAGCCATGTTCAAAGTTCTGTTCATTTATGAAAAAACTCAAAATACTTCCAAATCTATAGTGGAGCAAGACTGTTAGGGGCAGAGAACTGACCTTGTTGGCTGGTGGATTATCTTGTACTCCAAAAATAAAGTTTGTAAACTCAGGGAGGATGTGGCATGGGGGGATGTATGAAACAAAATCTTCAGCCTCTTACAGTGATCAGAACTGAAAGCTGTAGATTCCATATAGAAACTGAACAATAACAATTTTCTGATTGTGAAACCATGGGACAACATAAAATGCCTAGACAAATTATTATTCCCCACTGCTATGGCAATGCAAAGGCTGAGCCAGAAGACTTCTGTTGTTGCTGTTGTTATTTGTCATCTTCAGCTTCAGTTTACAGCAGCTCTATGAATAAAAGACCTCCAAGGACACCAAGTCATCCATTGCCCTACTGAGGTCTTGCAAACTCACATAACTTCTTTAATTGAATGTATCAATCTGTACTGCAGTCTTCTTCTTCTACTACTGCCTTCCACTTTATTGTCTTTTCCAATGAGTTAAATCTCCTTACAATATGTCCAAAGTATGTCAGCCTCTGTTTAGTCACCTTGCTGTTATATCTTAACATCCAGTGGTTGTTAACCCTTCTCTTAGGGCCACAGATCTCCCTAAAAAGATACTAATGGAACAGTCTGTGATAGGGATAGGACTAACATCTTGATGATGTTAATGAAACAGCAGAGGATGCTACAGTAGAGGATGCTGCAGTGTTTGTTTACTCAGAAATAATTCCCTTCACATTCATTGTGGATTACTTCCAGGTAAATGTACAAGAATAACATCTTTAAACTTGTGTTCTTCCTTCCCAGCTGGAAGTTAGCAACTTCCATATCTGTGTATCCTTGGATTGCCAACTAACAAGTATTCTTTCAAATGCATAGCTTTTGCCTGTTTGTTTTGAATATTTGAATTTTCTTTATTATTTTGCCTGCAACTTAGGTTGCCCAGTGATAAAAGCAGAGCACTGCAAGATCTCAATAAATGTGTGCATCTAGTGCAAATATATATTAATGCAACTATATGAACATACATAGATTTACAGGATATAAGATCCTATATATTAATTACACACATTACATACATACATACATACATACATACATACCAGAAAGCATGTCTTTGTATTGTGGGAATGTCCATATTTATCACCATAATATTTGAAATTTAAAAACAAATCTTATTTGGTTGTATAATCCATTTGTAAGCCAAGCCTCATTGAAAAAACAAACAAACACATTTGCTTTAGGGGATCACCATTGTTTAAAATTACATGAAAATTAGCTATTTCACTGATAAATATTTTTAAAATATCAACATCAATCATTGTGTTACTAAGGCTTCTGATCTGTAATCAATATCTTTCAAGTTAACATTTTAGGCACACACAAATGGAAATTAAGTGTTAATCAATCACAGCTCATATAATTTATGAACAGATGGAGATACTGGCTGACTGGACAATGCAAAATAAAATTAGCAAGGCAGCCTAGCTACCTTTGCATGTAATACATCTTACCTCCTATGCTAATATGCTTACACTCCAATATACACTGTAATTTTAGGGAGTGCGGGTGATCTGACTGTAGCTTGCTTCTGTGAAGACTGAATAAAAAGAAGACCTCCCTATATTTATACTTTGGGCTGTTCCAGTTTTGAACAGTAGCCAGGAATAGATTGCTAGTCAGTGTAATTCTCTCAGGACTGGCAAAATGTTTTCACAAATGCTCCAAAAAGTTAGCTGCTGCACACTATAGTTTCTACACAGTCTTCAATAGCAGCTCAATTTGCATAATTTGTTGTTGTTAACTGCCCTCAAGTCGATCTCGACTCATAGTGACCCTCCAAGATCTTCTGTCCTCCACTGCTCTGCTCAAATCCTGCAACTCCATAACCGTGGCCTCCTTAATCGAGTCCATCCAATGCAGCATTATACCAGCCTGAATAACATGGATGACTGTAGTCAGGCCATAGTTTTCCTCAGTTGGCAAAGCAACCAAAGCTGCTAAAAGTGCTGTGAGCCACAGACAGCTGAGCACCAGTCCATGAAACCAGATATAATAACAACTTCAGGCTGCAGTCTAGTTCTTTAGTGTGGCAGAAATGCCTTCCACACACCCTACTGGACATTTGGAAGCAAAACATGCCACCCATGAGCTGCACTTTGTAGATATTAAACTGCATGGGAACAAAGAAGAATATGCCTCAAACTGTTCATGGGTTGGTGAGCATTAAATGGAGGAAGTCCGTCACTGCTAGCCATTGTGAATGCTTCTCTCTGTGTATCCTTGCTCCCCTGACCTTACAATTCAACAAAGAATATGTCCTCAGTAAATCTAAGACAGCACAAAGAAAGTTAGCATATGATCTTCAAGGGCGTAGGTTTTGCTCAATGGTTTCCGATTAGTCATAAGTATCATGGGTTAATGGAAAGACCTGTTATGGTCTTCTACATGCCTTTCTTTCAAAAATCTGTTAGTGGCAACTGCTGCCAAGACTTGAAATGAAATGGCTTGTCTAAAAGAAAACAGTCAGCATCCTAACAATGCATGTATTGGAAAATAGCCAAGGTTAAATGCCCACAGTCATGCCTAAGTAACCTTGAATCTAATAAGAGAGAACGGCTCTGAGATCTGTTAAGGAAGATCACTCAGACCTGTCATACTGGGAGGGAGAAATGATTCAATGGACAACCTTCCCTGTCAGAGCAGACTGGCAATATACCTTCACAGGGAAGCTGGGATGTTGTTGGTGCGTCATGTTAGAGGCTACACTTTTTCCAGAGATGTACAGAGAGACTTATAACAAAAATCAGAGTAAGAATGAAGAAGAAAACAAAAACAGTCATTATACCAAAATATGATCTAAATAATATCCTAGAAGAATAGACAACATAGTAAATAGATTTGCATTATTAAATATAATAGCCTGAGAACCTGAAGAACTATGGGCAAAAGCCAAGGATATAATCAAAGAATAATGCAAGAATACATTAACAGTAGCCAAAAAGAAAGAGAGGAAACAATGGATATCAGACAAAACACTCTGTGCAGTACAGGAAAAAAGAGAGGCAAAAGTAAAGGGAGATAGGAACAAAACCAGATCCACAAATGCAACTGTACAGTGTACAAGGATAAAGAAAATTACTATAATGACCAATGCAGAGAAACAGAGATAACACCAAAAAGGAAGAATGAGAGACCTGTTCAAAAAATCTGGGAAATCAATGGGAAGTTCAAACCAAAATCTATGATGCCCTATGACAAGGAAAGGAACATAATACAGGAGAAAGAAGAAATAAAAAGAAGATGACAACAATAGACAAAAGAGTTACCGCATATACTTGACTATAAGTTGACCTCATGTATAAATCGAGGGCAGGTTTTTGAGCCCAAATTATGGATTTCTATATGACTCACGGATAAGTTGAGGGGGGAAATTTTGGGACATATAACAAAGCAAAGTTTCCAGGAGAAAAACAAAGGAAAAATAAGTGTTAAAGTACAGTATTTTCAGTGACCTGTGTATAAGTCGACTCAGTTTTTTTGGGTCGATTTTTTGACTAAAATTTCTAGACTTATAAATGAGTATTAAAGGGATGAGAAAATGCATAGAACAAAGAGCCATATGAAGATGAAGCCCAAATTCTTAAAAGCAAAGATACAATAAGAGAAACAGGAAAAATAAATCACCAGGAATGGATGACATCACAATTGAACTGCTACAATGTATACAGACAAAAGCAACTCTACTCTTAACTAAAATATGCCAACAAATATGAAAAACAAAGAAATGGCCTTCAGATTGGAAACAATCAATATACAGTTGGCCTGCAGTATCTGCAGGAGCTCTGTTCCAGATCCTCCAGCAGATACCAAAATCAGAGGGTGCTCAAGTTCTGTTGTCCCCCATTGGCGATGTGTGCACGTGACCACATCATGGCAATGGGACTTCAATGTTGGCATGTGCATGTGGCCGTGCCCCCATTAGGGACAGCCCCATTGTCCCCAGTGGCAGCATATGCACACAGCTGTGCTGCCACTGGGGACAATGGAACTTCCATTGTCCCTAATGGCAGCATGGCTGCATGCACACACCACTACTAGGAACAAGGGGGATTGTCCTTCTGGTGGCATGGCCACATGCACATGCTGTCATTGGGGACAATGCAGGTTTGCCATCCGTGAATGCTTGAATCTGCGATGGCAAGTCCAGAGATACCAAGGGCTGACTGTGTATGCCAATACACAAAAAAGGAGATATAAAAGAATGCAGCAATTATAGGACTGTAGCATTAATCTTACATGCAAGCAAATTTATGCTTAATATTCTGCAACACAGAATCCAACCATACATGGAAAGGGAAATTTCAGCAGTGCAAGCAGGATTCAGGAAAGTAAGAGGCACCAGGGACCACATCACAAACTTACGATGGCTAGTGGAGCACACCAAAGAATTCCGGGGGGGTCGGGTCAGCATTTGTTTTATTGACTATGGCAAAGCAGTTGACTGTATAAATAATGGAAAACTATGGAATGCACTCAATGACATGGGAGTGCCACCACACTTGATAGTCCTGATGAGGAATCTGTACCAAGGACAAGAGGCCACTGTCAGGACTGAATTCAGAGAAACAGAGTGGTTCCCAATAGGCAAAGGGGTCAGACAAGGCTGCATTCTATCCCCCTACTTGTTCAATTTATATGCCAAAAACATCATAAGAAAAGTAGAGCTTGAACCAGAACAAGGAGGAGTGAAGATAGGAGGAAGGAACATCAACAACCTAAGGTATGTGGATGATACCATAATAATGGCGGACGACATCACAGACTTGGAACAGTTACTAAGGAAGGTTAAAGATGAAAATGCAAAGGCAGGTTTAATGCTGAACATAAAGGAAACAAAAGTTATGACCACAGGAGAGATACATAAATTCAATCTAGACAATGAGGAAATTGAAATAGTTAAAGAATTCCTATATTTAGGATCAAATAATGACCAAAATGGTGACCACAGTCAAGAAAGAAGATTAAGAATGGGAAGAGCAGCTATGAAAGAACTAGAAAAGCTCCTGAAGAGTAAAAATATACAACTGAGCACAAACGTTAGAATCATCTAAGCCATCATATTCCCCATCACCGTGTACAGACATGAGAGCAGGAGAGTAAGGGAAGCAGACAGAAGGAAAATCAACTCATCTCAGACATGAAAAGGCCTTTCCCCTTGAGCAATCAGTCCTCAATGTCCTGAGGAAACTAAAAGGACTTCACCTGCCTACAAAAGGATGCTAACTCTCTACCAGAGGAGTTCCAGGGCCTGAGAGCAACCACCAAGAGGGCCCTCTCCTATGTTCTTGTGAGGTTTGTGGGACATTTGTTATGGGTGTGACCTTTGCCATGGAGGCTTTCTACTGACCTTATTCCCTCATTATATTTCCCATTATCAGGTTGAACATGTCAGTCATATAAATAGATAGATAGATTAAAATTAAATATACAAACAGGGAATGTAAATGGTGGGAGTTGCAGCAGCCCTGGGGTGGTTTTGGTCATTACAAAGGGATGACTAAAGACAGGCTTAAGACAGTCTCAGATTGTGTATGTCACTAGTGGGATACCAGCCATAGAATTATGGTGCAAAAGTGTTTCAGTGAAGTTCTGTTAATATTTATTCCCCTTCCCCACCACCATTCCCTTCTCCTTTTGTGTCTTGTCTTTATAGATTGTTAGCCTGAGGGCAGAGAAATGTCTGATTAACCATTTGTAAGCCGCTTTGAAAGCCTTTTGGCTGACGAGCGGGGTATAAATACTTCAAATAAATTATATATATATTAAATAGGGAGAAAAAAAGAAGGGAATATAGTTTTCCAACTTGTCTCAGAATTGGAAAGACACCCACATGAAAGTGGGAATAAAATGTTGCAGCTGGTGACAAGAACTGCCAGAAAAGTGATCAATAATAACATCGCTTGTAGATTTATTTAAAAATAAACCTGTTAAACCTGTACAACTACATAGAGCATGACCTTCCAATACTTTTGCCCTATCTAGAGGAGCCTACAGGTGATTATTCAGATTCTGCTTCAATATCTGAAGTGAAGTGAAAGAGAAGTCACCATTTCTTCAGTCTGATCCACTGTCAGACAATTCTTCCTGTTAAAAACAGAAGTGGACACACTCTAATCTGTGGGTCATTTGAGACAACCCCCAGAGCCATTTTTGTGACCTGAAAACCCTCCCAGGCTCATTTTCCCCCTAATTCCCCCCAAAAAAACTATTGCCCCAAATTGCCCCCTACGGGGCATGGGGGGCATTTTCATCACATTTTTGCCATTCTAGACCCTGAGGACACCTTTTTAAAAACCAAGAAGTGCTTTTTTTGTGGAAGGGAAAGGTGTAGCAGGGGTGTGGCCCTGGTCTCCAAGGTCTCTTGGGGAATAAGGAAAAATTAAAGGAAAAATTTTAAAGGAAAAAACTTGGTTGGATTAGCCAACCAAGCTTTTGTATGCATGGGGGAATAATACAACCCCTTCTCTCTGGCAGCTGCCCAACCCTGGTTCAGATGTTTCTCTTAAATGCTTCAGAGAAATCTGGTTCCCTGAAGTTCCCATTCATAAGGTATCATCCTGCCCTCAGGAGCAACCGAGGACAAGTCTCCTCCATCCATCCTCTTCAGGACAGGCCTTCAGATTTATTTATTTTTTTAATGACAGTTGTCATGTTTCCTCTTAACCAAGTGTTCCCTGAGCAAAACAGACCCAGCTCTCTCAACTGTTCCTCATAGAAGGTGGTTCATTTATATTCAACAGCATACAAGTAGTGAACACTAAGAATGCATATCTGGTGGTCCAGGAAGTCTTCTCTGAACAATTGGCTCAAAACTCTGAGAAACGCCATCTAGCCTTCCACAAGGATCCCAGGATGCAGAGAAGAGGAGGCAGAGGAATGGTCCCATAAAACAGCCAGAGGGAGCATCCCTTCCTTAAGGTGGCAGGGGTTCCTTGCTGTAAAAGCTCCAAAACCCTAGCCAGAGAAAACCTTATTTCATTCCCCACAAAGCCAGACGGGCATATCCACTAGGGAGCAATGCCACCTGACCCCTGCCACAGCACTGTCTTCCCTGGGAGTCATGCTAGAGTTTGCCACAACCAGGCCTCAGTACTAGAGAGTAAAAATCATACCTGACACCCATATCTGTGTGTGTGTGTGTTTGTGTTTAGTGCCTTCAGGTCGTTTCCAACTTGCGAACCTATTGCAGGGTTTTCGTGGTAAGTTCCTTCAGAGGTGGTTTGCCATTGCCATCTTTTGAGGCTGAGAGAGTGTGACTTGCCCAAAGCCACCCAGTGGGTTTTCATTGACAAGCAGAACTTGAACCCTGCTCCCCAAAGTCATAGTCCAGTGCTCAAACCACTACACCACATTGGCTCATATCAATATGTATTCAGATTTGGGCAGCTGCCACTCAGCTATCTGGGGCTGTGAGTTTGCTGTGGATAAGGGCTAGATTCATTGCAGTGAATCGGTTGCCAAGGGACAGTGAATCCACTCTTAGTTTTACAGCACAGTTTACCACCACTACTGCAGCTGCTCTGCTTTCCATAAGAATCTGTCAGCATTTCACAGATGAAAACTGGGACATGTGTGGCCAAGCAGCTTCAGAGCTTGGTCAAGATGCTAACAGTTATGAATGAGGAAGACCACACAAGCTAAGAGAGACAGCAGCAGTTTGCTTTTTGCCTGAGCCTCCTGGGGAGGGCAAGATGTCACCCCCTTCTCTCTTCACCCCCCCCCCCAGTTAACAAAGTGCAAGCTACTTTTGTATTTTGAAAACAGTTTGCATCAACTGAGTAAACTGAAAACAAAGGGGGAAGTATGAGGAATAGAGAGAAACTGGGACATTTTAAAAGCTGCAGGAAAAGTAGAATAACAGTGGATTGATCAGGCCCATCCCTGCCAAACTGGAGGGCTCAGCATCAGGGGAGTTCCAGTGCAACCCTGAGCAGCTACATCATAAGTGGTTTTAAAACCAAGAGTAGATTCCCCATTCCTACAGGAGGGGCTGTACTAGCACCCACTTGCTCAGTGTTGTGAATAGTTGGCAAGCATGGGAGTGCAGTTTCTAACAGAACAAGATTAGATTTTAGCCTTAACAAATCCCAGAATCTCCCAGCTAGTATGGCCACTGAGCTGCACTCAGAGCTCAAGATTGAATCCTGTAACATTATATATAAGGGTTAGAATTGTAGTTGTTGCTATCAGCACACAACTGAAGAGAGAGAAGGGTGGAATCACTGCCTGCCCATATTCTCTTTCTCCCATCCACCTATCCTGCTGACCCACTTGAGAGTGTCATGTCTGCTGTGTGATTTTATAATAATAATAATAATAATTAATTAAAAAAATTATTTCTAGCCCGCCCCTCTGCTAGGCAACCGGGGTGGGGTACAACATATTAAAACAGTTAAAAACATTCCCTCAATCCTCTCCACAACCCACCCCCCTTAAAACTGAATTAAACAAGCAAAGATTAAAATACAATAGTACAATAAAATATAAAAATATATAAAAACAGGAAGCAGCAACAATACAAGGGAGAGGGGTGGCAGTCGCTCCGATTGGTCCGGAAAGTTATTCTGGGAAGGCCTGCCGGAAGAGATCCCTCTTTACTGCTTTCTTAAAGGCAGCAAGAGTAGTAATAAGACAGATCTCGTCCGGCAGGCCGTTTGTTGGTATAAATCATCTCTTGCTGCTAACCATACCCTGAGCCAACAAGCGTAAATTGCTGCCAGGATCACAGTCATTACAGCTGCAAAGAGAAGGTGAGGAAAACTACAGGTAAAGAAATGAAGGGGGCCTGTTCACTTTTTATCATATTGCTACCACCCGCCAGAAAACCTTTTGAAGGAGTTACTTACCTTAACTGTCTGACTCAAAGATTCAATCAAATGGGCTTTATTTTCTGTCCATCACCCAATAGTGGGGCAAACACACACACATGTACACACACACACACAACCTATTTTCCTGAAAAGCAAAATATTCAAAACTGACATCATATGCAGAGTTATGTAAACTAACCCCTCTCCCAGAAAAAGCATCATCCAGGCTCTTTATGACATTATCATGCTCTTTTAAAAGTCCACTCAAGTGATTGCCTGTCAGTTTGGAAGCAGAGAAACATCCCCAATGTAGAATTTTTCAAACACGATCGGACTATATCCTCTCATAAAGGCCTGTTAGTTTTTCAGATCTTCAATGGACAACCTTCTCTAAGTCCTGCTATCCTCACAGGCATGTGAATGGGAAGATGGAAGAGGGCTTTCTCAGTGGTTGCTCCAAATCCATGGAATTCTCTTTCTAGGGAGACTAGACTGTATGTTCGAGGGGGTATCATAAAGTAATAATTATCACCTGGAGTTATTATGGTATATTGATGACATTTTCTCAGTGTCATCATTGGTCCCTAAGTGCATGATGTTGAGAAAATCACCTTTACTTTTGTTACAGGTTGTGCTAGAAGTGACTAAAGTGTAAGATGGAGAAGTACCAGGGGGTATAGTAAAGTAATAATTATCACCCAGAAGTTATTATGTTATATTGATGAAATTGTGTCAGTGTCATCCTCACCAAGTGACTTTTTCTTTTCCCAAAAAATGAAAAATCCGTTGCGGGATCACCGATTTGACAACACAGATGATGTCATTTATGAAGTGGAAGAGTGGTTTAAGGCGCAATCTGCAGACTTCTACAATAATGGTATTTGGAGGGTCAAGAAATGCTGGGGAAATGTGTAAACCTGGATGGTGACTACGTAGAGATAAGTTAACAACTGCAAATCAAATCAAACTTTCTGTCAAATTTTTTAAATGTGATAATTAAAATTTTACGATACCCCCTCGTATGTATGGTTTTGATTTATATCTTGCCTTTCTCCCAAAATTGATCAATCCACCTGTAGAGCACTTTCCCTCTTCCCCTACTGCCCTCTACTTTAACAAACATCAGCTTTTCCAATAAGTCACATCATCTCATGATATATCCAAAGTACAATATCCCCAAGTTAGTCTTCCTCGCAACATACATCTGAGGAAGTAGGCTCAAGTCTGTAAAAGCTCATGTTACCAATTTCTTTCTTTCAGTTAGTCTCAAAGTTGCTCCAAGATTCCTTTGCATACTGATTTTCCAGACTAACAGGACTATGTCTTTGGATTCCTCACTTTTAGTAAAAGTTCAAGCTTAATTTGTTTTTAGACCCATTCATTTGTCATTTTAGCAGTCCACAGTACAGTGGGCCCTTCGTATCTGCTGGAGTTTGGTTCCAGAACCCTTGTGGGCACCAAAAAAAA
>CM034710.1:96543861-96558165 GCA_020142125.1 Phrynosoma platyrhinos | reverse complement strand
GGCTATCCACATAGAAGTATATCTGGCCTAGCTAGCATATACTCAAATGTAATTCACTTGGAAAGAGCTCAGCTAGATTTCATGTTTCTAAAACACAGAAACAGACACACAAAACCCAAAACAAAACAGAGAGGGATAATCTACCATTCAATGGTTCTTTATCCATCATTGTTCCCAGACTCTGGAACTTCCTATGAAGGGCGGCTAAGTAGGTCCCGTTCCTGTCATCCGTCTACTAGCAATCAAAAACTTTTTATTTAGATGTCATTTGAGTACCTGACTTTTTTTTTAACTGATGTTCCTTTTAATTCAGTTGCATCTTAATATTATAATTTGTTAAATTATGTCTCAGTACTATACCATGTTATGTTTTTAGCTGTATTTAATCTTGTCATGAGCTGCCTTCACTCTGTTTTTGAGAGAAATATGATATATAAATTATGTCAAACATATAAATGAGTTGTCCTAGGATGAACCAAGGATTGTGCCTAAATCTGGCAGACTTTAGTATAATTACAGCTGGAATCCTATTGGTGACCCATTGAATCAATAGTTGAACAGTGAGTCAAAGGTAAATCTTATTGATCAAGGCATCTATTTTAGCCAGGAGAAACAATAGTATTTGGGCTCCATCCTAAGACAGTGACAGCATACAGAATCTGTGTCTTCAACATTAGAACAGATTGTTTTTTCTGCTTTGTTAAATGTCTATCCTGATGAAGGATTCTGGAAAACCCCAAAATTTGCTCACTATTTGGTGACATTTTGATTGATCCTAATCAAGAAATTGTTGACAGTAGGGTTTTGTCTTTTTAATTTCTTCTCTCTCATGGGCCAAGAGGATTTCCTTTGCTTTTCCTGCACACATGTTTATCACTCCAGCATCAAGAGATGACTGAGAAGCTTTCACAGACCAAACTAAGAACAATATCACACGACACTATAGTGCAATTACTCCACTTTTACTGCTATGGTTGCCTCCTGTGGAATCCTGGGATTTGCAGTTTAGGGAGGGGCAGTTTGAATTCCTAGCTAGAAAGCTCTTAAGCCTCACTAAACTACAAATTCCAGAATTCTACAGGATGCAGCTATAGCAGTTAAAGTGGAATAGTAGTGCTGTAACAGTGTTGTGTGATATTGTCTCAGCAGGGACTACTCCCACTTTTAGTTGATCGACATCTAGTGATGACACCAAATAATGTGCACACATATTCGTTTGTTTATTTAGTAGTCACATTTAGATCCTGGCTTTCTTCAAATGGGCTCAAGGCAACATAACCATATTGTCTCTCCCCCCCCCCCCCCCCTCCTTTATCCACATAACAGCAATGCCCTCATATCCAAGGCTGAAAAAAATGACTTGACCAAGGTTATCCTTGGTGAGTTTCATAGTTTAGTGAGGATTTGAATTTGGATCTCCCAAGTTTTGGACCAGGGGTCTAACCATTCATGCCTTTGTGTGGGAAATATTTGAATCAAACTTTTAGCCTGCTTAGAAACCTTTCTGATTTAGTGCAAGTAATCAGCCAACACAAATTAACACAACTCTGTTATAGTTTAGTTGTGCTGCGGGACTAACAATGTCTCTTGTGATATCTGAAGACTGAAAGTGCATGTTTAAAATGTCACAGTAAACGAAAAACTCTTTGTCATCGTCCTCTTCATTTTTCTCTTTCCTCCTCCTCCTTCCATTTCAGAATCTAATGGATCAGAGACAGATCTTATATTAAGACAAAAATCAGAGCTTAGCTGTACAGCTTGATGCGCAAGCATCCAAAAATTTACATTTTCCACATCTGGACCTGTCAGTTCCTCACACTCTGTACAGCTAATAGCAATTTTAAAGGGTGTTCAAGATTAGAGAAACAACAGAAGGATAGGATTATATAGCACCTCACCCAATGCCATGACTGATGCACAACTCACACCTATTTTAAAATCTCCAGAGAGCCAATTGCGGATCTCTAAGAGAGAGGAGGTTGCCTATTTTGATTATTTTCTGATTCTGTATTTCTAGTGCCCTCTTGTGGTTTGCTAATGGTGAGTAAATGGAGTTTTAATTGCAGGTATGGATTTGTTTCAGAATGAGGACTTGGGAGGAAAAAATGTTTTGTTTTGTTTTCCTTTGCAATAGGACGAGGAATCATCCATTCCAGGAAATAGTGGGAAATAACAGACAAGAAAATTGAGCCACAGAGGCTTCTCATGCTGCACGATAACACAAAATGTCTGGAGCAGGGCTTAAAAGTTAGATTAGAATTTTCATGTTTTAGACGACAGTTTTCAGAATCTCCTAGCCATCATGGCCACTGCTCCTGCCTGCTAGGGGATTTTGGGAACTAGAGTCCAAAAATAACTCTCCCGGGCTTACCTCTGAATGCAGTGTCCTCGTTTTTTTAAAAAAAAAAACAATATCACAGCGTCTGGAGGGCAAGTTGAATGTGCCAGTTTGTTGTTGTTGTGCCTTCAAGTCATTTTTGAGTTATGGCAACCCCAAGGCGAACCTATCATGGGGCTTTCTTGGCAACATTTGTTTAGAGGAGGTTTGCCATTGCCTTCCCCTGAGGCTGAGAGCATGTGACTTGCCCAAGGTCACCCAGTGGATTTCATGGCTGAACTGGGAATGGAATCCTGATCTCCGAAGTTGTAGTCCAATGCTCAGACCACTAGCTCCTGAGTGTTCTAATAATCATACAATATTTCTGTTTCAGGAGGAGTTGCCTCTACCCTTTGAACACTTCCTGCAGCGAATTGCCAGGCGACCCAGACCTCAGCAATTCTATGGCTTAATGGGCAAACGAGATGCCGGTAAGAATCATTTTTTAATTTCCCTTTCTTAATGCCACAAGACACTGATTCCTACAAAAGATAATAGCCACTAAAACAAGCAGGGCTAGAATCCTGCCAGTGGCATACAGTGCAACTCCCAGTTATGCCAGGGTATGCACTTGTTTGGTCATTAGGGAGGAAAGTCGACAACACCTCTTGATGCAATGACATCTTCTTCTCCACTCCCACCACACACCCTTCGCTCGAGATGCTAGAGTTTACCTGTACAACCGTTTAATGGTTAAAAGAGATAGAAAGCTTTACAGGCACCACTAAGCTGCAAAAAATTTCTGGCTGGGAAAAAAGGAAAGCCATCATCCTCCAGGAATAGGCTGGATGTCTGGGATGGTGACTGCGGCTCCTTTTTCCCACCTACAAAACTGCAGCCAAGTGGTGCCTAGGCACTCCTTACTCTCCAAACACCAATTGGCTGTTGTGTGGATCCTCATGCTTCAAACTGAGATTGTGGGTGTGAGTGGAAGAGGAAGACTAGCAAAGGTGCACTGGTGGAGCTTTATACTCCATCAGCACTGGGTGGGATCTGTGACATCATTGTAAACCAAGGGTGCACAACCTGCAACCCTCAGGTTTCATGCAGCCTTTGGCTACGCCTTTTGCAGCCCCAGTAGCAGATGAGTCTCTACCCCCTTTTTTTGTGAAGCCCAACTGATCAGATGAGGTACAGAGGAAAGATACTTGGCTTTTAGAATTGCTCTTTCCCTACCCCTAGTAGTGATGATTTCTCATGGGGAATGCAGTCTCCAATGCTTCACCTGCAGTGATCTCTTGAGCTATAGGTAGAGAGGAAAGTGGAAAACCTTCCTGCCTGTACACATGGCAGTGAGTGTGTGTCTATGTGAAAGAGAGTGAAACTGTATAAATGTGTGAGTGAGTGTGTCCCTACTACCCCAGCTGACACTGGATGTGATGGTGCTGCATTATTACTGGCCACACACACACACACACACACACACACACACACACACATATATATATATATATATATATATCCATCTTCTGTCCCAAAACTGAGGACACTTTCACACCACACAGTTATAGGATTACGATGCCACTCAGAGCCTTCGAAATAAATTTTGCAAAGTGGAACAAGACTGTTTTCAGGCCCCAGGGTGGGCTCCTCTCAAAATTGAGGAATTAAGTTCAAAACAGATCCTAAATCCTCTATTAAGATTTTTCAATAAAGATTATGGTATAACATGAATTTTTTTAAGTGGACACTTTTTCTTCTTTTTAGAGAAATATGGTTATGAGAAAATATGAACAAAGTAGACATCTATTCGTCTATGATTATGAAAGCCCTGGTGGCACTGTGATTAAATGCCTGTACTGCAGCCACTCACTCACAAACCACAAGATTGTGAGTTCAGTACCAGCCAGGGGCTCAGGCTCAACTCAGGCTTGCATCTTTCCGAGGTCACTAAAAGAGTACACAGCTTGTTGGGGGCAATTGGCTTACACATTGTAAACCACCTAGGGAGTGCTTAAGTGCACTGATAAGCGGTATAGAAATGTACTTGCTATTGCTATTGCTATAAAGCGTAATTGAACATGATGGCTAATCTCAGGCTATCTGAATATGGCCAGTGGTAAACTTTCATAAATGTTTTATTCCCTGTGTACCAGAATGATCAGCTAACAATATACTTTATATTTTATACAAAGCAACAATAAGCTTTTCTGGCTTTTTTATGTGCAAAATTTCTAATACAATCAAAATCAATTTCTCTGGCAACGTTTGATTCAAAGTCTTTCAAAATCAACAAGTCAGGTTTGAGACATGATAGACCTTTAAAAAGTTTTTTATATATTTAAGTTTGCTAAAAGATCTTTCTGCTGATACTACTGTAGCTCAAATATATTCAAACTAATTTAAACATTTGGAAATACCTTACCAAGGTTTATAGTCAATTAATAAATTTAGCAATTCTAAAGGTTTCAGAGCTGGTTTCCCAAAATTTGCTTTATGTACTGACAGTAAATGTTGCATTTCTGTTGCAAAATCTTCATTGTTAAGGTCAGTAAGATATTGGTGTGCTAACCCTTTCACTTTTTTTCGCAGCTCACTTTCAGACATTGTGAAATATTAATAAATATTAATAATAATAATAATAACAACAACAACAATAACAAAATGTATTTCTATCCCACCCCTCTACTGAAGCAATTGGGGTGGCTTACATCAATAAAATGTCACACTATACCCTCCCAAACCCACCCTCCCCTTAAATTTCCACAAGAAATCAAAATGTTCAGCCAGTTGTTTAACAGCACTAAAACATACAGTTAATCCTACAATAACATTATAAATCAAAATATAAAAACACCTGAAAAGCTATATGTTTGCTAAATTTTGTAAAATAATGCAATGGAAGGGGGCTGTAAAGTTGTTGTTTTTTAGGGAGGGGGCTGTCAGAAATTCACAGCCCCCTCCTTGGCTCTCCAGACGCTGGACCAATGTACCAGCTGAACCCTCCTCTTATAGGCCTTGATTCTATTTTAACTTGCAACTTCCTATGGAATCCTGAGGTTTTTAGTTCAAAGAGGCATTTCCATTCTCTATGTCCTCTCACTTTTTCAGCTGCTTTTAAAATGTCCCACTTTCTTTCTCTCACTTTCCTCCTTTGTCCTCCGCTTACTTTGTCTGCTGCAAAATGAGTTCAGAGTGCAAAAGTAGTTTGTACTCAGTTAATTAAGCTGGCAAAAGGAGTGGAGGGATGGAATCTTGCCCTTCCCAAGAGGTTCAGGCAAAGGTAAACTGCTGCAGCCCCTCTTTGTTCTTCATTAATGTTAACCATCTTGACCACACTTGGATGTTGCTTGGCCACATGTGTTCTGGTTTCCATCTGTGACATTTTGGAGGGTATGGAAAAATAGGGGGGGTGTCTCATGTTTGTATAGTATATATATATATCTGAGTATGTCTTTTGCTAAACATAATATCAAGGAAGGTTTAAGAATGCTGTTAAGATCCTCAGGGATATTGTTAAATCACATTTTCCAAAACTAGGAATTAACCCAATTTACACTTAAGCAATACAGATGGTATCAGGAATGTCCCTTGTAGTATTACTTAGTAGAATAAAAGAGATGTGAGTTATATAAAGGGATAAACATATTTAAGGAGCTTCCGCAAGAAAGATGCCCAGCGTATTGTAACTGTAATGAACAGTGTGGCAATGAATTATTCAAAAAATCATTAGTTGCCATCCAACAGTGTTGTATTGTCATTAAATGTGTTTGCCTTTTCATTTAAAAATCACAGTTGAAGAACCTTTTAGCAGTAATTCTGCTAATTATTTCTTTTTATTGTTTTCTAGGATATGGCTCCCTCTCCCATAAAAGTAAGTTGAAATTGATCCCACCCTAATGTGCATAATCATCCTGTGCATAATAATCTTCTGATTTCAAATGCAACTTATTTCTAAGATTGTTACTATACGTTTAATTCTAAAAACATTGACCCAAATCTAGTGATCATATGGAAATGTTGATGTGCACTTATGGGCTCTGAATGAACAAGAGCTGCTCAGCTCTTGTGCTGCAGAAAATCCTCTGACATTGGATGGAATAAAGTGATCCATGCACACCATAGCTTTAGTGTATAGTGACTTAAGGCTGCAATAATAGGCATACTAGCCATTTAATACATTGGGACTTACTTCCAAGTAAACATATGGCATTGCTGTACCTTCCTCTGTGGCTAATGATGTGCCTTTCTGTTGTGACCACATTTTTATGGAATGCTCTTTTGCATGGAATGGCTCCTCTTTGACTATTTTTAAGCTTTGAAATACCTGAATGTCCTTGTCTGCTTTTAATTGGTGCTGGGCTGTATCCCATATTTACATTTTATGGTTTTAGCTATCACTGATTTTATACAATTGTGTTGGAAAAGTATTTTTGACGCAAATGTGTCAGTGAACCTCAGTTTTTAAATATAATTGTTTCAATGTTTAATTCTATAAAATAGAGAAGACTTTGTAAGCTTGCAAAGAGGGTATACAATATTTTTCACACACACACACACACACTAGTATCAGTGGCTATAGAAGTATAGTTGCAGCCCCAGTGAAAGCAATGATAATTTAATAGTTTTTAAAATTGTACTGTAGATTTTAGTTGATTTCTTACTGGGAAATGTGTGTCTCAGTCCAGAGGAAAGGTGGCATATAAAAAAAATAAGTAGTATTAATCTTTTAGATTGGTTTCAGTGGGATTTAGGAAACAATTCTATGCATATTTCATAGAATAACTTTGGCCATCTGGGTATAGGTCCCATTGAACTCAGCATGTCCTACTTCTGAGTAAATCCGTGCAAGATTGTAGTTTATTACTACTGGATTTATCTGGATACGGTAGTGGTGGGCCACATTTGACCTTGTAGATGTTTTGAACATCAACTCCCATAAATTCCTGACTCTTGATCGTACTGATGAGAGTGGCAAGCCAGAATATTTAAGGGGTTAAGGGTTCCCTAGCCCTGAGAAAAGGACCCAGATATGCCTCCGTGGATCATTTGATCATGATCTTGTGCAAGAAATCATAGTATTATTTGTTAATGCATATTAACATCAGTTAGTTTTCTTCAGAAGTACTGTTTAGACTTAAAACCAAAGAGACATGAAGCCATGATAAATTAGAGAGCCATATCATTTAAAGCTGTTTTGAAAATATTGATAGCATGAAATTAATTTATCAAATGATATAAAGAACTGAAGTTTCCACCAGGTTTAAGCCCCTCTCCAAGCAACTTGCTTTGGGGGGCCCTCTCGACAACTTCCCCTATTTAAGCTTGGAAAAAGTCTGCACCCTGCCATCTTGCCCTGCCCATCTACTTGATAGTGGCACCTTCTCCTGCCACAGCCATTTCAGAATTGGGAGATAGGCAGCATAAAAAAGAAAAGAAAGATAGATAGCAGGCCCACAGGCTTCGCTGTGAACCTTTACAGGACACTGATTCTTAATGTGTGTGACCATAGGAATGACAGTAGCAACCATCATGGAGCAAAATGTTGTCTTTCTCCAGCCAGCTGTGCAGTGCTTCATCGTATTAATAACTAACCATGTCAAACTTAAAAGGGACCATGTTACAGAAGGGAGGACAGCATGGTGCACAGCAAATCCTACAATTACTATCATCTGTCTTCGTGCACTTAACAGCAACAAAGGTTAAGCAGAATATATGTCAGCCCAGTGCAAAAAGACAGAGAGAAGAAACAGAGACAGATGGCAAGAGATAGGGGCTGCATCTGCACCACAGAAATAGTGCACTTTGACATCGCTTTAACTACCATGGCTCAGTATTATGGAATTCTGGGATTTGTAGTTTTTGTGAAATGTTTAGCCTTCTCTGTCAGAGAGATTTGGTGCCACAACAAACTACAAATCCCAGGATTCCTTAGAATGGAGCTATGACAATTAAAGTGGTGTCAAAGTGCATTATTTTCATAGTGCAGATTCAGCCATGGGAAAAAGAAAGCAAAGCAGGCAATAAGCAAACTCATTGCTGCTGTGCTGTTTTCCAGTCCATCTGTTAGGCATAGAGAGCTGGCTGCCTTCAGCCGCAGATTTAGGATGTTATGAAAGGCAGCAAATCATAGTGATCTAGCTTCTTATTACTGTACTTGATCTGCCAAGAATGGATAGAAAGACACTTATGCCAGGGGATTGTCCTAGAGTAAAGTAATTGGTTAAGTGAGTTACTTACAGAGCAGTCCTAGGCAGTGGTGTAGTGGAGCTGGGGCTGATGGAGTCCAAGCCTTGGGACTTTTCTCATCAATGATGTATTGTTATGAGCTATACCAGTTATCATCCAGAATATTTTGAGGTTGCTTGTACTTGAGTGAGAGAGAGCCATTAACTTTATTTTAAAAACAAAGACACAGGCACACTCTTGGTAGAGATGGAAACTGCTAGAAATGTTTTAGGTTTTGAAAACATAAATCAACACATCCACCTGCGTTTTTGAACTCTCTTGAGGGGTATTGCTATAGGGACTGTAGTGCAGAATTCACCACTATAGCATTGTCTTAAGACATAGCCATCACTGTGTACTGAGAGTCCTACCTATGCACAGCAGCTGAAACAAAGTGTGAGATGTTTCTCCTGACTTCTTACTTAGAATCATAGAATCTTAGAGTTGGAAGGGATCCCAAGGGCCATCTATCCAACCCTCTACAATGTAGGAATACACAATTACTTGTTTTGAACCCTCCCCTTTAAGATTTCACTCCTAAAGAAATCAAAGAGACAGGAGTGGCCTGCCCATTAAGCAGATTGATGTTACCACCTCAGACAGCAGATATTATTGATGGCAGTCCACCAAATGCTCCTCCTAAGCCACTTTCTATTGACAGCCAAGTGATACATGGGTCACATAGCTTTTTTTGCACCTTCTTAACTAGACTGCTTACCTTGTCTATGATGGAATGAAACACAGAACTGGGTTTTTTTTGGGGGGGGGTGTCACATTGGCAGAGAAGTTGTTATTAATTTTGCCTACTGGAGATACTTTCCCCATCCATTATTATTGAAAAATCCATCAATATGAAGACACATTACAAACACGATGTGTGCTAGAAGTATCTTCTGTGTGTTCAGTGTAGCTTACTACCAAGTAAGTGTGCATAGAATAAGTTGCAAGCAGCCTTTACTATCCCTGGGAGGGCTCAATGACAATCATCTAGTACATTTAGTACAACAGACATAATATTTTTTAGTGGTTGATCATTTAGTACATTTCTGATTGAGAATTCCTGAGGAGGTTCAACTGCATAGGAGTCCTGGTGATCCAATTTTGCCAGATCATTTCAGGGGGGTTCTAAGCCCTGCCTAGCCCAGTTTCATCCCCATTCTGGGGACCATATATTACAGGGAGGAATACAGGATGTCATTGTTGAAGTAAATTCAATTGCCAGTCCATCTCAATTATGACATCTTGTCCTTTGCCTCAAGTGGAAAAATGTCTTGGAGCAGTCCTGTTGTGGGAGGGAAATTAAATCAATTATTTAAATGGTTTAAAACTGTTGTGTTGATTATACCCTGCCTTGAGGTCTTCAACTAGAATTCTCTAAGGCAGTTATGAATGCATAGCTGCTTTAGTTGTGCAGCATCTCCCAGCCTGCCCACTCCAGTCTTCACTTACCAGGTAGCAGCTGCTGTGAGCAACAGGGTCTGTTCCCCTGTCTATTGGGAAACAGCTAACTGACATTTCCATCCCCGCTCCCATGAGTGATCTCCAGTGTGACAGTTAGAAGCAAGGCTCCTGTTGCAATTTCCACTTGCATAGAAGATCACTTACAGGAGGCGGGTGGAAACATCAGTTAGCTACTTCCCAACTGAAAGGAGAACAGACCTCTGTTGCTTGCAGTGGCTGCTGCCTGGCAAGTGAAGATCGGGGGACTTTCATGATCCCTACATTTTCCCTAAACTAATGAATACATAGGGATTATGAATACAAATCAGATACAAATGCATAACTCTAGATTCGACATTCATGACTGCCTTAGCAAATGCCATCCAATATTTATAAAGTGGGATATAAATATTGAAATGAATAATAAATGAATGTATAGTTGATGGTTAGGAATAATGGGGATAAGGGGTGGTTAAAGTCTACAGTGTTTAGAGGGCTTTTCTCCCATTGGTTTACTTCTCAGTGAGCATGGCCTGAAGCATTGTGCCCTTAGAAATACAAAATGATAAAAGTTCACAAATAACTGACACTGAGATAAAAGGAAGTCACAGAGATTTATTATAACAGGGAGAATTGTTAGCAATTAAATCAATAGATGTATATTGTATAGATTGAGTATTTATGTACTGGAAATTTTTGTTACTCTTATCTCTTTTTGTTCTCATATTTTTTATCCACATGTGTTGTTAATTGTGTCAATATTATCTTCGCTGCATTTTTATTGAATTTTTAAATATGTTTTATGATTTATTAATAATACAAATAATAATTTAATTTAACTAAGAACAAGAAGATGGGGGGGGGGGACAAGAAATGCAAAATGATCTAGACAGACAAGAAGAGAAAACTGTCTTGCCTTCATTGGCAGTCTCCCAGAAAGATCTGGTGTTAATCTACTGCTCCATTGGTAGTGAAGAAGGGGAATCTACTGGGCAGAGGTGCTCAGTGTATGTGTATCTGAGCATCTGTACTAACAAAGATTATTGTGTTCAGGCTATGAGTATTAAACATGTATTATAGAGATTAAGGCTCAAGACAGTCCTTGACAGAAGGAAGGAAAGAAAAAGAGAGTGAGAGAGAGGAAGCAGAGAGAGAGAGAGAGAGGTAGGATGCTCCCAAGAAAATGTAGTGCCATTCCCTGACAACTGGTGATTTTTGTGTCAGTGGAGTAATGAATCTGCTCCAAAGTTTTTAGTCTGAACTTAAAAGAAGCTATCTAAGGCTATCTCCAAAATAGGTTCAGTACCTTGGCTAGTTCCTTTAAACTTCATACTGAACCCAAAGCAAATTTATCAGCTCTCTGGCATAGAAAGCACCAGCTGCCCCTATTACCACTACAGACAGCAGAGCAATTTTAAAATCAATAAGAACTGTCAATTATATAAGCAGAGCAGAGATCAAAGCCAGGAGAGAAACATGAGGGTGCTTTCATCTTTATTTGTGTGAAGACCTAGGGTATCACCTTTAGTATTAAAACAAATATTTCTAGGATCTCTTTCTAGTGTGTATTCATCTTGAAAGCACATTGCCACTAAGAAAAGGCATATTTCATATGTATTTAAACAACCCCCAATATATTTTTCAGGACATAAAACAGATTCATTTGTTGGACTCATGGGCAAAAGATCTTTAAATTCTGGTATGTATAAACTACAGCTAAATCTAAAAACACAATATCTTTTATCTCATTTTGTCATAGATACATAAATATACATACATACTCAAGTATTCTGAGAACATCTGCCTTATCATATAAAGGGGAGAACCTAGGAATGTGTGGAATCCCCAATATGGCCAGTAGCAGAGTGATGGGAGTTGCGGTCCAACAACATCTAGAAGACCACATGTTCTCCAGCACTACTAGGGCTGTGTCCTCACTGCAGAAATAATCTAGTTTGATGCCATTTTAACTGCCATGACTCAATGCTTTGGAATTCTGGGCTTTGTAGTTTTGTGAAATATTTAGCCTCTTCTGTCAGGGAGCTCTGGAGCCTCAAGAAACTACAATTCCTAGGCATTGAGCCATGACAGTTAAAGTGGCGTCAAACTGGATTGTTTCTGCAGTGCAGATGCAGCCTAGGAGAAGTTGGAAGGGGGAGAATATGTACTTTTAGGCAGGTTGTTGGACTATCTGAACTTCTGTATCTTTCCATATGATCTTTGCTGAGACTTATAATATTCAGGGGAGGGCTTTCTCTTGATCCCAAAATCCTTACAAGCATGTTTGGTGAGGACACTGTTCCTCAGTGGCTGTTCCTGTGCTATGTATTCCTTCCCGAGGGAGGCTCAGTTGGTCCACTCTCTTTTCGTTTCTTGCTGAGAAGCAAAGACCTTTTGCTATAAACAAACCTCCATCTTCCAACTACTTAGGGCAGAAGAATGTTTTGTATGTGCACTGTACATTTGAATATGTATTATGTTGAATGTGTTTTTAATGGTTTTTAAATATTTTTTTTAATTAGATTGGTTTTTAAACTTGTGTTTATAATTTTAACTTATATAATTTGGAAGCCAATTCAAATCCCAAATCGCAATATAATTTAAATGAATAAAAGTAAATAAAATACAACTTCCACCCATCCCAGCCAACCTTGGCTTTATAGGGTTTAGTTGGGGATGATGGGAACTGTAATCCAACAACACCAGCAGGCCACAATCCACCCCCCCAAACACACTATAGACATTGACACAGGGCCAAAACACTGAAGAAATAATCCAGTTTTGCCCTGGCTCAGTGCTAGGAAATCTTGGGAACTGTAGTTTGTTGTGGTAGTGGAGCTCTCTGACAGAGAAGGCTAAATGTCTCACAAAACTGCAGTTCCCAGAATTCCCTAACACTGAGCCAAGGCAGTTAAAGCGGTCTCATACTGGGTTATTTCTGCAGTCTGTTTCAGCCCAAAATCCTAGAACATCCAGTTTGATGTAGATTCCTCAACTGTCACTGATGTTCTTTTCCCCCCCAGTTCCCTGCCTTTCCCTCACCTTTTCTTCCTAGGCTACATTCATTGCTAACACATGCCTCTGTCATTAAACTGAATTTCCCATCAAGATGCTGTTCTGCTCCATATGATCTCTCTGTGTGTTTATGTGTGTTTGTCATCAAGTCATTTCCAACTTATGGTTACCCTAAGACAAACCTAGCAAAGGATTTTCTTGGCAAGATATGTTCCTGAGAGTTTGCCATTACCTTTCTCTAAGGCTGAAAGAGTGCGACTTGCTCAAGGTCGCCCAATGGGTTTCCATGGCTGAACAGGAATTTGAACCATGGTCTCCCAGAGTCCTAGTTCATCAGTCTAACCACTATATACCATACTGGGTCTTGTAGCTACTTCATTAGAACTTAATTTAAAACTGAAAATGCAGTATCTGCCAGTCCATCCACAAGATCTATGTTTAGCTAATAGAAAAATTTGTGTATGATTTAAATGTGTTTTGAAAGACTCTTGAATGATTTTAAAGGAATGCTCTCTGCTATTTTCTTAAGTGGATTGGGATGCCAAATTCATCTAATACCATTTGCAATTATTTAAGCATGGCTTGGAAACTATTTCCTGAAATTACAGTGTTCAATTACTTTATTTTCCACCCTGCAGTATTCATAGCAGCAATATTATGTCTATATCCTATTTAGTTTTATAAATTGCTATGAATCATGATCAATTGAGCAAAGGATTTATCTCCAAGAGAAATAGCCATTAAATGCTGGTGGACTAGTAAATACCAATTGACAGATTCAGGCTTGAACTGAGATTCAGCTCCTATTGTGAACTTATGTATGAAAATACAAGAAGCACAAATAACCAGGGTTTTAAAATCTGAATCTTATTTCAAAATTGCTGTAATTGATAGAATAATTCCAGCTTCTTCCCTAAAGTGGATGAACAATAAAGATACATTCCCACACTCATATATGAAATTTATCCAAGCCTGAAATGCTAAGTTCTAGTTTCAGTCTCCTCAGTGTTCATTGCTCTTCTGTCTGAAACGGTGAAATTCACAGAGTGTGATGGACTGAGAAAGAAACAAAATACTGAACTGATATGGATCTAATTGTTGAAATGAAAGTAGGATTGTTTCTATGGTTGCTAAGAAATGCATTCTGCAAGGTTTAAGATGCAGGAAAAGTAAGCTTGCGTCTTTTGTGCAATGCAATCAATTCAGGATGCAGTGTTAGCTCTTTCCAGTATTTTCCACACTCAGATTCACTCAAACGTTGCAGGTGAAGTAGTGTTTACATCAGAGCATGGAAATGTTACTTT
>CM034710.1:96524785-96543761 GCA_020142125.1 Phrynosoma platyrhinos | reverse complement strand
GCCTTATTCTTTGTGTGTGTGTGAGCTAGATGACACAGCTTTCCAAGGAGAGAATACTTTCAAACAGAAGTTCATCCTCTGTAAAGTAGCATGTACAACCATGTGCTTCTGGTATGTCCATTTGTTCTTGTTAGCTGCCCTCAAGTCGGTTCCAACTCATGGTGACCATGTGGATGAGACATCTCAAGAATTCCTGTCTTCCATTGCCTTGCCCAGATCCTGCAAGCCCTTGTCCATAACCCCCCTGATTGAGTCTATCCATCTAGTTTGTGGTCTTCCTCTCTTTCTTCTAGCCTCTACCTTTCCTAGCATTATTGTTTTTTCTAGTATCCATGTCTTCTCATTATATGGCCAAAGTATAATAGTCTCAACTTGATCATCTTTGCTTCCAAGGAGAGCCCTAGTCTGATCTGTTCAAGAAGTCCATGGTATCCTAAGTACTCTTCTCCAGCACCACATTTCAAATAAGTTTATTTTCTTTCTGTCTGCTTCCTTCACTGTCCAGCTTTTGCATCCATACATGGTAATTGGGAATACAATGGTCTGAACAATTCTGACTTTAGTGCTCAATTGTGTCTTTGCTCTTCAGTATCTTTTCTATTTCTTTCATAGCTGCCCTTTCCATTTCTAGTCTTCTTCATATTTCTTGACTGCAGTCTCCATTCTGGTCAGTGTTTGATCCTAGATATGGGAGTTCTTTAACTATTTCAATTTTCTCGTTGTATAGATTGAATTTGTGTATTTCTTCTGTGGTCATTATTTTTATTTTGTTTATGTTCAGCATTAAACCTGACTTTGCCCTTTCATCTTTGACATTCCTTATTAACTGTTCCAATTCCTGAATGTCTTCTGCTAATATTATGGTGTTGTCTGCATATCATAGGTTGCTAATGCTGCTTCCTCCTATCTTAACTCCTCCTTTTTCTGATTCTAATTCTGCTTTTCTTATGATGTTTTCAGCATATACGTTAAACAAGTAGAATGATAGGATGCAGCCTTGCCTGACCCCTTTGCCTTTTGAGAACCACTCTGTTTCCCCAAATTCTGTTCTGACAGTGGCCTCTTGTCCTTGGTACAGATTTCTCATCAGGACTATCAGATGTAGTGGCACCCCCAGGTCTGAGTCCATTTCATAGTTTTTCATGATCTATACAATCAAATGATTTCCTGTTGATTCTTTTTTGGAATTCTTTGGTGTGCTCCATTAGCCATCATATGTTTGCAATGTGGTCCCTAGTGCCCCTTCCTTTTCTGAATCCTGTTTGCACCTCTAGAATATCTCTATCCATGCATGGTTGGAGTCTATGCTGCAGAATTTTGAGCATTATTTTGCTTGCATGTGAGATTAGTGCTGTTGTCCTATAGTTGCTGCAATCTTTTGCATCTCCTTTCTTGTGGAATGGTATGTATATTGAGCATTTCCAGTCTGTTGGACACTGCTTTGCTTTCCATATTTGTTGGCAAATTTCATCTGTCTGTAGACACTGTAGCAGATCAATTGGGATATCATCTGTTCCCGGTGATTTATTTTTCCCCATTTCCTTTATTGTAGATTCCACTTCCCTTCTTAGAATTTGGGGTTCGTCTTCTTATGGCTCCTCATCCTAAATATCATTTATTCCCTCATCTCTTTTGTATAACTCTTCTGTGTATTGCCTGTATTATGGTGTGTTTTTTTCTCCATAGAGCATCCCTTCTCTCATCATATGGACTAAAATCTCATTTTGATCTTTTGTTTCCTGTTACAACTACCTCTGTTTCTATATTGTGCTCAAGAACCTGGATTAGAAACAGTTTTAAACCCACTTGATGATCTCTGATTGTAAGAGGAAAAGGGTGATGAAACCAAATCATCTGTGAGGGATCACCAGTATAGTAAAACCCCATTATTAAATCTTAGTTCCTGTCTTGCAGTATTGTTCTTGTTTAGGTATTAGTTAGGGATGTAGCTATGCAGGAGGGGGGAATAAGGACACTGCCTCCAAATAAAAATTCTGTCTGTCCATGAAATTTTCCTTCATCCTTCCCAGTATCTCACATTGCAGAAGTGAGACACTGAGAATCATTCACATCTGGAACTCTTATACTTGTTGTGTTCACATCCCCTTAGTAATTGTGCCTAACCCTTTTCTTTGATGCCTAATCTGTATTTCTAAGTGCTCAACTGAAGTTTTAAGTTATTGCAATATTAGAAATTTGGAGTCTAAATTTCCCATGCAAAGTCTTGCTCAAATTCATACAGCAAAAATTTCTACCATATGTGGAGCAAGAAATGCCAGGTGTGCAAGCTGAGTTTAGGAAAGGAAGAGGCACTAGGGGTCACATTGCTAACATATGTTGGATAATGGAGCACACCAGAGAATTCCAAAAGAAAATCAGCCTGTGCTTAATAGACTACAAAGAATGCAACAGAAGGCAGCCAGAGCACTAATAGTGGAATAGCAGCACTATAAGAGTGTAGTGCATAATCCTAGAAAACTACTATACAGAAATTGGGTGGGTGGGTGGCAATGTGAGCATTGTCTGTTAACTGTCCTCAAGTCGACATTGACTTATGGTGACCCAATGAATGAGACATTTCCTAGACATCCTATCCTCAACAGTCTATAAGAGTGTAAGTTGTCCCTCCCCATTTGCAGACTTTGAGTCCGCATTCTCGCTTTTCGCAGGGAGGGACAAGTGGCTATACTTTAAATGGCCATGCGCACCTGTGCGCAGCCCCCATGCGTGCCATTAGTTTTAATGGGGTTCGAATAATTGCGAGACGCCATTTTCACAGGGGGGTCTGGAATGGATCCCCCACAAATTAGGAGGGGCAACTGTAGTGCAAAAATGTGGTTGGTCTTTAGAACCAAGGCTGGCCCTACCACTTGGCAGCAAATGTTCAAGGTGAAGAACAGCAGTGACAGCAAAGCTGTGTGTGCTATTTCCTGAACACCCTGACTAGATCTTTAAAAAGTTGTCTTTTTAGAGTATAACACCCTGATCATGCAGCGTTGGAGATTTTGTGGTTTGAAATTCAAAATAATGGCTTTTCCATGCTCTGCTTCTGACTGAGGCTATTGTCCACTTGTCCTCTCAGTCAGCCTCTGTATGAGGGACAGGGCATATCTTACCCTCTGCAAAACCAGTAGCAGTGGGTGGATTCCATCTCAGTGGGTGATGAACCAGCTCTGGGTTTTAAATTAAACTTTATCGGAGCTATTCAAAGTACCCTGAACCCTATCCCCTAAATAGGTTCAGTGTTGCAGATAGTTTGGGATAACTTGGAGCAGGTGTACCACCGCACTTGCATGGAAGCCACTAGCCACAAAAGTAGTGAACAGTTTGAGCCAGCCGTGTTAACTATAAAAATGTTCATTACATTCTAACTATACCAGCAGATTAATGGTACAGGGAAGGGGTCTGAGAGAGGAAGTAAGGATTATTGTTAGTTCCTTTTGCTGGCTGTTTGTTTGCAAGGTTTGTAAAATGAGGTCTCAGTGAATTTTCAAAAGGAGCTAATAAGCCCCAAAGGAGCCATACAGGGGGATTAACTGCTCTTCGAACATCCCTGGGTGTCTTAACTGTGGGACTCATTCATGGGGAAATGAATACAGTGAGGAATTGCACACACTGAAAAGGCACCAGTTGGGATTTATTAACACAGCTTGAGACTCCTGGATAGATAACAGAGACAGAGATACAAAACACAAGGCATAACATGTTTCACACTGGGGGAGAAAAATAGACAAGGAAAATGTTCCCCATTGCAAAGTAGAAATACAGAACAGTTGTACCCACAGCTTTTGGTGGACTGCAATAATTCAAACTGTGCAAGCAGGGGATTGTCAGATGTCTCAATGCTCCATCATCAAAAATCAAAGAAATGATCCCGACAAAGAGGAAAAAATAATGAACACTTACCTAGAAGTAGGTGAGGCATTTACTTCAATGAGGTGTTACACTTTAAGAGACCTAAGTCTTTTCCCTTGAGGGTAGGAAATGTTTTGGGGGTTATGGAAGGGGATGGTCATTCAAACATTACAGCACAGTGTTAACAGCATGACTGATGGCTGTTTTGATAAGTATAGGGCAAAGAATCCTGATATCCCCTAAATGTTTTAGAATAAAACTCCCACAATCTTTTACTATGTTGGAAAGGATCTGATGAAAGTTATAGGCCAAACATCTGGAAAGCAAAAATCGGCCCATAGTTTAACAATTTAGCATGAATAGCCTGTTCTGAAAGAGATGCCAGTTTCTTTGATTTTGCTCTCTTAATATATTAACACACTTGTCACCATACTTCAAATACAACCTGAGCTCAGATATGGTTACTTTTTAAAAGCAATGTGTTCCTGTAAGTTGTTTTAGTATTTGAAAAGTAGTTTGCTGTTCTTACCTATCGCAATGTTTTGAGAAGTGGCTTGGTCATTTCATTATTCATTATGCTGATAGTTACTTGCAGTAACTTTCCATTTTAAAGAAGCTAAGATTGGTGTGAGAATATGACAAAATTTGGACATTTTATGCTAAATTGCCTCTAAAATGCCCCTTTAAAAAGGAACTTTAAAGGCTAAGTAGGATACATTACACTTTTACAACAATAAGGTGATTTCATCCCTATTCACTATAATACTTCTGACATGTAAGTTTGTTGCACCCTCAATACGACAAAAGGAACTCAGTACAGTTAATGCCTTTATTTGTAACTTCCACATTCTGAATGCAACCTGACCAACATAGAATATAGTGAAATAATCACTGAATGATAGCTTAAGCTTATAATTTGTCATGATACATATGTGTATATTCATTCAGTTAAAATGTCACTCTTTTATTCCTCTCACAGGATCTTCTGAATGGAACACGGCACAAATGTATGAAAGGAGACGTAAATGAAATATTCCTACCATTATTTGTTGAAATTTGTTTGTGGCCAAATTAATTAGTGTAATATAAAAATAATTATTGTAAGGAATAATTATTTATTTATGATTGGTCTTTTTTTAGTTGTATATTCAATAAAGATAATGTTTTCATATTACAGCAGTAATACATGCAGTCAGTATGCAGGTATGTGATGAATTCTACTATGTCAGCTCCTTTCAGAAAATAGAAGTCAATGGTGTTTCACAACAAAGCACATTATTTGATATGTTTTGTGAAAGAGATGTTCACCAAATGTAAAAAAAGTAAAGAAATAAAAAAAATCTTTTGTTAATTAATAGCAATTGTATCAGCTTCACTACCAACGCCAAGTTGATCAGGTGTATAGTGCCTCAAATTGTGTTTGTAGCAAAATAATAATAATAATAATGTACTGTAATTTCAACTAGCCAAAATATATTTGTATCATTGCAGCATGGGTTTTTTTGTGCCTACATATATAGATATATTTTAAAAAATGAGATTTCAGTGTGAATCTAGAAATCTTCATTTCATTGCTTGGCTTTTTACAACAGTTAAGAGGTTGAATAAATGTTTTAAAAAAAATGATTCTGGGGATTTTGCAACATACAGTCTGTGAATGAATGCAATTATTTAAAACAGAAAAAGCATTTGATATCAAACACACACGTACACCCACAAACCCAAAAGTGCTATCAGGTGTAGATCTCGACTCAGAAGAAAGCACCTTAGAGTTCGTGGGACGAAGGACTTTATCACATGACCCTCGGTCTTGTCACAGTTGCGTTATATAAAAAGAACAGAAATATACCAGTTTTGAAGCTTTTATTATCACATATCTACAGTAGCACAACTGGGGCTTTTTGTGCCATCGATGGTCCTGCATGCTCCACATTCCCCCTTAACACTAACTTCATGCTCTGTGCCCTACCCAGCATACCTTTCAGGTTTTTAAAATTATTTTTATTTGTAATGCAATTCCAGAATTATGGGAATGCAGTTTAGTTTAAAAAAAAGAAAAAAGAGGGAAAAGTGGGGAGAAAAGAAAATAGGCTGCATGGGAATATGGAGTGGGAGAGACTGACACTACATGACTGCCCAATCTCAGGATTGTTGTAGGAGCAACTTGTCGCATCCGAGGAGTAATGGGGTGACAGTGCAATATGCCACTTATTGATGGGTTTTCCCATCAATGAAAAGATGAACGCTAACAACTATTGAGAAACACAGCAGTTACGGGTTGGGGGCAACATCCTATGACAGGTATTGCCAAAGATGCAATTCTCTTGCTAAAATTGTGCTTTAAAACCCATGTGTGATAAAGTCCTTACTCTCAGGTGGCCTGCATAGAGTGCTGCCTCAGCTATTATGTATATTCATTCACATCTCTTGATGCCACTATATCTGATATGAGACTCATATGACTCAGAGGCTGCATCTGGCTCACCTGTTTTTTTTACAGTTCCTCCTACATCAAATTCCAATTGAATCTGATCCGACATATTCAACCAAAGTAGCCACAGTCATGACTCTGTAAGAGCTGGGCAGAGTGGTCAAGGATAGGGGGACTTGGAGGTTTTTCATTCATAGGGTCACCATAGGTTGAAGTCAACTTGAAGGCAGTTAACAACAACCCCCCAATATTTCTGCTTGAAAATGCTTTCGCTCCAAAATGTTCACTTCTCCCTACAGTGTCCTGTTTTTCCACAAATCCCCCCCCCCCAAGATTGGGGGACAATTCCCAAGGGCTGCAAACAAGATTATCTGAGCTCTCCTATCTGTATTCTGTATTATTGTTAGTATTGTTGTTGTTGTGTGCCTTCAAATCATTCCAAACTTATGGTGACCCTGGTGCTCATGGGGCTTTCTTGACAAGTTTCTTCAAAGGATGGGTGCGGTGGCTCAGCAGTTAACATACCACAAGGTCTGATGACCACAAGGCCTCCAGGTTGCCAGTTTGAGACCCAAGCACCATGTGACATAGTGAGCTCCTGTTACTAGTCTCAGCTTCTGCCAACCTAGCAGTCCAAAAGCATGGAAAAGTGCAAGTAGATAAATAGGTACCACTTTGATGAGAAGGTAACAGCATTCTGTGCACCTCTGCATTTAGTCATGCTGGCCACTTGACTACAGAATCAGTTTTGACAATGCTGGCTAACTTGGCTTAGTAATTGAGATGAGCACCAGTCCTTACAGTCGGACATGACTAGACCATCAGCTCAAAGGGGAAACTTTTACCTTTTTCTTCAGATGGAGTTTGCCATTGCCATTCCCTGGGGCTGAGAGAGTGTGACTTGCCAAGGGTCACCCAGTGGGTTTCCATGACCAAGTGAGGAATTGAATCCTATTGTCGAATCACAGTCTAGTGCTCAAATGACCACATCATACTGGCTCTCTAGTAAAAGTATTATTATATTTTTATCGTACCTTTTCCCCAGTTTGAGAGTAAAGGCCAGATTAAAAAAATAGTTACAAATTCACAAAAATAAAAAGTTAAAAAGTTTTTCAACTTTATTTTTTTTTAAAAAATTAACTTTAAAAAAATTAAAACCACTTAAAATATGTACCGTTTTTTAAAACAGTACAACAAAAATAACAAATACAAGATCAAGTACATTGATTAGGCAAGATGGGACTTATATAATCAGTCATCAAAGGCCTGTTGAAGTGAAAAGGTACAAAATTTTTAGTAAAACCATTAAATAGGATTAACAGATCTCAAGATTCCAGCTCATCTCTAGGTTTCATAGGTGAACTCCAGGTAGGAGCACAAATTCTCCAGCTTTTGTGGGGTCAAGGGAAGGGCTGTAAACAATCCTTCAGCCAAGAGCTCTATGTATTTGTGTGTTGTGTTTCCAACTGGTGGCAATCCTAAGGAGACCTATCATGGATTTTTCTTGGCAAGATTTGTTCAGTGGAGGTTTTCCATTGCCTTCCCTTGAGGCTGAGAGCATGTAACATGCCCAAGGTCACCCAGTGGGTTTCATGACTGAGCTGGGAATCAAACCCTGGTATCCAGAGTTGTAGTCCAACACTCAAGAGCTCTCTACGCATCATAAATCTGTGTTCATCTTTCCTTTTTTTAAAAAAAAATAATAATAACTGGCCACGCAGCTCACTTCAACATACAAAGCTTAACTTGATTTCAATCATGTTATTGCAACTTGCAAAAACACCAGAGGTCTATGTTTACTCCCTCTTTTACTCTACCATCACCAACGACCATCCCCAGGTTTTGACATGAAAACCTCAAAGCCTAGTATGAGTCTGACCTAGCAAGCCTACAACTGAGGCTGAATCATATGTGTTCTTATTAGGAGTATGTCCTGTTGCACTTCTTAATAGACACATACAGGATTGCACTGAAATTTCCCATTCTTTGCTTTATAAAATTAGAGCCATCATGACTGAGAACATACCAGAACATTCCCCCCCCTTAACTTTTAAGCAGCTGGGGAAAACAGCAGATTTTTAGTTGTCAGTGGATCACTTTTTGCACAAGCATGAAGGTACTCTTCACTTGGCCTTAGGACGTAGGAAACTATTTGAATTAATATACAGTATGGAAAACAGCTTTGGTCTTAGTGCTGAAATAGGTTCCACCAGAGATTGCTAGCTCTAGATTAAGCCTTTTGTGCATTAATTTCATTGAAACATTTTAAATCAATCTATGAAGGAGCTTGCATTCAATTTAATTGCAGGATTATAAATGTAGCAAAAACATAACCATAAAAATATTTTAATTAAACCTAATAAATTCAGACTAAAACTGGAGAATGCAAAAGAAATTAACCCAAGAATCACTGAGACTAAGATAATTGAATTCCAATTATTTAAAATATAAAGCATGAGTCTCTCTTATCTGAAATGTTTGGGACCAGAGGTGTTTCAGATTTCGGATTTTATTTATTTATTTATTTAAGATTTTTGGAATGCTCGTATTTGCATATAGGTGGTACATCTTGGAGACAGGACAAAAGTCTAAACACATAATTAATTTATGTTTCATATACACCTTATACACATAGCCTGAAGGTAATTTTATACAATATTTTAATTAATTTTCTGCATGAAACAAAGCTTGTGTACATTGATCCATCAGAAAGCAAAGGTGTCACTATTTCAGCCAACCATGTAAACAAATTTGGATTTTGGAGCATTTTGGAATTCTGGATAAGAGAAACTCAACCTGTATATGCAAATTCAGCAGCAGCAGCTAAAATCGACATCAGCCAAAAAGAGCCACTACATTAAGGAAGGAAGGAACAAAGGAAGATGTTTGTATTCCTGCATTTATTTCTATGGGATTCAGTTCCAAATCAAGCTGTTTAGGGTCACAAGAGATAGTCAAAGCAAAAAGGTGCTGTCCTAAACCAAAAAGAACAGTATGGCAAACAGAAAGGTCTAGGGAAAAGTAATGAAAAAGTAACATATAAGAAAGTTTTATTATCTAAAATATACAGTAAATGTAAAAACAGTAATTTTCTGGCATCCAGGTAAACAGTGTGTGGTCAAGGCAATACACTGTGCCAGATAGTAAAAACAACAAGTAATGTATATGCTTCCCATATATATGCAAATAAAAAGTAAATACACTGCCAATATACATAGAAGAGGGTCACAAGAGATACATTAAAGGAAGCAGTCTTTAAAAATTGGTTCAAAAGAGCATCTGCTTGCCTTCAAAGTAGACCTATTGAATAGGATATGGTCCAATCTAAACTTACCATTGAGAAGTTGATTCAACATGTCTACTCTAGATCAACACTATTGATACCTTTCCTGATTATCATTTTCTGCAGACTAAAGGGCATTAATTCTAAATAGATGGCAACATTCTTAATTCCTTGACTTAGAATATGAACCTCACTAAATCATAACATTCTTCTTAGA
This sequence comes from Phrynosoma platyrhinos, assembly GCA_020142125.1. NCBI lineage: Eukaryota > Metazoa > Chordata > Lepidosauria > Squamata > Phrynosomatidae > Phrynosoma > Phrynosoma platyrhinos. The sequence continues at coordinate 96,533,975 of CM034710.1, read as the reverse complement.
TCTTTGGCAATCATTACAACCTATAGAGTTCATCTCCAGCTTTAACTGCAGTCCAAACAAAGAAGCCCTCCTTCCTTCCTACCCCAAACTGCCTTCTGTCCCACCTACCCTTAACCCATATCTGTGTTTGCAAGGTGGTAGCAGCCACCAAAGCACTTCTCCAATCTGTCCCTTATGCATAGATCTGGAGCTTGGAAACATTACTTTTGAGGCTACAACTACCAGAATCTTCTAGCTGCTATGCACAGTGGCTAAACTTCTGGGAGGAAGGAGAGGAGAGTTGTAATTCTGAAAAATAATTTATTTGAGCACTTGTCACACTGATAACCTGGAATGAAGGAAGGGGCCTACCTGCCACTGTCATTGCCACAAATGGGTACAGAAGCAAGATATGCAGAATTAGTGATTGTGGGTTGACAAATGAAATCCTATTGTGAGAAATGTACTCCCAAAGATGCCATTAAAATAGCCCCTAATTTGGGTCCAAAAATGCCCAGCACTTTTCTAACTATTTGGGATTCCAGTTCTTTTACAGAGGCCATGAAGGTTCACCTCTTCCTAGCTTTGAATTCTCATGCTGCTCCTGCTAAGAATTAAAGATGCACAACAGAAACAAACACTGAGCAATTGACACCTGGCCTAAGAATAATAAGTAGACTGCACATTTGCTATTAGTGTTACTAATGAGAATCCAGATCAAAATGCCTCTGTAGGAAACTGACTTGTTACGAATACTTTTCAATTGGGAAGATGCCTTTTTGAGTGAGCTTTGGAAGATTTCACTGATTTTTGAGAATGCCTAGCTTAGAACAGCATCCTTAAATCTAGCAATAGCTCCTATAAACAATTTTTAATTGATCTCATTCTGTTTTCAGTGCCATCACAAGCCGCTGAAGATGACACGTTTCAACCACTGTACAATGAGCAGATCCTTATCTGTCAGACCAAAATCAGCTTTATTTATAAATGTGTGCTTATGTTTGACTTCTTTTGAATATATTTTTTACATATAATGCAAGATCACAGATGCTCCATAAAACCATAGCTAAAATGTCTCAACCTGGGAGATTTTCTGGGAGCAACAGTTAACTATAATCCTAGGGACTAGAATGTCATTTGCTTCCTTTTTCAAAAATAAGAATCTTCTGAAATTCACACATTTCTTCTTAAATGTATTGATATGCCATCAAATTCAGTGAGGGCTCTGTGAAACCACAAAAACATCTAGGGAGCACATGCGGCTGTGAGTTATTCATCCCAATCTACAATTTGGCCACAGAGGCAAGGTCTGCAAACTGATTCACGAGGGCCACATTCATGAATTTTCTGTCCAGCTGTTGGTACATATCTTTTTACCACATTTTACCCACCTTACTATTTAAAAACGTGCTCTCAAAATGTCCTTGGTTTGATTTGTGAAATGGTATTTCAGGCAGCACTTATCATTAGCACTTACCACCCTTTTCAAATGTTTCTTCTCAAAAGGTCCATTTAATTTATTTGAATACTTACAAGACTGCAGTTTGAAAACTACAGCCTCTGCAAAGCAGGTCATTTACTCTGATGAGAATGCAGGAAAGAGGTTTTAAACCACCCACACAGGTGCATCTTTTTAGCAATAGTGCTGGCTTTCCTCCTCATATAGGTGCCAGGGTTATTAGGAAGTAAGCACTATATTTTAAAAAATCAAAACCGTATTTCTTAAGAGTACATGCGAACAAATCTGGCACTTTTATATATGGATGTGAAAAATGGTCTGGTCAAAATCTAACATAGCAATGTCCTCTGATACATTTTGACCCTGAGGATTTAGGAATTAGCTTTCCATGAATCAGACTCCATGCTAGGCCATTTCTTTGTAACTGCCTGGAACGTTATTTTGTTAGGACCCATGTTCTCTTGCAAAATAAGTTCATGACTTTAAAGTGTCTAGAAGGAATAGGCTGGGATTTTTAAAGACAATGGCAAGACCTCTGCTCCAATCTTCTTTAACTATAAGTTTTCACCCATTGATTTTTAGACTACAGGCCATGACTCAGCCCACTTTTTTATTCATTTCTAATGTGATCTGCTTCCAAATTGTCTTGAAAGCACCCTCTTTCTCCCTAGCTCTCTCATCCTCGTTAGTCTAGGTTACTTGATTTCATATATATATATCTATATCTGTTTTTCCAAACGGGCAAACTGAAAAGCTGAACACCCTGCTGACATGGCTGTCTTCCCCTATCATCTGCAGAGACAAGTGCCTCTGTTAACCACTGATAGGTAACATCGCCACCAGCTGTGCCAATTCACTTCCCTGGGCATTTTCAAAATGAAGAAGGCAGCTGGAAACTAAAGCACCTGAGGAGACATTCAAGATTACTATGTCTGGAACATGAAAGGGTTGATGAAGGGAGGAGCAGAAATATAGGCAATTATACAGAAAAACTAAACCCAACTTACACGTAGGAGGTTATATTCACATCGTCACTTCTCTGCTATACCATTTAAGGAGTAATAAACATAGCCCCAGTTTAATATATCTTTGTCAGGGATAGCCCAAGACATTTTTAACATCAGTCAAAGGACAAGAAGGTGTTGTTGTTGTTACCTGCCCTCAATTTGACCTCAGCACTTGGCAACTGGGGGTATCATTTCTACTTATATTTTAAACTGGTTTGCAATTCGACTTCATTCCGTGTCAGTGAACTGATTCCAAAAGGCCCGTCATTCCCACTATGAAAGCAGATCTTTTCATTATTCCCTTGTAATTGCTTCTTTTTTGGTACGATTGTCGTTCCCACTAGTTTGTGCAACTTCAAAATGCATGTCAATTATCTGCACGTCATCAGTGACGCAAGTGGCAACATGGTGAGGACGGGGCCATTCCAGGTGCCACGTGGAGCAACTTTAGCAACTGAGCCTTCCTCTGCTCCTCAGCAACCGAGGCTGCTCAAGCACACCATTCCCCTTTGAGCAGCCTGGCTTGGGAACTATATGGGTTATTTTTTTAAAAAAAATTGACAGGATATGCAATCCATTGGTTTTTGCTGAGGCAACCAGTTACAAATACAATGGACTGCATATTCTGTCAATTTTTAATAAATATAAATCATGCACCCACAGGTCACACTACAAGCACAAAAGCAGTGCTGAGAGGGAGGGAAATGGCTGATTTCCCAAAAACTGAGAAGGGATAGTAAACACCCCTCTGCCATTAGTCCCTCCCCTCCAGTATGATCCGATTTTGATCCATCATTCCCACTTGTTGAACACACTTTGGAATCAATTCTTTTCAAAAGAACCACCAAAAAACTAGTATCAGGAAACAGTGGGTTTTTTTGCATTTGCCTTGCTTCATCATAATTGAACCTGAGCTCAATAGGATCAGAACTGGTTTCAAGTGGGAATGACGGTCATATAACCCAATCAGCAATTCGCTTTAAATCATAGTGGGAATGAGGCCTCTATGAATTAAGCATCTGCAAGACACCCTGTTTTTAACAGATCCTTAACTGCTCTGCTCAGTTCCGGCAAACTTAAGGCCATGTCCTCTTTGATTAAGTTTATCCACCTGGTATGTGGTCTTCTTCTCTTCCTATTGCCTTTTACCTTTCTAAGCATTATCATCTTTTCCAGGGATAATGTTTTCTTATGATGTGGCTGAAGTACAACAACCTCAGTTTAGTCATCTTGGCTTCTAGGCAAAGTTGAGGCTTAATTTGCTCTAGGACCCAATTATTTGTCTTTTTAGCTATCCACAGTATCCACAGAACTCTTCACCAGCACAAATGAGTTGATTTTCTTTCCATCAGCTTTCTTAACCATCCAGCTTTCATACGTAGTGGTGGAAAATACAATGGTATGTACAATCTTGACTTTAGCGTCCAGTTGTATGTCTTTGCATTTCAGGGTCTTGTCTAGTTCTTTCATAGTTGCCTTTCCCAGTCCTAGTTTTCTTCTGATATCTTGACTATAATTTTTGTTCTGATCAATGATTGATCCAAAGTATGGGAAATCTTTAATTATTTCTATTTACTCATTGTCCACTTTGAATTTATGTAAATTCTCCATAGTCATTATTTTCGTTTTCTTAATGTTCAACAGTAATCCTGCCTTTGTACATTTTTGTTTGACTTTCCTTAGTAATTGTTCCAAGTCTTTGTTATTTTCTGCTAGTAGTATGGTTAAGATGCTGACTCTGATAATTGCAAGATTGGCAGATCAGCAGTTCAAGGCTCAAGCACCACAGGACAAAGTGAGCTCCTGTCACTAGTCCCAGCTTCTCCCAACCTAGCAATTCGAAAGCATGTAAAAGTAGCAGTAGATAAATAGGTAGTGGGAAGATAACAGTGTTCTATGCAGTCATGCTGGCCACATGGCCATGGAGTTATATTTGACAACGTTGGTTCCCTAAACTTACTAATGAAGATGAGCACTGCCCCCTACAATTGAACACAATTTAACAACCTTGTAAAAGGGGAAATCTTTGCCTTTACTAGTATGGTGTCATCACATATCTTAGATCAGGGGTCGGCAACCTATGGCCAGTCCTGCTGCCGTTTCCACCGCTGCTGCTATCGCTGCTGTGCACAAGTGCGGGCGCACGGCGGCAGGTGCCATTTTGGAAGGCCCAACGGCGCCGGCATCATGCGAATTGGCACAGCGGTGCCGCCGTTGGGCCTTCCAAATGGCACCCCCCCAGTGAGCATTGTGCGCATGCACACGCACAAGCACACATGCACCGGCCCCTGGCACCATTCCCCCCCCCGGCCTCCGGCAAAATAAAATTGCCGACCTGTCTTATATTGTTGATATTCCTTCTTCCAATTTTCACTCCTGATTCCTCCAAGTCTAAGTCTGCTCTGCATAGAAATTGTCTTTCCATGTGTTGTTCAAAGCCTAGAAAAGTTATTTTTGTGAACTACAGCTCCCTCCATCTTTCAGTCAAATTTCAGTCAGTCTTTCAGTCTTCAGCAAGGTTGCCAGGCCAGAACCTGAGACTTTGGGATAAGTCCATGTGATGTCGCAAAGATTCAATTCTGTGATTATCATTAAGCATCAACTATGTTTGGAAAGGGTACATCATTCAAATAAAAAAGACCAAGTGTGACAAATAAGGAATATATATATATATATACCCTTTACAAGGCAGCATTGTCATCCTGAAATACTTCTTCCTCATCATGAGGATAGAAGAATAGAGTCCAAGCCATGAGGCACAAAGCCAGGTACCGAGTTCTGGTCACTCTGTATGGCTATCAGGTCAGAACTATTCCGGGCCCTGAAATTTCTGGGCCAAAAACCTGAGATCTAGGGATAACCTCTCATGACATCACAAAAGCGAGGGCTCTAATGATGTTCCAAGGGGCAACATCTTATAAAACCATTAAGCATGATAAATGAAGCATCATCCACAGTTGCATAGAATATACTATTCAATTTTTTTTAAAAAAAAATCAGGAATACACAAACAATTTTCAGCACTCTTATCCTGAGATTCCATTCACTTGCTCAGAAGATTAGAGATTATTAGATATCTGCCTCACACTGTCTAATGCAAGGGAGATCTAGCTGCAGATATCTGAGGGACAATTCTCAGCCGATAGGACCAGTCTAGATAAACAAGCCTCAGAAAACTGAGTGGTGGAGATAGATTTAGAAATCCAAAGTAGAAGTGGCAGTGGAAGTCCATTTTTAGTTTCATACAAACTCTTGGTTTTGCTTTGGTTTTAAGGCAACATTGCCACTTCTGGAAGCTTTTGCTTTTGTGTGCCTTCAAGTCATTTCCAATTTATGAAGACCATAAGACCTGTCATGAGGTTTTCTTTGCAACTTTTGTTCAGGGAAGATTTACTATCACCTTCTTCTGATGCTGAGATGTCATCCAGTGGGCTTCCCTGGCCAAGTGGAAATTCAAACCTTGATCTCCTAGAATCCTAATTCAACATTTAAACCACTATGCTAACTCTTGTAGGAACATAAATATCCATTTTTTTTACCCCAACAAGTGAGGCCTTTGAGCAGAGGGAGCTCAGGGACCACAAAAAAGACCCTGGTGACAACATGCAAGCAATAAGCTGCAAAATGTGACTCTAGTGGCAGGACTAGGCCTGATCTTTACATAACTAAATGTTGGCAACAGAGATTTTTTTAAAACTGATCATCAAGAAAGCAGTGCAGGGTTGTTCCTGTGTGAAGTGGGAGCTACAGCAAATCTCTCATGGGTCCTCTGACAGTGGGCCCTGGTTGGTTTATCTGGCTATGATAGGAGCACATCAAGCAATACTGAGCAGTTGTGTAAAGATGTAACCAGACACATACTGTTGACATGAATACACAAAACTCCATTATATTTAAAATGTGGCACACAGACACTGACATTTCTTTAAAAGCCTAAGTGGCCTTCTGATACAATTGAGGCAAAAAACTCCAATTTCTTTAATTTCTTTTTCTTTTAAAAAAAATCCATTAAAAAAGCAGAACAGAACCTTGAAAACAGTAATTATACCAGGAAATAAAACAGAAGGGGGTGAAGGGAAAACTGGACTTTTTTAACAGGTGCCTTTCAGTCCTTTGTTATTAATGCAGCCCCCACTGACACTATCTGTGAAAAGCTTTTTGTTTTGTGTGAACTGCCAAGGCCATTTTACTAGATAATGGTGTTAAGCATCTCTTGATGATATTTCAGATGTCCTTGCTTTCTGTTATTGTGGCCATAAGGAAGCAGCTATACATCCATTCTCAAAAACTCTAAAATTGATTTGTTGCATAATCTAGGAACCTGGGAATTAAAACTATATGAGCCAGGCTCTTTTTTGGTGAGCAAAATATCACATGATTTCCCCCTTCTTTTTTGATCCCTTCCTTTTCACCTTTCTTTACACATCTCTGCTTTTTCAGGAACTCAAGGCAATGCACATAAAAAACAATACAAAATAAAACACTATTTTAAAGTTCTCTCTAGAGAGATAATAATGCCTTATTTTAATTATTTTCCACACTGATTAATAATGTATAATAATAATAATAATAATAATAATAATAATGAATAATGGAGATCCAGCATCCTTTGCAAAGTATCTCCAATAGGAAGGTCATAGTTTTGAATAACTATTTGGATTTTGCCCAGATCATTAACTGAGCAAAACCTTTTGGCATTATTTTTTATTATATATAGCATTTGTATAATAATTATATTTTCTCATTGTCAAAGATGAAGCTAACTCATAGCCTTAACAGTCTGAGCAAGTAATCTTAGCAAGATTACTTTGGGAAATGAACAAAAACAAGTAAGAGTTGATTAAATTCTATAGTTTCTCATTTTGAGGTGAGAAAAGCAAGGGATCTACAGAGTGGTTGCTGCCACCTTCCGGTGTAGAGGTTGTGTGCATGTGCGCGCACACTTTCAAGGCACCTGTTGATTTATGGTATCCCCATTAATTTCATAGGATTTTCTTACGCAATGTAGCCTAGAGCACTTGGTATTTGTTGATGATATCCCATCCAAGTACTTACTAGGGCTAACCCTGCTTAGCTTTCAAGATCAGAGAGGATCTGGTGCATTTAGATGGTGGATCTTATCACACGGGGTCTAAAGCAGACAGAACCCCATCCCATCACCGTCCCATTGCGGTTTTTTTCTTTGTGTGTTCACACGACGTCACAGAGAACCCCGTCCCATCCCTTTCCCAATGCGGCATCATCCCCGTTCTTTTGAATGCTAGAATGATACCGCAATGATGCTGCTTTCGTTCATTGCGGAATGATGCTAGTTGCGTCTGATAGCAATTTCCGTCTTGTGGGGTCTATACCGGTATAGTTCTGGATTGATTCCATACCGCTTTCTTGCCACTTTAAGACCCGCGTGTGATAACGTCCAGAGTATTTTGGCCTTGAGAAGTAGCATAAGGTAAAGGTAAAGGTATTCCCCATTGACAAGGTTGTCAAGTCATGTCTGACTGTAAAGGGCGGTGCTCATGTCCATTACTAAGCCAAAGATCCAGCATTGTCAGAGACTATTCTGTGATCATGTGGCCAGCATGATTGCACAGAACGCTGTTTACCTTCCCACTGAAATGGTACCTATTTATCTACTTGCATTTGCATGCTTTCTAACTGCTAGATTGGCAGAAGCTGGGACTAGTGATGGGAGTTCACCCCATCATGCAGCACCCAGGCCTCGAACTGCCAACCTGCCGATCTTGCAATCAACAGAGTCAGTGTCTTAACCATTTGAGCCACCGCATCCCAGAAGTAGCATACCCTTCATCATTTCACAGAAGAAAACTGGGACATGGGTGGCTAAGCAACGTCATTGTGTGATCAAGCTAGGAGAGCTTCAGCAGTTTACTGTTGCCTGAGACAACAGGGAAGGGCAAACCTTTGCCCCCTCCACTCCTCTTCCCCCTGCTGAGCTACCTGAGTACAAACTACCTTTGCACTTGGAACTCATTTTGTAGCAATTGTAGTAAATTGAGAACTAATGGCTAACCTAGCATATTTGACAAGTGTGTATAATTTTTTGAACACCAACATCCCCCACATAAAATATGGGACATTTTTAAAGGAACTGAAAAGGTGGGATGAAAGAGGATTAATCAGAACTGTTGCTTATAAATCATGACAGCTGAAAGGTATGGAGTAGAGCTGGACTAGGTCAGTGGAAAGGCAGTGGCGTTGTTGTTGTTGTTGTTGTTGTGTGCCTTCAAGCCACTTCTGATTTATGGCAACCCTGAGCCAAACCTATCACAGGATTTTCTTGGTAGAACTTGTTCACAGGGGATTTGCCCTTGATTCCCTCTCAGGCTGAGAGAGTGTGACTTGCTTAAGGTCACCCAGTGGGTTTCCATATGTGAGCAGGGATTCAAATCCTGGTCTCCCAGAATTCTAGTTTAACACTCAAACCACTATGACCGGCTGTCTCTCTACCTAAATCCAAATATGAATGAAGTTTCCCATTTCTTCACCTTGATAGCAGTGATCAAGGGTACTTCTAGACAGACACCTCCTAGTTTGACGAGTCAGGACATCATGCATCTATTCTCTTTTTCTTCCTTAACAATTGTTGTTTGTTTAGTGGGAAAAGAAAGTACAGTAAAAGAAGATGTAGAAAAATGCGAAAGGCAGGATTTGTCCAGAGGAGGTTTGCCTTTGCAAACCTGAGGCTGAGAGAATGTGACTTGTCCAAGGTCACCCAGTGGGTTTC
>CM034710.1:96500278-96510570 GCA_020142125.1 Phrynosoma platyrhinos | reverse complement strand
GGTTGTGGAACGAATTAATTTCGTAAGTAGAGGTACCACTGTATATGAATTGTGGCAGGAGCATTTATCATGCTTTAATGTGCATTACAATTCAGCGTGTAAATCTTTACAGATGTACAGTAAAAATGTTGAAACTGCTTTCCCTGTGGGGGTTTGGAAAAGCTATTTTTTCAGCATACAACTCCCCAAATCCCTCAACCAGCATGGTTACCTCTGTACTGATCACCAAAAGCAGAGTAGGCAACACATGGCATCCCTTTAACCTTTTTTGTTTTGTTACCATGCCACTGAAAACTACCCGACAATAAACAACCTCAAATGTCCTCTAAAAACAAAAGGAGCACAGGAAGCACATAGTTTGTTTAAAGCAAAACAAATGGCCCTGGAAATTCAATTCTCCTTTAAAACAAAGTGTGTCTGTCTGGCCAGCTGGATGCATGTGTTAATCATGTCAATACACATTTATGTCCTGTCTTATAAGGAACAGGAACATATGTTACACAGTTCTTCTTATCACTAGGTATTGAAAAGTGAACTTTTGGGGACTATCAAAGATGGAGACATGGGTGTGAAATCTGTAAAGTCATGCAAGTGTCTGGTGGCAACCTTATATAAATGCCCAACAAGAACATGGAGGTACAGCTTTTCCTTGCTGGAAAATCTGTCTCTGGCCTGAAGTATAGATCTAGTTGGTAAACTGCATGAGAAGTATGACTTGGCTTCACTTATACTGTTAGCTATAGCTTGCATAAGAAACTCCACTTTTCTATACTTGCATTTTGTTATATGGGCATAGGAGATATAGTTGTATAACCACCAGGTACTGATATGACAGGACATAAATGTGTGTTGACATGATTAAGACGTGCATGGTGCTTCATGTTGCTACTTATAACTTTGTATATACACTTGTCCCTCCACATTCGCTAGGATTAGGGGCACTGGACCCCTGTGAATGTGGAAAAAATACAAATAACAAAAACACTATGTTTTTACCCGACAGAACACTTCTCTAGGAATCTCTAGGTCCTCCAGTGCAACTCTGTGGTCAACATCTGCCAGACATTGCCCATAGAATTGCACTGGAGGATCTACAAATGCCTAGTGGAGTGTTCTCTCTAGGAATCTCTAGGTTCTTCAGTGCGACTTTTGGTTAAAGTTGACCATAGAGTTGCTCTGGAGGACCTAGATATTCCCAGAGAGAACGTATTAATAAAATCCATGAATAATCAGATCCGCAAAAGTCAAAGCTGAAAATATGGAGAGACGAGCATATAACTTTTTGCAAGTGATTTTATATATGAAAACTTTTCTATGTGAAGGAACTATATACATTGGTTGAGGGGTGTCTCTGCTACTTTAAAAATGTATATCGATACTCTAGGCCAGGGGTTGGCAACCTTCGACCCATGGGCCGGGGCCGGCCCCCCAAGGAATTTGGACCGGCCCCTGCCGACCCCCGCCGCGCATGTCGCGGCCGCCATTTTGTTTTCCAAAATGGCGCCTGCGACTCGTTTGCGTATGCGCAGTACTCCTGCACATGCGCGAACGAGCCGCAGCCGCCATTTTGTAAAAAACAAAATGCCGGCCGTGGCTCATTTGCGCATGCGCCGAGTACTGCGCATGCGCAAATGAGTTGTGGCCACCATTTTGTTTTCCAAAATGGCAGCCGCGACTCGCTCGCACATGCACAGTACTCCAGAAATACTGCACATGCGCAAGCAAGCGCACGCGCCGCCATTTCCCACCACCACCATTGGCCCGCAGAAGACCAGGGGATCCCCGGCCTGACCCCAGGTAAAGGGAACTTGCCAACCCCTGCTCTAGGCCATCACAGCATTGTCCAGGATTGATTGTCCAGATGAGAATGGGAGACCTAACTTGTCACAGCAAATGTTCAATTAATAAAATGACAACAGGCTGACAGCAAGCTCTCAGAGAACCCTGCTCTGAGGCAGAATCTGCCATAGGCTGCAATACAAGGGGGCTGTACTTCTATTCGATAATTCAACAAAAAGGAGTTTCGCTTCTAAGAACATTACAGAGATCCTAGAAACCATAAACATATGTTGTCTTGCAACCAATTTCCAGCTGCTGCAATCCAGCCCAACCTGACAAACAGGAATGTGTGAGCTTGACTCAGCCTGACTTAGACCATTGCAGCAATGATAGAGTGAGCAATAATTCCTCCCCAGCTCAACTCTAATACAGGAGAAATCATTTCCTGGTGTCGTTTATGTTGCAAAATGGAAATCCTTCCTCTCTATCTTCCTCTTCCAAATATTTTTCAACCTCTAATTCCTAGCCTGCACAGCCAGCGAAAGGGATGATGGAAGCTGTAACCAAACAATATTTGGAAGGCTATGTGTCCCCCATCCCTGATACAGCAGAAACATCAGACCCAGTTGTATTTCAGTCAGGAATATTCTCTTAGGAACAGTATGCAATCATAAGGATCCACTCTTTTTTACCTGACAAGAGACAGCCAATTCTTCTGTGAGCCATCAGACGCTTTCGAACAGCATTTTCAAACAAAATCCGGATGTTGCTTTTCACTGTTTCAACATCAACACCTTTCAGGAAGGAAAAAATTAATGTATAAAGGACTCATTAAAATAAACTAAATAAGAAAACGACCTTCTTGACCAGAAACCTAACCCATTCTCTAACAACAGCATACAGAATCTCAATATACTGAAGTCTATAAATGGGCCCTAAGTGGCCCTTGGCCCTAAGTGGCCCTTGGCCTAATTTCTGAAGCCCTCTATATGCAATCAGTTCAGGCTACTAGGAAGTGTATTCTGTCCCTCTGTCAACTAACACATTGGATGGGGTGTGCGGGGCAGAAAAAGAGGCAGCTCAAAAAACAATAGAAGGGGATTCTTGGGATTTTGCCAAGAAAACCCCAAGAACAAGTAATAACCACAATAATCAATATCATCATGGCGGGCGTTGGCGGTGGCGGGCGGCAGGACCAGCCTGGGGCTGGTCCAAAAGCCTCGGGGGGCCGCATCTGGGCCTTAGGTTGCCTACCCATGCTTTAACTGGTATGGCTCCATGCTATGGAATCCTGGGAATTGTAGTTTGTTGTGGCACTCTCTATTCTGGTGCTGCAGCAAACAATTCCCAGAATTCCATAGCATGGAGCCGTGCCAGTTAAAATAGTGTCAAACCAGATCTGCAGTGTAGATGCAGCCAAGGTCAGAGAAAAGAGAAGGACTGGATTTTCTGGAGCTGCTGGGCTGTCGGGGACATGGACTCATGAAGCACCCCAAAAACCTGTGTCACTGCCACCAAAAGCTTGGAGGAAACACTAACCAGATGTAGAGCTGAAGGCACAACATTGCCAACTCTTAGCATCCCAGGAGGAAGGCAGCAAACATCCTTGGATAAAGGGAGACTGGCAAGACATGCTAACACATTTTGGAGGAAACAATAGACCTGATTGTTACTTATATACAATTGAATATACAACTCCTAACATATTACTCCCCTCACAAAGAAATGTGATTTTTGACAGCAAAAAGGTTCCTGAAGTCACTTATACTTTTGAGGTGAATGGAATGTACCTGTCTAACAGGAAGAAATTGGTTTTAGATTCAATGTTACCTGAGGGTAGATTTTGTACTGTACTGTAGGCAGCATGCAAAGGTTCATCTTTAGGGCTGTGAAATTTTACTACTTCCACTGATGCAACTTTGCCACTTGGCTTTAAATCCAAGACTTCATAATGTCCCGGAGGGAAAGGGTCCACTTTTGGAGCAAATGACATGTTGTGTTTCAAATCGATAAGACCTACATCAACAAAAATGAACAAATTGCAGGGAAGGGGTCATTAGTTTTTGCCTGACTGCAATAAAGGACTTTATAATACAGGGGAAATCCCATGCAGAAATGGGGTTTTAAATAGAAAAAAACCTGCAAAAGTGGGTAGATTTTCACACTATGTTGATGTTAAAGTGTACTTAACCCAAATGAAAAGTAGTCAAAAGCCACTTCTTTTTACTTTTGGAAAATCCCGAAAGTAACAAGCAGCAGCTTTTGACTACTTTCTGTTCGGGTTAAGCATACTTTAACATCAATGTATATGAAAATCTACCCACTTTTGTGGGGTTTCCCCACCTTTTAAATCCTGTTTCTGTGCAGGATTTCCCTGGTGTGATAAGGATAAGGTCCAAAGTATCTGCTGCTGTAATGCTTGAAACTGCTTTCCCCTAAATCAAAATGTCAACATTAGTCTCCAAACATTAGTCTTGAAATTAGCCTCAGATAACAATAGAATTGTAAAGGTCATACGCACAATATATTTAACATGGTTTTAGTAGCAGTTGTGCTTCAAGTGATGAAAGTCATCAATCTGTCATAATACATGACTGTCCTCACCTATGTAGTTTGCTGGGGTTTTTTACTAGAAGGTAAGCAGGAAATTTATTTGCAAGTCTCAATGCTAAAATAGTCTTCTGAGGAAATACTTCTGTGGGATGGCACAAACTTTGCTCTTACTGTCTAGTGTAATCCTAGAATACATAACAGATATAACCTTGGCTACTCGAAAGGGGGAAAGACCTTAAGGTTTTCAGATTCAAGAACTACCTTTAGATAAGTGTAAAGCTTAACAGGATGAATAGAGAACCTGTGGCCCTCCAAAGGTGGATAGACACCATTCCCTTCAAAATCAGCCAGCATAGCCAACTGTCAGGATGATAGCAGTTAAAGATACATCACATCTATAAGACCATAGTGAAGAAGAGACATCTAATGGAGAAATACTGATAACAACAGACAAGTTGAAGATATACTACAAGTCACTGTTGACAGTAGCATAAAGATCAGGTAGATTAAAGACTTGTCAGCTTCTGAAGTCCATAAGGGATTTTTAGTAGGAATATTACACTGTAAGAGGAGATAAAAACCCATGCTCTCTTTTCTCTTTCATTCATTAAAACAGATAACTAAGATCAATTGAACTGGAAGGACTGATCAGCCTTTTCTATTTATTAGATGGGAAAGCAACTGTAGATTACTCACGCTTAGGTAATGTCTAAATATATACCTGCATTTATTTATTTCCAAAGAAATACATTGTGACAGATGGAGAATGGGGAGTAAAAATTGTTTTCTGTAATGGGAGCCCACTGTGCCCATATTAAACTTGAGCAAACTCTCAACTTCCCTAAGAACTAAGCACACCTGTACTAAATTTGAGCAAGCCCTATAATTTTTTTAATATCACAAAACAGTGTTTTTTTTATAAAAAAAACACCTGAAAATTAAAATGCTCACCAGAGAAGGTCACAGAATAATCAATACAAAATTTGCCTTACATTTTTATTTTCCAGAATGGTTTTACTACTGAAAGCTGTCACATCTTGCTCAAAGTAAACGATCAAGGGGGGGGGGTCTACTTCATTCAACACAAACACATTTTAATAAAAATGATTTTTGTCAACATAAAAGAAAGCGAGATATTTCAGAAATAAAATAATAATAATGTGAGGATGCAAGTAAGCCTATTTGCAGGATCAGTTTTGCAATTTTAAATATTCCTATTCCTTGAAGATGATTACAAAGACCTTCAGAGTTTAAGATTACCTTTTGCTTCAGAACATACACCCAAAAATCCATCATCAGTCAGAACCTTAAACAGTGGCCGGACTCCATATGTATCCCTTCCCAGAAACACTTTCCTGTTTGCAGTGTCAAGTAAAATGAAGGCAAATACACCATCAAGCATAGAAGCTGTTTGCTCGATTCCCCCTCTGTTGTAAAGGTGCAGGATTACTTCTCCATCTACTAAGGTCTGGTAATCAAATCCAAAATGTTTCTGAAGCTACCAAAAAAAAAAAAATTAAAAAATTAACAGAAGAGGAAAATTAGCATTCACAGAAACATTTACATGCTTTAAAAGGGAACAACGATGCATTAAGACTTGAATGACACAAATTTATTTTGTCAATGAGGGTCTGGAAGATGTGCAGATGATGTAAAATTCTCTCTAATGTGCAAGGCCACTATTTGAATAAATCAGTGTGAATTAAGGGACTGTTGTTTTGGAATAACTGATCCAAATAACTAGGCTGGGCATAAAATAACTTCCCTATCATCTTACATGCTTCACAACAATGCTGGAGCTGTATATTCAAAATATTTTGAATGCATAAAGAAACGTGAGGTATTGTGTCTGCAGACAATTTTTCATTGCAAGGTGTTTTCCCAATCAGATCTGTCAAGTTTTCTGTAAACAATCTCACCTTCCCCAATGCAAAATGGCTAAATCTAATGTTAGCCCCAGCTAGAATTAAATCAATGAAATTAATAGGATTTGTTAATCTCCAGTAGGGTAAATCCTATTGCTTTAAACCTAGTTGGAATTAATGTTAGATTTAATCTCAATCCTCATAATTGAAAATGTCCATAGTGAGGACTGCTCCCAATGGTACTTCCTGTTATTCCTACAATATTCTGCATTTTCTTATGCTGTTAGTCTCAGCAACCATGACTTTCTGCAATGGTGAGGCACCAAATAGAAGGTGAATCCTCAATAGTTTACGTAAATCAAATTTGTATTCCTGTTGATAGGGATCTGACCAACCAAGCATCACAGCCTTAGAAAACTGAGATTGCTGGTATTGTGAGTGCATGTGTTTGAGATTATAAAATATAGATTAGCATGTTCTAGTCTACAATCTACAATCTGGATCTGTTGGAGTAGATTTTGAACTGTTAACTTTTTTCTAATGTGGCTTCACTAAGGCTGATGTTTTTGTTTTTCAAAGCAGTGGGTTGTTGTTATCATCACCTTTATTTATTGTCAACATAACATTAAGAGGCTGCATTTGCTTATAATGCACTAGTATACAACAGGTAAAACAGAATACAGCAAGAACAACAAGGCTTAGGAAAAAATGGCAATACAGAAATTGCTGGACTGCAACTCCTATCAGATGTAGCCAACTATATCAGTAGTGGGGGATGCTGGGCTACAGCAGGAAGAGGGCACAGGTGATGGCTATCATGTTGGCCTTCAACTTTGCTGCCTCTTCACTGGGTCTCCATTTTAAGCCCCTTATATATGTCCCTCTGGAATCAGTGTGGTGTAGCAGTTTGAGCATTGGACTATTACTCTGGAGATCAGGGTTCAAATCCCAGCTCTGCCATAAGAATGCACTGGATGACCCTGGGCAAGTCATACACTCTCAGCCTCAGAGGATGACAATGGCAATCCCCCTCTGAAGAAACCTGCCAGGAAAACCCTTTGATATGATCGCCATAAGTCAGAAATGACTTGAAGGGACACAACAATGTGTCCCTCTGCAATTACCTAAGGCCTTGGCTGTTCTGTAGTTGGGTTGCAAGGACCCATGAAGCTTTGGGGCAATGATGTATCTATCTGTATACTCAATATTATTAATAATACTGTTATATCATACAAAGTTGCATAAGATTCTTCACAGATAGAGATGGGCTATCTTTTGTGATGATGGCTGCATTTCTTTCAGGCTAATCTCCTGGGGACCACAAGCCCATGGAGGGTGAGACCAAAGTCACCAGTGAATAGAGTTACCCCTTAGCCACCATTCTTTCCCCATTCTCTCTCTTCTGCCCCCTTCCTCTGCCCCCTCCTCCTGCCAGAGATCAGATAGCTTGCAGACAACTTTTGAAAACAGACCATGGGCCATGTATTGTCCAAAAGTGATTTAAAGAAATGACAGACTAAACATGCAAAGGACTTCACTAGGACAAGAGGGACATAAGGAAAATGTTCCGGAGTGCCATAGCAAGTCCTGGAGAAAGCATTCCTCACAAGAGGTTTGGGGGAAATTTTACCTGCTTGTAGTTATAGATTTCTCCATTGTAACACAGCCACAAGTAGGGAAATTTCTTCACCCGTAGAGGCTGCATTCCGTAGAGTTGATCAACAATTGCCAGACGATGGAAGCCAAAACAGCAGTTGGTGAATCCATTGACGTTCTCAAACCGAAAAGCATCTGGGCCCCGGTGTGCTATTTTCATAGCACACAGACACTGAACAGAGAGGCATCCATCACTCCCAAAAAGAGCCCAAATGCCACACATGATGGTATCTATTCAAAGCTGTTGGAGAAGAAGCAACAAGGGTGGTGTGACGTGGACCAAACAAACCAATGCAATTGTAACTTGCATCAACAGGAGTACAGTGTCCAGATCAAGGGAAGCAGTAGCTTTGATCAGAACTCATGTGGAATACCCTGAGCACCACAGTTTAAGAAGAACATTGAAAAGTTGGACTGTGTCCAGAGAAGGGCAACCAAGGCAGATCCATATTGCAGAAATAATCCAGTTTGACACCACTTTAACTGCCATGGCTCAGTGCTATGGAATCCTGGGATTTGTAGTCTGTTGTGGCACCAGAGTTCTCAGATAGGGAAGCCTAAATGTCTCACAAAACTACAGTTCCCAGGGTTCCATAGCACTGAGCCATGGCAGTTAAGCTGGTGTCAAACTGGATTAATTCTGCAGTGGGGATGCAGCCCAAGACAACGAAAAGTTTGTAAATGAGGATGTTTTAGTTTGGAAAAGAGAAAACAGAGAGGTGGCATGAGAGCCATCTTTAAATATCTCACGTAGAAGGTGAAGTGAGCTTGTTTTCTATTGCTCTAGTGATCCAAACATAAAACACTGGATTCAAATTGCAAGAAAAGAGATTCCACCTAAAAATTAAGAACTTCTTGACTGTAAGAGCTGCTTAACAATGAAACAGACTGTCTCAGACAGTGATGGTCTTTAAACTAAAGTTGGGCGGGCATCTTTCAGGAGTGCTTTAGTTGTGTATTCCTGCCTGGCTGGGGATTGGACTCAATGTCCCTTGTGGCCCAACTCTAAGATCCGATGAATATGTAAGTACTAGCTTTCCCACAGTCTCATCCCAATTAAAGTACAGAAATTATATTCCCTAAGAATCTCCCTTTTCTGTAATGTGAGTAATTTGAACTCCTCTTCCTGGCAATGTGTCAAGCTTAATCTTGCATGACACAGTTTTGACCCAGACTAGGTTACCGAAACAGTCTGGCACTCTTCCAAGGACAACGAAGGCACCTGCTACCTATTGCCATCCTAGAAATCCCAGTGGAAAGCCATAACGCTGTCAATGCAATAAGTGTGAAGAAAGCAGACAGGTTCACCAAGGCCCTGCTGAACTGAGGGAGCTCTGCTGCAGGTGAGAGGGACGATGGGATCTCCCATTGGTGGCAGGAATAGAGAGACATCCAAGGATGGGACACTTTGGCAGTTTTGGTGGTGGGGTTTCTGCCAGTGATCAAAGATCTGAGTCTGGCCCTGTGTTGGGCAGAGGAAACCTGGATTATTTCTGCAGTGCGGATGCAGCCTAACTCACTGGTGCTGATTTAGGTGGTTCTTGGCCACCTTGGGCTCTGTTCTAAAGAGAGTGCCAGAGAGATCAAGCCAACCAAAACAGAGAAGAGCAGCTGTTAAGATCTGGCTTTAGACAGAAACTTCCTCAAATTACCTGTCCATACCTTATGCAGGTTCATTAAGGGATGGATAGGTCACATTAAGGAGCGGTGTTGTGGTTTGAGCGTTGTTGTTTGAGTGGTGTTGTGGTTTGATTGTTAGATTATGAATCTGGAGGCCATGGTTTGAATCCAAGCTCAGCCATGGAAACCCACAGGGTGAGCGTGGTCAAGTCACACTCTCTCAGCCTCAGAGGGAGGCAAAGGCAAATCCCCTCTGAACTCATTCTTGCCTGCCATAATTTCCTACAGCTTCTTTTGACTTTCCATCAAAACAAACAAAGTCTGTTAAGGAAGAAAGAGATGGAATAGGGGCAGGCTGTCCTGACTGGGAGAACTAGGAGGTGCCATGGGCAAGTCACACTCTCTCAGCCTCAGAGGGAGGCAAGGTCAAATCCCCTCTGAACTCATTCCTGCCTGCCATAATTTCCTACAGCTTCTTTTGACTTTCTATCAAAATAAATAAAGGCTGTTAAGGAACAAAGAGATGGAACAGAGGCAGGCTGCCCTGACTGGGAGAACGACAAGGTGCCCTGGGCAAGTCACACTCTCTCAGCCTCAGAGGATGGTCGTGGAAAACCCCCTCTGAAGCAACTTTCCAAGAAATGTCTTGATAGGGTCGCCATAAATCAGAAAAGGGCTTGAAGGCACATGACCACGATGACAACAGGTCAAACTAATTAAACTCCCATCCAAATTCAACCCTGATGCTTTCAGTGCCTCCCTTAGATAAAGTCAGGGGTAGGCAACCTAAGGCCCGGGGGCCAGATGCGGCCCCGAGGC
>CM034710.1:96487794-96500178 GCA_020142125.1 Phrynosoma platyrhinos | reverse complement strand
AAAAATGTTTCCAAAACAGCCCAGGAGTTTGCAATGCACCAAAGCAGAGCTTTTCCAGCCCACGTTGGTCTTGCTGGCTTGAAAGAGAAAGTAGAAGGGAAGAAAGCACAACGGAAGTCGTTTGTGTGTGCAACACACACACACTCACACTCACACACCCAGGCCATCCCTCCCGAGGCTCCTGCAACACACAACCGGCTTGCATCAGCCTTGAGCTCCGCCTTGCGGCTGCAAACTTGCCAGGGATCATTATCCCCAGGATCCCACTGAGCCAAGGCTCTTAAAGCGATCTCAAAGCGGATTGCTGGTGCAGTGTGCAAGGCAGCCAGGTGCGGCTGAGCTTTGTTTCTTATTTTAGCAGAGGAGCTCGCAGCTTCGCAAAGGATGGAGGCAGCCTGGCTCTCAAGAGGAGCATCCCTTTTGGTCCTTTCCTTCCCGACTATATCGCAGGGCTTTTCTTGGCAAGATTTGCTCAGAACGGGTTTGCCAAGGCCATCCTCTGAGGCTGAGAGAGTGTGACTTACCCAGGGCGCCTCCTAGTTCTCAGCCTTTGTTTTGATAGAAAGTCAAAAGAAGCTGTAGGAAATCACTGAAGGCAGGAATGTGTTCAGAGGGGATTTGCCCTTGCCTCCTTCTGAGGCTGAGAGAGTGTGACTTGCCCAGGGCACCTCCTAGTTCTCCCAGTCAGGGCAGCCTGCTTCTGTTCCATCTCTTTCTTCCTTAGCAGGCTTTCTTTTTATTTTGATGGAAAGTCTGAAGAAGCTGTATGTAGGGAATTAGGGAAGACAGGAATTTGTTCTTTTGACTTTCCATCAAAACAAACAAAGGCTGTTAAGGAAGAAAGAGATGGAACAGAGGCAGGCAGAGGGGTTTTTCCTTGGCCGTCCTCTGAGGCTGAGAGAGTGTGACTTGCCCAAGGCACCTCCTAGTTCTCCCAGGCAGGACAATCTACCTCTATTCCATCTCTTTCTTCCTTAGCAGGCTTCCTTTGTTTCCATGGAAACTCTAAAGAAGCCGTAGGGAATTAAGGAAGGCAGGAATTTGTTCGGAGGGGGTTTGCCTTGGCTGAGAGAGTGTGACTTGCCCAGGGCATCTCCTAGTTCTTCCAGGACTTGATCACACAGGGAAAAAAATTGGAAGTTTAAAAGGGTAAGAACTCGAGATTAACTCACAATTGCGCAAATGGTTTTCACAAGCAAAGCGCTGTCATCCCATGCAGAATCCAAGCTTAACCTGCACTTGCACGCAAATGCGGGGATGGTTTTCACACGACAAGGACCAAATGTGCCTCCATCCCGATAATGATCAAAGCCAAATCGTGTGCATCCCACAAAAGCGCCAATGATTTTCACCCATAGACCACAACAAGGGGAGAGAGCGAGGAGAGTGAATGAATGAATGGTAACTGCACAGACACACCATTCTTGGCCCAACCTGACTATAGCCTTTGCTGTGAACACTATAGGCTTGGATTTCTTAAAAGGGCTTTCTACTTACTGGACTCAATGCTTGCCTTACGATCTGAGCCAGCAGGATGGAAGGCTGCCCCTTTTAAGGGATTTTGGACTTCAGCTCCCAGAAGCCTCAGCCATGCTGGCCAATAGTCTGGGTTTCTGGGAGCTGAAGTCCAAAATCTCTTAAAGGGGACAGTTTGAGGATCACTGCGAGCCATTCATTCATTCACTCTCGTCCAGAGGTAGGCAACCTTTCAGCTCCCAGAATCCCAGGAGATATTAACCAACATGGGACTATTGGCCAAGTTGCTGAGGCTTCTGGGAGCTGAAGTCCCTCGGCCCTTAAAGGGGAAAGGTTGCCTACCCCTGCAAGTTTCTCTCTCTCATAGTCCTAAGCCTGCATTTTGTCAAGATGTGTATATATGTTATAAGAGAGTATCTTTCCCATAATCTTGTCTTGGAAGGAATATCTATAAGGTTGCACCAACACTATAGAAATATTGCAGTTTGACACCACTGCCATAACTCCATTCTGCAGAATCCTGGGAATTGTAGTCTTGTGAGGCACCAGCACTGTTTGGCAGAGAAGGCTAAAGACCTTATATCAGGGGTAGGCAACCTTTCCCCTTTAAGGGCTGAGGGACTTCAGCTCCCAGAAGCCTCAGCCATGTTGGTCAGTAGTCCCATGTTGGCCAATAGCTCCTGGGATTCTAGGAGCTGAAGTCTCTTGGCTCTTAAAGGGGAAAGGTTGCCTACCCCTGCCTTATATATTTAGCAAACCTTGATTTTGCCATTCTGTAAGGGGCACCATTATATATATTTAATGGGACTTGAGTATCCATGGATTTTAGTATCCACAGCAGCAGCGTGGGGTCCGGGAACCAAACCTCATTGGAAATCAAAGGCCCACTGTAAAACTATAAATCCCAGGGTTCCACAGGATGGAGCTATAGTACTTAAAGTGGCATTAAACTGCATTATTTCTACATAGATGCACTCTGATCGCTTTAGTTGAATGAAAGAGCAAAGTATTTGCTGATATGGATCCTTGTGTAACTCATTTAGTAGTTTTATTTGTGTGGCTGCCAAAAAGATCAGAACAAACCCTTAGTAACTGTTGAAGTAAGCTGTACACATGTTGAATTGACCTGATTAGCATGTTTGACTTATTTATCTCCCTATAAGGAAAAATGCATTAAAAATGAATGAGTGACACTTGTTTAAAAGCAGCTTCATTTATATACTGCTTCATATCGTGCTATGGGATATTTACACTGAACCACATTTCTCATGCTGTTGCTCAGACTCTAATCCAGTGATGGCAAACCTTTAGAGATGTGAGTGCCCTAACTGCAATCCAGAACCCATTTATTTATTGCAAAGTGCCATGTCCCTCAGGCTTTCTAGTAACAAACTTTGGTGAACTCTGTGCTGGGGAACAGTGTGTCTCTCCACAAAGAGGCCTCTGAGTGCCACCTCTGGCACGTGTGCCAGAGGTTTGCCACCATTGCTAGACAGATATTCAGTTGGAGTATTTTCCAGCTTTCTCCATACTGAATAATGTTCTACCATTTGCTAACTTAAGCTATGTTTTACTTTTCATTTTTCACCCATCCATTTATGAGTAAATCAAATAGTACAATGGGCCCTTGGTATGCTGTGGGTACCAAAATCCATGGATGCTCAAGTCCCATTAAATACAATAGCATTGTAAAATGGTGTCTCATATATAAAATGGCAAAATCAAGGTTTGCTTTTTTTTAGAATTTATCTATTTTTAAAATATTTTTCAAATCGTGCATTATTGAATCCATGGTTAAAGAATCCATGGATACAGAGAACCAACAGTACTGTTCTTTTCAGTACAAGTCTTTGGAGACTTGCTGTCTACTTTATGTAAATACTGCCATTTTATTAATATTTTCTGTTCCCTATTTTTTACCCAGTATTCTCAATCCATATTATGATCTGACTGTTCATCATTCCTAGAGATCACAGCCAGGAATTTTTTCAACTGCCTTTGGAAAATCCATGTTACCAATGACTGGATAACAAAGAGCTTTCCTGTGTGACAGCATTCATCAGAACTGAATTTCATTCACTTTCAGTAAATGCAATACAATATCTATTTTGTATGCAATTGATCAGGGATGGACAACTTGCACCAGTCCAGAGATCAGTTTTCCTGCCTCCAGAACCTACCATGGGCTGCAGCAAGCCTAGACACACTGAAGATAAAACTGAAAGTGGTTGAAGGCGTGTTTCCATTTTAATTTTTAAAAAGGGAAAGGGGCTGTGGTCCATTTTAGCACCAAATTGTCATTCCTGGAGGTCTATAAAAGTGGATTTTGTTATTGTTGTTTATGTGTGTGGTTACCAAATTCACCATGTACAAATTTCACCCAAATATGTGTGGGGGTGTTTGGGGGGGTGGAATTGCAGGGTTGACATGTTTAGCAGGATGGCAAAAATTATCTCAGGATTGCATGTAGCCCATGGGGCACAGTTTGGTTAACTTATAAGAGAGAACAGAGAAAATACTGTTCTTTTAAAACATAAATATGTTACTGCCATGTCCTTGTGAGAGCATTTGGGAAGGAAAGTCTTGCTGTAGATAGCTCTCACTGCTTTCTTTTAAAAAAAATGTTGCCATCTAGATATGCTTTTCTACACATATTTTTTATAACAGAAGAGTGCTCAGCATTCAAGCAAATGGACACAACAAAACAGTAAAATAGCAAGAATATTAATGCAAGGGTGCTGTTTTGTTTCTGTGCACAGGAATGCAGGCTGCACTGCAACAAAGTTGTGTCCGTTATATTCTGAACCAAATGCCATATCAGCAGAGACACAGAAAGGACGTTTTCACACGGGGGTCCCTAAAGCCGGCTGGAGCCATTCCGGAACGGCTCGTGCCGCTGATTCCGGAATGGCTCCGGCAGTGGCAGGCTAATTCCTTTTGCCACCCAGAATTACCTTTCCGCCGCTGAAGCCGGAATTAGAGGCCTTTCTGCCAGAGTGAGGCTGGACTTAGGGCTCCGTGTGTTTGAACACACGGAGCGACGAGCCGGACTGACGCAGGGATGGCACCGGAAGGGGCGGGGTTTGCCGCCGCACGCGTGTGAACGACCTTGAAATGGAGCCGGAGTGGGGCCGGACTGAGGTAGGAATGTGTCCTCCTAAAGCCCCGTGTGAAAACGCCCAAAGTGTTGAGGCAAGATTGCTTTAAAGCCGCAATGATTTGGGTGCTGCTACCTGTGATTATTTCATGCATGTGTTTAGCCTGGGGATCCAGCCCAATTCTGAAAAGAATAGTAACTGTCTCTGCTCTGCATTGTTTCCTATCAAAGTAAAATGCATTTTTACCTGAAGGACATTCAGGAGTAAAATGTGTCTTAAGAACTCCTTAGAGAAAGACCTTCAAAGGTAAATTCAATAGTTTTCCTTGATTATTGGCCTTTGCAGACTGCTAGAAATAGTGAAAATTGAGTCCACTTTAAGGGTTAGAGTTAGGGTTAGGGAATCATGGGAACTGTATTTTATTGTGGCACCAGAGCTCTCTGACAGAGAAGGATCAATGTCTCAGAAAAAAAAAACAATTCCCATGATTCTCTAGCACTAACCCTAACCCTTAAAGTGGACTCAATTTGCACTATTTCTGGCAGTCTGCAAAGGCCCACATTGCAAGGCACAAGCAACACAGGGAACTTAACATTGTCAGAAGCTTCACAAGATATTTTGTTATAAATGGGTATTCCATTATCACTTTCAGATTTGGTAATCCTACGTATAAATGCCTAACAAGTCTTAATGTTCATCACAGTACACATTATTGGATATTTGAGTTGAAACTTTTAGGAGCAAAGGAAGCAATCACATCATTCTGTCACAAGGTAGAGCTATTGCTTTGACATTCAATGCTAGTTCAGTTGTGGTTGCATTACCAAATTTCCAACTCTCTAATATAAAGTGGCCTGTATTTCACAACATCTCAGTAAATTGTAGAATTGTTCTTCTTAAGATTGTTTTTCAAGCTGAGCCTGACTGCTAGGCAGATTTGATACTGAAGGCCAAAAGTCACTTGAAAGAGTGTGTAAATGAACCTACTTACCTTTTTTTTTTTTTTGACTGAGAAGCCATTTCAAGAGAGGATGATTAAGAATGAAGATTTTAACCCTTTCCTTGCCTGCTATTTCCCTTTTCAAAATCATCGTTGGTGACCATTCCTGTGTAGCTCCCTACCCCCACACTCGAGACTGGAAGATCTACTTTTCTGAACTATAGCTCCCAGAATTACACATTCTAAAAATTAATTTTTACAAGCCCTGGTTTTGTTACAAAAAAACTTAAAATATGCTGGCTGGTTGGCATATTTACTGTGTGCTTGGGATTTCATTGGCATTACTCTGACAGCTTGGTTTGAGAATAATTATAAAATTAATAATAAAATTTATTTTTATCCCACCCCTCTGCAGTGCAATCTGTTCCACATGGTTCCACATGAAGCAGCATAGGACCTTATCACATGGGGGAAATCCTGTACAGAAATGGGATTTAAAAGGTGGAAAACCCACAAAAGTGGGTAGATTATCACACACATCACTTTTAAACTATGCTTAACCCAAACAGAAAATAGTCAAAAGTAAAAAAAAGCGGCTTTTGACTACTTTCCATTCAGGTTAAGCACAAGTTGAAAAACGATGTCATCTGAAAATCTAACTGCTTTTGCAGATTTTCCCCCCCTATTTTAAACCTCGTTTCTGCACAAGATTCCCCCCGTGTGATAAAGTCCATAGAACAGGAACATCAGTATGGCATTGGACGGCCACAGAATGGCAGAAGCCAGAGAGCCCAGTGGCTCACCAGTTAGATTTGAAGGATTTAAAAGGCTTGTAACTGGAGAGCCATGCAGATATCCACCTTATTGCCATGCCATTGCCACCATTTACTGAAAAACCCACAAGGTTACATTTCAACTGGAAATTCAGAAACTTTGAATTTTTTTTTCTTTTTTGCCAAATCCAGAAGTGTTCTCATGAACAGATTTACAGATTTAGGGCTGATGCAGATGGCCAGTTTGGGGTGGCTCTGGGCCGCCCCTGGGAGCGGCAGATCGGGGCCACGGCAACCATACGCTGCGGCCCCGATCCTCCTTTTTTGCTGCCCCAAAAAGAGTGGCAAAATGCCGCTCCTTTTGGGGGCAGCAAAAAGCCATCCTTAGAGCTGCCACCATTGTTCTTTTGCACCCTTTTTTGGGCAGTGTGTGAACACATTGCTCCAAAAGGGCGCTCTGATGCTGCGTGCCATGCAGATGGGCATGCAGCATTGGGGGGGAGTCAGGGCAGCTGGCGTGCGGTTGCCCCACCCCAACTCCACCCCCAGGCTGGCCTATAGTGCCAGTCTGCATCGGCCCTTAGATGCCACTCAGGTGACCCTACTGTTATGAATATTCTACTGTGCTGCCTTGTATACCTAGCTACATTTAAGTCAATCAAATGACAAGGATTCCCTCTGAGCTTTCTTCTGATTTCCCTTACCCAAATTGTTGCTTTCTTTGTTCTGATTCATCCTGAGTTCAGGCTCTGGATCACTGAATCTTTTGTAGCCCTTTGTTTGGAACCCTGTAATTACTCTGAAGATTGTATAGCAGTTGTTTGTTCTTTCTGTTTGGACATGCTCACACTTATGGATCTCAGACTGGTTTTGTTATTGTTTGTTGTCATCCTTTCCTAGCATAATCCTTGCTCTATGCTCTGGCACTCATCCCATGTTTCCAGGACCAGAGTTCCATGCTTCCCCTCTGTATTGCTATGTGGCCTTGTTTGATAGATCCATTAACCTTGCAAACAAAGAGGAAAGTTTTATCCCTTTGTAAAGTGCCCATTGAATCCAAAACTATATATAATTTAGCATAATCTGTGAGCTCCATACATCCATTTTTGGTTTCTTGAAGGCAATCACGACTGATTAACTAGCAGGGCAGAGCACATTCTACATCTTCTTGTTTATCAAACATAACAAATATTTCCCAAACATACTGTAGAAGCAGAGAAGTCAGGAAGCAAAAGCATCTAAACCCCGGGGAAGTTGGTTGTGATGGGAAAGGGACAGATAATACCGTCAAGCCACTGGATAACATGTATCAAATTTAAATTGTTAAAACTAAGAGGTATATTAGCCTTGCCACAACAAAAGTTGTAAAGAGTAAAGAGTAAAGAAATACAACTGAGCACTAAAGTTAGAATTGCCCAATCCAGTGTATTTACCATCACCATGTACAGATGTGAGAGCTGGACAGTGAAGAAAGTGGATTAAAAAATCAACTAATTTGAGATGTGTGCTGGAGAAGAATGCTGAGAATACCATGGGCAACCAAAAAGACAAACAAATGGGTCCTCAAATAGATCAAGCCTGAAATCTCCCTGGAAGCCAAGGTGATTTAACTGACTCAGAGAGGGCTTAAAAGAATGAGTCTTTTGGCTTAGGCAACCGCCTGTGTTCAGCAATTCCTGCTGCATTAAAACTCCATGCATTGCAACATGCATTTGTGACTCAAGAAACCCAGCTGCACCCATTTTAAACAAAATGGCCCTTAATAGAGTTTGTTTTTTTATTGCAGCTTTGACACAAAATAATTTTCACTGCATTGAATCCGCAGTATATTCCAGCATTCCCAGACTGTGTTTCCCCTGCTTCTTACTGTTTGTAGAGTGGAGAGTTCTCAGACAACTGTCTTTAAAGAGTTCTGCACTCTGCCATCAGGCAAAACAGCTTAGCAGTAAACTTTAACTGTTACTTACAGTTAAATCTTCAGTTTTCTTCCCATTATGAGAAAGTCTTCAGAAACTGCAGTTTTCAAAGACTATTCAGACCTCATTCTGCACAAAATTCATACATGGATTTTTGCACAGAAAACACAATTTTCTGTGCAAGATAGTATTTTTATATCCTAGGGGCGCCTTGAGCTTATTGCTTTGCCACAGGAAACAGAAAATGCTGTTTCCTTTGCAGAAAATGCATTTGTTGAGTACTTTTACTCTACGTAAAATTAACACATGGTATTTTTCCTCAGAAAACAGTATTTTTCACAAAGGAAGCAGCATCCTTTGTGCAGAAAATAACATTTCTGCACCAAAAAAATGTACAAATTTTGCACAGAAAAGCCCCAAACTGCAAAGATTACCATCAATCTGGGTTTCTTCTTGTCAGGGTTTCTTAGTACTTGAGAAACATGAGGTTTGACCATTTACCATCCCTGCATTGTGCTGCCCATTGATAAGGATCTTGAAAAAGTATGTTGGCACTAGAACTATGGCAGCTAGGTAAGCACATGCAGCACTAAGTGTTCACAAGATATGATATATATTTGCCAGAAGCAGCAATGGAGATAACCTTCAGGCACACACATAAGTCCTAGCACGGGTGTTTGGAAAGATAAATAGTTTTGAAATGTAAGCTCGTCATTGCAGTGAAACTTCTCATTCATTTCCTGTGTAAATGAACGCAAGATCAACATTGTATAACATCGGCCAACTCATTTCTGCCTCATATACACTGCCACCTTGTACTCCGGGAAGTGGCAAGACATTAGCTCTTGCTATCCAGCATAGTCATTAATGTTGAATAACAATGCTTTCTCCTTATTAGCCAGAAAGACAAACAGGATCTAGAATAATTGGAAAGTTGTTTTTAAAAGTGGCAGCAAAGGTTAGCTAAACATGTGAAGTCAAACACATTACCAAATATAAGTTCCTTTTAACATAAGCGTGGAGTTATTTCCTTCTATATATCTATATAGTGAATTTCACAGTTTACTAGATTATTCCAGCATTCCTAAATCCTTCATCCTGATCATTGTTTTCAATCAGGTTTGCTTCCATGCTATATTTTAATTAATTAATTAATCAATGCATAATTACAGTCTACTTTTATAGATTTGTTTAGATTTTGGCCACTACATATTTGTTGTGTTGTTGTGTGCCTTCAAGCCGTTTCCAACTTAAGGCAACCCTACGGTAACCCTTCCTTCGGTTTTCTTGGCAAGATTTGTTCAGAGGTTTTCTATTGCCTTCTCCTGAGGCTGAGAGCATGTGACTTGCCCAAGGTCACCCAGTGGGTTTCCATGATTGATCTGGGAATCGAATCCTAGTCTCAAGTCACAGTCCAACATTCAAATCACTACGCCATGCTGGCTCTCAAATGCATATTTATATATTTACCTTTCCTTTATGTGTTGTTAATGAAGTAAGTCAAAGCTAAAGTGCCAGGCTACCAGAAATGGCTCATTGCACACAGTAGTTTCCTCAGGTAGATTACAACAAAAAGTCTGATTATCTGGCAAATCTCACACGTTTGTTTCAAAATGGTATGTTTTTCTGAAAGAATGTTACAAATGGATTTTAGCTAGGTGACATCCATGTCATTACAATCAGAAAATAACTGAAAATGTATAGTATTAAAATGTTTGACAATTGTACAGTCAGCCCTCCTTATCCACTGATTTTTTTTATGCACAGACTCAAACATCAACGGTTTGGAAATATTAAAAAAGATATATAAATTCCAAAAAGCAAATCTTGATTTTGCCATTTTATATAAAGGACACCATGTTAGTATCCACTGTATTTAATGGGACTTGAGGATCCATGGATTTTGGTATCCATGGGGGGGGGGGGTTCCTGGAACCAAACCCCAGTAGATAACAAGGGCCCACTGTATATTGTTTCAAAAGAATAAATTTGTAGTGCAATTCTGTATACGGCTAATCAGAAGTCAGTCCTATTAAGTTTTGGTAGCTGACTTCTAAAAACATGAGTATACAATTACAGCCTAAAGTGCAAGAATAAGATTAGTCTGGCATGAAGATAAAAAACCATGATAGGTTCATCTTAGGGTCACCATAAGTCGGAAATGACTTGAAGACACGCAAAACACACACACAGAGTCATTTTTAGGTGGTGGTGGTTTTAAATGGGGTCATTTCAGCAGCAGCTCTAGCGCACAGATGCTTTAGGACAGGCCGCCTGAGGCAGAAGCAGAATACATTTACCTTATTTTCCTGCGTATAAGACTACTTTTAAACCTGCAAAATCTGTGGTTAAAGTGGGGGGGCGTCTTATACGCCGGGTATAAGGATAAGGAGGATAGAGGTGCTAAAACTCTATATTTTGACTGGAAAAATGGGGGATCGTCTTATACGCCAGGTCGTCTTATACGCCGGAAAATACGGTATTTTTTCCTGGCAGCTCTCCATCACAATGAAATTCTGGCTGAGGCAATCTAATTGCCGTAACTGGTAGCAGGACTGTTTTGTGGAGGCATAGGGTGTGACTCTGACACACTTATCCTATCTGTTTAGAAATAAAAATACTTCTGCTGAATCATGAGGAAATGAAACCCTTTGGGGCCCAGGCTTTCTCTTAAAGGAACTTTCCGTTATCTCTTTCTTCAGGGTCCTAACTGAGCTCCCCAGTGCCGCTTTCTCCCCAAGTTGTATTTTATTATTGTATTTTACTGTATGTTTTAATTTATAATTGATTTAATAATTTTTTAAGGGGGGAATTAGTTTTTACAGTTGTATGTATATTTTATTCTTGTAAGCCGCCCCGACTGATCTCAAAGGGGCGGAATATAAATAAACTTTATTATTATTATTATTATTATTATTATTATTGAAGAGAATTCAAACAAGTTTACATTGGAGTCCCTCCCAGCTTGGCCATGAAACCCACCGGGTGACCTTGGGCAAGTCACATGCTCTCAGCCTCAGGGGAAGGCAATGGCAAACCTCCTCTGAACAAATCTTGTCAAGAAACCTCCATGATAGGTTTGACTTAGGGTCACTCTAAGTCAGAAACCACTACAATCACACAACAACAAGAGCACAATCAGGACTATGCTTCCAAGTGCCTTCATATCTGACTTATGGAGGCCCTGTCATGGGATTTTCATGGCAAGATTTATTCAGGGGTAGGGTCCCTTTGTCTTCCTCTGAGGCTGAGAGAATGTGATTTGCCCAAGGTCACCCAGTGGGTTTCCATGGCAAAGTGGGTTGTTGAACTCGGGTCTCCAGAGCTCAAACCCAGGCTGGCTGTTCAACCAGGGCTACACAACCAATTTCTAATTCAATCTACTACCCCAAGCTTCTCTCCAAATATAAGACTACACAACCCATTTCTAATTCAAACCAGTTACTGATGCTGTCACTCCAAAGAGGACTACACAACCCATTTCTAATTCAAACTACTTCCATGCACTGTCTCTCCAAACAGGACTACACAACCCATTTCTAACTTGAACCAATCCCCATGCTGGTTCTCTAAACAGGACTATACAACCCATTTCTATCTTGAACCATTCCCCACACTGGCTTTCCAAAGAGGACTACACAACCCATTTCTAAGAGGACTACACAACCCATTTCTAATTCAAACTATTTCCCTGCACTGTCTCTCCAAACAACTACACAACCCATTTCTAACTTGAACCATTCCCCACGCTGGCTGTCCAAAGAGGACTACACAACCCATTTCTAATTCAAACCATTGCCCCACACTGGCTCAACAAACAGGACTACAGAGCCCATTTCTGTTGTACTGGTTTTTTGTACTGACTGGACTGTTTTTTCCTATTGTAAGCCACCTTGAGTCCCAGTTTTGGGGAAATTATTATTATTATTATTATTATTATTATTATTATTATTATTATTAATTATCATCATCATCATCATCATCTAATTTAAACCACTACCCTATGCTCTCTCTCCAAAGAGGCCTACACAACCCATTCCCAGTTTAAACCATTTTCTGACACTGCCTCTCCAAAGAGGACTAGAGACTATTCCCAGTTTAAACCACTATCCTATGCTCTCTCTCCAAGGAGGACTATACAACCCACTCCCAGTTTAAACCACTACCCCACGCTGCCTCCC
>CM034710.1:96471466-96481516 GCA_020142125.1 Phrynosoma platyrhinos | reverse complement strand
GAAGTCCCTCAGCCCTTAAAGGGGAAAGGTTGTCTACCCCTGATCTAGTGTGTGACATTCCTCTCTTCCTACTTCCCTCCACCTTTCCCAGCATTATTGTTTTTTCCAAAGAGTGCTCCCTTCTCATGATATGTCCAAAGTATGACAGACTCTTGGCTTCCAGGGAGGTTTCTGGCTTGATCTGCTCTAGGACCCATTTGTTTGTCCTTTTAGCTGTCCATGGGATCCTCAGCACTCTTCTCCAGCACTTTTCTTCCTTTATCTTTTTTGACTCTCCAGCTCTCACATCCATGCATGGTAATAGGGAATACAATGGCTTGTATGATACTAACTTTTGTTCTGCGTTGTATATCTTTGCATTTTAGAACCTTTTCTAGTTCTTTCATAGCCACCTTCCCCATTCTTAGTCTTCTTCTGATTTCCTGACTACAGTCCCCATTTTTATCAATGTTTGATCCTAGGTATGAGAATTCATTTACTATATCTATTTCTTCATTGTCTGGGTTGAACTTGTGAAGATCCTCGGTAGTTATTGTTTTTGTTTTCTTTATGTTCAACATTAAGCCTGCCTTAGCACTTTATTTTTTGATCTTCCTTAGGAGGTGTTTCAGGTCTATGAGGTTTTCTGCTAGTACTATGGTGTCATCTGAATATTTCAGATTGTTGATATTCCTCCCTCCTATTTTCATTCCTCCTTCTTCTGTGTCCAAGTCTGCTTTTCTTATAATATGGTCTGCATACAAGTGGAACAGATAGGGTGAAAGGGATACAGCCTTGTCTGACCTCTTTGCCAATTGGGAACCATTCTGTTTCTCCGTGTTCTGTTCTGACAGTAGCCTCTTGCCCTGAGAACAGATTCCTCATCATAACTATCAGATGTGTTGGCACTCTCATGTCTTTAAGGACATTCCATAGTCTTTCATGATCTATGCAATCAAAGGCTTTGCTATAGTCTATAAAGCACATGCTGATTTTCTTTTGGAATTCCCTGGTGTGCTCCATTAACCATTGTATGTTTGCAATGTGGTCCTTTGTGCCTCTTCCTTTCCTGAACCTCTGGGATTTCTCTCTCCATGGATGGTTGAAGTCTATGTTGCAGAATTTTGAGTATGATTTTGCTTGCATGGGAGATCAGTGCTATGGTTCTGTAGTTGCTGCAATCTCTTGTGTCTCCCTTTTTGTGGATGGGGATGTATATTGATTGCTTCCAATCTGTTGGCCATCGTTTTGTTTTCCATATCTGTTGACATATGTTGACATATCTGTTGACATATTTTTACATTATAAGTGGAGCTATTATGATATTGCAACATGTATTATATAAAAAAAAATTACATACTAAACTGACCACTAGGGGGGGAAAAACATTTTAACTCTGGACGTTTTCACACGGACGGCTCTAAAGCCGCCTGGAAGCTGCCTGGAAGCAGAAAAGAGCCATTCCGGCGGTGAAAACAGCAGCCGCCGGAATGGCTCCTGATTGCTTCCGGCAGCAGCCCCTCTAATTCCTTTTTAAAAAAGGAATTAGAAAGACGGGGCTAAAGCCGGCCAGCGCCGGGGATGGTGCAGGGATGGCGCTGGATGGGGCGGGGCTTGCTGCGACGTCGTATGAACACGCGCAGCAAGACCCCGGACGGACGCCGGATAGCGCCAGGGATGGCGCTGGATGGGGAGGGGCTTGATGCGACGTCGTCTGAACAATTTGACAATGGACCCGGAGTGGGGCCGGACGGAGGTAGGATTGCCTCCGTCTAAAGCCCCGTGTGAAAACGTCCTCTGTCTGTATGTGTTGATACTTGATAGATGCTTTGCAAGGTTACAGGCAGAGATTTTTCCTACCTGAGAATGCTCTCCCCCCGATCTTTCTTAGAAATTTTCTAATTCTGTTCCCAAATAAAGTCGGGGGAAATGTTGACATTGTATTTTCCTTGCTCCTGAGGTGTGAGTGTGCTTTAATTTCATTCTTGTACAGCATCTTGTGCTTTGAGACCATTTTTGAAACAAACTGTCTTTCAAAACAAAACTCATTTTTTCTGTTTTTGCAAAGAAAAAGTGGAGCAAATGCTATTTAAATAGTGTATTGATACATAATACTCCTAAGTTCATATTACCAACATTTAAATGGTTCAAGATGTGAGATTTATTTATCTCATCTTTTGATCTGCCTTTTTCTTTTCTTGGTAGGGTCCTGGCTGCTGTTCTGACCTGGCAATTTCGTTCCACTATGTTGATGCCACTACTATGTATCATTTGGAATATTTGATTTATCATCTCCGTCCTTACGGTTACCAGTTCAGGTATAATCCTGATTCTCCTAAGGACTCAGGAGAGCAAAATTTAAGTGAAGCAGCAAAGGGTGACATAAAATCAAAAGCAGAAGTAGAAAATCCTCTGAAAGCCTCTGAATAAAATCATTTATAGTGCACTGAAGAAGCCTTATGGGATGGTGAAAGAACACATTTAGCTTACAGTGGCTAAATGGATTTACTAAACATGTATATCTGTATTTTAAAAGTGTTCCTTCAAGTGGCTGCCTATTGCAGATTCCTTTCTAATCTGGGAAGGATATTTCACATGCCATGAGACTGCAAGGTCAAATCTATAAAGTTTTGTATTAAGCATCATAGGTCCTTAATTTTGATTCATTCAGATACACACAAACCATATATTGAAACCATGTTATTCAGATTCACATGTGAACATGCAGTATTTCAGTCCTTTTCTCATGCGAATGTCTTCTGTTTACTAAGACCAATACATTAGATGAAGACAGATACTTTGCTAAAGAGATTCAAATGTGAATGTGTTTTTAAGAAAAGTCTTTATATAAAAGAAATTCAAGTATGAATGTGTTTTTAAGAAAAGTCTTTCATAAAATAGATTCAAGTGTGAATATACGTTTAAGGAAAAGCTTTATTCCACAGTCATCTGTAAAAAAATAATCCTCCTGCATAAGGTTTGTATTTACATCAGCATTTAGCATTCGTAAAGCTGCCAATATTTTGAGTTTTCCATTTTATACAGATGAGTATTTTGTTTCAAAGAAAGTCAGTACAGTTCAGAACCAGGGGTAGGCAACCTTTCCCTTTTAAGGGCCGAGGGACTTCAGCTCCCAGAATCCCAGGAGCTATTGGCCAACATGGGACTATTGGCCAACATGGCTGAGGCTTCTGGGAGCTGAAGTCCCTCGGCCCTTAAAGGGGAAAGGTTGCCTACCCCTGGTTCAGACTGTCAGAAGGACAGTGGAAATGTGGGTGAGCATGGAGGACTCACTAATGGAATGTGTACAGTCTTGTTAGATGAGTGAATAATCTTTGACTGCTAGGGCTATAAATATGGCTCCAGCTGGTGGGACTCCAGCTGGTGGGACTACATATCCAACATTGTGCAGGGGTAGGGAGGTTTGAAATTGGTGGAATGTGAGAGATTTGGCACCTTCCATCACCCAGCAATCCCGACCAAGAAACAACAGCCTCTGCTACATTGAGTTCGAGGGTGGAGGGGAGAGGATAGCTTTTCTCCTTCCCAGGCAATCCTGATCAAGATTGCCGTCCTGGCACTGTTAGCAAAAATGGCTGA
Source organism: Phrynosoma platyrhinos (assembly GCA_020142125.1). Classification (NCBI taxonomy): domain Eukaryota; kingdom Metazoa; phylum Chordata; class Lepidosauria; order Squamata; family Phrynosomatidae; genus Phrynosoma; species Phrynosoma platyrhinos. Next base: position 96,477,937 of record CM034710.1, on the reverse strand, counting down.
CAGGCTGTGGAAAACAGTGGGTGAGGCTTGGAATCACAGGGCCTTTGCAGACTGCTAGAAATAGTGCAAATTGAGTCCACTTTAAGGCTTAGTTAGGGTTAGGGAATCATGGGAACTGTATTTTATTGTGTCACCAGAGCTCTCTGACAGAGAAGGCTCAATGTCTCAGAAAAAAAAAACAATTCCCATGATTCCCTAGCACTAACCCTAACCCTTAAAGTGGACTCAATTTGCACTATTTCTGGCAGTCTGCAAAGGCCCACAGTCCACTTGAAGAGTAGCCAAGGGCCACAAGTGTCCAAGTGGCCACAGGTTGCCTGCATGTGCTCTAGATAAACAAATTCAAAATGTTTTCAAATGAACTTCCTCATGCTGCTTCTGGAAAATTAATTAAAACTGTGATAATATAGGTAGTGGCAGGATACTCATAGTGCACATATTTATGTTAGTTTGGTACTATTTACTCGCTCTTTTAAAATTAAACTGAAAAGCCATTTTTGTTGTTTTATATAAAACTGGACTTGCACCAAGATAGCTAGTGCTTAAGCTGGAAAATGAGACTGTGTTGCTTGTCCAGTACTTCATGTGTTCTTTAATTTCTGTTTAGAGGTAGATGCCTGTAATTATTTTGTTGAGTTTGAACCGTGTGCCTGTTGCTTGTGTGACATTCACTGGCTCATTTAAACCATGATTTTCTTGTGTATTTGATTGTCTTACCTATTACGCCAATTTTGAACAAAGACCCCTGCCAACAGACGAAGGAGCTCTGTACTTTGTGATTACATATGAACCACAGTGCAATTTTCTGATATTAATTATGCCCTCTCACTCAAATATGCCGTGTACCGATTTGGCCTAGTAGTTTCTCATTTTGATATTCATACTTTTTTCCACTTAATGGTCATGCTGAAAGTGATCAGTCAAGGCATGCTTTTTGTCTTGAGTTCATCATATTGATGTTTAAATTGAGATTATGTACTTGATGGTGTGTACTAGTTAAAAATCTTGGTCAGCCATACTAAACTCATTGTAATTTGATTTTTAAATGAGTGAGGACACTTGATCATAACTAGTCTCTTCCAAATTTGTTTACTTTATAGTTGCACATGTGCTTCTGCCTTTCTGACATTAAAACATGTAATAATACTGACTGTTGCTCATAATGAATGTGCAGTACACTCTTAATATTTCCTTGTAGATAAGCAGGGTATACCTCACATGAGAAGAACAGACTAGATGTTCTCTTATTGATTTTATAAATTTGGCCTGTGGAGGGGTCCTGAAAACTGGAATTAACAGAATGATGCAGATTCTTTGCTCTAGAATTAAACTGTTTCTGGGCCGATGCAGACAGCCCATAAGGGGCAGCTCTGGGCCGCCCCTGGGAACAACAGATTGGGGTCACGGCAACCACATGCCACAGCCCCAGTCCTCCTTTTTGCCAGCCCCAAAAGCGCAGGCAAATGCCGCTCCTTTTAGGGGCAGCAAAAAACCACACTTAGAGCCACCACCACATCTCTTTTGTGCCCCTTTGGCGCAGTATGTGTGCACACTGTGCCAAGAGGGCACTTTGACACCGCGTGCCATGCAGACAAGTGCATGGAGTTGGGGCAGACAGCGTGAGGTCGCCTTGCCCCAACTCCACCCCTAGGCCAGCCTAAAGTGCCGGTCTGCATCCCCCCAGTTGTTACTTCACTTTCAGATCAATTATAAGGAAGAAGTGCAAAAATTATAACAGACCTGCCAAAAAGCTCTTGTGGCAGATGTGCTGCCAAGACTAATATTAAGCTATTTTGCTTATTTACATACTGAGTTTAGGCTTTTATGGTGTTCAAGCAAATTGTTGCCAATACCTAATGTAGAGTACTCCCAAACAGGAGGATGTTGCCCCATTAGTCCAAAGGCATTGGGCAGTGTTCCATCATTCCATGGTTTTTGGCAGTAAAAATGTGGAAGAAGTGACGAGTTATCATGGGATGGTCATAAACAGAAGACAGTGTTGTCTGGATCTCCTGTAAAAGCCCAGTAATGTTGAAGGGCATTTCCACTATAAAAGAAAACTCTAGAAGCCCCGTAGCATATTCTCCAGCATATTAGTAGTCTTTTTTCTTCCTCCTCTTGGCTTTAGTGGCATTCATCTATCTGCCTATCTACCTCAAAATACCTGCTGTAAATTTGCCTGTGCTCTAGTGAAGCTTGTCACTAATCTGAGAAAAATTGAAATATTGGAAGGATTTTTAGCTTCAAGAAAGATAATGACTGTTGTTGTTCCCTTGTGATTTCAAGTGGTTACAATCTGCCAGACCAAAATGGGAGCCATCACAAAATAGGTGGACTTCTATATACCTGCAGGGCTGTTTGGGTATATAGAGGTATATTTAGCATATATATGTTTATATATCTATATCTATAAAACATAAAACACATTCCCCTCTCCCATTCCAGATGTGTGGAAACTTGATGACATCTAAGAGAAGCGGGTGGGAAGAAGAAAGTGGAGGTAGCGGGGATGAAGAAGGATTTAGCCTATACTGGGATTTTCCAAGAGGAAAGAGAAGGGAAAGGATACCCTTTTGCATTTTCCCACAGTATAACCATAATGTTGTGGTTCTAGATTCCCAACCTCTAACCTGAGCCATCCAGTACTGTAGGAACATAGGAAGCTGCCTTATATTAGTTCAGTCTGTTTGTCCTTCCAACTCATTGGCGTCCACTCTGAGTAGCAGAAACGTGCTAGTGCATCAGACAGTGCTCCTTCATATTATATGCTTACCTAATTCTTTTGGTACAGCAGTGGAAAGTCTCAGTGGTGTGGGAAAAGTGGCCATTTTTCTGTTCCCTGCTCTGTCCTGTTACTGCCTTCTTTCCAAGATGCTTACAAAGGACTGCAAGATTTCATTTCCAAGATGACTGGAACCCCTGAACAGGAAGAGCCTTCTGCAACAAGGATCTACTGTCAATACTGTGTTGGGGATATAACAACATTTTATTGCAAGTCCCACTTGTACATCTCAAGGTCTCTCAGTTTTGGTTAGCCACTTTTATTGTCATGGTAAGAGTCATACTGTTTAGGACACTATTTTTCCATACATATTAGTGTCCATTTCATTTTCTTTATTTCAAAGTCCAAGCTTGAAAGTGACCCATGAGGCTGGATTAGAACTGAGCTTCAGAAGGATACTTTAAAGTTTAGATTATAACTTTCCAAAGTTGGGATGAGAGCAATGACTATTTCCACCAATCCCCTCCCTGCCTTCCCCCCATACATCCGCTCCATACTGCATAATACATCATCCCTGAAAGTTCCCTAATGCTCAGGAATATCTATTCGTACATGCATGAGGGCTGTAGTGAATCTCTGCTGTGTATGCATGATGGTACAGGCATAGTTCTTTAGTGTAAAGTTCAAAGAATACAGCTAAATCAATGACACACTTTTCTGACCAGGAGTGCCTTTACTCTGAACAGATACAGGCTGTCTTCTGATTAACATATTATTGCTTTAGGGCTCAAATTGTTCTCTATATCCCCATCACTTTCTTTAAACTTCTGTCTCTCGTGTTGTGTTTTATGTGGACATGCAGGAAAGAATGCAGTTGCCAAGTTCTGAAGTTACACTATTTATAATCTCTTACTGCATCCTTGTTCTAGGTGGTACAGGTTATATCACTTAACACTGAGCATTTTTAATCATGCCAAAGCATGTTATTGTCTGAAGGCACAAAATGTCTTTCAAGTATTGTTTATACACAAAAACTCTACCTTGTAGATTGGCGCCAATTGCTGTACTGAACTTTCATCTTGATCTATATTGCTTTTTATTATTTGGTATAATATGTAATGTGCTTGCCTCCAGCCTGCATGTCAAAACATTCAAGTTCTGGTGAATATTACCTAACCTGTTTAATTTTCAATTACTTTTTTAAAAGGTTTCTCTTAAAAACTTTTCTTATAACGTTTGATACCATCAGCAGTGTTGAAAGTACTTCATTGTTAGCAAAACTTGTGAACGTGAATTTTTTGTTCTATAGCCCTTAGAATCCCTTTATCACTACTGGCCATGCTGGCCAGGAGATTCTGGAAGTTGTAGTCCAAAAAAATAACTTGTCCACATTCTGATTTTTAGGTTTTTATATTGTATTAAACTTTTCTCTAATATCTTCGACATCCAATTTCAGTGGAATCACAAAGCTGATATGAGGTTATACTGTGGACAAAGTATAAACTGACCCCATCTTTGCTTTTTATGTATATTTTAAAATGATACCATAGTCAGCTGGTTGTAAGCTTTATCTTGATCTAATAGAGAAAATGTTGCAAACTGTCATTTTATAAAGCAACTTTCCTCAATGTATATTATATACAACATAGTATATAAATCTTACTGGAAACACATTTGAAATGATATTAACTGCTGAGTGGCATGTTAATGTTAAAAAATGACTTTTACATGACAAGACACATTTTTTCACAGCAAATGGTGGTTAACGTGTTAGTTCATGTGATCAACAAATGAATGTTTTTGGAGTATCATCTTTGAAGTGCCTTTCATTGGTTTTAGCAATTAATTTAAATGAGAAATGCACCAATAAAAATAACTTACCACAATTTTAAAAATGTCTCCCTTGTAGTTTTTACTGTGCTGTGAATATATTTTGATGAATGGATCAGATATATCAATTTTAAATGTATGAATACTGGGTATGCCTTTCTGTATAGATTTTCATACATAAGATGAATTTAAAGAGTTGTTGGACAGTTGTCTCAGCTAACCAAGATAGGCTACTTTATTGTGATCCAGTAACTCTGTAAGGTCAGTTCTGTGACCTCAGATTATTTAACTGGATATGCCAAGAACTTACCGTAACCTTTTGTCCTTTAAATGAGAATAAAGAGTAAATAAAGGGCAGCTTGGAAAAATATCCTTGCTATTTGATATGACACATCTTCTTTAGCCATTCACCAAATAAGAGTTTTATTGTTAATCTGGAGGGAGCTGGGACCCAGCCCCCTGAGCTCCCATCATCCTTTTGTTGATGGGTAATGTACCGGAGTTGTAACTACATTCAAGTAAACACTGTTATCAAGCTACATGTGACCAGTAATTCAGACTCATCAGGCTTTCAGATGTCATAGAACAATATGAGACAATGTATGTCTGAGTGTCCAGGTAAACATAGCCTCTTAACTTTGTGCCATATACATGCTCTCAAGATTGCTTTACAGCTAGGTGGAGGGAGCTTTGTTCATTCTCACAATAAAAACTATTGATTTAACTGTATTACTTGCTACATGACTCAAGCCAGCTGGACCAAGACATAAAGAGCTTAAGATACAGTTAACATGACTGGTTCATATTTAATTTTAAAACCTGAAAATGTCCTTCCCCAGATTGTCTAATTCTCTTTGTGACTTGTTGTACTGGAATGTGAAGAGCACATTGAGATTTCACTGTTGTCCTTACCACTGTGACAATCTTCAACAAGCCACTTGTGCCACTAACATACCTGATTGTATTTTATTAGTGTTTATTATGTAGGGAACTCACATGAATATCACAGTTACAGTATTTCCAGAGAGAGGTGCCATAGGTTGATCCGTTTAATTGTCGTGGTCAGTTTTATCTTGTACATAACCATCAGCCCTCCTTATTCATGAATTTTTTATCCACGGATTCAAGCATCCATGGCTTGAAAATACTCAAAAAAGTATAAATTCCAAATAGCAAACTTGATTTTCCATTTTATATAAGGGACATCATTTTGCTACGACATTATATTTAATGGGACTTGAGCATCCACAGATTTTGTTATTCATGGCTGGGTCCTGGAACCAAACCACAGTGGATAACAAGGACATACTATACTGTTTGTATAGATGGAGATAAGGCCCAAAAAGAAAATTGAGTAAGGAAAAACATATTCCTGTATACTGTTCAGTGTTTTCTCAATTTAAATGTTCGTATGATTTTTATGGCACCTTACAGTCTTTCACTTTAAAGAGTTAGAAATAAAAATGTGAGGTTTAGGCTTAGAATCATAGAATCATAAAGTTGGAAGAGACCACAAGGGCCATCCAGTCCAACCCCCCTGCCATGCAGGAACTCAAAATGAAACCATCCCCGACAGATGGCCATCCAGCCTCTGTTTAAAGACCTCCAAAGGAGGAGAGTCCACCACTCTCTGAGGGAGTGTGTCCCACTGTCAAACAGCTCTCACTGTCAGGAAGTTCCTCCTAATGTTTAGGTGGAATCTCTCTTCCTGTAGCTTGCATCTGTTGTTCCAAGTCCTATTCTCTGGAGCAACAGAAAACAAGCTAGCGCCCCCCTCAATATGACATCCCTTCAAATATTTAAACAGGGCTATCATATCCCCTCTTAGCCATCTCTTCTCCAGGCTAAACATACCCAGCTCCCTGAGTCTTTCCTCATAAGGCATGGTTTCCAGACTCTTCACCATTTTAGTCACCCTC
>CM034710.1:96420419-96430819 GCA_020142125.1 Phrynosoma platyrhinos | reverse complement strand
TCTCCTCCTGCTCCCTGCTGTCACTGCTGTTGTTTTTACCAGCCTTCACTAAGTAGACAGACAAGTCATAATATCCTTCAGTTGCTTTGTGTTCTCCTTCTGGACAGTTTGACAAACTGGGACCAAAAGGAGAGGAAAATATACAGGAAGCAGAGGTAGAAACAAAGCCTCAAAATGTTCCTTTTGGGATTCCAGCTCTCAGAAATCCCAGGTCACTGTGGCCAATGGTGGATTCCAGAAACTATAGCCTTTTAAAACTTACTTTTCCAAGCACTGCACCAAAGCATGGAAATTCATTTAGGCAGGGGCTACCAAAGGCATTTCACTCACTTGCCTTTCAAAGACCAGAGGTAGTACTGTTGCCAAGGCATGCTGCTATTCATAAAAACCTGTGTGTCATTCGAAGGAATATATTGTATATTGTGGTTGCTGTGCCACAATTCCAAAAGCATCATGAGAAGCAACCTTCAATGTTATGTGGTTGTGAGACTCACATCCTGAAATGCTATGATTTCATCAGGTAGGACTAAGAGCCACCCCTGCCATTACATAGTGATGCAACCACCTCAGGAAATAGGAGGCAGCAGAAAGAGTATTCTGGCATTTCTTCCAGTGCCATTCTGGCACTACCTCTCTGTGCCACATGTCCCTTTAACTGTACTTGGATGTTAAAGTGCAGCTTCACTGGCAAATTTGTCAGGGTAAAATTAGATATTAAGGACCATTCATATTTCCTACAATTAATTTATGTTGTACTCCACAGTGACATTTCCTGTTCATTTTTACCTTCCAATAACAAATCAAATATATTAGTATTAGTATTATTAGTATTATTTCCTGCCTTTCTTCCAATATAGGGACTCAAGGCAGTGAACAGCAGATTTAAAACAATACAATTTAAAAACAATACAACATTAAAATGTGTAAATATAAAATTTAAAAAACAATTAAACCATTTTAAAAGTTAAAACAGTTATGAGTTAAAATAGAATATGTTAAAAATACAAACCTTAAAATTTCATTAGGACAACATTTCCAGCCCTTATCAGTTTGCAAAGGCCTGCCAGTACAAGAATGTCTTCACCTGATGCCAGAAGGACAGCAGGGATGGAGCCATCCTGGCCTCCGTAGGGAGGGAGTTCCAAAGCTTGGGAAGCAGCCAGTAGGAAGGCCCTCTCTCTTGTTCCCACCAAACACACCTAAAAGGGTGGTGGAACAGACAGAAGGGCCTCTCCCAATGACTGTAATACTCTGGGGGGGCTCGTACAGGGAGATACAGTCCTTCAAATAGCCTGGATCCAAGTCATACATACAAGATATATAGGAGAAGAAAACCACATGCTGTGACAAAAAGGTGTCTTTCACTACTGGGGAAGTACCTATGCAAAAAGTGTGACAGATGTATGATCTAATTTGACCTTCACTTTCTGCATGTGCAATAGGGAGAGGAGTACCATTTCATTCTTCTTCTTCTTAAACAGCAAAATCTCATGGGACAGTCATTGAATGAAATGAATTCTATATGTATGTGTGCAAAACAGACTCACTTTAGGTCCAGGCTGTCCGATTCCTGGTGCTCCAGAATCTCCTTTTATTCCTGGTGCACCCTCTTGACCCTGGGGGGTGGGGGGAGAAATTTAAATTAATAATAAATATTACATCCTAATTGTTTATTTACAAAGTGGCTTCTTTTATATGTATGTATTCATTTATTACTTGATTTATATAAACTGTCCTCCAACAGGTACTCAGTGGGCCCTTGCCTCCCTGAATTAAAACTACAGTAGAACAAATTAAAACAAATTGCAAGTAGCAGAAAGCTATAAAAATCTTATTTGCAAAGTCAGAATAGGTTTTCAATCAAATAAATGCATATACATATACATATGACCATTATTATCTGGCTACAGTAGCTAATTCTCAGGGTTCCAGTTGAAGCTCCACAAATCTTCAAGCAGGGAGACAAATCTCAGGGCGAGTGACATTTGAAAAGGGTAAATTGTTAGTTTTAACCTGCAGCAGCTGGGTACATTTTGACACCTGCAAGACCAGCAAAACTCACTCCCCCAGGCTTTGACTTATAATTGTACTTGTTAGCCAGGTTTTACCCAAATTCCCATTAAGCCTGTGTCTAGAAACAGTTCCAATCCTTCCAACCCTTGCAGCTCCATCCCTTTGACATCACAAGAACAAACCCCAGATCTCAAGTTCTGGCTCTGAAAACTAGGGAATGGGATACTGCTGACCTAGCAACCCTGTTGGCAACATGTGCAGTTAGGGCCCATAGGCTACGAATAGAGGAATACACTTGTAAAATTTACATTTGAAACATATTTATCTGATTTCACAAACTCTCATGAGGCCAAATGAATGAAATGGATCACTCCTGCACCCTGCTAGTTTTCCTGCTAAAATTCTTCTCCAGAAAAGAGCACAGAAACATTATCTTTTTAGACTACAAAGTCCAGCATCCCCCAATGGGCTGACAGTGAGCCTACCTCAAACTCCCAAGTGCACATGCTGAATGGAGAATTTGGAAAGTTGTAATTCAAAAGCTCTACTCCAAACATAGTTCAATCTGTGATATGTTGTGGACAGACAAGTGGTAGAGGTTATCCAACTCCCATTTGGCCCATTATTCCCAAAACCAGTAAAAAGGAAGGACCTGATACCCTATTTCCTACTTGTGACAAAAACAGCACAAAGCAATAGTCCTAGTTATGACTATTGCCCATGGATTCCTGCACTGACAAATATTTACTGACCTTTGCATATATGACCTGAGCATTTTTTTAAAAGGCTAGAACACTGCTGGAAGCCTGAACCTTGTAAAAATGCAGTCATGAGGGACTCTTGGTGATCACCCACTGATATCTTAGATGTTTCCCACAAAGATCAAAGATGGAATGCAGTTCAAAAAATGAGGGGGTGGGGACCATAAACCAATGATTCTTTTCTATTTCTGCCATCAAGTAGTATACTTTTTAAGAACACTTTTTGTTAAATCTTTTGAGTAGAAAAATATAAATGTCTGATGAAGACATTATTTGGTGGGCTGGGTGCATATTTACCCACCTCCAAATTCTCTATTTTTGATTTGTGCTATTAGAACAGAGCAAGAAGCAAAGAGAGGTTTGAATTTCTTCAACAATCTCAAGTGCCCTTTGCTTAGAAACCAGCCATACCTAACATGATGCCCCACAGCTGCGTGGGAATACAACTCCCATCAACCTCAGCTGGCAGGACAACCAAACTGAAAGAAGCTGCGTTAGATTTTGGCCAGGTATCTTTCTACCTCAACAGTACTTTGATTTGTTGTTGTTACTGTTGTGTGCCTTTAAATTGACTTGCTTTATGACATCCCTATTATAGGGTTTTCTTGGCAAGACTTATTCTGAAGCGGATTGCCAAAATCACCAAGTGGGCTTTCATGGCTAGCAGGGATTCATACCCTAGTCTCCCAGGGTTGTAGTCCCACTACTCAAACCTCTATAACATGCTGGTTCTCTACAGTTTAAATTATTCCCATTATTATTTACGTACAACCTTCTAAGAACCACTGTGGGGTAACCTCATGTAAAACATGCACATATCTGCCAGGTCCACATATAAAATTTAGAGATATCTTCTCTTTATACAAAAAGAATGCAAATAAAGCATACCACCCTGTCCTGTTTTTCCTTCCTATACTTCACTGCTTTAAGCAATTTTGTCCCATCTTGGCTTACCTTTAGTATTTGTGGAGGTAATGTGTGTCTTTGATTTGCTTTGACAACTTATAGCAACCCCATGAATTTCACAGGGGGTTCTTAGGCAATGAATACTCACAGGTGGTTTCCCATGGCCTTCCTCTGAATATAGCCTACAGCACCTGGTATTCTCTAGGGGAGAGCCAATGTGGTATAGTAGTTTAAGCATTGGACTAAGACTCTGGAGAACAAGGTTTGAATCCTTGCTCAGTCATAGAAACCCACTGGGAGACCTTGGACAAGTCATACTCTCTCAGCCTCAGAAGAAGGCAAAGGCAAAGGCAAACCCCCTCTGAACAAATATTGCCAAGGAAACCTCATGACAAATTAGCCTTAGCGTCTCCATAAATCTGAAATAGTCTAAAGGTACACAACAAGAAACAAAAAATTACTGAGCTCTTCATTGCAATAATCTACTTGAGCCATTACTGAGCTCTTCATTGCAATAATCTACTTGAGCCAGAACCAAAGCAGCTTTGTTAGGTATAGATGGAGGGTTTGACTTCTCTCCACTTCAGACACCATTGCATGCGAAAAGCAGACTCATCCATTCATGCATTATATATGAACAGGTCATGTATGTCTGTGGCTGCGCTGTCAGATCTAGTTCAACCTAAAGCTCAAGACCAGCCCTTCTGTGAGGCACCTGGTAGCAGATTATGAAAGGGCAGGGAAATGTTATTTATTTTGTTATTATATACTGTATTTGTACTGTTGGCAACATCTTTTTTTACTGCCTCATATTCTAAAAGAATGTGCTTAGTGTACAAGTCAAACTGGAAGCATGGGAGGTGCTATCAGCTGGGTTCCCTGGCACTTGTCTCTACATTACTACATTTGGCCCTATCTGGTAGTTGCTGTTTTACTTTGCATGCTCTTCCACATTTCACACATATCCACAGATCTAGCAGTATGGAAATCTACTATAGGCCAACCAGTAGCTCCCATGTCAGTGACTCATAAAATCCACTCCGGGTTTTAATCCTAAACCACCCTCCAAGGTACTGAATCCTATTTCTAAACAGGTACAGCATATTGGATAACAAATTTAAAGCTAGTGAAAATCTGTAATGGATTTACTGCTGCACTGACACGGGAGCCAGCTGTACTCCATTCACATGACCAACTTATAAACTATATAATCTTTCTGGACAGCATACTATGGCTGGGATCCTATTAGTGACATACTCAAGTGTAAGTCGCACCCAACATGAAGAGTGTTGTTGTTGTGTTGGACAATGTGCAAGAGTTGTAGTCAGCTAACAGTGATGTATCTTATACTCATTAGACCAGGGGTAGGCAACCTAAGGCCTGGGGGCTGGATGCGGCCCCCTGAGGCCTTTGAACCGGCTCCAGGCCATTTCTGCCGCCGCCGCCCGCCATAATGATATTGATTATTGTTGTTATTACTTGTTCTTGGGGTTTTCTTGGCAAAATCTCCACAGGGGTTTTGCCATGGCTTTTCTAGGGCTGAGAGAGTGTGCATGCATATTTTTTTTAATTTTTTAAAAACAAGTATTTATTTATTTATTTATTTTTGGTGCTTCGGCCCCCCAGTTGTCTGAGGGACAGCAACCCGGCCCCCTGCTGAAAAAGGTTGCCTACCCCTGCATTAGACATTGCATATATCTGTTGTTGCTGCTATTATTTGACATCAAGTTAATTCATGTTAACCCTATGCATGAGAAATGGCCAAGAACCCCAATCATCAATTGCCCTGTTGAGTCTTGTAAACTCAGAGCCATAGCTTTCTCAGTTGAATCAAATGACCTGAAGTCTCCCTCTTTCCTACTATCTTCCACTTTACCAGGCATTATCATCTTTTGTAATAAGTCACATCATCTTGTATGTCTAAAGTATGATAGTTTTAGTTCATTCAATTTATAGTGAGAATTTAGGCTTGATTTGATCTAACACCCTTTCATTAGGGCTTTGCAGATGGGCGGCCATGGGCCACCCTAGAAACAGAAGATTGGGGCCGAGGCTGCTCCACACCTCGGCCCCAATCCACCTTTTTGGAGCCTGGGAAAGGAGTGCTAAAATACTCCGTGAAGAGGCTGGGCTGGGAGGACGTCATTGGAGCGCTTGCCGGGTGTAACGGTGGGTGCTCTGATGACGTCCTTGGGAAGGTGTGGGGGCGTCTGCCGTCCGGCTGCCCCTCCCCTTCCCTGGATCCAACATGGCATTTTGCGCCATCTGCAGAGCCCCATTGTCTTTTGGGAATGCAACAATGCATTAATTTGTCAAGATGGAAGCATCGAGAGAAAATGTCTCAGATGTAGCAATATGGGATAAGGTGAGAGGTTACTCTGGTTCAAACAGGAACCATGATGAATCAGCATTTGAAGATTGCTGTGTCATAGGAAGCTGATGACACACAGGCAGGACATGACTTCACTAGGTGGCAAAGTTGCAAAGTCCTGCCACATAGGGGACAAGAAATATTTGTTACACACCAGTAAAGGGTTGGGCTAAAAGCTCCAGGACTGAACATGTATATAAGGGAGGAGCTCCAATACCCAGTGTGGTGGTGGTGGTTGTATATAGAATTGGCGTGTCATTCTGTTGGTTGGTGTGAGATATTGTATGTAGCAAAATGAAGATTAAAAGCCTCCTTGAGAGTACTCGGTGTGTTGCTGTATCTGCAGCTTCTGTGTGGGGGAGAAGGAGTTCTCCAGCCTGCACTGAAAGTTATAGCAGAGACTTCTGTGGCGTGTGTTCCAGGCACAAAGCTTCAGTGGTGTGCACTTTGGGTCACACAAGCACCAACATAATTGTGAATTCAGTAGTGTATTAAAGTACACAGAGTAGTATGTGATTGTTCATTGCCTCTCTGCATTAAAAGATAAAGGTATTCCCCATTGACAAGGTTGTCAATTCATGTCCGACCACAGTGGGCGGTGCTCATCACTATTACTAAGCCAAAGAGCGAGCATTGTCAGAGACTACTCTGTGATCATGTGGTCAGCATGATTGCACAGAATGCTGTTTAGCTTTTCCCACTGAAGTGATACCTATTTATCTACTTGTATTTGCATGCTTTCAAACTGCTAGGTTGGCAGAAGCTGGGACTAGTGACAGGAGCTCACCCCATCATGTGACACCGGGGCCTTGAACTGCTAACCTGCGGATCTTGCAATCAACGGAGTCAGTGTCTTAACCACTTGAGCCACCACATCCCATCTCTATGCATTGCCTTCATGCATTTGAATTGCACAATTAGTTGTTAGCCATTGATCCATAAATTATGCTGTGTTAGTATTCAGTTCAGTAGTTGTGTAACATAACTCTACGGGTAGATATGTATGGTATCCTGAAACAATGTAGGACCTTGACCTGTATGTCCCATAGGCATTTTGATCCTGAGTCTGAAATTGTTGCACAGTGCAATATATGAAGTTTTAACAGCATACCTTTTGTCCAGGCAGGCCTACACCTCGTGATCCTTTTGCCCCAGGCAGACCTTTCAATCCTGGAATGCCCTAAGAAAAGATAAAATGTTCAGATAATTAAGATTGCCCTTAGAAACTAGGAAATTCACGTTTCAAAGCACTAGAAACAAATAACAGAAGTGGGTCATAAATATAAGTTATCAATCCCAGAATATGTTCTAATTTGTGAATTCAACACAATCTTAAATGTTCCTGTTTTCCTTTAAAGACCTGTAAAGGCCTGACGTTTCTATTTTCTTATATTTTGTATTATAACTCTTGATAGCCTTGATATCCAAACTTTACAAACATTGATACCCAAAGGGGTTTTTTTAAGATTATGTCTTCAAAAAGATCCACTCACTGAGATTTTATATAATAATGTGAAGTGCTGTCTTCTAAATACTAAAAATTGACACATTTAAACCAAACTGGCAAATCTCTGGAATTTAGAGAAAGTCAATTCTAGACCACTAAAAAAAATAATAACAGGCCTCATTTCAGCATTAGGTGAAAACTTGGCTTTTCACTCAAGTTTTCAGGGACCTAGGTAAAGTGGCCTGATTATATTATAGTGCTATGAAACAGTGAATACTATGAGCAATGTTTTTAAAAGTTTTAAATTGTTTTATACTATTTACCACTACTTTTGTGTGTGTGTGTGTGTTGTCAAGTTGCCTACTGACTTATGGCAACCCCATGAGTTTCATAAAGCTTTCTTAGGCAAGGTGGTTTTGCCAGTTCCTTCCACTGAAATATAGCCAACAGCAATTGGTATCCATTGGCAGTCTCTCAATGAAGTACTAACCAGGGCTGACCCTGCTTAGCTTCCAAGATGAGATGGGATGTGGTACCTGTACAGCACTTAGGTTTCTAATCTTAAATTGGTTTAGATTGTTGAGTTGCTGTCATCCCCCATCCTGAGAGTTGGGTGAAATATTTGAATAAATAAAATTGAAAGATGTGGAACTTAAAGATAATTCCAGGGCTTGGACTTGCATTACCCCCACCCCACACAGTCATTTCTGAGGTACTTGAGAGCAGAGTGATGAATAATGATGTGTTCATGTGTGTCGCAGGATGCACTGAGAAAAGCAGATGAGACAGAATCCCAATGGAACCCTACAGAGGTCTTTGCCACTACCTCTCTGAATGCTCTTTAAGACCAAGAGAAGGATGGACATATCATCACTCACTGCTCACTCTTCAGTGCCTTATAAATTACTGCATTGGTGGGAGATGTGAGGCTTCAAAGGTAGGACTGTGGAGGGTAACATTGGGGGTTGTCATACCTATGTCTCCATAGCTACATCTCCCAATGAAGAATCTCAGCCTGCCCTTTTTTTAAAAGGTGTGGGGAAACTCCTACAGTACCTTTTAAATTACCATGCTGACTACAGCTTACATGAGCCGGTATTATTCACAGCTACATATAATCCAACACATACACCTTTGAGCATTCATTCGGGATGCAATCACTATCTTGGGATTGAGTGTTTACCTGCACACTTCATGACCACGACAACTGGATTAATCCTGAACTTTTTCTCTCTCCCCTTGTTTGTTTGGGTTGTTGTTGTTGTTTTACTATGATGATGAGTTTTGAAGAATTCAAAAGTCTGTGTACCTTAAAATTATTTTGGTTGTTCCCAATAAAGGAATTTCTCCCCACCTTGGATTTTGAATATTTTAAATGCATGTTTTGAAATGACATGTAAAACCAGTGCTCTTTATGTACTTGAAGATATGTACATCAGTTGTTGTTGTAGTTGTTGTATTCTAGCTGCCTTGGATTCCATCTCAGGAGAAAGGCAGGGTATAAATTCAATAGATAGATAGACTTTTCATCAAGATGCATTAAATACAGTCCTACATCAAATGGTCTGCTTGTCTTTAGGAAAACTCAATACTGAGATTACCCTTCCTCCTGTCAACCTGAAGCACTTGGGTTTAAATGAGACTGATGGCTTAAATCCAAATTTTATGAATCAGGATGTAAATATGCATGCAGCCAAGATGAATTTTTAGTTGAGTTAGCCAAATATGGAAGATGGTTGGGACATGATAAGTCCACAGGGTCCAATAAATTTCTCTTTGCTATGGCTGGAGGCTGCAGTCCTCAAGGGGAATAATGAATCCATTATCCATGCCCATATATGTTCAAACAACAAAAATGCACCTAGCCATAGCTAGGTGTACACGTACCTGGTTGCCCGGGGCTCCAATTCCAGGTGGTCCAATGGGGCCCTGTGGTCCATCAATCCCTCTTTCACCCTGCATGAAAAAATGCACTATAAATTGATATTTTAATGCAAGCATCACCATCACTCATATTGTTGTTGTCATCATCCTATTTTTAAACTTGCAATGTCTTTTCCACATTCCTGGTTACATATTTGTTCACAAACTCTTAGAAAAGAACATCTGTGCAGCTGGGGAAAGACCATGGAGTAGAGAACATTTGGGACACAATGATACTGAGGCAGTGGTATAATAATCATGCATTTTGTAGGCTCTCTCTCACAGTCACAACCTAGGCTGGTGTTCAGTACCTTTGGGGCGGTGTTCTGTATGGTAGTTTCCAGGCAATTTATATTTTTTGTTCTATGAATGATACCTTATCTCCTTTAATAGATAGGCCTGGTGCTCCAACTGGTCCTCCTGGTCCTTCAGAACCTTTTTCACCCTGAAATGATTGGATATTAATATTAAATTAAGCCCATTGGTTATGAATTTAGGGATAATGCAAAAATCTACCCATGTAAATCTGATTATTAGCCAATATAGGAAGGCATTTGTTACTCCATATGAAGGTTCAGTTCTTCTCCTCAGCCCAGTTTAAACATGGCTAAGCACACCACACCCATTATTATGGAAGATTCCTTACCATTGCCTTCCCCTGAGGCTGAAATCATGTAACTTGCCCAAGGTCACCCAATGGGTTTCATGGCCAAGCCAGAAATTAAACCCTATTCTCTGGAGTTGTAGTCCAACACTCAGACCACTATGACACATCAGCTCCTGCCTTTGGATACTAAGTCCCTTGATTTGAATGGGAAATTTGCACTATGCCAATCCTGCCTTGATTAATCTGATATACCGTATATAATTTTTTCTTCCCTGCACTAGACATGGGAGATAATCAGATACAAGCTCACATTTAGCCAGTGGTATATGTGAAATACTGTTTATATTCCTGGAACACTTAGGGCCTTTATAG
>CM034710.1:96378950-96417420 GCA_020142125.1 Phrynosoma platyrhinos | reverse complement strand
GATAGATAGATAGATAGATAGATAGATAGATAGATAGATAGATCAAAGCATCTGTACCTAAAATTAAAACAATATTGAACTGCTTGAAAATCTAAAAACATTAATAACTTTTAATGCCCAGAAGCAAAGCAGTGGAACAGAATATAACAGAAATCTCTTTAAATGTTAAATAATCAGTTCCCAATCAGTTCCTGTTACAACAGAAAGAACAGAAAGGCCTCTGTGGGAAAGGAGTTTCGAAGTCTGTAAGCAGCCACAGAGAATGTCTTTTTTGTGTTCCTGCCAAGTATGCCAGTGAAGGTGGTGGAATCAAGCGAAGTATCTCCCTCAAAAATCATAGAGCTTGGGTAAATTCAGATGGGAGCTCACAATCTTTCAGATAGGATCGACATGAACTATAAGAAACTATATGGCTTTATCGATCATAACCAGCACTCTAAATTGAGCTTGGAAACAGACTGGCAGTCAGTGGAGGTATTGTAACAATGGAGTTATGTGTTGCTTTTAACAAGCACATTAACAATCTGGCTACAGCTGTTTGAATTAGCTGAAGTTTCCAAACAATCTTCAAGGGCAAAGTTAGCAGTCTTCTCAAGCAGATCTCTCCCAGTGTTTTCTCATGCTATATATTCTGCTCACCAATGTCAGATATTGCATCCAAGTGATTCAAATCTGCATTTATCCATTCTATCCAGCCATGTTATCCAAAGCACTCTCTTATTTATGTATTGATTTAAAGTATTTGCTAACTACATTTCTGCTCTCCCAGAACCCATGAAGCAATATTCAAAAGCAAAGTCAATCTATAACATACAGATAAACTGTTAACTAATTCTGACATGTAAAAAAACAAAAAAAAACCCCAGACCAAAAACCTCTAAAAAGCCACACTCCAAAGAAACGGGGTGTGTGTGTGTTTATTCAGATTCTTTCCATTTCCATATATCCATTTTCTGCTCCTAGCAAAACAGCATTTCAGTAAGCAAGACAACAAAGTAGGGTTATTTTGCTCATTTTTTTAAAGTAAAAAGTAAAAAATAAAGTGGGGGGGGAGTTTGCTCTGGAATAGGGAGGGGGTGACAGGAAGAGAGGAAGAGACACTAAAACCACATATTTGCCCAATACCAGAACTATCTCTGAAGAACTTATCACACATGAGGACTAAACAGAACAGCTGAGTATTTGAGGTCTTACTGATGGGTTTTCCCCGTCAATGACAAGACATGCTCTAACCAAACTTGCATGGCAAGGCAGTAATAAAATAGAAACAGCATTGTATGGTAAGTATCACCAAAGGCTTAATTTTTAACTTTTAAAGCAGTCTTAAAGCCATATGTGATAAATTCCTAAGAGTCCTAGATCCCTTTTGAATGTACTGCTGTCAAGCCAGGTGTCAGCCTTTCTATATCTGTGCATTTCATTTTTACTGCCCAAGTATAGTACCCTACTTTGCTCCCTGTTGAAATTAATTTTGTTAATTTTGGCCCAGCTTTCTAATCTGTTACTGTCATTTCAATTCCACTTTATTTCAGTCCGTCTCATCCTAAAACTTTTACAGTGTTAAACCCCTTTCAGAACATGAACAATTTACTTACTGTTAAACCAGGCTCACCAATTCCTGTTGGTCCAGGAAACCCAATTCTTCCTTCTTGCCCTCTATCACCCTTGTGAAAGAAAGAAAGAAAGAAAGAATAAGGAAAATATTTATTATCCTTCTAAATACATTTTCTAAGATGGAAGCAGAAAAGAGTAAGGCAAGGCATTGTTTTAATCTATTTAACAAAACCATACCATATATACTTGACTATAGGTTGACCTCATGTATAAGCTGAAGGCAAGTTTGGGGCCAAAATTATGGATTTTGATATGACCTGTGAATATTTTGATGTAAAACTTAGGGGCATGTAACAAAGGATGATGCAAAGAAAAGTGATGCCAAAGAACTTACAAAATTCCAGCCAGCATAACTGTTTGTGGTCACCCTAAAGGCTAGATGGATGAGAGTCAAAGGGTCGGCAAGGAGGGATTAAGCTCTCACCCTTCACTAGGAGATGGTTGCTTTTTTAAATAAGAATTAAAGTACAGTATTTATATTGACCCATGGACAAGACAAATCAGTTTGTTTGGGTCAATGTTTTGACTAAAATTTCTAGACTTACACATGAGTATATACAGTAATATTGTATCCTACATATAATCTGATTTGTCTCATCATTATTATAAACAGTTAATTGGATATACAATTTAAGATCCAGTCCTGTAGAATTATATAGAAGTAAAGTCCACCAAGCTCAGTGGGATTTACTTCTAAGTAAAAACGTTGCACAAATCAGGTATCAGGTTGCACAAATCACAGTGAAATACATTTTAATATTGTTTACTTTTTAGACTGTTCTGATCACCCTCATAAAAGAAAAGGAGATTCTCAAATGTTCATGTACAGGACATACATTTATGTATCCCAAGGACCATTATTGATCTAGGACATTTGGTTGCCTGTAACAAAGGACAACATGACTTCCCACCTGTTCCATGTCCAGAAATTAACTAGTCTGGCCATTGAGATTTCTTCAGCACTGGCTATTGGCCAGTATATTTTCCTGCATCTAAAGGCCAAAGGCTAACTCAGGAGCTACAGCAAATGGGACATCTGGTGAAATATCTATACCCTCCAATGTTTCACAGATGAACATTGGGTGGCTTGCAGAAACTAAGTTGAAGACAAAGGAGGGAAATGGGAGAAAGAGAAAATGGGACGTTTTAAAAACAGCTGAAAATGTGGGGTGACAGAGGATTAACTGGAACTGTGGATGGGCATGAACCATCTTACTATTCTGTCAGCCTGGCAAGGGTCTTTAGTGTGCCAAGCATTCAAACAAGATTAGTTTCATGGAATTATAGAGTTGGAAGGGACTCCAAGGGCCATCAAGTGCAACCCCTTGCCAGTGGATGAGCCCACCTCTAACGCACCTGAGAGGCAGTCATCCAACCTGTTTAAAAAGCTCTAGTAAAGGGGGCCTTATCATGTTCTGAAGTTGTCTTTGAAACAGATCTTGCCATCAAAATGTTCTTCTTAATGTTTAGTTAGAATCTCATTTTGTATAATTTGAATCCAGTGCTTCAGGTCCTACCTCCTGGACCAGTAGAAAACCTGGCTCCATTTTCTATATGACAGACCTTCAGATATTTAAAGATGCTTATCATATAATTCTCAGTCATCTCTTTTCAAGCTTAAACACACCCAGCTCCCTCAACTTTTTCTCACAGCACTTGGTTCCTAGACCTGCTGTCTTGGGGCTTTTTCATACTAAATAGTTATAGCACCATGGTTCCACTTTAGCTGCCTTGGCTGCATTATACAGAATACATTACTGAGGCAGATCCCATATATTACCTTAGGTCCTGGGTATCCAATTCCAGGGACTCCTGCAGGCCCATAAGGTCCTGGTGGACCTGGCTCCCCCTTAAAAGAAAGAAGGAAACAAATGACTACTGTACTTTGTATAGAGGGTAAAGATAGCAATCTCACCTTGAATCCATTTTAAGGAACAAGTTTGGGATCCCAAAGATTGCTATTCAAAGAAATACTGAGAGCCTTAATCACATTTTTAAAAAGCCAAAACTGAGTGGGAAAGCTTCAGCTTTCTCCATGCCTCTCCACATGCTGTCATAACACTTCTGTTCTCTTTCTGAGGGAGATAGTTATAAAAATGTGAATTTTGTCAAATGGATATTTCCAGCATGACAAAAACACACTTTTACGACCATCTCCCACAGGAAGAAGAACAGAAGTGCGTAAAAGGCATGAAGAAAGCCACAACTCTCCCACTCTGTTTCAACTTTCTTTTCTTATATGATAAGACTAAGGCTAGGATCACCTCATTGGCTTTGAATATGAAGCATTGAGCAAACTGGCTTATAAAAGTTACCTTTGCAATCATGAATTCTGTTGTGTTACTAATTCCATTAAGTCTTCTGTACCTCAGCATTTTAGGTTTGTTTCACACAGGGATGTGAACCTTTTGGCCCTCCAGATGCCCATCTTCTGTTACTATTTAATATCATGGATGGAGAGTTAGAAAGTGGAAGTTGAAAATATCTGGAAGAACAAATGTTTCCTGTCCCTGAGTAATATTTTTATATTTGTGATCGAATCCTTCATTCTTTGCTGTACTAAGCAAGAAACCTGAAAATGTGCAAAAATAGCCATATATTGAATATCAGTCACCTTCCACACTGTTGACTCCAGTTCCTAAACAAAATTACAAGATACATACTTGTATTACTCTGCAGACACCTGTTCTGAATATTTTAAGTAACATATTACAAGGTAATCCAATGCATATCACAGTTTGGATCTAGATATGTCATGCTTAGATCCACTAAAATCAATGAGTATTATCAAAAGGGTCGAAGTACCATCTGCTGAAGTCTTAAACAAGGAAAACTTCAGGCTGAATCTCAATGTCAATTTGAAAGTCATACTATAATATTTGATAAAAGGAGAAGATTTTGAGAGGAAAAATTAAGCTTTGAGAGATGAAGATCAGCAACTGCAGCTTGTATAATCAAGAATGAAAACTAGGAGGATGAGAAAAGGTTGCACAACCTTTGATAGTCTCCATCCCACATGAAAGGTCATCTCCTCTGGTGGCCATCATCAAATCACAAAGTTTGGGAAAGTTGTTATATGAACTACATCTCCCAGAATCTGCCATGCACTATAGCCACAGAGGGATTCTGGGAGTTGCAATCCAAGCAAGTTATCTTTATAAGCTCTACCAAACCGTGTGGTAGTACATTTCAAATATTAATTGTATGTCATGTCAAGAAGCAATTTCACATAGGCTTAATTGTTGAAACAGAATT
The DNA here is from genome assembly GCA_020142125.1 of Phrynosoma platyrhinos. Taxonomy (NCBI): domain Eukaryota; kingdom Metazoa; phylum Chordata; class Lepidosauria; order Squamata; family Phrynosomatidae; genus Phrynosoma; species Phrynosoma platyrhinos. Next base: position 96,412,551 of record CM034710.1, on the reverse strand, counting down.
ATACAACCTGATTGCTTACTATGAGGTGGGTAACAGACAATTGGTGGTTCATGCATGCCTCTCTGACAATTTTTGTCGCCTTGCCAGTTTCATCCACAACCACCACCAAATTTACCACCTTGCGAGGAGCATGGGCAATACAGCAGCAGCAAAGGAAATTACCAGTAGTCTCTTTTACTGCTGCTGCTGCTATGTTCAGTGACACAATAGCAAATTCAATGACATAATGATTCAGGCCATGATAGTTCTGGGAGGGCATATACCTTCAACCCAGAGATTGCCCATCCCAATTTACTAGGATCATGTTCTTATACTGCTCCCAGCATGATTCCTTATTCCTTTATTATTAACATTATTATAACCTTTTTTTCAGCCAGACGTAATAGTTATGATGAAGATGTGAGAGAATGGCTGAGTATGTGGAAGGTAAATGGGTTCCTGGAATGACAAGGCCCTGAAAGAACCAAATAAAATGGATGCCGCGCAAAGCACTATTGAAGGAGGAACTTGGATGGTGGAAGCGAGGAATGGGAGAAACTTGTCCTCAGAAGCGGAGATGCTGACCAAGCATAACCAGGACAATACAGTCTGTTGAATGTGAATGAAATATGTTGACATGGCTGAGCGAGATCTGGCACACACAGAATGTATTGAAACTAGTGCAAAGAACTGAACTGTTCTGAACCCATTGTGATCAGCAAAACATGTTTGTTTCAAGAAAGAAGAGAAAAAGGTATAAAAGACAGTATTTCTCCCACTTCACCTTGTGGTTCCTGATCCACGGTAACAGGGGCCATCCACCCTTCATGGATGCTTGATCAACTTCCAGTGAAGTATCGTGAGTATGAATGTGTGTGAATGTGTAAGTGAATGAAAAGAGATCTTGATACTTAAGGTGTTTGTTATATTGAGTATCTGATATTAGAAATGATTGTTTCAGGTGTCTTTGTGTCTGTGTCTCAATAAATGTTACATGCAAAGTGTCTAAACCCAGATCTGGTTTCCTGTGTGTCTTTGTTGAAAGTCCTATAGTCTAGGGTAGCTAAATTTCTCTCTGGATCAAAAGAACAGCAGAGAACCTCGGTTCATGACAAAGACAGTACTCTAAATCTGCTAAAACTCTTTTGCATTCAAGTTGTAGGTCATACATTATCCTTGTACGATTTAACTGAATGTACAAAGCAATAATTGTTTTAACATATTAGCATTTTTCCATTCCAAGAAATACTTCCTTTCTCTCTGGTATGTTTTTCTTTCCTTAAACATACATTTCTGTTTGTACTTGTATCTCCATGTGGCAATAAGTGAAGTCGAATGGCAACTGGAGATATTCTCCATGTGGCAATAAGTGACTGAAGATAATATCAGTGCTTTATCTAGAAGTTACAATAACAAAGAAAGAAATGATATTTCCCCTGTACAGTTCAAAAGCCATGGATGGATACAAAATTTTAAAACTTAATTGACAAAAAGAGATATTCCACATTTCAGGAAAAATCTATTTATCAACAATAAAGTCAGTTCTCAAAAATAAATAGCTGGTTTGAGCCAAAGCTAAGCATTTTTTTTCCTCTGTAGAAACAATTTTTCGGTAGGGAAGGTTAAAGCTAGGATGAGAATCATGTGGCCCTCAGATGATGTTGAACTACAACTCTCATCAGCCCTAATAGGCATAAAGAATGATGGAAGGTAATGTCCAACAACATATGGAGGGTCACATAAATATCCTATCCAAATGGACAGTGTAATCTTGGGCATATTTACTTGGAATTATGTCATACTGTATCCAAACAGGCTCACTCACTGGTAAGTACACATACCATTGCAGCCTAAGGTTTCAGTCTTATATGTATTTGACTGGGAATAGGTTTCTTCAAATGTTTCTCCCACTGGCATATCTGTCATGCTGGCTGCATATTTGAAAATGTCTGCCAAAATTTTTAATCCAGAGACGGGCAAATTCCCAGGGTCAGGGGCTAAATTAGATTCTCACAACCTATCTGAGAACTTCATGCTTGTCCTGATCTTACTGCAATTTCCCTGAAGTCGAATGGCAACTGGACATATTCTCTATGGTATAGGAGAGTTCTGGAATAACTGCCTGTAACAGAGTACCTTGCTAGTCTGTAGGCGAGCAGGGAATGGAAGAGGACAATATGTTATTTTGGTAGGTTTGTTTTTGTTTTGGTGAGTGTGTGTGTGTGTGTGTGTGTGTGTATTTTGCAGTGGGCCAAGCTGTGCTGGAATTGATCCTCCTTGCAAGGGAATATATAGTTCCATGGGCCAGGTAGCCTAAGAAACAAACCACCTTAAAGATCCTGGTCTCTTGGAAAAACCAAAGTGAAAAAGAAGGAGCCCAACATCTGATCAAATATTGAGCTGCCTACTTTTTCAGAACAGAATAGGCCTTCCTCTGACAGAGAACAGTCAAATATGAACACATGAATAAGGCTGGAGTAGACCAGATGAAGTGCCCATATGCAAGGGAGAACCCCCCAGCAATAAGGCCTCACTGAAAGTAGGAGATATCCACAACAAGAAGGCTTTCCTCATAGAGAGGACCTTATGCTGAAGTGCCTACAGCTGAACTCATCTTACGCTGAAGTGCCTGTGGATGAGCTCTGCATGAGACCTAGGCAGCTCAAAACACCAGTTCCAGCTGGAGAAGCTTATTTGATTTTAGTAGTTTGATCCCAGGACTGCTTCTTGACTCTGAATCACTCTCACCTGATTTACTTGTCATACTTTTATGTTACATGCTAATGTTTATGTTGTAAACTGCCCGGATTGGACTACCAATGGGCGGTATAAAAATAAAATTTATTATTATTATTATTATTATTATTATTATTACTTTAGGACAGGGGTAGGCAACCTTTTCCCTTTAAGGGCCGAGGGACTTCAGCTCCCAGAATCCCAGGAGCTATTGGCCAACATGGGACTATTGGCCAACATGGCTGAGGCTTCTGGGAGCTAAAGTCCCTCGGCCCTTAAAGGGGAAAGGTTGCCTACCCCTGATCTAAATAGCCTACTAAAGAGAATGTGGTTGGCTTACACTTCAGATTGTTGACACCTGGCTATTAGAGATGGCCTTCCTCAAAGGTGAGTCCAGCAGCATACAAAATGTACATGCATGGGAAGGCTTCCTTGTGTGCATATTATGTTTTAGTAAGTTCATGTAGTGTTAGTATTGTAGTTTTATATGATTCTGGCATATCCTTCACTCCACATTCTGTTTAACTGTATTTCTAAATGCTCAAGTGCAATGCAAGAAATTTGAGGATGGAAGGAAAATTTCTTTGGGGGCAGAATTCTTATTAGAGGGCAATGGCATCGTGACCAATATTGGGTGCAGAAGTACTGCTGTTTGAGGGTGGTAGGGACAGCCTCCTGCTTTGCAGACTATATGATGTTCATCCCTGCTATGGACCCTCAGCCAACAGAACCCAAATATAGGGCTGCAATGATAAAATATTGTCTTTCAAAGTGAACTACCTCACCTAAACTTCCCCCTGTACTTGATCGTAACTTGTCATGAATACATATGAATGTCATTTTGTTTTGGTTTTGGTGTTGAAAAAGTTAATGGTTTGATGTGAATTACCAACAAGAAATCTCTTTTTCCCATCAGCAGGAAAAAAGATGAGTTGCCAAGCATAACATGTAAGTTAACATGTGTCTGCTTCCTCATTATCTTGGCAGAGTTTCTACAATGTCAGAGTTTTTGTAAGGAAGACCTATGAATAGAACACAAATAACACATTTTTCACATAAAGAAGATATCCCATCAGCCTTTTTTCTCCTCTGGTCAAAGATGTGCCACTCAGAAAATATCTCATTTCAGGAACTAGGCAAATGAACTTATATTGCAAAGGGGTTTTAAAGGATCATTTGACAAACTGATAAAAAGAAAAGGCATTCCAAAAGCTATCAAGCAAAAAAAAAATGTTATGAACATCATCATGTTATAAAGATTAAAAAGATTCCTTCCACACTTTGCTGTTAAGAGCAAGTGTCCCTAAAGGCAGATATTAGCTAGTTGTCAGGGATTCTATTGAATTCCAAACAGCTGGAGGACTAAATGACTGAAAACTACTAGCAAAGTGCATACGTGCCAAGAAGGAAAGTCTTAGGAAGTTATTTTGCTTTCCATGAGGCAGCTTTCTCTGAGGAAAAATAATTCTACTATTGCACTGCACTAAGATTAGTTGAAAGTCCCAGTCACAGTGGAGTAGAGACAATGGTGCATCTGAGTAGAAAAAGGTAAGACCAAAGCAGCAAATAATACAGAGAGCAGCCTGACATTTGAGAACATCACTCATTGGCTGGGAAAATCTGGGAGCTGTAGTGTCAAAGAGTATCTCATAATAAAGAGTAACAAAGAGTAAAGGCTCTGGGGGAGCCTTTATCACTTTTTTATTAATTTAAATTATTTAATACTCACAGGATACTTCTTGCATTTCATCTTGTGCAGCCCACCGCACAGTTTTGGAATTGCTGTCCTTCCTCTCCCCTCCCCCCCCCCCAAAAAAGTTGCAGTATAGAGTACTTCTATTCATGGTCCTAGCTAACCAGTTTTCCAGGATATTCCATTCCATTTTCTTCTCCTCCCCCATTTTATTTCAACATCTGCCCTGCATCACAAGCAATCATCACTCTTGGGCATGCTCACTCCCCAGGTTTCACAGGTTTTTTTGGGGGGAAAATACTTCTGCAAACCTTTCCATTTGCCAGAGTATGCTAATATATTCTTCTTGTGTATAGAATATACCACTTTAGCTACATAAGCATCCATGCTCACAGAATGAATTTAGTATCAGCACACATAATAAGACAAAGTTCATTTGTAACATCCCTTTTAAACTGGCCATATCACAAAAAGAGGAAAGGCAACAGTTTGCATAAAATGTGTACATGCAAATTTATATGTATAGATACTGGAAAGATATACTCCTATTTAAAATGAGCTACTATACATCCACAAATGAAGACTGTGACTTGCTGAACTGTAAGTCTCTGCACAGTCCTCTGTTTAGGTGATAATTACTATGAGGGCAACATTGAGGCTCTTGTTGAATTCCCTTCTGTTGCTCTTTATTTTTGAACTAGACCTAGCCCGTACAGCATTTCAAAGAGGGGACAGTCCTCTGTAAAATAGGAAACATGGATACCCTATCCCTGTACTGGCTCTTCTCATCCAAAACAGCATTCATTGAATTAAGAATTCAAATCTATAAAACAAAGCACATGGTTGATTTGGTACAATTTTTATGGAATTTCTCTCCAGTGTCTGCCACACACAAGGATCTATGATATTAACAGTAGGCCTCCTTGAGTGGAAATACTCCGAAAATCAACATCTGAAATCTCTCAAGTGACACAAGTGTTTTCACTCTGTGTTGGAACTGGCTGTTTTCCTACAAAGCTGGTTTTCTGCTTTCTGAAGAGCTTGTGTAGGAAATCATCTAGAATATCTAATAGAGTAGAACATTGTTTAATCTAAAATGCTTGGCCTACCATTATCTCAAGGAGTATGCCCAAGTATATGTTCCTGGGTGGCATGCAGAATAGCCAACCCATGAAAATCATACCATTTGGAGGATTTCCCCCCACCTCCTAGCTATATAAATGCATTTAATTACTCTCTTTCAAGTAACTCCTGGATTTTTACCAGTTTTCAGCAGCTGCTAATATAATCAACCTATATGTAGCTATGGAGATTTTCCTGCATTAAGTTGAACAGAGTAAGAATGCAATGCTGTTTTTCAGCCTTCAGTCCTCTCCCTGATGTGTATAGACTCAAGAGATTATCGCATTTAAAATAATGCAATTTATCCCCAACAGGATACAGTCGTGGTTCAGGTTACTGCAGGGTATTATCACACTTAAGTGACCACTGCTGCCACCAGGAAGCTCCTGTTTTTGAAAAGCGGCCAGATAATCATGGCTGAGACCCGAGATGCAGCTGGGTTGCAGTCGCCAGGCAGCAGCGGTGGCGACTTAAGTGTAATAATACCTGGTAGTAACTGGAAACATGACTGTATCCCATTGGGGATAAGTTGCATTATTTTAAATGTGATATCTCTTCAGTTTTTTCTTATGTAAGCTACTTAAAAAGAAATATCTCGTATTATCTGTGGTGTTGTAAGAGCTACATTTTACAGTTTTTGTGCTTCCCTCTGCTACAATACTAGGGCCTTGTTCCCAGTATTAAGCTTATTGCATGGCATTTAAGGAACGAGAACGGAACGCAAGGGAACAGAACGGAGCAAAAACACATTTTACTGCACAGGAGAACACCACTGATGCCTCTGGGAGTCCCCAAGCCGTTCTTGACAGCTGATTTTTGAAGGATGAAAAATCGGCTGCCAGGAACGGCTGGGGAATGGATTGGGAACTCCTGGAGGCATCGGTGGAATTCTCCCATGCAGTAAAATGTGTTTTTGCTCCGTTCCATTCCATTCCCTTGCGTTCCATTCCATTCCCGTTCTTTGAAGTGCCATGTGATAAGCTCATATAATTTAAAACAAATTGCTGATCAGGTTATATGTCTGTTGTTCCCCCTTGAAACCATTTCCTAACCGACTACACTTGGTTTCAATCGCAATGAAGCAAGGCAAATGCAAAAGAACCATTCTTTCCTAACACTAGTTTTTTGGTGGTTCTTTTGAAAAGAAGTGATTAGCAACAAAGGACCTGAATTGCATCAAACTGAAGGGGAGGGATTACTGTGGCAGAGGGTTGGCACATCCTTCACTAGTTTTTGGGGAAATCCACCATTTCCTTCCTCCCCTTTCCCAGGATCCATCCTACATTCCAACCTTCTGTCCAGGAGAAATTCCAAAACACCCTCCATTCTGAGCTTGACTAAGAAGCATGTCTTCCAAGTCTACAAAGCTGGGAGGACACCACTTCAACTCCCCATGTCCTCCAAGTCCCCTGGGATGCATGCAGTCATGGGTGTCATATGGAGGCCTATCCCTGGGATGCCTCAGCCATGGGTGCCATATGGAGGACTCTCAGCCGTAGGTGTCATATGGAGGGCTCTCCCCTGGGATGCATCACCCATGGGTGTCATATGGAGGACTTTTCCCTGGGATGTATTAGCCATGGGCGTCATATGGAGGACTCTCCCCTGGGTGAGGTGCTGCCCTCCCAGCCTTGCAGCACTTGGAGGACATGGGGAGTTGAAGTGTTGTCCTCCCAGCTTTGCAGACTTGGAAGACATGCTTCCTAGTCAAGCTCAGAATGGAGAGTGTTTTGGAATTCCTCCTGGACAGAAGGTTGGAATTTAGGACGGGTTCTGGGAAAGGGGGGGAAATGGTGGATTTACCCAAAAACTAGTGAGGGATGGGATTCTGGCCATGACACTCTTGACTCCCTCCTGTTTTTTCTTGAATGTGTTGCCAGTTGCATGCTTCTTATCTTAGTCAAGCTCAGAATTCGTAGGTGATTGACAGGCATTTTGAAGGGGCACAAACTAGTAAGAAAAACAATTGTGCCAAAAAAGAAGTGAATAAAGAAAAGACCTGCTTTCACAGTGGGAAAGACACATGGACTGGAATTGATTCACCAACCTGGAGTGAAAGCAAATCGCAAACTAGGTTAAATGTAAGTGGGAATGAACCCTAGAACTCTTAGAGAAGCACAGGTTCTGTCAGCACTCAGCAGATGTGTGGTCTTGGTTGTTGGGTGTCAAGTCAATCAGATGGACCAAGTGAGCAATGTTTAAAGCCAGATCCGAATCCAAGAAGCTAGACACTAAACAGCAGGAGCAACATTCCAAAGGAGATGGTTCCTCATTTCTCATATACTTCTGACCTTGTCTTAAATGCCAGACTTCTGATTCTATTAGACTAATTATACAGTCGGCCTTCTATACTCATGGATTTTTTATCCATGAATTCAGTCATCCACAGCTTGAAAATCTGGCTTGTTTTTGCCATTTTATATAAGGGACACCATGCCATTGTATCCAGTGGGATACTATGCCGTTGAATCCAATGGGACTTGAGCAGCCACAGTTTTTTGTCGTCTCAGGAGTGGGGATGGGGGTCCTGGAACCAACTCCAATGGATACCAAGGACCCACTGTATATCTTTCTAATTCTTATTTAATTCTTATTTCTTATTTAATTTATATCCCACTTTTCTCCCAGCATGGGATCCAAGGTGACTCACAGCTGCCTTGAATCTCATTTTGGGAGAAAGGTGGGATATAACTCAAATAAATAAATAAAAACAAAGTACAGCACAATTACAAAAAAACAAATGATCCTATTTAAAACACTATTAATTGAAAACAATATAAAACAATTTTAAAACATAAGAATAAAAGCCCAGCACATACATACACTATTAGAAAAACCTTCTGCAGAACCAGTTAATTGCCCAAAGCCTTTTTAAGTGGAAAGGTCTTTGCCTGCTAGCAGAAGAGGAGCAGAGAGGGGACCAACCTAGCCTCCTGTGGAAGAGAATTCCATAGCCAGGGAGCAGCCACCAAGGAAGCACACACTCATGTTCTTACCAGACTGGCCTGTGATTTAAAGAAAGCCTGCTCCAAGACATCAAAAATTCAGAAGGCTCATAGGAGGAAATTTTATCTTCCCCATTCTACCCATGTATCTCCTATTGGTGGTCATGGATGGTGGCTTCCATGTAAATAGGATAGTAAATCTGCTCTTGGTTTTAGTCTGAACTTTCCAGTGACTGTCCAGAATCCTGAACCTATTCTAGAAAGGTTTCAACAAGTTATATAAACCATATGTAAACATGGGAGAAACCAGCCACTACTGCCTATTAGTCTTTGTGTCAACAAACAAACAAAGATGATCCAGTTCAATAATTCTATTATGGAGCTTGAAAGGGCATCAAATGGCAGAATGATAAAATCCAGCAGAACTAGGGCCTCAATCGGTTTGCGATCCGAATCGATGGATCCGTTCGGCAGCGGAGTGTGGTTCACACTATCATTTGCCCCAATTGCATTTTCTAGCTGTAAAATAACCCAGTTGTCATTCCCACTGACTAATGAACTGATTCAAAATGAATCAATTCAGCCGGTTGGCAAATTTAAAGGGTAAATTTAAATCAATTCCAATCTGCATCTGATCACACTTGTGCAGAATTGATTTATTGAAAAAGACACAGAAAAATGGCCCCCCTCTCCAACCCTCTTCAAGTGCGAACCAGGGTCATTTAAACTGCTTCAAACTCGTTCGTAGTGGGAATGAGACCTAGGAAGTAGGGTAATAGCCTCTCCCTTCTGAAGTTCCCTCCCATGTGCCCCCAAAACTGTGTCTAGAGAGCTGGCAAATCTTCCAGAGCCAGTTTTCAGGCAGTGCTAAAGGCTGCAGGAGGGAAGGGAGGGGAGGTGAAGAAATTTATCTTCTGTTCTGCATGACTACCAGCACAATGCTAATTTAATATAAAGTTAGTGTGGCACAGTGATTTGAGTGTTTGACTATGACTCTGGTGACCAGGGTTTGTTTCCCCACTCGGCCATGAAACCCAGTGAGTGACCTTGAGCAAGTCACGTGTTCTCAGCCTGAAGGGAAGGTAATGGCAAACCTCCTCTGAACAAATCTTGCCAAGAAAACCCTTTGATAGGGTCACCATAAATCAGAAACGACTTGAAGGCACAACAAGAATGCAAATTGTGCAAGATAGAATAGTATAGTGAAAATCTGAATTAATGATATTTCCTTGGTTGCCACTATTTTTAGCACTGAGTCTTAAATTTCCCTGAATGACTCATAGGAAATGTCTATGGTTCTCAAGATGCCCTTGTTTCACAAGAAGTGGCTTTTTCCCCAAGCTGTAAAACTGTGCAGCTGGCTTATCCAACACAAGACACTAGCAAAAAATCCTGGCAGAAGCTATTCTAAAGATATGCCATAATGGTCCCCCTCCCCATTGGAAAGTCCCCTTTAATTCACTCTCTCTTTCAGCAACACATCAGAGACCTTAGCAACTGCAACTGCTACACAGGCATTATCTGGAGAACAGACTTACTATTTAGACATTTGGAAGAAAAAAAGTAGCTGCCATATATAAATAACTGTCAGACTCTGAATTCATTTGCAAGTGTCTGGAAACTTCAGAATTTATAAAAAGAAGATGAATGTCCTAAAAAGATAACATAATTTGGAGAGCCTGCTAAGTATCTGCTTGCCATAGCACTCACATGAAAAAAAAGGCACTGACCTTTACTAGCTGAATGGGCATTTATGGAACTATACAGAACTGTTCATTTGACTGAGCAGCTCCTTCAACTTCATTTCTCTGAAATTTAAAGGGTGCCAAGAGGCAAACTACATTTTTGAACTTGCTAATTAAAACAGATGGCTCCTGTATTGTTATTGAATTTAGAGGGTAAACAATGGAGCTGCAGGAATATAAAGGTTTGCCCTTCTTTAGTAAGGATGAAAATAAAGAGGACACAAAGAAGTTGGTTTGTCATTCAAATCCAAATATACTATACAAATCTAGTAAGCACAAGACTTACTGGTCAACAGATTAATTAACTTGTCTGCTGAACAGATTAATTAATGTATTAAAGTGTGATCAAAGAACTTTCAAAGCTGATTTACATAAACAATGAAATTTATGATCAACAATAATAATACTGTAATTTCTGAAGGGTTTAAAGATACAATTACTCTGTTCCAAGATTATACTTCTACAGAACTAATGAGAAGTTCTCACATTAAGAATTTGCGTCTGGGTTTTCTTGTTTTCCTTTTCCCTTCTCCTCCTCTTTCCCTCTTGTGTCATCTCTCTTTAAGATTTTAAGCTTGATGGCAGGGATTATAGTGTCATGTTTTTATTGATGTAAACCATGCAGAGAGCACTTCCAACTGCTGAGTGGGTAGAAATGTTATGAATCAAACATGGGAATCACACAGCCCTCCAGCTGTGTATGCAGCTCCTAGCCCTCCTCACTATTGGCTATGTCAGGGCTGCTGAGATTTAAAGTCCAACAATATTCGTGTTGTATGAATTTCTCCTTCCTTGTTTATTTCTTCACTGTTTATTGACCTCCTTCTCTGTTTATTTCTCTTTCTTTTCTTTTCCATATAAATATGTTTAGAAAGTGCATTTGAAACATGCTTAAGAGTGGGAATCACATAGCCCTTTGGATAATGTCAGACTGCAACTCCCAGAATTCCTCAGCACTGGATCTGCTTCTAGGGCTACTGCAATATCTGGGTGACCAGTGGCATCGCTACATGATTCCACCTATGCTCTAAATAAAAGCAAACACTGGAGTTTCTCTCTTATATTTCATCATGCTCATTGCTGCTTACAAAGATTATGTGTGGAAAAGAAAAGGTGAGATAAAAGATAAGCACTGATAAAGTTCCCCGTCCATTCTCAAAGTGGATTAAATCAGCATCAACTATTCTACTAATTTCACATGGTGAAATATTGTATTTTAAATTATTTTATTTATTATCTCATTGTTCTCCCAATGTGGGACCCAAGGAAACTTGCAAAGCTAAAACATGATAAAGCTTAAAACATGAAGATAAACTTAAAATGCAGTTAAACAGGGTATCATATTAAAATGTCAAAGATGTTAAAAGGTGTAAAATAATTTTAAAAGATAACATTAAAGATAAAAATACAATACACCAGGCTCTATGAAAAGACTATCTGCAATTACTTCACTATCAATTGCCTATTTAAACAAAAAGGTCTTTACTTGCAGGAGAAAGAAGAGCAGTCTACCCAAATGGACTTTGTCACTTATTTAGGCCTGTGGAGATGATCCTGAATAATCAGGCACACATAAATAGATTGCCTTATAAAATAGATAGATATGGTCTGAATATCACTAAGAATTTCCAAAACTAATTAAACATGCTTTTAATCTATGCCACCCAAAGACCTTTAGATGTTAACATCTGCAGCATTTTTGTAAGCCACCTTGGGGTCCATACTGGTAAAAATGTGGGAAGAGATAGATAGATATTGATTTTTAAAAATAAAATAAATAAAACCAATTGATCAAACTTAAATTATATTATACCCATATGGAGGAACTGGCCCCAAGTTATGGCTAGATTTTCCCACTGTTCTTGTTCCTCTAGTGATGTAATTACATTTTTCAGAAATGCCTCTTTGATCAACACTTGTTCTCTAAGGGCAGTTTCTAAAAACAGTTTTTGGAGAGAGCATTCAGGATCAGACTACACCCAATGCTAAGCATATTTTTGAATCCCAAGACAGTGATTTTCATTTGTTCACACTTTGAAATAACTGCAGCTGCTGCTACTACTCATTTACTTGTGAGAAATGTGCCTATCCAGTTTTTGGGGAGCCCTCCTTCCCTCTCAGCAGCCCATGCAAGAGTGTCCCTCAACCCTCTGTTTAGCATTTTTTGGAGAGATGATCTGGAAGGACCACTGTGGGGAGGGCAGAATAGAGAAATCTGCTTCCAACAATCTTCTTGGGCATGCCTCAATCAGGATCCAAGTCATTATAAGAACCTGAAGATTCTACTAATGTATGGTGTCCATTGCAAGATGTGATGAATACAAAAGATGGCAAACAAAGAATGAGAAAAATCAAGGCAAGGAAAAGGCATGGGTGAAGCCAAGATTCCAACATCTTTTACTGTCCCAAATATTTTTTGCAGAAATAGTAGTTCCTATGAATCTTCAAATGTTCTGGTTGCCTCAGAAACAAGGCCAGGATGTTTCACATAATACACACCCACATACAATGCAATAGAAGCTGCATTCATGAGACCTCCTGTGACTTGATGGTTAAATGCAAAATAGTATTATCAATGCCTGCCATTGCACGTACAAATATTTAGCTATTCAATGGTCACACAAATAAAAGTAACACAGTAAATGTATTGATATAAATAGATGACTAGTGGTTAGGAAACACCTTACGGCCACTTTGGCCTAAAGAATTCAATGTAACGGGATCAAATGTGCATAGATTAAAGCAAACCACACATCCAGTGATGTTTTCCCTTCTAAAAACAACACACATGCACCCTTTGTTACATCATGAGTTGCTTTATAAGTATATGAGAGTTTTAAGACTATTTGTAATACTGCATGAGAAAGTTGCTTTAAGGGTAGGGAAGCTGAAAGCCATGTAAAACACATGAAAGCCCTTTGCGGCAACTAATAACACCACTCGTTTTCAGTATCGCTGGACTAAAGAACCTCTGGATGTTGCTAAACTTCATTTCCCTCCAGCCACAGCCAAACATGTGCCAAAATTGCCTCCCACACCCTCTACGGCAGAGGTGGACAACTTTTGAAGGCTAGGAGACCACATTGGTTGCCCAGGAGAACTTGGAAAGCCACACATATCCCACTGCACCCACCTCAGTCAATTTATTTTTATAAAACAAATAATAATAATAAATTATTTATTTATAGACCACCCAATCACAAGGAATCCGGGTGTGTTACAGCCATCAAACATTCGCTATGGAGTACAAGGGCATTTCCACCATGTTTTGAGGCCTTAATTCCTGGGCAATTTTAGTTCCAGGAGAGGTATTTTTCTTTTTAACTAGAAGTGGAAAGAAGTTATTCCTGTATCAAATAAAGACTTCAAGTTTTAAACTAGTCCAGCCCTCAACTGAAAAAAAAAACATGGTAAAAATTATCCCATGCCCCCAGAAGACATTTGGGGACAAAAATATGGGGGGAAATGAATTTTTAACCCTTGGGGAGACCTCAGACATGGTGGACATACTCTCTACATTCACCCAGAAGTCATTTGAGTGCATTTTGGAGCAAAGAAGTATGGGCTGCATCCTGTTCAGTGGGTGTTTGGGAGCACTATTATTTTTCACACAAAAAAAACCATTTTTGGGGACCTGAGGACACATTTTCCTGATTGCGGGACTATATACATGCACAATAAATTAAAAAACCCTCACTCTCTGAGGGACAACCTTTCTGTAGGTCAAAGTATGCTTAGTTGTTACAGAATGCTGAGTTTGTGTGTGTGTGTGTGTGTTGGGGGGAAACCAGGTAGAATAGGGGATGGAATGGAGTATCCTGGGAGTTATTCAGAAGGTGAAAATAATCCTGGTAGAATCTGGGTTGAACCTTTGTTGTTCACATGCATATCAAATGCATCCAATTAGGTTTGTGGAAGGAGTGGCTGCCAGGAAACCCACTTAACCTGGATAATCAATCTCAGGTTTTCTCCCAAGTTTTTCTAAATGATTCGCATTGTTGGCTGTGTGAATAACCAATGCAGATAGACCCGGCATAAGCTGGGCTAAAACTCTGCATGTGTTGAATGTGCTTCGAATACATTCGCATCATCAACTCCAACTTTATTCGAGTGCTGATATGTGTGAGCCAGAGAACTAGCAGAGATGTGCAGAGATGCAGTTCCAATAAAAAAAATAGTGTGAACAACGAAACCAGAATGCCCTGGTAAAAGTAAGTACAGGAGAAGGCAATGGCAAACCCCTTTTGAAGAAATTTGCCAAGAAAACCCCATGATAGGGTCGTGTTAAGGTTGTCATAAGTTGGAAAGGACCTGAAGGCACACAACACGCACAAACACACCTTACCTTACTTCCTTGAATGCCTTTTGGACCAGGCTCACCAGGAGGTCCACTGATTCCCTTTAGCAAAATAAAAAATGGAGAACTTTGAGATTTTAAAATCCTTTGACATTTAAGTATGACTTTCTGCACAGTGTCAATTATAAGAAATAATCTGTAAAGATATCTATGTATGAATCTTAGTAATAAAAAGGAGGCAGGATTTCATAAAACCATTTTATTGGGGGGAAAATTTCTCTTGTATTCTTAATTCAGTATAGCTTTTCTGCTTTCCTTGATGGTATTTGCTTTTCTGTATTATTCTCAAGTCCCTCTGCATTGTCCTTATATGCACTAGAGCAGGGACTGGCAGCCTATGACCCGGGGGCCGGTTAAGGCCCCAGTCACCGGACTTACCAGCCTAGGCCGAAGGTTGCTGCTGCCACTGCACGCCGCCTTTGCGGCGTCGCGTTTTTGCTGCTCTGCGGTCGCACTCGCCACGCTCACCATTTTGGAAATCAAAATGGTGGTCGCAACGTGTTTGCACATGCACAGTACTCTTTCTCATGCGCAAACGCATTGCGGCCGCGATTTGGACTTCCAAAATGGTGGCTGCGACATGTGCGCGCCGCCATTCCCCCCCCTCGGCCCAGCCGAGACCTGGGCTACGGGAGATCGGCCCAGGTCTCAGAAAGGTTGCCTGCCCCTGCACTAGAGGAACATTCATAGCAGCAAGCTATCCAAAGCCAATGATTATCACAAATCTCATCTAAGTCATTCAGCTTCTCGTATATCTTTCTTCCCCACTGCTGTTACATTAAAATTATTAAGGATTTTAATTAGGTAGGAAACTAAAACATAGGTCAACAAAGAAGTGAAAGCAAAACAAGACATCAGTCTCAAAATGTAGGAAATAACATTGTGGTACATTGTTTTAATTTCTTTTCTGTAAACAAAATTTGGCTGGTTCATATTTTAACAGGAAAAATGTGCACAAGAATGCATACCTTTTTGACAGCACTTCTCCTAATCTACATTCCTAATGTAAGGAATCTTTTTTCCCCCCTAACACATGCTCACAAACATTCATACTTTAGAAGGAATGCTCCAAAAGGTATATGCTAGAGAAACATACAAAAGCTTTTAAAAATGCAATAAAAATGTGTGCAAATTTGTGCACTGTTTTTTAACTGAGGAAAAATCACTGGGGAGAAAGGCTGGAATTGTTAGCAAATTTAGCACGCAGTAGTTGCTAGTTTGCCTGTCACTCTAAGGATTTAGGTATAACATGTATTCACGTCATTTCTTATTTGTTAGTCTTAGGGCCAGAACAGACTGGCCACAAAAGCCAGCTTCTGGGCAGCTTGAGGGCATGACATTTTGATGCCACATGTGCCCAAGATGCCCAGAGGCTACGCTGGGTGATTCGACATGAGCAGCTTCAAGATGCTCTGGGGGCACGGCGTTCAGACGCCGCATGCTGCCAAAGCACCTGGAAGTTACACCAGGGCCGCCTAAGGCAGCCCAAACCCTGAACAAACAGGAGCAGATCTTTTCCACTCCTATTTGAAGTTATGGGGGCGGGCACCTTTAGACTGAGAAAGTGTTTGCTGTGGTCCTGAGGCGTCTTTGGCAGGGGTGGCTTTAAGCCGCCTCTTCCTACTGGTCTGTTCTGGCCCTTAGTCACACTCTCTCTTTGCTTGCATCAGTTTGCCTTCAGCTCATCTTGAGTTTGTCCTCTGTTTTGTAATCTGCAGTTCTCTCTGCATGTCTGAAGAATACATGTTACAAAGATGCTCGTCATGAGATGTTATGAAATCTTTATTATTCGTAAAGAAACTGACTTCATATATTTCTACAAAGAAGACTAAGGGCCTTTGCAGACTGCCAGAAATAGTGCAAATTGAGTCCACTTTAACTGCCCTGGCTCAGTGCTAGGGAATCATGGGAATTGTATTTTTTTCTGAGACATTGAGCCTTCTGTGTCAGAGAGCTCTGGTGCCACAATAAATTACAGTTCCCATGATTCCCTAGCACTGGTCAGGGCAGTTAAAGTGGACTCAATTTGCACTATTTCTGACAGTCTGCAAAGGCCCTAAGCTTCTTTTATAGCAACAGACACCAGAAAAGGAGCATGAAATTGTACTTAGATGATGGCACTATTCTGGGAAATCCATGTTTAAGTTTCCCTTGTTGTATCACTAGAGCTGTTCAGTAGCAATACAACTGGCTACCATGGGAACTCCTCTTAATTGCAGGGAAAGGTTCATTATGAAAAACTCCATAGTTTTCTATTGGCACAGATGCAAAGAAATGGCAAGAGAGAGAGAGACAGTAGTCAGCAGTTCCACTGAGACAGCAAGAATGTTCTCACATTTCTGCTGAAGCAAAACTCTGTAGTTGCTGAAAATAATACTAAACATGATTAAGTGACACAAGATTGACAACAGTTTCCCTTGAGAATGCGAGGTTTTAAAAATAAGATTGAAGGGAGAACACTACAGTCAGAATAAAAATCATTGCCTATGCTATCTGGGAAATCATGGAAGTTGTAATCCTAAAAAATAATTTATCCAAGCTCTGTTCCTCACCCAGAAAGCAACAGCATGGCCAAGCTGGAGGACAGGCTACAACTCTTCTCTTTAGCTTTCTAATTCAATGGGGGTGGGGAGTATTTATATGCTCTGTCTCCATTCTCAAGTGATACACCCCAGACACTGATTCTCCATTCAAAACAACATCTTATGCTTAACATATAACATCTGTTTTTCCTTATTTTCTTAGAAGTATAGGAAGGCCCACTTTTGTATTCTTGTTGCAATACATAAAGAAAGAATGTGTATCCCTTCCTAGCCCATCTGCAATCAGGAGAAATCCCTATGTAGTGCAGGTAGAGAACTTTGTTTTTAAAAAGTTCCCATTGCTGCCAATGGGAAGTTCTTATAATAAGGTTCATGATTGTGTATGTATGGGGTGTAGGGATGATCATGGTTGGGGAAAGAGAAGATAAACCATTCCCTTGCCTGCTGCTCTCAGCTTAACAAACCTACTCATTAATTGAGGGAAACCTGTTATGTGTAACCCATATCCTCTAACTGTCCTGATTTGGGAGGGACAGTCCTGCTTAATCTTCTGTTGTCCTGTTTTTTCAGCTACATCACAGTTTCTCTCTCCTCCTCCCACTTCCTACTTTTGCCCTCATCTTATTTCATTGTACTAAGTGGAGTTCAGAGTGCAAAAAGTTGCTTGCACCCAATTAATTCAGGGGTGAGGAGCTGCAGCTCAGGCAAAAGCAAACTGCTGCTGCAGCTGCCTCTCCCAGGTTGTATGTTCTCCCACATTTGTGCCATCTTGACCATACTTTGATTTTGCTTGGCCAGACATATCCTGGCTCGCATCTGTGAAATATTGGAGTCTATGGTAGCATGTACTCTGGCCCAGGAATTAGGCCAATTTAATCAATTTATTGCACACCCAATGACACTGAAAACATGGCTGGTGTTAAATAAACATACCTGAGGGCCTCTTGGTCCCTTTGGCCCAAAAGGACCTTCTTCTCCCTATTCAATTAGAACAAGAAAAATATCAAAATTAATTGCAAGTCAAATTATACTTTCTGAGACATTTTTAAGTTCTCTCCACATAATTATTTTATATTTGTACTTAATTGTACTTATAGGTAGAAGAACACAATTCCTCTAACTGAAGGAGGTGTCATCCAGCCATCACAGATTTGATTATTTAGGTCTGTTGGGTGATATAAATACACCAGCACTGGTGATACCAATATGCTAGTGGATGCAATGGCAGGAATAAGATGGTAATAATGGGATGCCAAAAAAGGTGCTTTCTATCTTGAAGGCTACAGCTTTCTCTGTTGTGCCTCTAGAACCATTGGACACACCTGTAAAAAGTGCATATGACAGCATAACAACAGACTGTTGATGTGGGCATGGTACACTTGGTATAATAACAGGACACTTGCTTAGTGTTTTCCAATTAATATTAACCTATTTCCCTACTTTTCATCAGAGTGAATGACACACACACACACCATTCAGAAGTTTAACTAAGCACATTAACTGTTTAACTGTAGCTCCTCACAGGCTGTGGTTGAACATTAACTACCCAAACCAAGAGGTGAGCCAAACCAAATTTGAGATCACTTGGTGTCTTGCAGTCTTTTCAATTGTGCTTGCATTTTAATGGTACTTCAGGGTATTTATTAGTGATGGTAAATCTCAATTTCTCCAAGTCCTAACAGATGTTAAGACCAATGAAACAGTTCTTCATCCTTTAGCTGTGAAACACTGTTTGGTGTGTGTATAATTTTTGATTAAAATGCTAACATCCACAGAAATTTAATTTATTAAATGTTTTAATCTATTTGGTTAATCTGAAAAAGTAAAAGGTTACATATTGAGATCACAAAATAATTGCAACTGTCCAGTTGTAAAATTTCACTCCTGGATGTAACAATTGCCTTCTCTTCAGCTTGCGCCACTACTACTATTATGAATGGCTTCTATGAATATAAGCTTGTGTGTCTGTGTGTGTGTGTATTTCTATGCAGGGAAGAGTCTCTGCCAACTGTTTACAACAAGAAGACAGATCAAATATTAGTAATAAACACATTTAAACTTGTTTTCTTTAGTGCAGATAATCCACAACCAATATGAAGTTCAACAGTTAGGATTTTATTTTATTTTATTTTATTTTAAGCTACGATGAATGGAATGCTCTGCCCAATGATGTGATTGCCCTTTAGGGAAAAGCAGATTTCTGAGCAATGGGAAACACCAGTAAACACTGCTGGATACTATGCAATAAATCTTGGGGTTTTTTTTTATTCTTTTTTAAAAAGTTGTACCAGGACACACAGCTACCAATTATACCATTGGACTGATCCCTCTAGATTGTAAATGCGCTTCTGAATATTGGCACTGTGCTTCTGATCTTTTGCTCTATGCTTCTGCTATGTGTTCCCCACGTCTGGTCATTTTCCATTGGCATGATTTCTTCCTTTTAAAAAAGGGAGTCTTGTTGTACTTCTGGCAGTAATTTCTCATCTTCCTTTGCAAGTGGGAATCCTGTGGGTGATGAGAACTTTGGCCTGTTCAGAGGTTTCTTCAGGTTCTTAATCCATTAGGGAGTTTAATCCTTTACAGATGTTCAATGTCTTTCCCTTCTTTGCCCTATTAATTTTTTTAAAATATCTGACAAAGCTTTCTTTGCATTTTTACAATCTTGACATATGGTTTCTATGTCCATTTTTTCTTTCCATCTTAACTGCCAGCTGCTAACTAATTTGCTTTTATCTTAACACAGAGTCACACAAATACCATTTCCTGCTACTTCTTCACCAGCTGCCACATAATAGGCGCAGCTATAAGAATATGCTAGGAGTGTTATAATTTGCAGGGATTTCATTTTAAGAAATTACACTATTTTAGCATTCTATTTCTTGTTAGCCCCAGCTCTTGGGTTGGACAAGACAGATAAGACCAGCATATCAACCAGGAATATATCAGGAATATTTTTTGCTACTATTGATAACGAAAACAGTTTGACAGAGTTGGAGTATCTTGAGAGGTAGGTATATCATCCTGTATACCATGGTGGGCAAATGTGTCCCTCCATAAGATCTGGACTGCATCTCCCAAAGTCCTTCACCATTGTCTATGCTGACTAGAGCTGCTTGGAGTTGTAAGCCAAAAAATCCTCCATCCTTCTGGAGAGTCACAGTTGCCTGTACTTGATGTATATCAAGAATGGATAGACTTTAGGTTTGTAGATGCTACTTGTTTTTTCCTATAACCATCAGTCTGTTGTTGTTGATGATGATGTGTTAGGTTCAATATATGACAACCCTATAAATTAAAGACCTACAACTGCTCTACTAAGACCTTGAAAACTGGGGGCTGTAGCTTCCTTGATTAAATCAAATAACATGTAGTACAGTCTTCTTTTCCTACTGCTTTCTGGTTTACCACGCACCATCATCTTTTCCAATGAGTCACATCATGTTATTTGTTCAAAGTATAACAGCCTCAGCTAAGTCATCTTTACATTTCTTTTTTTAGCAGTTCATGGTATCTGTAGAATTCTTCCCCAGCACCACATTTCAAATGAACTGATTTTCTTCCTGTCAGCTTTCTTCACTGTCCAGCTATGACACTCAAACATATTGATCAGAAATACTATATGACTGATTCATCAGTCATTGCCAGGTGCAAAATAGTGATTCAGGAAGTTGGAGATTAAATTGTGAAACAGCATGCCTTTGACTGCATACTCAAACAAGTAATGTATTTTCAGTACCAGAACATGAACACAAATGAGTAGCCGTGTGTTCTATTGTATAGAGAACACTCCTCTTTTTGGAAGCATGTCAGAAATAAAAACCAGTGCTACTTTATGACAAATATTCTTCAGGCGCAACTAACTGCAACTAATCGAACCCTATTGACCCTTCTTAACTGTTCCCATTCCCTCGCCGATTTCATATTTATTGTTGCTGTCAATTTTATAGTATGGACTTAATTTTAATTTAATTCTGTAAGTTTAATTCTGTTTTAAGGGGGGGAGGGTTGTTATGAGAGGGATTGTTCTTAATCTTTGTTGTTTTTTAATATGTTGTAACCCGCCCCAATTACAGAGCAGAGGGGCGGGCTATAAATAAAAATTTATTATTATTATTATTTATTATATGCACACCTATTTCAGAACTCCATTGAAATCAGAGAGATTGAATAAAAAAGATATAACAGATTCTAATGGATCAACTCAACTGGATGCCACTGGATTTTTTTTGGGGGGGGAGTAGAATAGGATGCAGGCTTTCAAAGTAATCACTAATCTTCCAGAGGCAACTATTGTGTTTAATTGGGAAGTTTATATCAACTGAAGTGTGATTCAGTAAGTGCTGTTACCTTTTTGCCATTGAAAAAAGACATTTCCCATTTGCTCCCTCATATAATCAATCAACATTTGAATCAAATATTGAAACAAGCAGTAATCATGTCACAAATAATTTACATTGTGTTGAACTTACTCTGTCTCCTTTTAGGCCAGGTGTTCCACACTCTCCTCTCTCACCCTACATTTTTTTTAAAAAAAATAACCATTCACATTTTAAAAAATCAGATACAATCAGAGGTTTTCTGTTCCTTTTGGAGACACATAATGCAGTACTTGTCTGACTTTTGGTTGGTGTGTCCTCAGTGTCTTCTACTATACCATGCCCTTGGCAGACTCCTTCAAGTTAACCCATGAATCTTCAGAATGCTCTAACATATAGCACCATGGGTGATGCTATTACTACTATTTCTCCTCCCAAAATCCTTCATGTCCCAGCATGTAGATAGAGGAGGGAGGAAATGAGCATTAAGGCAGAGCCTGGGCATCAGAGTAGAGCTTGGAAAAATTACTTTTTTAGACTACAGTTCCAAGATCTCTGAAGCCAAGCTCTGCCCAGATGCATATGCCCACCAATAGTGTCTCTATTTACTCCATTTCATTATGTTGGCTTGTGAGAACTCATAGGCTTTTCTAGACTAGCCTAAAGAAGTGTGGACTATGCCAGATGTTGTAACTTCTGTTTCTTCTCAAGTTATTGGGGGCACAAGGACAACTGCTGTAGAGATTTATTGGATCTGTACTGGAGCTCTTTATGTTTTTAAAAAATGTGGGCAGGTTGGTTTGCTGAGGTAATTCTCAGGATAATATCTGACCCACACTGTAGCACAGTGGGCAACACATATGTCACAGGCCTCATGCAGATTTCTTGAAGTCCAGGGCCCAAACCACCTCTGTTTCTATAGCCCCATACTACTTGGGACCACCTTGTGTGTGTGCACACGTCACTTATCAACTTATGGTGACTCCATAACACCTATTACCATTACTTTCAAAAAGCCTTTGTTTATTTCTAATGTGAAGAATTACAATTCTCTTCCAAAGTAAGCCACACAGCCTTGATTAAAAAATGTTATGTTATTAGTGCCCCTCACCCAACATGGTTGTGAACCTTTGGTCAAGATAAATTCACTCTGTGTTGTTGTTGTTGTTGTTTTAAATCCCCCAAATCCATTTTAGTTTAGAATACAGTGAGTTTCAGGAAGACAGAAATTAGCCCTGGACCCATCAAAGTTGCTCAGGTACTGTGTTATTTAACACATTTTTGTGCCTTTGGCTCTTCAGACTTTCAGCTGCTGCTTTTGAATTTAATCTTTGTCTTCCCTGGTCAACACTTTGCTTTTGAACATATGAGGCTCTGATACCATACATTATCATTATTCAGAATCTTATAGTACAATGATTCTCAAGCTTATGAAGCTTTCTTCTTTGTTTCTTTCTTCTTTGTTCCTGTTCAAGTTCTACTATTTCCTTACAATCCATATTTCTTTAATGCATTCCCTTCCTAGGTATATAATTATGTCATTAATAAAGTGCTTAATACAGTTTTAAGAAATTATTTGTTAACCACCTTACCTTGTCTCCTTTATAACCAAGACTTCCCTGTTGGCATGATAATAAAATAAATAAATAAATAAATAAATAAATAAATAAAGCTGTTTTGCCATGGGTAATTAAATGCAAATATCAAAAATATGCTAAAGAACTTTCTGTTTTAATAAGTTTAGAGTGTACAGTATTAACCACAATGGGCAAGAAGGAAATCATGAAATGCCACCATTTGAAAAACAAATTATTCTATATAAAAAAAGTATCTCCTGTTGATGGGCATGGAGAGATCTGTGTGTGTAAGGGACCATTTCTATGTAGTTAAGCCATATTCATATGCAAAACAACAAATGTATAGGTTATTCTCTCTAATGAAACATATGAGTGATGATGTTTTAGCTTTAGGACTCCCACTAGGAGCCAGATTTAAAAACATAAAGGTAGTCCCTTGACATGAATGTCTAGTCTTAACCAACTGTAGGGAGTGGTGCTCATCTCTGAAACTAAGCCAAAGAGCCAGCATTGTCCAAGGACAACTACGGTGGTCATGCGGCCAGCATGACTGCACCAAATGCTGTTACCTTCCCACCAAAGTGGTACCTATTTATCTACTTGCATTTGCATGCTTTCGAACTGCTAGCTTGGCAGAAGCCGGGACTAGTGAGGGGAGCTCACCCCATCATGCAGTACTGGGCCTTGAAATGCCAACCTTCCGATCTTACAATCTTCAGAACTGGCTTCTTTACCCCTAAGGGCCTATACAGACTGCCAGAAATAATCCAGTTGAAGACCACTTTAACTGCCCTGGCTCGGGAATCATGGGAACTGTAGTTTATTGTGGTACCAGAGCTCTCTGACAGAGAAGACTCAATGTCTCAGAAAAAACTACAGTTCCCATGATTTCCTAGCATTAAGGCAGGAGAGTTAAAGTGGCCTCAAGCTGGATTATTTCTTTTTTTTTTTAATTATTATTTTTATTATTTTCCAAAGAAAAAGACAAACAAAATTTTACATATATTCAATAAAAAGCTGGATTATTTCTGACAGTCTGTACAGGCCCTAAGTCACCACATCCCAGGTTATTATGATCATATATTAATAAATTTACCACAATACATTTGCTGAAGCCAACTGACCAGAGATTGGACAATACTTTTTATTTAATGTAATTTGTTACTCATTTTTTAAAAAGAGTTGCTTATATATAACAAGTCCATTTTACTTACTTTGGTTATATTTGTTACCCATCTGTTCTTGATTTTGGCAAATACTAACTATATTCTCTCTGTGATATAAAAGATCAGTTAATGACAACTAGAAAGCTTAGACAATCATGCTTATATAGTTGGCTCCTTCCATCCATAGGCTTGGCAACCACAGATTTGAGCATCTATGGATGGCTCCACCCCATTATCCTCAATAGTGGCATGTGCATGCGGCAGCACCAATGTGGCTGCATGCACATTGTGCCACCATTGGCAACAATGGGACTTGAAATTCAATGGATTTTGCTATCCATGGAGAGAGGGGGTCCAGAATGGAATCCCTGAGAATATGAAGAGCCAACTGTAAAACCTCACTGTGAGATTGGAGCATGTTAACCAATGGTATGAGAGAGAAGATATGTTTAAGAGCACCATTTGCAAGAAATAAAAATATAATTCATAGCATAGGCAGTCTTTTAGGAAGACAGTTAAAGGAATTATCAGGTACCTTTGGTCCTTTTTCTCCAGGCTCTCCTTTCTCAGTCTCACCCTAGAAAGGGAGGTAGAAAGAAATGAGAACATACATTTCTGATTTGAAAACACTATGCTTTGATTTTATTAAAGTGCAGGCCACAACTTACATAGCTCTTACTATGAACATATTGTCCAAGATCCAAAGAGGTGAGCAATTAATCCCACAAAGTTATAGACAGGAATATGTATATTTTCATTCTGATATGGGAATTCTTCACAAAAATGAATTCTTAAATATTTTTCCAGTCAGGGAGAGGAAAATATGTCAACTGCATTTTCCTTCAATTTTCCTTTTCTCTAATCTTAAATTTAGCTTGTCTCAGATCAAGTATTTTTCCTGTATCACGTTCTGTTCATCTGCAGTGCTGGGAATTTCTCAGGAAGTGTAGAGTACATAAAATTTTGTACTCATCTTTGTGTACTCATATATTTCTCCTATTATATGTAACTTCGCTTGTATATTTTTGTAATAAATCCTCCTAACATAATTCATTTTTAAATATTAGTTTCACTAATATGTGGTTTTTCTATGCTCTTTCTCTTAATATATACATTTTGTGTGTAATGTTTTTTGGGATAACTTCACTGCCACTTTCAGAGAAGTGTGAGTTTCATCAGTTAATGCAGATCTATATTGGTTCAGAAGACCCAAATTAGCTAAACTCTCTTTAATTTCTTCCTTATCCTTAGAATTGGGGTCATCAGATTCCTGAAAAAAACAGAACAATCTCCTAGGAACCAGAAATTTTTGAGAACTAGAACTTAAATTATGAAATTAGCATTGCTACGATTAACTGGGAAAGAAATGGGACAGCACTGAGAACATGGAAGCTAGCTCTTTAATGAGACTGCATGAGAACACTTAAGCAAAACTGTGCAGGTTGTGGGTCTCAGAGCAACTTCAAGTGGGATAAACATAGTCCATTAACAGGCACTATATTATTATTTGAAGGATGACAGGCTAGAGGTAAACATGATGTCATATCCAGGCCAACAAGCTTGTAGACTTGAAGAAGATTAGGGACCTTAGCATCTGAAGACCTCAGTTTATTGCTAAAACTCATCAGACATATCAAAGCCTGTCTAAATCTATGGATGAATATGAGGACTCCCACTGGGATTTAGGAGTGGTGTTATATTTGCCTGAAATGATTTCATGTTCTCAAAAAGGCCACCAAAAGGTTCTAATATATGGATGGGGAAAGTGTAGCTCTCCAGATGTTGTTGGACTGCAAGTCCCACGATCCCTTACAATACTAATTAGGGCAATAGGTTATTCTAGCACAACATCTAGAAGGCAATGTGCTCCCCTCCCTCTCAATCTAAGTAGATTTTGGAGATGTTTAATAGAAATTGCAGTAGCCTACTGAATTAGCTGTTTTTCACCCCTCCCAGAGCACTATGCATGATCTATCACAGCTTCCAAACTGTCTTCGAACAGGCCCTTGAACAACATTCTGCAATGTGATTTTAAAGAATATAAATCTAATTTACCTTTTCACCTTTAGGTCCTCGTTCACCTTTATCTCCTCTACTACCATGACCACCCTTGCAAAACAAACAGAGAAAAATATCATTAACAGAATATATGTACAGTGCATTCTAACAAAATCCTGGATGTCATGAAGCACCAGTGACCGAATGCTGAAACAAAAACCATATATAAGAAAACAGAGACCATGTTGTTTGAATTGCTAATCTAGTAAATGCCTTTGTCCAGCTAGTGCTAAAGGGCTTTGCTCCATGCCTACTAATCATGATGACAATATATCACCTCCAATATCAGAAGTCCTTGAATACTCATTGCTGCTGAAGAGGAGCAGCAGATGACATTGTACTTATCCCCTGTTTGTAGCCTTCCCAAATGTAGGGAACAGGATGCTGAACTAAAAATTTTGGCTTGGTCTTCTTACATTGTCGCACAGGTTCCTGTTGAACATTTTCCTCATTTTTGTATAAAATAATCTAAATACACACATTTTCAGATATTCTACTTCCCTTCCACTAAACATCTCATTTTGTTGGGGCTACATTTCAATGAGGTCTAATATCACACAGCTACAACTTAATTCCATAGAGGTGGAGCTTCCCAACTCTCTATTTAATTTAGGAAAATCTATAGCATATGTGTGAGCAGAAAGAAGCATGTATTTTCAGATCTGCTTGGAATACTTAAAATTACAACCCCTTGCCTATTCATGCTTTCTAAACATTTTAATACTGCTGCTAATAAGCATAGGCAACTGACTAACCACTATTAAAATAATAATAATAATAATAATAATAATAATAATAATAATAGAGTCATCCTAAAACACACCAAAAGCTTATGTCAAGAAGAATTATTGCTACAACTACTACTAAGTTTAGGTGGTACTACTAAGTAGTAACAACTAAAGTTTTCCTGATTCAAAAGCATGAAGCCTTCTGGAGAAATTCAGTGACCTCTGCCTAAGAAAGGGACCTGTGGCCTCACAAAGGATGGGGACATATTGGATTGCAAAGGAAGTATTTTTTTGTGTTGCAAATGGATGTTAAATTTCCTGGACTTTGAGAATCTCCCAGCAGCCACACGACCAGAAGAAGGAGGTGCAAGCTTGCGAATAATACCCCCCCTACCATCTGAACTGAGAACAGAAACAGCAAAATGCAGGTCTATGACTAACATCTTCAATTTTTATCTCCTATATGGTTTTTAACACCTTGCCTGATGAAGAAGACAGTGGCGCTTCAAAAGCTTGTAACATGTATATTGTGCATTTTGGATGGTCCAATAAAGGTATCACTGTTTGGTGGACTTTTGATGTTATTGGATTTGCTACTACAGTTGCCCCTCCCAATTCATGGGGGATCTGCTCTGGATCCCTCTGCGAAAATGGCAGCTTGCTTATATTCAAGCCCCACTGGAACTAGTGGCTCACGCACAGCCATTTTAAGTATAGCAGTTGTCCCTCCCAGCGAAGCGCAAGACCACGGACCTCAAGTCCACGAACAGGGAGGGACAACTGTACTACTATTATATAGCCCCAATCCAGCTATATGGGGGGAAATACTAAATTCCTTCTATATGTTTACACTGTATGATGCAGGTCAGAAATGTTTTATTGACAATTGCATACCACTTCAACACTTCAGAGACCTCATTACCTCACAAGCACAGAACTGGTATCTTTCCTTTTCTGAATCTAGGCAAAAAGCCCCTTGAGTAGTCCCTCCCTCTGGGTGCTACAATCCCTGGGTACTTAGGTTCACCTTTACAACTGATTGCTTCCCTCTTGCAGAAGCTGGGAAATTCCTGGCCAGTTCTACATAAAGGCCTCTTGGCTGTAGCCTCTTAGGAAGAGTGGACAGAAAATTGGCTACTATAGCCCTTGCCATTCACCTGGCAGCTGGATTGGTTTCAGGCTTCTCTGTCACCAAGTGGGTTGTTGGGCATGGACTCACTCTGCCTGGCCAGTAGACCAGTAAAATCATGCTGACTGCTTCTGATGACTTCTTTCCACTTTTCTACTCAACCTTCTAGCTAGCAAAGCTGCTTGCTGCTGCTGGACCTTTTCCCAACTGTGGCCGTTTAGCCTACTCAGACCACCATTCAGGAAAGCTGCCTCTCCTCATTTTTCTAAGATGGGTGGTCCTGCTGCTTCCTTCTTATTAGGACAGAAGGCTGGCTTATCTTTCCAGGCTCCACCATCAAGCTCTACCCAGGTGAATCCCTCCAGCTTCTTAACACTGCAACCCTAGTGTTAAGAAGCTGGAGGGATTCACTTGGGTTTCCTCAGGGGCAAATTGTACTCAGAAGGTCTAATACCCATATAAAAGGTACTCAGAAGGTCTAACACTCATATAAAAACAAAAATTCATCAGTGATACCTTTATTGGCTAACCAAAATGCACAATATACTTGTTGCCCCCATATAAATTGGCATAGATTTGCAGTCTGCTCTCTTGAAAGCAATGGCATTTTAGTTAGTTTAGATTAGCCCTTTCCACTGTTTTTTTTTTGTGGGACTTATGTGGATTGCCACCTTCACATTCAGCACAGACTCACTTGTGTCCCTTTGGGTTCCCAAGGCACTAGCATGGGAGCCACTGACTTCAGTTTAAAGATTTCAGTTTAAATTTACCAGCTAGTTTTAACTGGCAAACCTAAACATAGTGCTTTTTCTTATTTTTGTTTGTAAGTGGACAACCCCCTCTTTCTTTTCCTTTTTTTCTGGCCCCATTTTAGATTTCCATATATTGGAATTTACACCTTGGAGCTAATTTTCTCCTACAGACTATGAACAAAAGGTAGGAAGCAGGTTTTCACATCCCCAGATACTCACCCTTGGTCCTGGGGGTCCTTGTTCTCCCTTTTGACATTCACATTGCTTTCCACACTAGAGAATTAACAGAAACATCAATATCAGAATTTCACATTTCAGACTAAGGAGACACAATGTGAAGCCAACAGAGGGAATCATCCTTAGTGACTAAATTGTGACAATTGACATTTATTATTAACTGTTATAACTGCAGTTAATTATTCAAACCACATTGCAGAGAATATAAAAAAAATCAATTCAAGAAGCCACACACCTGAATATGTTTATTTTAAAAACTTCCTCAGAGAAACAGAAATAATTTCTAACTAGCAAGCTTTAAATTCCTAATGAATGTTTTACCTTAGGGTACATCCACACTAAACAGTTACACCAGTGTGGTGCCACTTTAACTACCATGGTTCCATCTTATAGAATCTCAGGATTCCACAGGATGAAATGATGGCAATTACAGTGCTATCAAATTGTTTTTACTGTGTTGTGTGAATACACCCTCAGCCTGAAAAATCTGCCTCTTGTATGAGAAGTTCTCACATTTCTTTGACAATGGAGGCAGGAAGGAGCCGTTTTCTGAAGCAACAGAAGCTGGGTATTGGTAGAAGGCTGTGTGCCATGCAGCTCACACTGTGCTCCCAATCTAGACTATTGCCTTCAGGTGTGATGTTTGAAGAAAACAAGTAATGTTGACTTTTAGTACATGGAACAGCAAAGGGCATGATCTTGTTCTTTGCTTCAAGCAGCAAATGTCTTTGGCTGGTCCTGGTCACAAAAGAAGTGGGGGGTTGCAGACTGCCAGAAATAGTGCATATTGAGTCCACTTTTAGGGTTAGGGTTAGGGTTAGGGAATCATGGCGACTGTATTTTATTGTGGCACCAGAGCTCTCTGACAGAGAAGGCTCAATGTCCCAGAAAAAAAACAATTCCTATGATTCCCTAGCACTAACCCTAACCCTAAAAGTGGACTCAATTTGCACTATTTCTGGCAGTCTGCAACCCCCCCTAAGTCATCCGGTCTGATCATCTACTTCCGCATCAGAAATAAAAACAAAGGGGGAGTCTTATCTCTGATGTAATACTAGGTTCTGGAAGCAGCTGGAATGAAGAAGTCCTCTTGTACCAAACTCTGGGGACAAGAAGGGATGCTTTTGTGGCCAGACAAAATCAGACAGTATGAAGCAACTTAATTTAAAGAGTCTGCATTTTGAAGGCAGGGAGTGATGCTTGTGATGTTTTCTGTTCTATGTGTCCATATAATTTGGCTAGCCTAGAGTACTATGCACCTTCTCTTGTAGGGTG
Organism: Phrynosoma platyrhinos; assembly: GCA_020142125.1. Lineage (NCBI taxonomy): Eukaryota > Metazoa > Chordata > Lepidosauria > Squamata > Phrynosomatidae > Phrynosoma > Phrynosoma platyrhinos. The sequence continues at coordinate 96,382,190 of CM034710.1, read as the reverse complement.
AGGGCACCATTTATGGCTCTGCCTCAGACAGCACAATACCTTGGGCTGGCCCTGGGTCTTCACTTGAAATCAGTGAAGAAGGAGCAAGACATGCACAAAAGGCCAATGCCAAATACATATAATGAGTGGCAGGCGATATGTGCAATTCAAAGTACAGCATGATCAGCTCGGGAAGCTGGCAGCTTCTGTGTGAAAGCTTTGGTGATTCCACTCTGAGGTTTTGTCCAAACTTTAAAGGAGCTATTCAAGGTGCTCCACCCTATCCCCAAAACAAGTTTAGCATCATTGACAGTTCCTTTAAAGTTTGGACTGAAATACAAAATTGATTTACCACTTGGAAGCCACCAAGAGATGGCCAGGCAGAGAAGCATGCTGGGCCCCTTTCCTGCTTGTGATTCCTCCTGAAAATTCCTTCTCCCAGCAATCCCCTCCTGCCCATACACATGCACACTTAAGGGATGTTAGTATGCCCTACACCTCTCTCATTGAATATAGGGTTGTATAATCAATATTTACTGTCAGACATGTTTTGAGAGGTCACAATGACCTGTGAAATTAACACATGTCTGAAGGATATGCATGAGACAGAACAAAAGGCGAGCACTGATGGGTTTTCCTGAGCACCTCATACACACACACACACAGCTCTTTGCATTTTCTCTTGCAATGGAGACTAAGGGAATCCCATCTCAAAGCAGTTAAAGGCCATACCCTTCACCTCACTTCACCTCACAACATGTTCTCATTCACCCTTTCTGCCTAACCACTGAGGGATCATCTCAAATCTAATCAAAGTTTTGTCACTCTGGAGCTAAAGCCATCAGCCATTTCTGAGCACTTTTGGCAAATCCTTAAGAAAGTCATCAAATAGCACACCAAACACCCTTTAAGGTTATGAAATAAGATATAAATATCTGCCCCAGCCCCTAGCCACTTTGTTCACAGAGCAGGGTTCTGTCTGTGTAAACCTCAAACGCTGTCTGAGCCACTCTCCGTTTTCTGTGACCCTCTCTTCAGGACTGATAATTATTGACCCCTTTAACTCTTGATTTCTCTCTGTCCAGCCTTTCACACCTTGCTTTCTGATAGCCTTGTACAATAGGACCTCACCATCCATGAGCTTGCCATCTTCAAATTTGAGCATCTGTGGATGGCAAGCCCTGTTGTCCCAAATGGCACTGCATGCACATGGCTGCACTAGCAGCCTCACACACACCACACTGCCATTAGGAACAATGGGACTTGAGGTCCAGCTTTTTTTTTTTTTCATATCTGTGTGGTGGTCCAGAATAGATCCCCCATGGATATGAAGGTTTGGCTGTATGGTTCTTAAGACTGCATTGGCTTTTGCATGTTTGTATGTACCCTTGCAGATTTCTAAATAAAACTCTTCTATTCACTGAAACTGGAATGCTCTCTACAGTTAGTACATAGTACATAGATGAAAAGATCCTCAAAGCTACCCTCCTCTCACAGGCTTCCCTTTGAACTATAATTTCCCCATAGTTTCAAAAAGATGCTGGCACTAGTTCTCCTCACAAACAGGGATTACTACTTAACATAATTTTTTTGTTAACTGCATTTAGGTCAACTTCAACCTATAGCTATCCCATGAATGAAAGACAACCAAGTCACTCTCTTATCAATAGCCTTGCTCAAATTTTGTTGATCAGGGCCATGACTTCTTTACTAGGTCAATCCTCCCTCCCCTTATTATTTTCTTCTTTATCAAGCATTACTATTTTTTCCAATTACTCTTATTGTTTCATGATATTCCAAGACAGGACAGCCTCAGTTTAGTCATCACTTAAACTCTAGTGGGAGAAAAATTATAGGGGAAAAGCAGGTTTTTAGATGATGATGTATGGAGCGGGAAAGAATTCAGCAGCCCAATTTCTATTGTCCATAATGCAATTTAAATTACCCCCATCCCCATAATTTATCAGAAATTGGAGTTGACTTAATTCTGAGACCAGATCTGGCCCAAGATATTTTTCTGCCTCAGACAAATCTCAAATGACATAGGCACATTTAAATTCATACTATCAAAAGGTACAATTCTAGTACTTTTAGCTGAAAAAATCTGAGTGAGAATACATCCAGATAACATCGGGAAGCCCATGGCTGCTCATTCCAGATGTAGGACAATGTAGTGTGAGAAATAGCAGAACATTATATCATAACAGAATACTACTTTGTGTACTCAAAACCTGGTTAACTTACCTGTTCATCAAATAAAGTGGCCTGTAAAATAAGAAGAAACAGAAAAGATGTCTATTAACATGCCCTTTTATTGATGGATTGGTTTGGTCAGTGATTCCCAAACTCTAGTTCTCTGGGTGTTTTGGACTTCAGCTCTCAGAATCCTCAGCCATCTTGACCAATGGCCTGAGACAGCTGAAACTAAAGTCCAAAACACCTGAAAGGGCAGAGTTTAGGAATCACTGGGTTAGGTGAAAGACAACTTGCTTTTTTTTAAAAAAATGTATTTAAACACTCTTTAAAAGGAACATGATTTTAAAAACTGATTTAAAAATTAATAGAACAATATACAGTAATAAATAAATTAGCTGTTTTTACTAAAGGAGATTGGTTAATACAGTATAATTCATTCCACATCATCTCATCTATTTCCAAAATCCAGGTTATGTGTGGTGTGATTTATATCATAAATGACATCATTCATCTACCAAAAAAGGGAGAGGTATCAGCAAGGTTGGTGGGAGATCAAGTTTTAAAAACAACAATAACAATCTAGGGGGAGAAGAAACCCAATGAGGTGTGAGGGAAACAAGCCAATGAGAACCTGAATGTGCTCAGTTTATGTTGTCATCCATTTTGGTACTCTCCCTGTTAACAGCTCCATTTTGACAGATCCAAATATGCTTGAATACTTCTGGGCCATTATGCTACCATAAACCTAGTTGGGCAACCAGTCTCTGGTACAGCCCTCTCTCACACTTTTGACGGGGTGGCTGCAAAGCTATCTACCCATCATCTAATGGGGAAGCTTCAGGCCTTGACAACTGTTGTACAATTAATTGCACAGCTATGGAATTCAGTCTAAATATGTTTGTGTATATGTCTGTTACACTAAAAGAGTATAGGGATCTACAACTCATTCACTTTGATGGCAAGTGGTTGTTCATTTGCATGTGGTAAGGCCATAGGCTAAGTTGTATCTTATTATTATAAGTATGAGTCCAGGCCCTAAGAGATCCGTGTATCTTGCATTGATTC
>CM034710.1:96351471-96361843 GCA_020142125.1 Phrynosoma platyrhinos | reverse complement strand
ATGCTTCACAATACGTATTGCATGATCATATGTATTTCGCCTGCGCAGTCATTGCGCAATGATTCCGAAAGCTCGGTTGTACTTCTCCGAAAAACTGAATGTCAAAAGATCTCAATTCGTTACGAATTAGCTCCGGGTTCTGTCAAGTTTCGGTGCAACGTCGTGTGTAAACACGGGGAAATAATATGTATTAGCTACGGATACCCTTTGGATTAGGTCTGCTTTAGACTCTGTGTGATAAGGTCCTATGTCTTGTCATCTTGGCTTCCAGGGATATTTCTGGCTTGATCTGCTCTAGGACCCATTTGGACCCAATTGTTTGTCCTTTTGGGTTTCCATGGGATCCTTAACACTCTTCTCCAGCACCACAGAGAGAATGACAAAATGCAAGCTAAAAAAGCACTCATAGAAATATAAATTCATGTTTCCTAGGATGATCCGTGGTACTTCTTTTCAACCTTCTGTCCAGGAGGAATTTCAAACTGTTGTCCATTTTGAACACAACTAAGAAGTATGAATGTATATTTATACAAGTGTTTTGAGGGGTTTTATTTGGTCATGTCCTACATTTATCTTGAATGCCCTGCATTTGGTTAGGACATCTGGTCACTCTGTTCTTAGTTGTGGTCAAAATGGAGGACATTTTGGAATTCCTCCTGGGCAGAACGTTGAAAAGGAGGATATGTCCTGAAAAAGGAGGACAGTTGGTCAACCTGTCCCCTCAAGATTGTGAAGGAATTTTGTATTTTTTAAAAGGTGGAAAAAAGTGAAGCCTGCCAAAAGGTCCATAAATTCACTTTTCCCAGGATGACCACATGTCCTAACCACAAAAGAGGACAAGGCACCACAAAATATAGGACATGCAAGAAAAACATAGGACATGACAACATATAAAAGCTCAAAACACTCCTAGAAATGTATATTCATGCTTCCTAGTGTTTATGTTTTAGTCACACTTTTTGACTTTTGTATATTTTTATGTAATTTTATACTGTTTTAAAATTATTTTAACTCTTTTAAATTTTATTGTAATATTTTGAGGTTTTTTTAAAAAATATATATCTGTGAGCCGAACTGAGTCCCTTCTGGGAGAAAGGTGGTCTTAAGAATAAATTAAATAAATACATTGGTCCTGCTAAAAATGAAGGGCACTTTGAAATTCCTCCTAAGATGGAGGACATGTCCTACAAAAAGAGGATGTCTAGTCATCCTGTCCCCTCACAATTGTGAAGGGGCTAAAAGGTCCATAAATTCACTTTTCTCAAAGTGACCAGATGTCCTACTCATAAAAGGAGGGCAGGGCACCGCAAAATGTAGGACATTCCAAGAAAAATATAGGGCATGGTAACATGTTAAAGCTAAAACAAACAAAACAAACTCATAGGACCAAAACACACTGCAGGAATAATCCAGTTTGAGACCACTTTAACTGCCTTGGCTCAGTGCTAGGGAATTCTGGGAACTATAGATTTGTGAGACATTTGGCCTTCTCTGTCAGAGAGCTCTGATGCCACAACAGACTACAGTTCCCAGGATTCCCTAGCACTGAGCCAGGGCAGTTAAAGAGCTCTCAAACTGGATTGTTTCTGCAATGTGTTTTATAGCCCACAGAAATGTAAATCCATGCTTCTTAGTCCTGCTCAAAAGGGAGGATATTTTGACATTCCTCCTGAACAGAAGGTTGTTTAAAATTTTATTGTAATGTTTTGTTTTGTTTTGTTTTTTAAAAGTTTATTTTTATCTGTGAGCCTCCCTTCTGGGAGAAAGGCAGGCATACCAATGAAATAAATAGATAAATAAATGAGTTAAAATAAATCCTGCTAAAAAAAAATGGAGAAGAAATTTTGACATTCCTCCTGGACAGAGGGTTTTTTTAAATTTTACTGTAATGATTTGTTTTATAAAATGTTTCTTTTTATCTGTGAGCCTCCCTTCTGGGAAAAAGACAGGCATGCCAATGAAATAAATACATTAGTCCTCCTGCTTTAAAAAAATAAGGAGGACATTTTTGACATTCCTCCTGGACAGAAGGTTGTTTTAAATTTTATTGTAATATTTTGTTTTGTTTTTTAAAATGTTTCTTTTTATCTGTGAGCCTCCCTTCTGAGAGAAAGGTGGGCATACCAATGAAATAAATGAATAAATAATTAGTCCTCCTGCTTTTAAAAAAAAAAATGGAGGGCAATTTTTGACATTCCACTTGGACAGAAGGCTGAAATGGAAGGCAGGTGATGGAAAAGGAGGGCCAAAACTCTGGTCAACCCTGACTTTTTTTATCACACAAAACACACTACACTACACCCTGACGGACATATTTCATTGTTGCACCGGAAGTGGAACTCTCCCCAAAGACGGAAGTAGGTGCTGTAGTGGCACTTTCACATTGAGAGCGAGAGAGCGAGAAAGGCAAGGAGAGCGGTGTTTCCTTTGCGTTCCTCCTCCTCATCCTGGTCCCGACAGAGACGTTCCGGGTGGGTTTCGCGGCCGGGGTGAGTATCTCCCGGGCCCCCCGCTTTCCAAGACGCCCCTTTCCTTTCCTGGAGGGCCGGTGGGAGCCTCTCCTTCCTCTGGGGGCTGAAAGAGGGAAGGTGGAGAGAGCCAGCGTGGCGTAGTGGTTGAGTGTTGCTGGATAAGGAGGTTCTGGTCCCCAAACTGTACTCTTTAAGGGCTTTTGGACTTCAGCTCCCAGAATCCCAGACTATTGGCCAACATGGCTGAGGCTTCTGGGAGCTGAAGTCCAAACTCTCTAATAGGGCACAGTTCAAAGATATAGGCCATGTTAGTCTGTAGAATCAGTGCGTAGAGAGATCTTGTAGCACCTTTGAAACTAACTGAAAGAAAGAAAGAAATTGGCAGCATGAGCTTTCGTAGACTTCAGTCTACATTTCTCAGGCTTAATCTGCTCCAGGACCCATTTGTTTGTCTTTTTGGCTGTCCATGGAAATGCATCTGAGGAAATGCATTTGTCTTTTTGGCTGTCCGTGCATCCGAGGAAGTAGAGTAGACTGAAATGGAAGGCAGGTGATGGAAAAGGAGGACCAAAAGTCTGGTCAACCCTGACTTTTGTCACACAAAACCCCTACACTCATGCTGCCAATTTCTTTCTTTTTTCTTTTTTTTTACTTAGGGCCTTTACAGACTGCCAGAAATAATGCAGCTTGAAGCCACTTTAACTGTCCTGGCTCAGTGCTAAGGAATCATGGGAACTGTAGTTTATTGTGGCACCAGAGCCCTCTGACAGAGAAGGTTCAATGTCCCAGAAAAAACTACAGTTCCCATGATTCCCTAGCACTGAGCCAGGACAGTTAAAGTGGCTTCAAGTTGCATTATTTCTGGCAGTCTGTAAAGGCCCTAAGTGAAAAAAAGAAATTGGCAGCATGAGTGTAGTGTGTTTTTAACTGTCCTCAAGGCAAATGGCAAACCTCCTCTGAACAAATCTTGCCAAGAAAAGCCCATGATAGGTCACACACTCTCAGGCTTAGAAACCCCTGTGATAGGTTCGCCTTAGGACAGAGTGACCAGACTTTTCCTCACAAGTCGTGAGGGACAAGTCGTGAGGGACAGGATAACCAAACAGCCTCTGTTTCCAAGACACGTTCTGCATGTCAACCTTCTGTCCATGAGGAATTTCAAAATGTCTTCCATTTTGAACATGACTAAGAAACATGAATTTGTCATTTATATTACTCTTTTAGCTTTTATTAATTCTACAAAAGCTCATGCTGCCAACTTTTTTCTTTCATTTGGTCTCAAAGGTGCTACAAATTCTCTCTATATATACATTTTTGGAAGCCACTGATATAGGAGCTGGATTAGACAGATTTATGGAGGGTATGTGTTTCCAAAGAAGTGCTACGCTGTTGAATAAAGGGAACAGCAACCAAAGGGGAATAGTGGGGAAAAGGCATTGTTCACGCCGTGGAATCTTGGTAACATCTGGTTGTGGGAAGAAAATGGATTAAAATGCTGGATTAGATCAGAAATTGAGAAAGTGCAGCCTTCCAGATGTTGCTGGACTGCAATGTCCAGCAGTCCTAGCCAGCATAGCCAGTGGTGAGGAATGCTGGGGGTTGCAGTCCAACAATATGTGCAGGGCTGCAGTTTGCCCATCTGTGGATAGAAAAACCTTTGGTCTGATCCCACACCACATCTGGAGGATGGGCCCTCTTCCATGCTTGGTGTCCTAGTAGATGCCTTATTTCACCAACCCCTGAAACTGGCCTTGTGCATAGATTGGTATTTTTCAAAGTAAATGTCCTACCAGATCTATGGGATATAGCAGAAGAGGGCTTTAGCTCAATAGTTGTTTTTTCCCTTTTCATTAAGAAGTGGAACTATGTGTAAAGGATATTTAGCAACTTTGCAGATCTCTGTTCGCCTAATTCCTTTCCTATATGAGATTTATAAATAGGCTTATTTTTGGAAGATAGGGGGAGTAGGGGGAGAGCTAATATCCAGAATATAAGAGCCAAAAGTTCCCCATCCTTGATTTAGCTACTGGTACAACTTGTGTGCTTTAGACATTGCTATTATAAAATGATTAAAATCTACATTTATATATGCAATTTTCATTAGTAAAAATCACAGAAATCCAAATGATAATATTCTGTCATGTGAATATAAAGATCTTTTTGCCTGATATTCTAAAGGCACCAGATCCCGTCTATCTTGGAAGCTAAGTAGAGTCAACTCTGGTTAGTACTTAGATGGGGGACTGCCTACAAAAATCAGGTGCTTTAGGCTATATTTCAGGGGAAGGGATGGCAAAACCACCTGTGAGTATTCCTTGCCTAAGAAAATCCCATGAAATTAATGGGGTTCCCATAAATCAACAGGCAAGTTGAGGGCACACACACACACACGAAATTACAGAAAATATACACAATAGCAAAGTATGGAAAATGTAACTGAATTAGTCTTTTCTTGTATTTATTTCCATAGAGGAGTGGAGGAAGGAGAAATCTGAATGATATTGAAATATCCTTTGACACTGAAAGCATATCTGAGGTCTTGTAACATTTTTTTTCTTTTCTTTTTAAAGAAAACAGTGTCCATATGAATGAGCACAGCCCTGTTCTTCCAACTACACTTTTAAGTACTTGTGTCCATTTGCCATAGCAGACATGAGTGGCTCCAAACCTGACATTCTTTGGGCTCCCCACCATGTGGATAGATTTGTTGTGTGTGATTCAGAACTCAGTCTCTACCACATTGAATCTGCTGTAAGTTCAGAACTCAAAGCAGGGTCACTGCGTTTATCTGAAGAAACTACTGCTACCCTATTGTCCATCAATTCAGACACTCCATATCTGAAATGTGTAGCTTGGTATCCTAAGTATGATCCTGAATGTCTTCTGGCAGTTGGGCAAGCCAATGGGCGAGTTGTGCTTACTAGCCTCGGCCAGGATCACAACTCGAAGTGCAAGGATTTGATAGGAAAAGAGTTTGTACCAAAACATGCACGTCAATGTAACACCCTAGCATGGAATCCACTAGACAGTAATTGGCTTGCTGCTGGCCTGGATAAACACCGGGCTGACTTTTCAGTGCTAATCTGGGACATCAGTAGCAAATATACTCCAGAAACTCCAATTACTACTGAGAAAGTAAAGCTGTCAGCTGGAGATACTGAAGCAGGACTGGTTGTGACCAAACCTCTTTATGAATTGGGGCAGAATGATGCTTGCCTTTCGCTTTGTTGGCTTCCACGGGATCAGAAACTTCTTTTAGCTGGAATGCACCGAAACCTGGCTATCTTTGATCTTAGGAATACAAGCCAAAAAATGTTTGTGAATACCAAGGCTGTTCAGGGTGTAACTGTTGATCCATACTTCCATGATCGTGTAGCTTCCTTCTATGAAGGTCAAGTGGCCATATGGGACCTTAGAAAATTTGAAAAGCCTGTGTTAACCCTAACAGAACAACCAAAACCTTTAACAAAAGTAGCGTGGTGTCCTACCAGAACTGGATTACTGGCTACTTTAACCAGGGATAGTAATATCATCAAGCTCTATGATATGCAGCACACTCCTACACCTATAGGGGATGAAACTGAACCTACAATCATTGAAAGAAGTGTGCAGCCTTGTGAGCACTATATTGCTTCCTTTGCATGGCATCCTACAAATCAAAACCGCATGGTAGTTGTGACTCCTAGCAGGACTATGTCTGACTTCACTGTGTTTGAAAGGATCTCTTTGGCATGGAGTCCAGTCACTTCTTTAACGTGGGCATGTGGGAGACACCTGTATGAGTGCACAGAGGAAGGGGAGGCAAGTTACTTGGAAAAAGACATTGCTACCAAAATGCGCCTAAGAGCTTTATCCAGGTATGGCCTTGACACGGAACAGGTCTGGAGAAACTATATTCTAGCTGGAAATGAAGACTCACAGCTGAAGTCTCTTTGGTACACTCTCCACTATATCCTTTAAAATAGTGTTTGGTATGCTGGGAAAGTCCTGCAAAAAGCCTTGCTACGCAGATTTTTTTAGGGATGGAAAGTTAAAATGGCATTCCCTTGCTTGCTTTGTTGCAACACATTATTTTCTGCTTCTCAAGACTATCAGGTGTTAAGGAAAGATGGCAGGTATGGGTAGCCCTAAACTACAAGCAGATAAAAGTAGCCAGGCAATCACCAGGAGTAAACAACAAAAGAAATAGTACGGGTTTGGTATGTTGACAGAAACACCCTGGTAATATTGATGTTCGCATTTGTAGTACTGAATGGCAAGGTGGAGGGATGAACTCTGTAGGGGGTTAAAAAACCCCACAGGTAATGAAATGAGAGAGGGGAATATCAAGGACATAGAGATGTGGTACAGAGTAAGATCTTTTTGCCTTTACATTCAGTAAACTTCATTTAAATTGATAGTATTGCCTGTGTGATACGTAAATGTGAATGTTATTGAAATGTGTATCTTATTATGTTCAGTTTATTACTTTACTCTGTAGGCTGCGCCAGTCGAGACAACATAATTTATTATTCAAATGAATGAAATATCCAAAGAAATAAAAAACCCAATACCACATTACAATCATTGTTCCAGAGTAGTCATGCAGAATGTTTTGAATTGTTAGGTGAAAGAGCAGGATTAATAAAGTCTATGCAAAACCAACCTGTTAACAAAAGTTAGTTAGGCTTCTGTTTCCAGGACAAAGCATTTGGTCAAAGAATATATTATCCTAGGCTCGATAAAACTGTAGTAAAGATAAAGTAAAGATAAAACTTTATGCCTGTTAAACAGACCACTCCTCAGTTTATTTTTAACCCAAACCTAGTTTTTAGTGTTAATCAGGCCTTGTAATCAATCTGAGATATAGTGTGGGTGTCAGCATTTTACGGTGGGGGGGTCCACAGGAGGGGACCTACTTATGTAAGTCTAAGCAGCTCATTGGATCCCAGCCATACTTGATTTCTTCAAGAGTTCAGGCAAGCCAAATCCAGGAGATCCAGGAATCTCTAAAACTATGAATCTAGCTGCACAGCTTTTGCCCCAGCTCATGTTAACAAGATACAGTTTCCTATATATAAAATACTTATGAAGCAGTATAACGACGATATGGATCAGAAGTGCACAGGAAATAAAGGATCCTTAGTATATGCAGGCATCAAATCTATAGTGAAAACATCTATGGGTAAGTACATGACTGATCTGGTATCTGAAAATGTGCCAAGTCTTCTTGGTTAAATGGCTTTGCCAAGCCTTTCCCTAATTTACTCTGCAAGTTTGTTGTGGGACGTGGGGGATTGAATGAGATTAATTGAGGCAGAGTTCAGTGCACATGCATCTGACTATTTAAAAAAAGAAGTTAATTTTTGTCTATTGAATTCTGTCTTTTCAGAACACATTTTCTGAACTACCACTTATTTCATATGGCACGCTGGCCAGATAAAACCCTGAGCCAACATTCTTAGTCTGTTTATACCCAGATGCCTGACAAGAAATATTTTCTTTATCAAAAATGAGTTTTTAAAGCCCACAATAGTGAGGACCCTAATAATTTTTAGTAGCTGAAAACCCACTTCAACTTCTGTTTCTAGCAGCATTTGTTCCCTTGTTAGTAATAAAAGTGTCATTTGTTGGAGTATATGCTGACTTTTTTTAAGTTACAGAATTTTATTAATAAAAGCATCAGCAGTCAGTGGTATATTCTTAGTACAATAAATACAAGGGTCTGGTGTAGTACTTGTAGTTTTGAATGTTAAAAAAGGCTTTGTTTAAATAACTGGGACCATTTTTTCTGTAGGAACAACAGAGAACCTCAGGCACAGCAGGAGTGGATCTGACAGGCAGGCAGATATTATTCAGTATCTGAGTGAAGAAAGGTCATTGGCTTTGCAGCTTTGTGGGTGGATAAAGAAAGGCACAGATTTGGATGTGGAACCCTTTCTACACTCTTTGGAACAAGAAGGAGACTGGGAGCGAGCTGCTGCTGTAGCCCTATTCAATTTGGACATCCGGCGAGCAATACAGATATTGAACAAAGGAGCTTCTTCTGGGAAAGGTATCTGTACTGATTTGATGTTCCTTTTGAAGGATGGGTTTCTTCTTGTTGCATTTTCTTTATATCTACTTAACTTTTGATTAATCATATATTAGCTTAGGCTTTAGAAAGGATTAGATTGAAGTAAGTCCTTCTACATGCAAGCAACCCCTTTAGTACATAGAAGCGCTGTTTTGTTGCACCAAATGTAAAGGATTAATTCCAGACACAAAAGAACTGAATTTTATCCACATATTATGGCACTATGCAATCTTGCTGGTAGAGCATAAAGCACTAGGGGCTTTTTGCCTTAGGGCAGGGATGGGGAGTCTCTGGCCTATGAGGGGGCCATTTGGCCCATGTGGGCTTTCCATCTGGTCTGCAAACTTTTTCTGGTCTTATCTATAATTCAGATATGAGACACTTTTTACATTAGTATTTTTACAATATTTTTAATAGTTGCACAACGGATTGGATCCAGAGAAGCCTTTGCATACTGGTTGGATCCCAAGAGTCATGAGCAGTGAACCACAATCCACTCTGCTGAAGAAAAATGGCAAATTCAACACCCATTTAGTCAGTAACTGGAATAGATAGATGGGTATCACAAGCCTGTTGCTTCACAAATGAGATCAGTGAGCAGTTAGCAGTGAAACCAGAAAACCCTCAGCACGAATATTTATTTCATGTTGTGTCAAGTCTTCTGAGCAGCTATTCTGAGCAGTAATCGCTTAGCATGAGCAAAGTGTTAATGTATGAAACAGTCCATGTAGATATTGTTCCCTTTCCGTGTACAGAAAACTTGCCTTGGCAAAAAAAAGGCTTCCTCGTGGTGTAGGAATTGTACCACTATTTTTTTATTTATATGTGTGTGCTTGGTTTTAAAACTTTTTGAAAAGTTTCTAATTTGTTGTTCTGGAAGCCGCCTTGGGCCTCATCCTTGGAGAATGATGGCAAATAAATAAATAAATAAATTCATAAGCATCAACTCAGTTTTAGAATTGATGATATTGACTTTTTTCTACTATTCATTGAGTAGCTAGCTGATAGCTCAATTGGAGAATATGGATCCTTACGTTACAAACAAAAACCCAGCTGTATTTCCAAAATGTGCTCCAGAAGTAGCCAGGTAGAATTTAAATTTGATTACTGTGCTTTTGTTTTTGCAATACAGGTGATCTAAACCTCAATGTTGTGGCTATGGCACTATCAGGCTACACAGATGAAAAGAACTCCTTGTGGAGGGAGATGTGTAGCACTCTAAGGTTACAGCTCAATAATTCATACCTGTGTGCCATGTTTGCTTTTCTGACAAGTGAATCGGGTTCTTATGATGGGGTTTTGGTAAGCTTTTTTTAATTAGTGGTATCTGCTTTGATAAAATGTATCTAGTAGCAAATCTGTAGTCCTTATGTAACCTGGGAACTTGATCTGAAAGTTCATGTGTTAGAGAACTTGGTGGTTTAGGCAACCTTCAAGAAACAACACATGGAAATGTTATTGAAATTGAAAGGAGAAAATGAGGTTTACAAACAGTGTTGAAAAGTTAAAGTTTCCTTGTATAATGTATTTAAAACATTTATGTACTGCTCTTCAATTATCCACATTTCAAGATAATTTTAATGAATTTTACAAAAATAATTAAAATAATTATAATATTACACAAAACTACAGTACTCCCCCCCCCCAAACCTCAGTAAGCTTGGTACTAATCTCAGCAAATGCTTGGCTAAGACAGTAAGCTTAAGCAGGGGCTGAAACACTGTTAGGATTGGTATTTATCATAGGGAATGTGGATGGGAACTCCAAAAGATGACTATCACAACAGAGGTACTGAGAAAGTGTTTGTTAAGGATGTGTATTTTCCCTTAGACCATGGTGTTGAAAG
>CM034710.1:96332109-96345280 GCA_020142125.1 Phrynosoma platyrhinos | reverse complement strand
CATAGGGCGGTATATAAATAAAAATTATTATTATTATTATTATTACCTGAAATATAATTAACTTACCAATAATAATAGTTACTTCTTCTTAAAAATCTACACTAGCTAATTACTTTGAGCCTGAAATGTTTGACTATCTTAAATGTTTAACTTCTAGAGTGCTTTCTTTGCCTCCCAATTATTTCATGGTAGATTTCTGCTTTCTCAGACATAGAGTTTTTTCTAACTTCAAACAACTCTTATTCTGTATTACTGTAAAAGCAAATGCTCTGAAATTTTCTGATTCATAGGAGGATCCAAATCAGATGAAAAGGTGGATCTCAGCAAGGACAAGAAATTAGCTCAATTCAACAACTGGTTTACTTGGTGTCACAACTGTAGGCATGGTGGTCATGCTGGACACATGCTTAGCTGGTTCAGGTAAGGAAACAAAGAAATTTATTGCATAAGCTATTGGGCCTTGATGGCCATATATTTTCTATCCCATCTAGAGACTTCTAAACCACAACACAACAGCAAAATACAATGTATACAAAACATACTGCTACAGTAGCACTGAGAATGGAAATCAGAGCCCTACAAATGTTCAGATGTACAGTCACCCCTCCTTTCTTACAGACTTGAGGTCTGTGGTTTTGAATATTCACGGAGGGGCGACCTCCATTAAAATCGACCTGGGGCTTGAATATTGGCAAGTCTCCGTTTTCGCAAGGGGGTCTGGAACAGATCCCCTGCGAAAACGGAGGGCCAAATGTACTAGCAAATTAAAGGACTTATTGATTGTAATAGTAGTGATTTTGATACACTGAATAGAAGATTGCTGACTTTTCAAAATATGTTAAGTTTTAATACTTTGTATTACTTTTATTGCAAAACAAAGGAAAGGCAGTCCTTAATGGGGGGGGGGGATCATGCATGGCATAACATTATCATTAAGCTGAACAGGTCATAGAAAGTCATGTTTTAAGAAGGAAAGAAAGTTATTTAGAAGCTGGTATCAATCTGTCCTTGAGTTTGATTATGTAAAAGTATAATGTAATGTTTTCTGGTACTTCTACAAATACAGTCATTAAAATTTCCCAGAATTTCAAAATGCTAGATACTAATTCTGTTAGATTCAAAGGTTAGAATACAAAAGACTGCTTCAGGCATCTCCCAACATCCTGTGTGAGACCTTTGGGAACAGTTGCTTGTTTCTCTTCTTTGAAGAGCAGACCACTGTGCCATATCACAAACAGTTGCCTTTGCTTGCCATTTGTCATGGGGAACTCTTAAAAAACACGCCCAGATTTGTATAGTCCTCTGGATCTTAGTAAGTAAAGCATAGGCCCCTGTAGAACAGGAAGATAGTGGTTTGGGGTGGGTGGGACTTTTTTGAGGTGAGAAACATGTTTCCATCACACCTAGAATAGCCTTAAAAGAGAAAATTGCATTCCTTGGAGGATTCTTAAGAGTGCAGTTCTCCCCTTGCTTGCTGAAATTTCACTCTTAGCGCACTTTAATTTTTTTTCTGAATCTCCTCCCATGGCTCTTTAAACTACAGTTGCCCCTCCGTTTTCATGGACTTGGAGTCCGCATCCCTCACCCGTTCATGGGTGGCAAATGGAGGGGGGCAAAATGGGGGGCACACTGCCATTCAAGCAAATGGGGCTTGAATATTGGCGATTTTCCATTTTCACGGGGCAAGGGGTCTGGAACAGTTCCCCCACGAAAACAGAGGGGCAACTGTATTTGATTTCTGCCGTACTGCTTTAGTTTGCACCTCTGCAGGACAAGGGTTGCTAGGATAAAATTTCTCATTTTAAATGCCAGGTGACATGTTGTGAAAGCTTAAAACATTATGTTTTGCTTAATGTTTATTTCAAAAAAGCTGTATTACTTTTTAAATTTGTTCTACTGGAAGCAGAAGTTGGTGTAGGTTCATTCTCTTTGCAAAAACAAGACCAAGAGCAGATTGTGGCATAATCCATGAACAGCTAATATCAAAAAGGTAGAATTTAAAGATAATAAAAAAAGTTTTGTGCTGTTAAGCCAAATGCAAAATGATACTATCTGTAGCCAAAAAGAAGAAGGCTCAAGGGATGATAGATGAAACTTTTCAAGCAGTTAAGGACAGACAAGAAGCAAAAACAAAAGTGGCAAAAATGAGATCAGAGTCTCAAAAGCAACCATTCAGCAACTTCTGCACAGGGAAAAGAACTACCATATAATCAGTGCAGAAAAATAGAAGATGACAACAAAAAAGGAATAGGAAATTTAAACGAAGAGTAAGAATGGTCTACAGCCAGAAGGGAAACACATTACATGACTAAGTTCAAATAAAAAGACAATGGAAACAATACTCTGAAGAACTAAATAAGAGATGAAATGATGACAGATTCAATGAATTGAAGATAAACCTACAATTTCAGAAAGTGGAAGAAATACATCTCTTAAAGAGCTGCTTTCAGCTGCACAGATTGGGAATACTCAACATATGTTCCAATCCCCAATAAAGGGGACACTAGGGATTGCAGTAACTGTAAGACCATTACATTAAATTCTCATGCAGTAATGTTCAAAAGTCTATGATAAAGACTTTTACTGGTTCAGTCTCCCTTATTCAGAATTCCGAAATATTCCAAAAGCCAATCTTTCATGGATGGCTGAGACAGTGATAGCTTTGCTTTCTGATGGTTCAATGTAGACAAACTTTGTTCCATGCACAAAATTATTTTTAAAATAAATTATCTTCAGGCAATGTGTACATTGGTCCCTTGGTATCTGCTGGGGCTTAGTTCCAGGACCACTACACAGTGAATATCAAAATCCATGGATGTTCAAGTCCTATTAAATACAATGGATAGTAAAAAAGTGTCCCTGATATAAGATGGCAAAATCAAAGTTTGCTTTTTGGAATTTATAGATTTTTTCAATATTTTCAAGCTGTGGATGCTTGAATCCATGGATAAAGAATCTCTGAATATGGAGGGCTAACTGTATAGAGCAGGGGTAGGCAATCTTTCCCCTTTAAGGGCCAAGTGACTTCAGCTCCCAGAATCCCAGGAGCTATTGGCCAACATAGCTGAGGCTTCTGGGAGCTGAAGTCCCTCGGCCCTTAAAGGGGAAAGGCTGCCTACCCTTGGTATAGAGTGTATATGAAACATAAATTAATTTTGTCTGGACTTGAGTCCAAGCTCCAAGATATCTCATTAGGTACATATATGCAAATGCAGGAATTCCAAAATCGAAAACACTTCTGGTCCCAAGCATTTGAGATAAGGAAGACTCAACATTATATATGGAGCAAGAAATACCAGATGTCCAACCTCAGTTCAGGTAAGGAAGAGGCACTAGGGGATCATATTGCAAACATACCTTAGAAAATGGAGTGCACCAAATAATTTCAGAACAAAATCATCCTATGTGTTATAGATTATAGCAAAGTCTTTGATTGTGCAGATTATGAAAAAACTATGGATCACTTTTAAAGAAATGGATGTGCCACAACATTGGATTATCCTGATGTATAAACTTATACTCAGGACAAGATGCTACTGTCGAGTCAGAATAAGGAAAAGTGGAATGGTTTCCAGTTGGCAAGGGGGTTAGCCAAGGCTGCATTTTATCTGTTTAAGTTATATGCTGAACATATCATGTATACAGTAGGATTAGACTCAGAGAAAAGGGGTACAAGAATTGGGGGAAGGAACATCAACAATGTAAGATACGCAGATGACACCATACTACTAGCAAAAAAATAGCAAAGATTTGGAATGATTACTGAAGAATGGGCGAGGGCAGGTTTTCAGTTGAACATTAAGAAAACAAAAATAATGACCAGAGATGATTGACGTAACTTTAAAGTAGGCAATGAAGGCATTGAAATAGTTCATGATTTTTGGTACTTTGATTCAGTCTTTAATCAAATTGGAGACTTCAGTCAAAAAAATCAGAAAATCAGGGACTTGGAAAGGCCGCTATGAAACTACTAGACAACATCCTCAAGTGTCAAGATATATCACTGAATACTGAAGTTAGAATTATCAGTATCATCGTATTTCCCACTTCTGTGTATAGTTGTGAAAGCTGGGCAGTGAAGAAAGCGGATAGAAAGAAAATCAGTTCATTTGTGATGTGATGCTGGAGAAGAGTTCTACAGATAATGTGGACTAACTGTACCTGGAAACCAAGATGACCAAACTGACTCATTATTTTAGGCATATCATAAGAAGGCATGACTGATTGGAAAATAATGCTTGGCAATGCAGAAGGCAGTATGAAAAGAAGACTTAATTTCCAATAAAGGAAGCCACGACTTGGCAGTCTCATTCATATGGCCCCCATAAATTGAATTCAACTTGACAGTAGTTAACAACAATAATTGTGTCTAATTGATGTTAACATTCAATTTAATCAATTAACATTTCCATATACAGTTGCCCCTCTGTTTTCACGGGGGATCCATTGCGAACACGAGCTCACAGGCGCGTGCCATGGGCCCAAGCCCTATTTTATCCCCCTCCATTTCCTGTCTATGAATAAGTGAGGGAAGGGGACTTGAAGTTCGCGAAAATGGAGGGGCAACTGTAATTATTCAGGATCAATGTGGGAGAGGATATTACATATAAAGAACACTTGGTAACTTATTACATTACACTATATGTAGGTGTATATTCTTAGGTTCATCCCCTTACTTCCGGCTAGTCTTTAGGACCAAATCAGTTTTAGTTGCATTGCATGAACGTCATACTCTAGACTTCAGGTGAGACTTGGAGAAAGATATTTCTTCTAAAATGCAGCTTGTAATATACTAAGTCTGAAGAAGTCCCATACACGTGCTAATTTATGCTAAAACAACACAGAACTCTTTTTAAAAAACTAAATTTGTATCTAGCTTAAAACGTCTCACTACTTCTCTGTATTTTGTAATTTGTATATTGTTCTGCTAATCAAATATCAAAGTGCTTTATTCTTGTTTTGCATGAAAAAAGTACGTCCAGGTTATAAATAATATGCTACTGAAATAAAATTGTGTTGTGGGTGGAAAATGTGTTAACTCTTTTTTACCAAAATATTTGCAGAGAGATTGTTTAATGCCACTTTCCTTCCCTCTCCAGGGATCATACTGAATGCCCTGTTTCTGCATGTTCATGTAAATGTATGCAGCTGGATACCACCGGGAACCTCATCCCAGCAGAGATGGTCCAACCATAAAATGTCAGAACTCAAATAAGGATTTGCAAAACTGAGGCTCCTCTAATACATTTTATCTGTTTAAGTTATATACTGAACATATCATGTGTACAGCAGGATTAGACTCCTAATTCACAACCCACATGGATACTATAGAGTAAGTCACTCATAATTTGCTTAGAATAGAAAAATAAATCATTCTGTAACATCAGCAATTTTGTGTGGTTTACATGGGCATGGGCATATCTTACTGAACTGTGTCATGTGGACTCTGTTCAGTGGGTTGTGAAGCAAGACATTTCAGAAATACTTATAGAGGTTTCATTTAAATGCAGAACACTCCGAAGAAGACTTTAAAGCATTATACTGTTTGAGATCTTAAGGCTTCCATGCAAGATAACCTAGAGTTCTACAGTGTTCTATGGACTCTATGAACTTTTGAACAAGTGTCTTGAGTTGCGCTGTCAGTTTGTTATACACAAATCACAAATGTTTATACCAGCATTTTCTTGCTCGGATATAAGGTACAATAGAGACTTTTTTTCTGCAGGATGACATTCCTAAGACAATCTTTAGGTGAATTAAGACATTGTGTAATTTGTATGAATAGTGAAGTTCTGATTTGAATGGCATGAAAAATTGAGTTTAAAAGTAGCAAATGGAAAATTAATGGACTGCACAGAGTTATATGAAATACCCAGCATTTGAAAAAGCAGGGCTAACCTATATGCCTATATTAATGTGAATTGCAAACATCCATATGATTCTGTGAAATGAGACTCACATGAAAGATTTCATTTCATTTGAAAAGGGCAGTTTGATCTGAAAAATTCAGTGTATAACATGCAGTGAAGAACAGACTGAACAGTAAAATCCATTTACAACATTTGGGTAATTTGATTTCATAATCTTCCATTGTTCTGATACTGGCTCCTCATACCAAACTTTCATGTACACCAAAATGTCCCCAAGTAGGAAGAAATTGGATTTAAAGAATTTGATCAACCAGACCTTTGGTGTACTAATTTTGCTTAAAATAATTCATTGTCCTGACTAAAGTAAACCCACTGAATCAACTGCTGATTAGGAAATCAACATGTATGAGAACGTCATTGTTTCAATGTGTCTACTCTAGTTGGGACTGGCAACTGGATTTATGTCAATGTCAGTTTCTTTACTGATAAAATCGTGCATAAAACAAGAAAAGAAACAGATAATAGCAATGTACTGACTAGTATGGTAACTGTAGTGTATGTTATTCCGTCATTTAGTATTCTGCTGTTACTTTACCAACAATCCAAAAAACATACTGAAATTTTAAATAGATAATTAGAAATTTGAACTTCTTTTGCACCTTTTCAATGCAGTTTAGTAATAATTTGGGATGTATTATGGCTGTCTGACTGACAATCTTGTATTTTTTGTTTAAAAGTAAGAGCCTGGATCCAAAGAACCATGTGCAATAATCTGTATATATACTTGGACATTCCTGTTCATTTCTCCACTACAGTCCCTGGTGCTTCTTGAGAAGTCACTTGTGGGGGATGGAACAGCACTTGAAAAATCAGAGTTTATCCTAAAACACTGCAGTGGTGAGGGGAAAAAACAAACTGGTCATGCAATCAACATGGAAGCAGCTTCCACTTCTACACAGGACACTTTGGATCCATGCCAGTTTGTAAACAGATATGGTTTTTAAAGGGAAAATGAATAATTAAAACATTTATTTTTATGTACTCAACTGTGTTGGCCTTTACTGATTGCCTCACTCAAAGGCAACTTCCAGTCAAAATTGTATTTTTATTGTTAATCTATATTGAGAGGAATACCACAGAACCCAAATTGTTATAGTTTTTGTAATACTGACAAAAGATCAGCAGACATTTCAATTTTTTCTAGAATTAATTTTAAACCATTAAGAGCAATGTATAGACTTTATTTTTATGTTCTTGCATTTGGAGTATTAAGAGCATAGATATTAACTTGGCTGTCTTCCCTTCTGTTAAAAAAAAGGGCAATATGGAAATATGAACTGTTAAGGTATAACTTGGCATTGCGTTTCTGAAATAAAAGGAGCCACATTTTGACTAAAGAAATGCCTGAGTTTACTTCAAAGTGCAACTGCACATACATGTGCCTTTTGAGGTTGTGGAATGGCCCAGATAAAAAGATTGTGTGCATGAAATTTCTGTACAAACAAACACTGTAACACTCTACATCAGCACTGAAAGGTTAAACAGCTGCATTGTAAAGGTACTGCTGGTTCAGAGTCAGTTGTCAAATATTTGGAAGGCTATATATTTCTATAATCTGAGGTGTTTGATTCACTGTTTAAATCAGCTGATTCTGTTCTTGAAACAAATAAAGTTTGAGTTGACTTGCACTTTTGGTGAAGATGGTTATTCCACCTCATTCAAGAAACAGGATAGTACAGTGACAACAGCTGATACATAGCTGATAGATGGATAAGTCCAAGTGCCTTGAATCCTTAGAATCTTGTAAATACCAGTACAAATGCTACCTCCCCCACACTTGTTCCAACACAAACCAATGCTTAGCATTTAGAGTTAAAAGTGTCATACAAAGAGCAGCAGTGATAGGATTAACTAGTTTTCAGTGACCCAAAGTCTCATCATCTCAACATTTTAATTTTTCCTAAAACAGTAATCTAGTTTCTTATTTGGGGAGTGAGGATTACTAAATTTCAGAGAGTCAAGCCTTGCCTCACATCCAATCCATTGCATTCTCATAGATAGGTACAAGTATAAAAACAACTCAAGACATTTCCAAACTTCAATTTAGCCATTTCATCCATTCAGGTTCCTGTTTTGACAGATCCCTTATCTGTTGCATGATATGTTAGAATGCATTTTTGTATCTAGTGTTCCTGTGCATGTTGTACCACTTAGAATGTCTAAGCCACTGAAGTCATCCCTCCATTATTTGGAATGGTGCAGCAATGTTTTCAAAGTGTTGTGCCTGTCATTTAGATTTTCTCTACCTATCCCCCGTTTCAAGTGGCAGTTCTTAGTAAGTATTCCTAGACAGTTGCTTAATAATTTCAACAAATATATATTCTGTCTTGTCAAACTGCTGGTCTCATGCTATTTTGTGTTTAGAATTGTGTTTTTAATGTGCATATGCAACACCTAGTAGTAATATGTTCTGGGCAGTGAACAAGTCTATCAAAGAATTCAGAACATTTTGCCCATAAATCCTCATTAAAGACTTAGGGTCAAAACAGACAGCCACAAAGGGGCAGCTTGAAGCTGCTCCTGCCCAAGACACTTCTGGACTGTGGCAAACAAACCTTGCAGTCCCAAAGGCGCCCTCTGCCACTGGCCCAAATAGGAGCAGAAAATATCCCCTCCTATTTGGGCTGCCTTAGGCCTTAGGCAGCTCTGGCGCAACCCCTGGGCAGTTTCCATGTGTTGTCAGAACGCCATGCCCCCGGAGCAGCTTGAAGCCACCCCTATCTGATCAGCTTCCAGGTGTCTTGGGGAGTGCGCCATCAAAACGCTCTCCCCCCACCAGCCACACGGAAGCCAGCTTTTCTGGCCAGTCTGTTCTGGCCCTTAACATTCAAAATCTTAAGTCTACTTCCTTCTACTCCACAAGAAGAGAAAATATTTTATAAATCCAAAATAAAGTCTAAATTATACAAACAGTAGATTCATTCCATTTCATTGTGAATAACAGGAGTAGCTTTGGGAAACTTTTAAACAAATTGCATGATTTTTATTGTGCTTTTAAGTCACTTCTCAGATTGTCCTATTGTAGATTTTAACATTTTGGTATCTTATTTAAATTGCCCACTCTTTTTAATGCAACTTTGTTCTAATAATTGGTTATTTCACTTAGTGGAGAATACCATATGGAAATTCAGTAATGGTAGAAAACACTGAAATAGACTCGTTGTTACAGCAAGATTATGGATAGACTTGACACGTGGTAAATCAAATTAGATGACAGATGTTTAACAGTATACTTTTTCATATCAATATCACTTGTAGCAGTGTTTCTTATACTAGCCTACTGTTCAAACCTCTAAAGTTTTGTCACCATTTTGTTAAGGGTTGATGGTGACTCAGCTGGGATGTTCAAAAACAATTTGATCCTCATTGGAAATCTGCCATGTTTAGACGTTTGTTCATCATGAAACAGCTATGTTTCTACAGGAATACTTCCTGCTAAATGAATTTGTTCCTTCATAACTTCTAGATACTTTCCGTATATCATTTTAAAATGAAAACAAAGCAAATTGAATAGGTTTTGTACCTTGTTATGTATCTACCCAGAAGCATCTATGTGAGTGGTAATCTGACATTAAATGCTCATCTACTGAGAAGATTTTGGCTTTTATCAGAGATGTGCATTTTTCTTCCATTACTGCTGCAACTTCATTTAGGTCCACTGGCAGAGATATAAAATCCAAATCCAGAAATGTTTGAGCCATATCATAGGCATATCAGGTTGTCCCAAGTGCATTTTAAGCCATCTTGTTTTCAAAAAATAGTTCTTTTCATTAGGTATAGAACTGACCCACTTTGTTATTATGGAAGGTATCAATTGGTACCAAAAGGGTAGTACTCAGGAAAGTCATGAATAATTTTCAGAGCTTCATTATATAGTGCAAGATCTGAAAAAGGGAACAGAAAAAGAAATTCACTAGCAGAAATAGAAATACTCTGCATCCAGGTGACACAATATTAACTACATTATGCATATAATTTTTTTTATTTTAAAAAATCAAAATAAGTCCAGCAAAGAGTTGCTTTCAACACTCTGGCTAAGGAAATTATCACACTACACTCTTAAAGTGTTGCTATTCTACTTTAACTGCTCTGACTGGCTCCTGTTGCATTTTACGGTTTGTACTGGTAGTTCAGTGAGGCCTAAGAGATCTCTGGCTGAATATTCTAAATACCCCTTTCTAAACTGCAAATCCCAGAATGCAACAAGAGGCAGCCAGAGCAATTAAAATGGAATAGCAACACTTTAAGAGTGCAGTGCAATAATCTCCTAAGTCTCTATATGAACTGTGGTAACAGAAACCCAACTGACCAAGAGTTGCAGATGTACCTGCAACAGTTCTTCCACTCAGTGCGAGAAAATCCTGGGAATTGTAATTTATTTTTGCACCAGAGTCTCTGCTAGAGAAGGCTAAATGTCTCACAAAACTACAATTACCAGAATTCCCTAGCATTGAGTCAGGGCAGTTAAAGTGGTCTCAAACTGGATTATTTATGCAGTGTGTTTTGGACCTATGAGTTGTTGTTTAGCCATATAGTGGATTTTATACATTAGAAGAACCATCTGGTCTAGCAAACATTTACTCTGTTGAATTGACATATATTTGAGAAACATATTGAACTGTGAAGCTATTGCTGTGATTACATCTTCCTCTGTAACTTGTTTCTGTAATTAAGGTACTTATTAATGAGATCATGAAGTTATTATTCTGAATTTGAAAAATGCATACAATTTAAAATTCTAAAATAATGTGCACATAGATCTTTTTTTTTACAGCAAAGCAAATATACTTCCAAAACAAGAAATTATACAAAAAATGACTTTAAAGCAAGAGACTTCTAGATCAGGAGAGTTCCACAAAGAGTTTAAAGCTTATTCAAAAGCATCCCAAAAAAAAAGCTTTTTTTTTTTTTACAGAGTTAAAAGCTTATTCAAAAGCATCCAAATTTTGGACTTGCTAGTGACAAAAGTGAGAATTAGGGAGAAAGAAAATCTGATTGTCTTTTTAAATGTTTATTTTGCCGAGCCCAGTGTTTGGTAAAAATAAACTGTTGACATTACTTGTTCAAAAGCATAGGAATCACTTAAAAAGTGTATTTTGCAAAATGGAAATGAAGTAATTTACTTACCAAATGCACTTTTATCTTCTCTGAACTGAGTGTATGTTGCACACATGATGTTTACTTGATTTGTAACTCTTCCTATTACTTCAATGACTCCAGAAATCTCTTCTTCTAGCTGCCAAAGCAGATCAAGCCATTAAATATCTCTAAGTATTTGGAGCTTTACAGTCACCTTCAGTCTCCAACCATCTACTTTCTTACAGTTGTGTAGTCCATTTTATGCCCAAATACAACTGCTATTGTAAATCAACATCATTAATGTCTCATTTGCAGAAAGACTGGCTGAAATTGCCTCTTGTAATGTCTTTTTTGTGCTTAACACCTGGCTACAAAACTTTTTAAGATCTGCTGTTTTATGCTTCTTTTAGTGCTTATTTTAAGGATAAGTGCAGAACATATTTCTAACTGGGCACAATAGCATGGAAAAGACCACCTATTCTTTCTTGCTGAAACACAGCTAAAGATCACCACATGGATTCCCTCAGGTAACAGATCAAAACCTATTGCTTGACAAAGCTTCTGACAGAAGCCATGTACATATTATTTCATTTAGTTAGTTAGTTAGTTAATTTATAACCTTCATCTTTCTCCCTAGAAGGGATCTAAAGCAACTCATAATATAGATTAAAACAAAATTCTATTTAAAAGTGAATACTGCAAACAATTTAAAAAGCAGTTAAATAATATTTAGAACAGCTAAAAAGGCTGTTAAAACATAATAATGACAATGATACAAACAAAACATGCCTGTTAAAAGACCTTCCACAATGGTCAGTTAACACCCAATAGCCTGGAAAAACAGAATGGTCTTTGCCTGCTGGCAGAAAGAGTAGAGAGGGGGCCAACCTAGCTTTCCATGGGAGGGAATTCCGTCGCTTGGGAGGAAAAACTGAGAAAGTTCTCTTGTGACCTCTCCCAATATGCCTGTGAGGATGGTGGGAGTGAAAGAAAGGTCTACCCCAAGGACATTAAATGTCAAGGCAGGCTCAAATCATGTCACTCCACTCCAGCCCATCCAATTCCTAGTTTAGTGACACTACATATCTTTATTACTCTGTAAAATGCCATGTAAGCTGTTAGTGCTACTGAAGTTAATATGGGTGGCAGTAAATTCAGATGTATGGCTTGGAGTGCGTAACAGGCAATCCATATGTAAATGCACTAAATGAGAAAGGGTACTGATAGAGTGAACATGAAGACATTGCTCAGCAACAATAAAATGTTCCTGCTGCAGCCCACAAGTGAATGTATTTGTCTTATTAAGGCAGTGACTGTTGCCCAATCTTTGTATGACAGTTCCACAATTGGTCACTTATTTCTTTATGTCAGGGCTCAGATCCTGAATCTGTTGTCTCATAAACCGATCAACTAGACAAATAAAACAAAGTCTGGTCATTATAGTCTACTTCCAAAATTAACATCTAGATGCTTAACACCCCATCTTAAAAAGTCTTAAGAGTAAGGAATAGATGACCTCTCAAAGGAAACTCGGACTTACAGGTGTATTCAGTTCAACAGTTGCTGTTTTTCCTTCTCCATCAGACAGAAAGAAGTATTTTCCAGATGGATGGATCTACAAAAAATTTTAAACATTTCACTTTCAATATACTCTTATTCTCTACAGAGAACACTCAGGGTTGTTGTTGTCTTTGAACACAACACAGGCATTCTGTTTAACATAATTGATCTAAAGGTATTTCTCACAGTTTACCTAATCTTGAAAAATGAATAATATGTTCATCATCAAGTACCTAAGGAGTTAGCACTACATCAGCAACAGTAATATGTTATGGAACAAGTTCTGAAGGGCCCCATTAGCAGACCTGAAAAACAAGCAAGGCCAAGTGCAAGAAAAGAATTGCTTTAATTCCCCCCCTGCCCCTGCCACACAAGGCTGACACATTTATACAGTACTTTTTATTTGTCTCCTATTGAAAAAGGTATGGCAAGCTGATTAACTGCTACACTAGAAATATATTTAGTCTTTGTATATTCAAAGAAGGGGAATTCAAATATTTCAACAAACAGGAGCAGAAGTAACATCACGAATAAGAACCATTTATCAGCTGTCACACCCAAAGTGGCAGCTTTATACAAGAAATACAATTAAAGACCCCTTG
>CM034710.1:96314071-96332009 GCA_020142125.1 Phrynosoma platyrhinos | reverse complement strand
CCCCGCAGCCTCTTGACCTTTACCTTCTCCAGCCGCCCCACGAAACAAACGGGCTTCCCTATGTGCTGCGCCAGCTGACTGGCGGCGACGCGAACCCGGGGCCCGCCTAAGATATCCGCCATTTCAGAACCAAGAACAGCCAGACTTCTCCTTCACGGTCCAAATTGGCGGGAAAGGGCGACTTCCGCCCTCCTCCGGCGCCGTGCGACGGTAACCACGGCAACTACGGAAACATCCAACCGCCGACGTCCTCGACTGAGGGCTCCGACGTAAGCCCGCCTCCGCTGCCTTACGTCATTTCCGAGCTGAGAGTTCGACTGGTAGGAACCGCGCTCGCTTGCGCGCACAAGCGCTATCGGAGACTGCGCATGCGCACCGTCGAAGAAGCCGTTCCCTGGGTTCAGCCTCCCGGATGTGTTTCTGTTGAACCAGGAAGTGAAAGTCTTCTGTGGTTGTAGTGGTGGAAAAAGAAAAGCAGCTGGCGGCGGCGGGTTTTCGTTGGAGAGATCTCATGTAAGTACGTGTTTAGCCGGGGCGGGAAGGGTAAACGGAGAACGGGACTTCTTGTTGCTTCTGCGTGAAGGCTACGTCCGCACTGCAAAATTAATACAGTTTGAGACCGCTTTAATTGCCCTGGCTCAATGCTAGGGAATCCTGGGAACTGTAGTTTGCCGTGGCACCAGAGCTCTCTGACAGAGAAGGCTCAATGTCTCACAAAACTATTAATCCCAGAATTAAATAAATAAATAAACTGTATTTTTATACCCCGCCTTTTGACAGGGCAATCAAGGCGGCTTACATTAAAATAACCCTACCATAAGACATAATAAAACAAGTTAACCCCCCCCTTAAAAAAGAATTAAATCAAATGCCTTGCTAAAACTGATGTTCAAGCACCAGTAAAGAAAATCTAAGAAACATAAAATATGAAAGAGGGAGAGACATCAATTATGTAGAGACTGTGCTACTCTGGGAAGCTCCATAGCATTGAACCCTAGATTATTTCTGCAGTGTGGATGCAGCCGTAATATTTCGGAAGGAATGAGTAGCCTCATTTAAGCAGAGTCTGAGGCTGAGAGCGCTACTCGTCTGCCTTCAGGTTACCTGTCGTCTTTTTTTTAAGCCTTATTTTTATTAGGAATAGATTTAGGTGCAAAACACACTGCAGAAATAATCCACTTTGAGACGGCTTTAACTGCCCTGGCTCAATGCTAGGGAATCCTGGGAATTGTAGTTTGTTGTGGCACTAGAACAGGGGTAGGCAACCTTTCCCCTTTAAGGGCCGAGGAACTTCAGCTCCCAGAATCCCAGGAGCTATTGGCCAACGTGGGACTATTGGCCAACATGGCTGAGGCTTCTGGGAGCTGAAGTCCCTCGGCCCTTAAAGGGGACAGGTTGCCTACCCCTGCACTAGAGCTTTCTGATAAATCAAGAACTATGTCTCACAAAATTACAAATCTCAGAATTTCTTAGCATTGAGCTAGGGCAGTTAAAGCGGTCTCAAACTGGATTATTTCTGCAGTGTTTTTGGCAAGGAATACTCTTGGTTTTGCTAGTGCCTTCCTCTGGACTATGGCCTACAGTATCTGGGATTTTTTTGGCAGCCTCTCTTCCAAATACTAACCTTGGCTGACCCTAGGTAGCTTCCAAGATCAAGTGCCTTTACTTAGGTTGCTGCTACACTACAGAATTAATGCAGCTTGATGCCGCTTTAACTGCTATGGCTGCATCCTGTGGAATCCTGGGATTTGTAGTTTGTTCTGGCACCAGAGCTCTCTGAGAGAGAAGGGTAAGTATCTCACCGAACTACATATCCCAGAATCCTGTACCATTGGGCCATAGCAGTTAAAGCTGTATCCAACTGTTTTAATTCTACAATGTATGGGCAGCCTAAGGCATAAGAAAAGTTTCACATTCAAGAACGAAATCTAAAATTAAGCTTTCAGTTAGAGTATAAAACATATAAAGACTGTTTTACTTGAATAAAAGTTTTTATTTGTTAGTATTTGGATAATCTATGAAACTAACCATGGGGCTGCAGCCCATACAGCAACCCCACATCTGTTCTTTTATTCATGTTCAGGAAAGGACATCACCACATGAGACGTCATCACATCTCATGGGAATAAATCAAGAACTATACCAAAACTGGGATAAATCTTAATGAATCTACTCAAATGGTATCTAGTTCATTAATACTGATGACAGTTGAGCAATAATAGTATTTAAACATACTGTAGGAGGCTTAATTAATATAAACTGGGGGCCCTTGGTTTCTGCTGGGATTTGGTTCCAGAACGCCCCCATAGATACCAAAATCCATGTTCAAGTCCCATTCAATACAATGGCAAAGTAAAATAGTGTCCCTTAAATAAAATGGCAAAATCAAGGTTTGCTTTTTGGATCTTTTAAAAAATATACATTTTCAAATCATGGATGATTGAATCAGTGGAAGCAGAATCTGGGGCCAACTGTTATTCAGCTTCTGATGGCATTCTGGAAGTCTTTCAGTGGAACAAAATACAGCTGACATAATATTTGCCAGAAGGGGGACCTTTTTATCTGTCTGAAAATTATTCAAATGTTATCTCTGTTGATATGAGTGCATGCGCCCTGAGGCTACTGAGGTCAGGTGGCTGGGATTATCCATTTGCATATGGAACTCCTTGCCTAAGATGTAATAACCTTTCCTTGTTATTCTTCATATTGGGTGGAACTCTTGTGGAGTGAGAGAAAGGAAAAGGAGGGAAGGCCTGCTTTTATTACACTAGAACAGTGATTCCCAAACTTTGGTCCTTCAGATGTTTAGGACTTCAACTCCCAGAAGCCCCAGCTAGCTTGGCCAATAGTGAGTAATTTTGGGGCCTGAAGATCAAAACATCTGGAGGAGCAAAGTTTGGGAATCACTGCCCTAAAACCAGACATGATCTTACTTGAGAGTCCTGAGGGAAAAAACAGTAGTTCTCTAGAAAATATTTCCTTTGTGTCTAAAATGTAGTTCTAGAGTCCACCTAGTGCCTTCATGTCTGAGGTAAGATTTAAAATAGAGGCTACTCAGGGGTGAAACAGACAGGCAAAATAAAGTGGTTTTCATCTACTTTGAAGGTGGGGCGATTAGACGGTGCACGTCTCAAAGGAGTCTGGAAACCAGACCGAAGCCATGTTCTGGAGCTAAAAATCAGAGCAAAAAGAGGCAGGGATAGTCCAATTCAAGAAGAATATGCACAGCTTCGCTACTGCATATAAACACCCTGGCGTGAGTGTTGGTCTGCAGCAAAATAAAAAGAAATATATAAGTGTGACAACTCCAGTGGATGAAATCACAATGTACACAAATAAGACAGTCCAAAAGAGGAGCATGGGGTGAAGGGTCTTGTAGTGGTGAGGCCTCCATGATTGTGCTTTGCCAATGTATCACTCGCACACCAATGCACTGATGCCCTGTACCAGCGGAAGATCACACATCTGCCCATATGGCCAATCAAAGGGGCAGCCATCCAGTGCTATAGCTTCTGGGTGGACATGGGAGGTACTTGGAGGTTGCAGGTGGTGTGTTTGTGTGACTGTGTGCATTTATCGAAGGGAGGCAAAGAAAAATATTGCCCAACAGCATGGCTTGACACCATGCTATGTAGTCAGGCAGTGTGTATTTGGCTTACTTTGGGAGTGGGGCATGCAGGCAGTGGGGTTTCAACCTACTTTTAGAAAAAACAGGTTCAAGCCACTTTTTCCTGCACATCTCTTCTGACCCCAGTTTGCTATTCTTAGTTACCTCTAACCAGTTTTCTTTCCCTTTCTTCCCTAGGGGCTGCATAGACTGCCAGCCTCCCCAGCAGTTGTTCCTGAAAGTCCACTTCTGGTTTTGAAAATGTTGCACAGTGCGGGGGGGGGGGCTATTTTAAATTAGAACTGTCACTCCTGGAGGTTTCTGTGAGAGTAATGGGCGAAACAAACCATCTTGAAGGGATGGCATCAAGATGCCCCAAGAAAGCTGGAGTCATGGCAACCACACGCCATGGCCCCAGTCCGCCTTTTTGCTGGCATAAAAAGAAGTGGCAAATTGCTGCTCCTTTTTGCATTGGCAAAAAGCTGGCTTTTCCTAACCCGCTGCGGCTTCCCGGCACTCCTCTGGCATGCGACATCTAAACACTGCACTGATGGAGCTCTGGGAAGCCAACCTACATGGGTCAGCCGTGTAAAGCTGGTGGCCACACCTCCAGGCACCAGGAAGCCAGCTTTTATGCTGGTTTGTTTTGCCCCTGCGTTCACTTTGGGGGACTGGGATCAAAAAAGGATAGTCTAGAGCAGGGGTAGGCAACCTTTTTGAGCCAGGGGCCGGGTTGCTGTCCCTCAGACAATTGGGGGGCCGAAGCACCAAAAATAAAAAAATAAAATAAAAAAATAAAAATAAAAATTATTTTTTTAAAAAATTAAAATTTAAAAAATATGCATGCACACTCTCATTCCCAGAAAAACCATGGCAAACCCCCTGTGGAGATTTTGCCAAGAAAACCCCAAGAACAAGTAATAACAACAATAATCAATATCATTATGGCGGGCAGCCTACCCCGGTCTAGAGAGCTTGTAGTGAGTGAAGGCTGCAAAAACAGGCTTTGGGGACCCACATACCAGCCCAGGGTCTCACTTGTCCTACCCGTACCCTACTTTTTTTATGTGTGTTTTATTCTTTCCTATTGTTTTTATGTTTGTGGGATACCTGTACCCTCTAGAGATTTCTAGTTTATCACCAGTTAATTATCTAGAACAGTGGTGGTGAACCTCTGGCATGTGTGCCAGAGATGGCAGTCAGAGCCTTCTCTGTGGCCATGCATGCCATCACCCCAGCATAGAGTTCACCAGGGTTCATTACTAGAAAGCCAGAGGGATGAGGCACTTTGCAATAAATAAGTGGGTTTGGGGTTGCAGTTTGGGCACTCGGTCTCTAAAAGGTTTGCCATTGGTGATGTAGAATCTTGATAATATACATTTGTGCTGTATCAGGCATTATGCAAAAGGGTATATTTGTTTCCTCTTGCAGTGGAGAGAACACATCTAAAGTTGTTGTAACTTCTTAGATTAAAAGTGACCGATTCATCTTAACATCTGCTGTCCAGTTGATGAAGGCTGCATCCTCACTGCAGAACAGAGCTGTGATGCTATCAGAACAGAGCTGTGATGCTACAACAAACTACAGTTCCCACAGTTCGATAGCATTGAGCCATGACCATTAAAGTGGTGTCAAATCGGATTATTTCTGCAATGCAGATGCAGCCTAAGGGACTCTTTTAAGATTATTTGTATTGCTTTTAGTCAGTTAATTAAAAATCTTGAACATCAGAAAAAAATTATCTACAAGATCAGAAAAAGAGTAGATGCAGAATACACAATTTATGTGGGAAGAATAAATATGTGAGCTGTTAATTATAAAATTAGTTGTAGCATTAGGTGGATGTATTAATGTTTAAGCCAATGCAGGTATTACCGCACCTTGGTAACCCCCTGTAATGAAGATGTAATGTGCATTAATCAGTTGCATGAGTATATATAACAGTATATGAGTTAAATGCAATAACTATCTTTTTAACTAAAACAAGGGTTCCCAACCCCAAGGGCTACAAGATGAAATTTCAGGGGGTGCAACAAAGTGGCACGGGAATTAGCAAGGAACAGAAAAAGCATAAAGAATTTGGAGCTGGTAGAAAACAAGAGGTCGTGAAATTAAGGGCCACTATGCATAAGCAAGACACATAAAATATATATAATTAGTCTTGCCCTGATAATGTAGGGTCATAGTTTAAATAAATAAAGAGGCAAAACAAGTAACTAGGTCATTCCGTGACAGAGTGGCAGCGTGTAAATGTAGGTTGGTAGATAGTCTTACAAAACTTAAACATTAGCTTTTCAGGTTAAGTGCATCAAATATAAAGTTCTATTCATCATAAAAGGTTACTGAAAATAATCTATTGATTGTAAATTAATTTTATTTAAAATGCTAGTGTGAATTTTGTGAAGCATAAAAGCTTCTACCCCAATTAGAGAAACAATCTTCATGTAACCAAGTGATATGTTTACTAAAATGTTTTGTTGAGGAAGAAGGTAACATTATCTTATGTAAATCTTCTCTGTGCTTTAGTAACCTTTTCCAGATGCTCAAGCATGAGAATCAGGCAGCTGTGCTTGCTTTTACAGAAGCATGTACAACTTCTTTAAATGATAGTTTTGAACAACTAGTAGATCTCTCTAATGTTCGTTGTTTGCCTCTTTCCTTTTAAAAAATTGTTTGCTCATATTTATGTTGGTAATTGTCAGAGCTGCACAGCTTAATTTATTTCAGTATAACCAGATTTATTCCCCTGCTTTTCCCTCCCAGACTTACATTTCAAAAAGATGTTAAGCTTCTTCCGAAAAAATCAGGATCCCAAGAAGGTACCAGTGACAGAAAGAGAAGCAGATGGATTCGTTCTTCTGGGTAAGTAAAGCTAAACCAGTACAAAAATCATATATTTTAAATATTATTTTGGGGGATATTTTACAGTTACACATTTTCAAAAAAAATATGCAGAGATAGGTTTCTCATATCAGGCTGTAGAATTATCTCCTTGTCTTAGAGCAGGGGTAGGCAACCTAAGGCCCGGGGGCCGGATGCGGCCCCCCAAGGCCTTTGGACCGGCCCAAGGCTGGTCCTGCCGCCGCCGCCGCCACCTGCCATGATGATATTGATTATTGTTGTTATTACTTGTTCTTGGGGTTTTCTTGGTAAAATCTCCACAAGGATTTTGCCATGACTTTTCTAGGGCTGAGAGAGTGTGCATGCATTTTTTTTAATTTTAAATTTTTTTAAATATTTATTTATTTATTTATTTTTGGTGCTTCGGCCCCCCAATTGTCTGAGGGACAGCAGCCCGGCCCCCGGCTCAAAAAGGTTGCCTACCCCTGTCTTAGAGTATACAGGCCAGTAGTTTTCTGTTTAAAGCAAATGTAGTATACACAGGATTAGGAAATTGCCTTATACTAGGTCAGTCTGTCTGTCTGGCCCAGTATTGTTTTTATTTATTTATTTATTTATTTGGAGTATTTTATACCCTGTTCTTCAGCTACCAAGGCTCTCAGAGCAGCTTACAAATTGTTAATTAGATGGGTTCCCTGCCCTCAGGCTTACAATCTAAAAAGACATGACACAAAAGGAGAAGGGAATTGCTGTGGGGAAGGGGATCAGGTCCTACAGTTCTTCTCTTCCTCTGAGGCTGGGAACATGGCAGATGGACTGAAGGGAGGGCTCTCCTTAATCTAGGCTATTTAATCTACTCTTAACTGTCAGAACTCTCTTCCATTACTTGCTATCTGATCCTTTTAACTTGAAATTATGGGGATTGATCCTAGGATCTTTTGTATGTAAAACATGTACTTTGTTACTGAATTATTTCACTCTTCTGTTGTTCTACATAGAGGATTATTGAAGTAATGCTGTTTCTGTGAAGTTACTCAGTGTATGCTTTGGCTGAAGCATAGACTTTTTTTTAATGCACATAATTAGAGGAAAAGTTGTGACACAGTAGTGATTCCCCCCCCCCCCCGGTGGATGACAACTGAACTATTGACTCAGGAGAATCGAGTGCAGTTAGAAAAGATAGGGTCTGGACAGTATGTCTTCCAATTTATGCGTGAATAAACAGCTTTGTTGCTTCTCTCTCTACATTAGTTCCCCGGAGAACAGCAGCCTTATTCTTAAGTAGACGTGAATGTAAGATTTGTCATCTATCAAGTTAAAAAGTTCTCATAATTCTTCCCATGAGGGTTTGTGAGCTATGTCATACCCCAAATTCTCTGTGGGTTTTCCTTCTTGAGAGAGTGAGAGTGGAATCTATTCTAATCATGTTCCTGGGGGAATTAAGTAGTAGTGTTCTTGCTATGTGTTGTTTTTCAGTTGAAGTTGCTTAGTGCCAAAGCCTGTGTGCTAAAGTATATGTACTCTCATGCTTCCCACTTGGTACACACTGTAGTCATAAGTCCTTGATAGGAAACTTTTCAGAGCTATTTGTCAGGAAAAGAGAAAAGCCATAAAGCTTCACGTAATGTTGAAGCATAGCACAATACATGCTATCTTTTTCAATAATTATCTATGTCTGACATTAATATCTGCTGTTTTGATTAGTTATGTTTGAAAACTACAGGTCTATGCTAATATGTTGAGTATAATGTATTTTCTAATTTATTTAAGGTTTAGCTTAAACTGTTTTCTTTCATTTTATTTTCCAAGGGAGTGATGAATGTAATATATAATTGTATGTTAACAAGCAGAATTAGGACTAGGCTATATGAGATTGCATTGCCTTGTGTAAATTGTCACAAAATTCTCCTGGGCATGTAGAGAAATGTATGTATAAGTCTGGATACTTTTATTCACGTTTATGTAGCAGCTAGTGTAATTAGGATAATTATTTTGGTTTCTATCTTGGGTACTTCCAGAGACATCTGGGATGACATGGGAGTTCCTAAAGTTTTTGGAAAAATCCACCTGACAAGCTCTGAGAGACACTATAGCTTTGGTCTGGAATGGTGTCATGTCATAGTCTTCAAAGTGGGATAATATTCTTAGAAGTGCTACAGAGCAGAACCTGATGCTACATAAAACTTTTTGTTCCAAAACTGATTAGTGCATTATGTAAACTAGAATACAAGATCAAATCCATTGCTGCTTCTCGCCTCTATAAAACACAGAATGATCAGATTTTCCAGTTTTTAAAATTGTACCCCGCTATGCAAAAATTCTTTTATTGGATAATTGATGCAAGGAGTACATGTTAGCATAAACAGGAGTATCATAATTGTATGCAAGCGTTTTGAATAGCTTACTATAGTTTTAAAAGTGTAGCTCTATAATAAGATGCTAACACCTTATTAATATGCATGTGAACCTGGAGATAGACACCCTAACATTGGGTAAAGACATATTATTTTCTTGCCATTCCTCTATAACAACTCAGAAGCATGTGCAGATTTGCTTCTTTCCGCCATTTGGTCTGCAAAACCTCCTTTCGGTTTGGAGGGTAAGTTAAGCTTAAAGATGGTGGCTGACTGAGGTTATCCTACAAATTTTATTGCTGAATAGGAGTTTGAATAGCACCTGGGTCTTTCCAGTAATAGTCAGGAGCAG
This sequence comes from Phrynosoma platyrhinos, assembly GCA_020142125.1. NCBI lineage: Eukaryota > Metazoa > Chordata > Lepidosauria > Squamata > Phrynosomatidae > Phrynosoma > Phrynosoma platyrhinos. The sequence continues at coordinate 96,322,855 of CM034710.1, read as the reverse complement.
GCCATAGAACTGTGCATATCTTTGACCCCTGCTGCCTCTTCTCTGGTACAGTATATGAATTATTACCACTAGCTTTATAGTTTTGTTAAAAGATCATAGTGGTACTTACCAGGATTCCTTCTTAACTAGAGTTTAAAGATTACCAACAAACTAGTAAGTAAGGAACCTAGTTTTTGATATACTCGTATTATGATGTCTTCATAGTGGAATATAAGCCTGTATATAAACTTCCCAGACTAAATCCAGACTTGAGATTTATCAAGGTTGCTGTTATCATATGCAGAGGTAAAATACTGCTGTATAAACAAACTGAGGTTGAATATATATCATTCAAAATCTTAGTAAATAACATGACACACATTGGGTTAAAATGCTTTGTAGAGATAATGGTGACTTTTCAAGAATGAAGCAATAGAAATTATGGATTTTTTGCCCTTCTTATTGCCTTTTCAGTGGGCCAGGTTGCTGCACTTTCTCTTTGTTGAAAAAATATGCAGTACAACTGGTTCTTCTCAGCATACATTTCCTGAGAAGTACTCTTTTATTTAGGAATATTTAGTAAAATGTCCCACTTAATGACTTGATATATGTAGGTCAATTTGGCACTTCTTAATAGAGATCATAATTTACATTACAGTTACATTATATAGTGAAGGGCTGTTTGGATTTCTTGTTGTTACCTGCTCTGTGAATAATGGGGTTAAAAGTTCCCCGTGTCTGATTACTATAGTTTGAATTCAATGGGCAAGGAAGATGATGGAGACTAGAAAAACAAACCTCTCCAGTGTCACTGATTTCTAGTCACATAGGAGATAATTGCTACGCTTTCATTCAGTGCAGAATCAAAGTAATCCTCCTGGGTGCTGGTTTTATACAAAAACAAAGTGCAGTGTGCTTTTGTATCATTAGATGGCATCTTTCTTCATGCTCATATGCTTCTTAACTTATTAATTAGCACACAACCTACTTCTCCTACTGTAGATTTCAAGTTTTTTTTAATCTGTCCAAAGTTCATATAAAAAGCAAATGAAATTACTTTTTCAAATACTTAAAAGTTTGAAATAATGGAACAAAAAAGCCAGTTTGTTATAAGCCAGCATGTTAGTGTTTCTTTCCAAAACAAGAGTGATAAAGAATCTTGAGACAGTTGCATAACACAAAAGAGTGAATTTACATATGTTAAAAAAAGAAAATAACAGTGCGATCAAACCATGTATTAATACTATTGAAGAGTGTCTGTGTTGGCTGTCTCCAAGAGTAGCTTTGTTTTGGCTAAATAAAAGCATATCTAATACAGATTAACAAAATTAGGTTACAGAATAACAGGACTTCATATAATGGTTTGTATTAATTAAGTGTGCTCTTTACGAATAAAACATGATAAACACTACTTTTCTGCACTTCATATAGTATTGGATCTGAACATTAGTAACACAATTGTTTGCCTCCTAGCAGTTTTGTTTATAGGTTCATTGTTGTATTAGTTATATTATTACATAGTTCATAATTGTATAAATAGAGTCTGTAGCCATTAGGAAATGACATTTGGTGTATTTGGATCACACAGTTGCTGTAGCAGTTTTAGTTGTAAACTCTATGCCAACTGAAGTAGAGTTAGGCATGTAAAACTACACTACTCTATATTATACAGCAGTAGGTGATAAGCTTTTATATATGTTGATGCAAAACTGTAATAGGACTCCATATAATCAAGGCCTTGAGAATGGAATTCTTTGAACAATGTTCTTCAGATCATACAAACACTATGCATACTATGTAAAAGCTGTGTAGACCATATGACAAATTCTGCAATGCATATTGTGGTAGTGTCTTTGTTAGGCCAAACAAAAAGGCACAGAAATCTCTGTGTAAACATTCAAAACTACAGGACTCTTAATTAGTAGATATGTTTTTAAAAGGAGGCAATAAAAAAGGGGATGGGGAAATAACAATCTGAAGTCATGTAGTCTGTATGTGTATTGAGCTGTTGTAGGAGGAATGGTTGGCAGAGTGTCAAATTAGGTTAATCAGGTTACAAAATAATGCCCCCTTGATTTACTGGGAACAGGAAAGTTAATAAAACAAAAACAATAAACTTTGGTTCTCCATTTTGAAAATACCTAGCCTCTGAAAACTCTTCTCTGTCCAGTGTGAAGCTCACAGGCCTGTTTGATGGAGTTCTTTAGATAGTCACTATATTGCCAGGGATGGAGATTAATTTAGGCACTGGATCAGGTAAAATACATGGCTTACCCAATAACCATGTTGGAGCTGATCATGATCATAGATCAGAATCCTTCAGTGAAATAACCAGTAACTTGAAAAACCCAAGAGGTACAGCTTTTCTTTGAAAATCTTTTAAGTCAGGTGGCTCAGGGCAAATGGAAGCTTTGCAGTTGCAGCCCACTTCTGCATGGTCAAATCCAAACTCTTTGCCAAGTTGACAAATCTTCAGTAATTGATGCAGAGCTTCTGGTTATGGAAGAGGAAGCCGTGTGCCTCTTGGGCTATGGCCATGGCACAGAGCTGCATCCTTTGGTCTTTGATGGAGCTGGATTCATAGACATTGGTGGTGGAATGAGAGCTCTGATTGATGCCTCTGGAGACATCCCCCCACATTCCAGACTACCTGTCAGTATTCCTCAGGACCATCTATATTTCTAGCCAACTTGCTGTTTCTTGAGACTGTGGTTTATGCTTAGTATGTCACAAGCCACAGCCCACCCGATGAGCTGTGTGCTTACAACTAGTTTTGAGCATGCAGTTCACTTTGTACTCCTTCCCAGCACTTCTCAGCATGAAGGAGAGTTCATTGAGAGGTGATCTTACTCTCCAGCAATGCATCCCTCCACCTTTTGACCCAAGGTGATTAGATTTAAGGCAGGGAGTATGCATCTGCAGTGTAGGCTATGTCAGAAGTGATAGGGTAAGAATGGAGTACTTTCTCGATATTAGAAGTACTGGAGATAAAGAAGGAGAAGGAGAGCTGCTGAGAAAAGAAAAGAAGTGGCAATGCAAGGGCAGTCTTATGAAGGTCTAGATAAAGAGAGAGAGAAAGGAAGTCACACTGGGGCTCCTTTCACCCAGTTTCAAGCTGAGGAGTATCAGGTCCACGTGATCCTTGAAGAGCCCTTCTGAGTGTTGATTTATTATTATTATTATTATTATTATTAATTTTTACCCCACCCTTCTGTTAAAAACAATTGGGGCGGCTTACAGCAATTAAAAATTACATCAATGCAATCTAAAAGCCCCAACCCCCCACCCTCCCCATAAAAACGTATTAAACTAACATTGGATGGAAGGGACTTCAAGCATACCTTTAGAAGCTCCTATCTATGCAGTTTAGCACTGTATCAAATGAAGACCCTGCTGTTTTACAGTGGATCCTCAGTGACCACATATCAGTTACAAAAGCCTCTGAAAATGTTTGGGTCCCTTCTTCAATTTTAACTATTTGACCTGTGTTCGTGATAACACTGTAGTTAAATTCAGAAGTGTTAAAAAGTATATTTAATAAATTCTTTTAAAATATCCGTTTGTTTTGCCATTTAGCTTTGAATTATTAACTGCCCTTGAGTCGACCTCAACTCATGGAGATGGTGTTGATAAGACTTTTCCAAGAATCTCTGTCCACCACAGATCCTGCAGGCTCAGGGTCATGTCTTCTCTGAGTCCATCCATGTGGTCTCTCTCTTTCTGCTTCCTTGTGCCTTACCTAGCATTATTGCTTTTTCAGTGATTCATGCCTTCTCATGATGTACCCAAAATAGGACAGCCTTAATTTAATCATTCTGACTTCCAGGGATAATTTGGACTTGATCTGTTCAAGAACTCGTTTGTTGTCTTGGCTGTCCACAGTATCTTCAGCACTGTTCTCCAGCACCACATCTGAGAAGAGTTTATTTTCCTTCTGTCGGCTTTCTCCGCAGTCTAGCTCTCACATCTGTACATGGTGATGGGGAATGCAATGGCTTTGATGATCCTCACTTTAGTGTTCATAGTTATATATTTGCTCTTTGTGATCTTGTCCATTTCTTACATAGCTATGTTTTCCAATTCTAGCCTTCCAGTTTCTTGATTGCAGCCTCTGTTCTGATTAATTAATACATACATAAAAATGCACATTTAATGTTTGCTTAGAATGCTACGGTAGTTACAGAAATAATGTGAAACTATGTCTTACTGAGCAAGCTACAGGCTTGTGTTCCTCTCCCTTTTTTTGTACCTGCAAAGAGATTGAAAGCATTTGTGTTTAAACTGAGTTTTAAAACTAGAGTCCCTCATGGATGCCCTAGTTAGGATTTGATAGTGTTAAATACAATCATAGGGATGCACATTTGACCAGACAAATTGTATCTGTATACAGATTAATCTCATACTAATAAAGATGTTTTTTAAAAACTAAGGAACACCGTCACATAAAATCTTTAAATTTTTCATGGTTAATTTAAAATTTAAAAGTAGCTTTATTTTTCTCTTTGTATTGGAGACCTGATTGTTGTTCCTTCAAGTTGTTTCCAAATTATGGCAACCCAAAGGTGGACCTATCAAAAGTTTGTCTTCGCAAAATTTTGACGGAGGGTGTTTGCCCTGACCTTCCTCTATGGCTGAGAGATTGTAATTTGCTCAAGGCCACCAGTGGGCTTCTGTGGCCAAACAGAAATGCAAACCCTGGTCTCAGTGTCATAGTCAAGTGCTCAAACCACTGCACCAGTAAGGGGAGATATATGTTATAAAAGGGTAATGTGAAAAGGGTGGTTACTCTGTTGCCTCTTATGAAATTACTATAGTAACATAGAATCATATAGGGATCACTTCAGTATTGCAGTCAGTTTTACTCTACAACAGGGACAGGCAACCTTTTTGAGACCTGGGCCGGTCTCCCGTAGCCCAGGTCTCGGCTGGGCCAAGGGGGGGGGGTGGCGGCAGCTGCCACGGCGCATGTCACGGCCGCCATTTTGGAAGTCCAAATCACGGGCGTGATGCGTTTGCGCATGCGCAAGAGTACTGCGCATGCGCAAACACATCGCGACTGCCATTTTGATTTCCAAAATGGCGATCGCAGCGAGCACGGCTGCAGAGTGGCAAAAACGCGCTCCAACGGCGGCGGCGGCAACCTTCGGCCTGGCCCAGTAAGTCCGGGGCCCGGGGCCTTAACCGGCCCCTGGGCCGTAGGTTGCCGGTCCCTGTTCTACAAAGTGCACTATCCAAATGCCTTCACATAATTGGTCCTTGTAGAAGGATATGAATTATCTGTTATTTTAATGCAGTCACCTTCAGCTTCAGAGTCATAACTAAAGCTATACTGACAGTTGAGTATGTTCTTCTGAGAAGTGACCCATCTTTGGCATGACAAAGGTTTCAGGAACACAGAGAGCAAACACTTCAGGTCACTGCCATCTGAACTAACGGTATGTTCTGAGATTAATTTTTATAAATTTTTAACACAGACAATCTAATTTGCAATTACAATTACTTTCAAAGATAAAGAAACGGGAGAAGGGAAAGAAGAGAAAAACGCCAAAAAGGAAGAAGAAAAAGGAGGGAAGAAAGAAAAAGAAAAGGGAAAAAAAGGAGGAAAAAGGCATACAACTAATACACAGTAGGGCTCTGAACTATGACCCAATCCTGACTATAATGGAAAGAAAAATAAGAAAGATAAAATATATATTCTGTCATTTCAGATCCAATTAAATAGTTCTACAAATATTACTAATTATCATAGCTACAGATTATTACATTGTTAGATTTCATATTGTTCAAAAAGTCCATAAACTGTTTTCAGTCTTTCACAAAGTCTTCAATTGGTTTATCCTTTAGAACTCATGTTAATTTGGCCATTTCCACTAATTTAGCAACCTTAACAATCCATTCATCCATCACTGGTGCTTCATTCTGTTTCCAAATTTGAGCAAATAATATTCTTGCTGCTGCTGCTGTCATATATTTAAAAAGTGATCCATATTTACTGTCCAGTTCTATATTCATAATGCCCAACAAAAACATTTCTGATAACATTATTTATTTATTTATTTATTTGGAGTATTTATACCCCACTCTTCAGCCAAAAGGCTATCAGAGCAGCTTACAAATGGTTAATTAGAAATTTCCCTGCCCTCAGGCTTACAATCTAAAAAGACAAAACACAAAAGAAGAAGGGAATGGTGGTGGAGAAGGGGAATATTTCCAGCAGATCTTCTCACCCTCTCAAGCCTGGATCAAAGCAGATGGGCTGGAGGAAGGGCTTTCTTCTTACTGTGGCTAGGCCTGACAGAGCTAGCCTGCCTTCTCTCCCTTGATGATGGTGGATAGAGGAAGGGTCTTCTTCTTTTTCAGGCTTGGCCCGATGGAGTTGGCCTGCCTTTCTCTCCCTCTTGATGATAATCTAATCTAGCTTTAAAATTATTTTGAATTAATATATAAAAGACCAGTAAATTGTTGCCTCCTTACAAATCCACCATATAGGAAAAAGGGTCACTCCTTATCTTGACACACCCAGCATTATTTGAAACATTCTCAACAGCTTATTTGAGTTTTGATACCATCCATACATCATCTTATTCTTTTAAATTACTACACCTAACTGATCATGAAAAATTATGGACAGCTCTTAAAGAAATGGGTGTGCCACAACATTTGATTGTCCTGATGTGTACCCAGGACAAGAGGCTACTATGAGGAGATAATACAGTTGTCCCTCCCGATTTGTGGACTTCAAGTCCGTGGTCCCTCTCTTCACAGGAGGAACAGGCAGGAAGGGACATAACAGTGGTGTGCAAGCGTGCATGCCATTATTTTCAATGGGGCTCGAATATTTGCGAGCCGCCATTTTCGCAGGTTGGTATCCAGAATGGATCCCCATGAATTGGGAGGGGCTACTGTACAAAGAAACAGAATATTTTCCAATTGGCAAGGGGGTTTAGGCAAGACTGCATTTTATCACCCTGTCCGTTTAACTTGTTTGCCAAAAATAACCACAAAGTAAGATTATACTTGGAGCAAGGAGGCATGAAAATTGGAGGAGCATCAACAATTTAAGATATGCAGATGACACCATACTACTAGCAGAAAATAGCAAAGAGTTGGAATGATTACTGAAGAAAGTGCAATGGTTTACTGTTGAACTTTAAGAAAACAATGACCACAGATGATTTACATAACTTTAAAGCAGACAATGAAGACATTTAAATAGTTCAAGATTTTTCATACCTTGCCTCAATCATTAATCAACATTGAGACTTCAGTTAAGAAATGAGAAGAAGACTAGGACTTGGAAGAGCAGCTATGAAAAAAACTAGGTAAGATCCTGAAGTGTCAAGATATATCATTGAATGCTAAAATTTGGATTATCCAAGCCATTGCATTTCCCATTTCTGTGTATGGTTATGAAAACTGGACAGTGAAGAAAGCTGATAGGAAGAAAATCATTTGAGATGTTCTGGAGAAGGGTTCTGCAGATACTGTGGCCTGCTAAAAAGACAAATAAATGGATCCTAGAGCAAATAAAGCTTTACATCTCCCTAAAAGCCAAGATGAATAAACTAAGGCTGTTGTACTTTGGCCATGTCATGAAAAGACACAACTCACTAGAAAAGACGATGATGCTTATCAAAATAGAAGCCAGTCAGAAAAGAAAAAGATCACATTCCAGATGGATAGGTTCAATCAAAGAAGCCACAGCCCTGACTCTTCAACAGCTGATCAGGGCAGTTGATGATAGGGTGACTTGGAGGTCTCTGATTCACAGGAACACCATAAATTGAAGTTGACTTGTTCTATATTCTTAGTCTTCAGTGTGATGTGGAAAACCACTAAGGGACTTATACAAACCATTTCTGATATGGCATGGACAAATCTCCTGTCCAAAAAAAAAAAAAAAAAAACCAGTTTAAAAAAACTCTCACAGGTCATGTCCAAGCCCTTGGGCATGCCTAAAGTCATTCATTGGATCACAGCCAATATGTCTAGCAAGAAGTAAGACATTGTTGCCAAGTATGATTAAGTTCAAAACAAGTGATGATAAAGGGAGACTAAAATATATAGGTGATGTGTTTTGTAGTTATGCTTTTATTATGGATTGTATATTTTTAAATTTGTAAGCCGCCCTGATTGGCGTACCACTGGGCGGGATATAAATAAATTTTATTATTATTATTATTACATATAAAAATTACCAGTAACAGAAAAAGAGAGAATAATTAAAATTGGTTCATTAATGTTTGTTCCCACCAGCCAGCCCACAAAATCCTTGGTAGTGCTATACATGATACAAATCAGGGGTAGGCAACCTGTCCCCTTTAAGGGCTGAGGGACTTCAGCTCCCAGAAGCCTCAGCCATGTTGGCCAATAGCTCCTGGGATTCTGGGAGCTGAAGTCCCTCAGCCCTTAAAGGGGACAGGTTGCCTACCCCTGATATAAATAATAATAATAAAATTTTATTTATATCCCGCCCCTCTGAGCACAATTGGGGTGGCTAACAACAATAAAAATACATAGTATAAAATCCTAGACCAATACCCATCCCCGCTTTTAAAAAGTATTAAACTAAACACAATTAAAACATTTGAATAACATAAAATTAAATAAAACCAAATTATCTAAACAAAAAATGGCAACAGCGGAAATGACAAAACGGAAACAAAACAGCAGAAAAGCAAAGGTGGTCGCAGCAATAAATTTGAAGAGGGCAGGATAAAGCAGAATAAGACAAAATAAAGGGGTTCTAGAGGCCGAGAATCTAATCTGGAAAGGCCTGCCGGAAGAGATCCATCTTAACAGCCT
>CM034710.1:96288038-96299868 GCA_020142125.1 Phrynosoma platyrhinos | reverse complement strand
GTCAAAGTGGTCTCAAGATGGATTATTTCTGGCAGTCTGTTCAGGCCCTACTGGCATGTTTGGACTACACTTTCTAAAGGATTTTAATATTTCTGAGCTTTGTGTTTATTAGAAAATTAAGGATAATAGGAGTGGAAAAAAATCTGGCCCCCAATCTCTTTTGTTCAAAAAAATATATACAGTATGACTAAATATGACCCAACATCTAGAGCAGTGATTCCTAAACTTTGTTCCTCCAGGTGTTTTGGACTTCAGCTCCCAGAACCCGAGACAGCTTGGCCAACAATCACGAATTCTGGAAGCTGAAGTCCAAAACATCTGGAGGACCAAGTTTGGGAACCACTGCTCTAGAGCAGGGGTAGGCAACCTTTTTGAGCCGGAGGCCGGGTTGCTGTCCCTCAGACAATTTGGGGGCTGAAGCACCAAAAATAAATAAATAAATAGATAATTTTTTTTAAAATTTAAAAATTTTAAAAATTTAAAAATATATGCATGCACACTCTGTCAGCCCCAGAAAAACCATGGCAAAACCACTGTGGAGATTTTGCCAAGAAAACCCCAAGAACAAGTAATAACAACAATAATCAATATCATCATGGCGGGCGGGGGGGCGGCGGCGGCGGCAGGACCAGCTTGGGGCCGGTCCAAAGGCCTCAGTGGGCCTCATCTGGCCCCCGGGCCTTAGGTTGCCTACCCCTGCTCTAGAGTATAATGTTCCACTTTACTTCTTGGCTAACTTTAACTTTACTCTTTGTTGTTGTGTGCCTTCAAGTTGTTCTAGACCTATAGTGACCCTAAGGCCTTCAAGTCACTCTGTTATCAGCAGCCCTGCCCAGATCTTGCAGATTCAGGACCATAGCTTCCTTGATTGAGCCTGTCCACATGTAATGCAGTCTTGCTTGTTTGTTGGTTGTTGTTGTTGTGTGCCTTCAGATGCTTTCTGACTTATGGCAACCCTGAGGTAAACTTATCATGGGCTTTTCTTGGCAAGATTTGTTCAGAAGGAGTTTGCCTTTCCTTTCCTCTGAGGTTGAGAGAATGTGATTTGCCCAAGGTCACCCAGTGAGTTTCCATGGCTGAGCAGAAATTAAAACCCTATTCTCCAGAGTCTAACGCTCAAGCCGCTACACTACACTGGCTCTTCTGGGCCTATAACAAGGTCACAGGATCCAACATAACTTTGGTTGCACCGCCACAGGATCCAACATAACTTTGCTGATGTATATTTATGCTGCAATAAAAGTATATAGCAGGAGTGGGGAAGTGGACCCAGGGGCTAATGTTCTGTTTCTCAGATCTTCTAGAGGCCTCATAGAGTGTCAAAAATGTTGATAAGCAAAAGTCTTGAAAACAGACATTTCTCATGTTAATGCAGGGGAAGCTTCAACCTATTTAAAAGGTGAATTGCCACCCCTGGAATCTGAAGAGATCAAAGACTTCAACAGACTAAAACTGACTTGAGGAAGACACACTTTGCACACTCCTGGGTTATAAGATCTTGGCCACAGTTGCTGTCTTATAAGTTACATAGTTTCTGTTTTGTCTTCTAATGGTGTATCAGGCATCCAGCCAGGGAATTGCAGAAAGTTTAAATCATGACCAAAATATATAACATTTCAGTGTGTGTGTGTGTGTGTGTGTGTGTGTGTGTGTGAAATTATGCTTTCCAAAGAAAAGAAAAAGCTTATGGCACTGCTGTGGGTTTCTTATTTCATCCCCACAGTATTTAACTTCATTAGCCAGAAGCCCCAGTGTGTGTCAGGAAATCAAGAACTTCGTCTAGGAACCTTTAATTCCAAAGTTGGGACTTACCTTGCTACCCAGAATTGTATCTGTTCAATTTTCTGTATGTACAGTATGGTGGTGTATTAGCTGCTGTGATTGGTGCATGGTACAAGACTTCTAGATTGTCCGGATCAGAAGGTGCAACAAAGTATACGTTCTTGCTTGATGAAGTACAGTAATATATCGAAACAATTGCATTCCAGTTTATATCGTAGCTCTAAATCTTGGAAATGATTCCATGGATCCTGTGTTATTAATTGCTATACCCTGCCTTTCTTCCAAGGAAATCAAGGTTATATAACTCATCCTCCTTCTCACTATTATCATCACCATAACTCTATGAAATAGGTCAGACTGTAAGGAAAACATAAATTGCCCAAGGCCACATAATGATCTTCATGACCAAATGGGGGTTTTAACCTAGATTTCCTGTCTTGATCCAGTATTTTCTACAGTCTAGTAATAAGTCCTAGTCTAGAATGCAAAACAGCCTTCTTGTATAATTCAAGGTACTGAAACCCACTGTCCTGTGGCTGTGATCTAGTGAGTTTAATTGGCCAGAAAGTATTTGAAACTGTTTTTCCTCTATAGCTGTATTGTTGTGCGGAATCCTCTACAAATGTGAATCACACTTCCTATTGCAAATATGGAGTCACCCCTCCTACTTAATTAATACTTGCCCCTCTAGCTCAGTCAGTGCCCTTAGGTTTCTCATTGTAGGTTTGTACTATTGAATTATAAAAATACAATGTTTACCGTGTTATGATGAGAATGTTGCTGAAGGGGAAAAATGCTTGCTTATGTGGATAATTGTTTATCGCTTGATGAAATGAAGCTTATTTATGAGTCCTGGGTTTATAAAGTAAAATATGCATACCCTAGTTAAAAACTGTGATGTAGCACTTGTACAGGAAATATCTAAATATGTTTTGAATGGTCTACATTTTTAGCAGTGGTGCAAGGGAGGTAATAGCACTTGTACAGGAAATGTCTAAATATGTTTTGAATGGTCTAAATTTTATCAGTGGTGCAAGGGAGGTAAATAAAGGAAAGGATGAAGTAGAATCAGCATGCCTAATGTAGAATGTCACATTCTCCAGACATACTACTGTAAATTACATGCTTGAGCTAAAAGTATTGAGAATGTGCAACATTTTTATAACCTTGACTTTTTGCAATTCAGTTTTGTTGTGATACGCATTTTGGAACCAGCTTGGCAAGTTAACAAAATTGATAAGGTACTGTTAGGCAGCCCTGTACGTCCATACTTAGTAGTGCTAGAATTGGCATGACATCTTGAGGTTGACAGATGCTGCCCTTGCTCTTGTCACATATACTGTTTGTCCAAAGAAGGGTATGGGAAAAGCTTAGTTAATTGCTGCAGTTGCGAAGTAAACGTTAACCTACATTGATAAGATCTTCTGTACAGAACACAGCCTTACATTGTTATGCATATGGTATTTTGTAGTTTTTGCTCATCATCATTGACTTTAATCTCCTTGTTTTTAATTCATTTTATGTGGAGTTCTTTTGTTATGCATATGTCCATCTAAATGAATTCAGTATACCAATGAGAAATGTTTCGCCAAAATCCAAAGGCCCAGGAAAGTGGAATTAAAACAAAACAAGAGAACCTTTGAATGTCCAAAACAAGTCCACACTGGGTCTGAAAATGTCCAAAAAGTCATAGGCATCATGGAGATTCACTAAACCCTAGTGAATGTTCAGTGGCATTATCAAATGATCTGGTCTTGGCTCCCCTCATGAGGACTTACTCATCTCTCTTGGAGCAGGTTAGGACTTTTTCTCCTGTGTCAGAAATGTTGTGGATATGTTCGGGAGGGGGAGTGATCATATGAAATTGGTTTAGTAGTTAATTTTGTCTGTACTGTACTAACAATTTTGACTTCCAAAGACTCAGACTCTTCCCATCACTTGATACCTGAAGTCTGTTTTAACTGGAGTTGCCAGTTTTTGAACCTGGATTATTCTTGCAAAGACAATGTTCGGCCATTAAACTATGTGTCTTCCTTGTCAAGTCTCCAGGGCTTTGAACTTAGTACAGATTAATCTCCAATGTCCAGCAGGCATACATTTAATTAATCAGTTTTTACAGATTAATTTTGGATCAAACAGGTAAGTTTGCCTATCTCTGCCTCTGTGCAATATCACAGACTGATATTGTCCTCCATTTCAGTTCTCCTATCTTGCAGAACTAGAGGGAGGAGGAGAGCTTTTGCAAGAAACGCGTTGGGGCACTGAGCTAATAAAGCTATTCATTCTGTCTTGGCCATTTTGTTAGAAGTCCATTGATTTCAGTGCAGTTTTGTGCCAGCTATGTGCTAAGGTTTTCCTGCGGTTGCAACATTTTCACAACTTTGCAGTCTGGTTCTGTATTTTAAAGAAAGTTAAAGTAACATTCATATTTGTTGATAGGATTTAAATATAATAATACAACCCGAATTCAGAGAAACTTAATTAGCCTTGATAAAATATAAGATGTTAACTTTATGAAGTTGTTCTTTCTGTTATGGGGCTGTGTTAAATTTTCATTTATAGGATATACTATCTGAAATTTGATTTATATCAAAGAATAACTTTCCTGCATTATAATTTTCTTTCATGGCAGTCCTTCTTCAAGTCATTCTCCTGAGGGGAAAAAAAAAAGTTTAATATGCAAAGGAGATATTATTACTAATCATTTGTGATGCACACTGCAACTCATGGTATACTACTTAAAGGATATAGAAAAAGCAATGTTTGTCTTCCTAGCATATTTGAGATTTGCACAGACTGAACTGGAAAAAGTTAATGAGAGCCATCTGATGTTTTAAGAACCATAGGACTGAACCAGTAGTTATAGTTACCCGTTCTCCCTCTCTCCCTCCCTCTCCCCCCCCCCCCTTACTTTCCATTGAGCTTCCTTTCAACTGTTTTTACAAACTGAAATCTTGCTAGGGAAGAAGGAAATACATGCAATTGTGTTGCTATAACTACATAATTTCCTTGTATTGCAACAAAGAAGTAAATGCAATGGAGGAAGAAAGAGTATAACATTAAAAAGGAGATAGTGTTGCTTCATTAATCGAACAGTTTTTAAAAGTGACAGGGACAAATCAGCTAGAAAGAAGAAAATTGGAGCAGAGAGCAGAAATTTACTTTAAAATGCAATATTGGTAATTGCAGCCTATGTACAACTCTGGGTTAATGGCAATCTCAGGATTATGAACCTATCTAGCTGATAGATTTTACACCAGACTTAAGCATATGTAGAAACATTTGGTCTGGAGTTAAAATTTTGTAAATTCTTAAACACTGCTCCTATAAGCATTATAAAACAGTCTTTGATAGTCTGATGGCACTTCCAAGTCATTGGAAAGAGCAAATATGGCACTGTCTCAGCTTTGACATGGCCAGTTTCACTATTAATGGTGATTGTATACTGAATAAATCTGCTTATAGAATTTAGTAGGTTAAGAATGTACAAATGGAAACAAATGTTTCCATTAAACCGGCCCTCCATCCTAAGAAATAGAACCTGGTCCAAGACTCACTTTGGATATATATTCTTTTGAGGTACGTTGCCACCTACAATATATAACACCTGGATATGTAGAAGGGTGTGTTTAAAGCTTTAATGCAGGGGTGGGAAACATTTGCTCCATGCGTCACTTGCAACCCCTCAGGAGACTTCTTTTTGCATGTCCTTGGGCCTTACCCCTACACACCTCTATTCTCTCTTTTTTTGCCCTTCTGTGGTCAGTCACTGTTCCTGGAGGCCTCCAGAAGTAGTGGATCACACAACCCTCTAAAACTCCTGAAACCTTTCAAATGAATCAGAAGGTTGTGGACAGAACTTACTCTTGTTTGCAATTTTCAGCTTTAAAATGATACAGGACTACCTACTGCAGGAATGAAAACTAGCCTTTGCATATACCCACATCAGTTTAAATGAGTACAGAAGGTTAAGCACTCTTTTCAAAGCTCCCTTTAAAGTTCTCAGAACCCAGGTCAGTCTGTTTGTCTGACAGTCTTGCATATTAAAGACCCAAGAAGTAGCCATTTGCTTTTAAAATAAGATACAATTAGTTATCAAAACGTTAATTAATGCACAGAAGCTGCTTGTAGCTGGGTGAAGGAAGGGATGAGAACCACTTGTAATAGTGAGCTCTACTTTTCTTTCTTTCTTTTTAAATCATTAATGATTTCTTAGATATGAACTACAGTACATCAGATGCTGTTTCAAGGCTGATATGTTCAACCTTATTTAGCTAAATGCATTTTCCAAAGATGTAGCACCCAGCAACTTAGCAGAGGGAGCAATATCTTCCACACATTGAGATCTATGCACTGAAAAACAACATTTAGTGAAACAATACATTGCAATGAGTAATAATTAGGGTGGCTATAGTTTTAAGAACAAAAGCTTAACCTCTTGTTTGGTGAAGAGTCAGAGCAGCATTTCTGTAAATCATTCATCAGTACTTGCAATGCTACTGCATAAAAGAGTAACTTCCATTATTGACACTTTGGCATTTCTTCAGATTTACTGAACTTGTTTCACTTACATGAAAGACAAATGCACAAATGAACAGAAAAATATATAAAATTATCTGGTTTTTTTCTTGCTCTTTTTAAAAAGTATAAATATTTAAAATACATTTTCCTTCACATGCTGCATTACTATAGATCATTATTTAAAATCTTATGTTTGTGCCACAATTATACTACAAACAGGTGTTTCAGGGGTGTTATTTAGCAAACAATGGGGATTTGATTATGCTTTACTCCAGGGGTAGGCAACCTTTTTGAGCTGGGAGCCGGTCCCTCAAAGTTGTCCCTTCCGGTGGGCTTGGGGGGGGGGGAATGGTGGTGCGCGTGTGCGCACGCAACCCCTGCCACCGCGTGCTGCCGCCGCGTGCACTACCACTGTGACGCATTTGTGCATACGCAGGAGTCGCGGCCACCACTTTGGAAAACAAAATGGCGGTTGCGACACGCGCAGCCGCAGGGCGACCCAAACGCACAGCAGCAGTGGCAGGCGGCAGCGGCGGGAGCTGGTAAGCGGGGGTCCACGGGCCGGAATCGGCCCGCAGGGCGTAGGCTGCCGACCACCGCTTTACTCAGTTGAACAAGAGCAGCATGCCTACTAGTACATTTTCTGTTGCTAGACAAAGAGTCGGTGTATCCTTGATACGTTCCAGTACAGATAGTTACAGGCTGCATCCATACTGCATAAATAATCTAGTTTAACACTACTTTAACGGTCAAGGCTCTTTGAGCACAAAACTCTTTTTCTTTAGGCTGTCTGACCCTGCTTAATAAGAAATGCCCTATATGGATTCATTGTCTGGAGAAGCATCAGATCTTCAGTCTCCAAAAATAATGTTGTTTTTCTTAATTCCTCACAATAAAATAACATTCTTGATGGAAGCTGAGTACAGGAAAGGCAAACAAATATAGTGAACTGCTTGAGAGGAAAGACCCTTGTAAGCTGATTTAAGATTTGCTGACAGAGGAATGAGTCATTTACATGCATATTGGGACTTCTTAAAATAACTCTTTATCTTTTCATATCACTGGCTGCTTAAAATGATGGCTCTGTGCAGATTTTTTTAAAATACAAAGAGCTATTTATTTAATACTAGTGGCAATAAAACTAGTGGACTTGTTCAGTGATCAGAGAAAGTATTCAGTTTATTACTCAGGAATACTAAGTTGAGCCCAGCATTAGTTTTAGCTAGAATAGATCCCTTGGAATCAATGGAACTTGAATTACTTAAGACTAACACATTTCATTGTTTTTATCTCAAGCAGTTCTAATCTTGGATTTAACCTAGTATTACTGCAAGAACTAGCTTGACATGAAATACTATCATGACTTGTATTAATGATTTTGCAACTACTACACTGTGTGAAAAGGCTAGTGTAAGAAAATTCATAGTTCATTTTCCTACTCTTTTGTTTCCTTAGACAAATTCTGAAAACCGATCAAAATTGGCAGGCACTGAAGTGGGCACAGAAAAAAATCAGAATGTGGAAAGCAGTTCTTCTATGCTGGAACTTCTCAGTGATGTACCTTTCACTCTTGCGCCACATGTACTGGCAGTACAAGATACCTGCAACGACCTCTCTAGACATTTGCTCTCTTGTGATGTCAATGACAATCTAACAAGATTTTGGTATGATTTTACACTGGAAAATTCAGTGTTGTGTGAGTCGTAGTTGAATCACTTAAACATGCACTGTGATCACTTGAAGTAATATGTGCAGATGTTACGTGTTAAATAATCCTCTTTCTCTGTGCTGTATCATCAGAATAATATATAGTTAAAGATTAACATTTTCCATCCTTTTGTGATGTGCTTTACAATGTTGTGAAGTACCTAAACTGGCAACTCTTTTACAATAAACTGGCTATAATTTGAACTCCTTTAAAGCAATCTGACAGTGATTATCTTGCATTTTAAAAAGGCTATCCAATTAGTTGCGTTAGTTTATAGCAACCTTTCTCAAACTTTTTACCCAAGAGGAATCCTTCAAATAATTGTGCAGCCTCAGAGAATCCCTGCATAAAAAATATTGCATCTATAGCTCAAAAAATGTTTTTGGCCAAGATTGTATATCACAGTCTGATTTTCAGAACATTACAAATCCATAGCAACATTGCAAACATACAATGAAACGCTGCTAGTAAATTGTGAAGATGTGTATCTGGCTACCAACACGAATGTTCCAATGCGCATTAGATACACATCAGGGGCTCTTGTTGTGTCTTGGCACTTCCTAGCTGGTAGAGTGCTCCATTGCGCCTTAGTGTGTATTGTTTATCAGCCCCTGATGCATTAGTCACTCCACTACCAACCATTGTGCAACAGACAGACACATACATGTTGTAATATCACGACAGTTCTTAGGTGAATATGGACATTATGAAATGACTTGATTCAGTTTTGTGCACATGTAAGAGCATTTGCAAAGACATAACTCCCAAGCAAAATGCTTGCCTTCTTTTATTTATTTATTTTTAGTCATTATCTTTCACAGAACCCCTGGCAATCCCTTGCAGAATGCTAGAGTTCCAAGTTGCTTAAGAAACCCTAGCTTAGAGCTTACATTTTTAGAAGGAGAGATATCACATATTACATTAGTCTCACTTGCACTTTAATTTTATAAATTGGCAGTGTATATGTGATGGTGAATAAATTGGTAATTTTTGTTTAAAAAGCCTTGAAATATTGTTAACAGAGTAATGTTGAAGAATAATCTGCTCCTCCATATACAATTGATTTTTTTACATCTGCAGTGCAATATGTGTTTGCCATGTTACTTCCTCCAGTTTTGGGGTTTTCAGACAGTGTTTCATGGAGACTTAAGCAGTTTTTCATTTGCTGCTTCTTCTCATTTCTACATATGTTCCTAGTTTATGTTAATCAGTTTTTCCATTGCAAACCTCCATAGCTATTAGAAACATTGAAATCTGTGTATGTGTTGGTTACCACTCTTCATTTTTCAGTGTGTTTGAATGAAAGATGAAAAAAAAACTGATTTAGCTATTTAGGATTTCCCTATTGGGAATCATTAGATAATTTCATATCCAACTAAATCAGTTGGTGTCATATCCAAATGTTTATTTCATGTCTTCACTTCAATTAACCCCTAGCTGAACTTTTCACATTATTGTGAAGTTTATTAATAATTATTTGTTCAGTGCAAAATTTATTTGTTTTCTTTTTACAATGAGTGAGATGAGGAAAGGATATACAGTCGTCCCTTTCAGATTTGTGGGGGATCTGTTCCATACACCCCGCGAATCAGAAAATTGCAAATATTCGAGGCCTCATTGAAAATAATGGCAGCATGCTCCTGCGCATGGCTCTGCATATGCGTCATTTTGCCCCTCCTGGTCCACAGAAATTCAAATCAGCAAATGACTGTACTTCTGTTATGCCAAAGATAAGACTCTTAGAGGAAATGTGCAACATGGCCATTTAAAAGCTTAAGAGTTTTGCTCCACATTAATAGTCTAGTTTCACAATATGGTAATAAATGTAACAGATAAATATATTCACTTCAATTGTTTGTGTGTGCATATTTTTCTCATGTGGAAACTTAAAAAAATTGTGAAGTCTATGTGGTGTGTGTGTTAAAACTATGATTAAATGTGCAATGCCTTTGGTTAATAGTGTTGTTGCATGTGAGGTTCTTTTCTATGTATATTTGATAACAGGTCACAAGAGTGTGTTTTAATAAAATTAGTAAATGTGAGAAGATTGTTTTTTATTAAATTAAACCAATCTCTTGTATAATCTAATTTGTTTTTAATTTTGGTTAATGATGCATGTATAGCAGCAGCAGAACTGGAAAAGGTATATTATGATTATTATTATTTTTTACCCCAAGAAGGAAATAAACAGTGTTATTAGGCAGTTAGAATCTATTTTGCATTTCCTGGCAAGTGGGAGCTTAATCCCTCTTCATCTGTGTTGTATATATGAATTAATTATTTGGATTTACCATAAAATTAATCATTTACAGTTTGACTTCTTCAAAAGTGATACTGCTACAATTACTAGTTTTAACACATAAATATTTCCCTATTATTACTATGTCAAGAATTATTTTGTATCTTATACATTTATACATACACACCCAAAATATAAATGCCCATATACAAAGCTTTCTATAATATATAATTTTAATTATAGATAACAGTAATTTTCATAGTATATGATTCTATTCTGGCTAATGTAAAAATGAATTTGTACTATGAACGGTGTTATGTTGCTTGTTGTGAAATGCATTGCTAATATATTTTGTAAGAATATTACATAAATGTAAATACAATAATGCAATAAATAAATGCAATAAAATAAACAATGTCAAATGGTCTCTGGTGTAGATTTTATTGACTTAATGAGACCCAGTTATTAATAATTGGGTATTAGACTGTTGTACCATGTCACATGGAACTTTTTTAAATGATGATATTCATCAAGAATCTCTTTTGCAATATAAAATATTCCTATTTTGTACTTACACTTTTTTGGAGGATTGTGTGGAATCAGAGACACCACTATTTGTTAGTGTTTCTTATAATATGTTGTGACTTAGCTGTGATATCACAGACAATACAAAGCAGTCATTTTCCTTCAAAAGTAGTCTTAATTTTGGAAGGAAAAGATTTTTCTAAACATAATCTTGAAACAAGGTGACTTTTTTCCTCACAGTCTGAGATGAAACTGAAAAATCAACATGAGAAGCCACTAAATTGGTTGTCAAGCTTCTAAGAATATGGAAGAGAGAAAAAAACTGGTCCATACAATGTGGCAAACTAAGTAGTAGTAGTGCTTAGTACTTCAACTTCAGTTTGTAAGATTAACAAAAGATGCCCTCATCAACACTAAGTCCAAACTTGTTAACCAAAGTCCTGTTGGTACCAACTACAACCAGACTGATTTCAGCCTCATACAGCTTGGCTTCAATATATTCTGTAGTGGAACAAACTAGATCAGCTTCAGTACTGATAATACCATCAGCATTGAGATTGGGGTACTTGATAACAGAGACCTCTCCTACACCTGACAAACCTTGACACTGGAACGTCAGAAAGATCAGCCCATAAGAGATCACATTCAAGACCTGAGACATTCCACAGGAAAGATGAGTGAAAAGACAAACATAGAATGAGCAATGAGACCAGCAACCCAATACTGAAACAATTACATTGACATGATTGGTCTCTACTTTAGTTCCAATTAACATCAATGCTTCCAGTCAATCACCATTGACTTGGCATCTCTAGAGCTGTTCACTATTCATGATCTGATTGGCACTGAAAATTGACTAGTACAGGAGATGCCAACTACAGAACCCTCTAGGACTGATACCATCTCATTACCAAAGGATCTAGAAAAATTAGATGAATACCTTTTTAAATCTTTTGCTGATATACATTGTCCATTCATTTCCTGCATTATAAACACATTCCAGCGCTTTCAAGGCAAGGTGTGTCATCCAGATATAAACTCTCTACACCAGGGGT
>CM034710.1:96249913-96287938 GCA_020142125.1 Phrynosoma platyrhinos | reverse complement strand
GACAGCAACCCGGCCCAGGGCTGAAAAAGGTTGCCTACCCCTGCTCTACACCATATTACCTGGAGTGTTCAACCATTATATTACCTGGAGTATTCAACCATTCTAGATCCACTACTTACCCAAATGTTGGAAGCATCCAGAAGGAGATTGAGTATTAAATCACATGAGTGTAAATGGAAATAATTCTTTGAATTCATGTCTTCATTAGGAGCACTTTCTCCACCAGTAGATATGGAGACAGTTTAAATTTTCTTTTGCATCTTAGAGAGCCAGGATTAGCCTTCTCTGTTAGGGTCTATCTACCTGCCACAATGTTATGATAACCAGCTGAGCATATGGTGACAACACTGTTCAGAAATCCAACTATAAAGAGATTCTCAAAAGGGATAGTACAGTTATATTCTTCAGTAGTGCCTCCAAATCCACCATGTTCTGTGTCGCTGACTATATCTCTCTTATGGCAGACAGAAAGGTTTTCCAGTACCCTTTCAATGTTTTGCCAAATGGATAATAGAAACTATCAAATTGGCATATCATTTGGTAAAAAGACTTAAACCAACAGCAGTAAAGAATCACTCCACTAGTGCAGTAGGAGTTTCATTGTGGTTGCAAGGGCTCCTTTTGCCTGAAGTGGACAAAACAGCCATATGGTCACAGCCATCAACTTTTGTGAAACATTTCTTGATGCATCCTTTGGCAGGACAATTTTGGCATCAGTCATTCCTTGACATACCTACTACCCAGTACTTAAGCTTGTTTTTCACCTGTTTGAGGCACAGAAACGATGAAGAATAAGAACAGGTTGCTTACCTGTAACTGTTGTTCTTTAAATGGTAATCTGTGCACTAGCACAGTTCTCCCTCTCGTCTTTTGCAGGTCCAGCACTATTACGACGATGGACTGTGAATGTAAAGAGCAGCTAAAGAGGCATACATGAGTATGAGCCTTGGAAAGGAATAGGGGGGTTCAGTTTAGAGAACTTTCTGTAGGAGGTTCTGTGCAGGTACAAGACCCATCTGAATAAGTGCACTGATAACCACTGGAAGAAGCTCAGTTACAGGTAAGCAGCCTGTTCATCTGCGTTGTAGAAGCCTGATACCTTTTCTTTTCCAATCTGTCTGTGTAGAGGGATTTGGACTGGGGGGGTGATGGTTGGGGAGAGAAATGTTCAGTCACAAGTTGGCAAAAATTAAAATATCTATAATTATTAACCAGACCATAGATGAGTCTTCAAAAGTTCTGTGACATGGAACAACAGGCAAACTCCCTGACAGGCCTACACTTGATTTGAAATTACAGAGGCAATCAGCATGCTTCCTTTCTTAAGGATCAGTACTCAGAAGTGGAAAAGCTGTAGCCTTCATGACATTGTTGGATAGTTTCATTCTGTCTCAGATCTTAAAATTCTTGCCAAACATGAGTGTTCAGATTATCTATACTGTACTAGTTTAAATCTACAAAATATTTCTTGTAAATTTTCAGCATTTTATTGGGCTTTTTATTTCATGCTTGGATTTTCTAATAAAATTGGGCATTAAATCTGGGAGTCTCTGCATGCTAAATATGATCAGCCACTAATCTGTGGCCCTCCTCCAAGGTCATGTTCAAAGGAGAGCCATTCTTTGTCCTCTTGAATGACCTTACAAGTTGAGTTTCCTCATTTGGAATTCTGAAATCAGAAATACTCACAAAATTCAAAATTGTTCACATGGATGGCTGAGCTAGTGACACTTTCACTTCAGTGTACACAAACCTTGTTTTATGCACAAAATTATTTAAAATACATATAAAATTATCTTCAGGCTTTGTGTATAAGGTGTATATGAAATACAAATGAATTTCATGTTTAGACTTGGGTCTCTTCTCCATCGTATCTCATTATGTATATGCAAATATCCCAGAAGCCAATAATATTATTATTAATAATAATAATCCTCTGCTCCCAAGCATTTTGGATAAGGGCACCTCAATCTGTATTTAGATACCTTTGTTTGGCTTACCTTTTATTTTAAATCCAAAACATTGTGTATTCCTGCATGGCAGCGGGTTGGACTTAATGGCTCTTGTGGTCTCTTCGAACTCTATGATTCTGATCACATTCTATAAAAACGAAGTCTATAAAAAGTAATGTTTGATAAGGTCTGTCTTTCTCTGCAAAGAAAGATATATTTTCCTTGCTCTCCCTCTTTAAATTATGTGATCCTTACAGCCTGTTATTGAGGTAAGCAATATTCAACTATCCTTCTAGTGCAGGAAGGCTTTGAATGAAGTAAGGACAAGCAATTTCAGTTTCAACTTGCTTTTATACTTTGACTGACTTTCTGATACTTCCATCTTTTTCCTAGAAATCAATTTTCTCATTATTTCAAGAACAAATTAAAATTCAGAAAAATTTACGTGACTTCAAATGGATTAATGACAGGATGTTGCAGAAACCAGTGGTTTTCTACAGTCCAAATGAGTTGTAGGATGGCATGCTGCTCTCTCTTCATTTTTGTAGCAAATGAGAAAATCAGAAGCTTTCATTTAAATTGTCCACACTTCCTGTGGTATTTAAATTTGCTTGATGAAATTGATTCTGAGCTCCAGTATGTGAAAGAAGACAGGAGAATGCGTAATGAGGTCAGTCACAGACTTGTTTACTTAGTGGGAACAAGATGTACAGGTCTCTTGCTATAGTGTAGTCTGTATTTGTAAGGTTAATCTTGAGAAACACTCTCAAGATATTTGGCCTCTAATATGCTGAACGAGATGGACAACTAGGTGTTCTCTTTCCAATATTTAATGTTGCCACTCATATGATGTGTTAATTTGCAGAAAGGAAAGGTTATAAACAGCACAATAATGAATGTGAAGGTTTTGGTGATGTGAAGATATAACTTTCAGATGAACGGACAAGACTAGCATTCTCAGCTCTTACCACTTCTAGAGATGTGGCTGGTAACAAAGAGTAAGAGGCTCAGCTGTCATCCTAGATGTAGGTAGCAGCTGCTGTACAGATGAGAGACAGGACTTGGTTGAGCCACCAGTTCCATTTAGTTTTATTTTGTTACAGAGATAAAATAAATGCTTGAGATCAAAGATGCCATTTAAAGCCTACCTTCTAAAGTCACTTGCCACATGCCCATCAGTCATAGGACATTTAAAAAACAAATAGCAAGAATATGAAAATAATCATAATCATAGCAGAGAACATTTGCAGGTATTTTTTCATAGTAATATCTCAGGGTTTCCCTCCTTATAGACATTTCATACTTCTGATTTTATATAAAAGACAAAATGCCTGAATTGGAGTAACAGAAATATGACTCTCCTAACAGCTGTATTTGTTCATCCTTTCCTGCCAAATTTGTACCCAACTAGATGAAGTGTGTGGCTCAAAGAAAGCACAAACATTTTTCTCTTCAGTATCTCACACAGTTGTCAATGTCATAGCTACAAGCCTCTTGGTACATTTTCATATAGAAAATTGTTTATTGTAGGGATCTCCTGGCACGCTATCTTTAATTCTTCATTCTCAAATTGCTCTAGGATGGTTTTGATATCACTGGTCTACTTTTTCATTCCACTGTGTCTAATCATTTGTTTCTAAATATTAGTATAGAAATTTCTCATTTTATTTTATTTTATAATGTTGATTAAGTTGTGTTGCATAGATTTCTCTATGCAATATTGCACATGTAAAATATTCCATAGGAGAAAAAAAATCTGAGTATTTAATGCACCATCACATTTCATGGTTAGAGAAATTGCATATGAATGTGTATCTGATGCCAAAATCTGATGTCAGATGCAGCTGTATAAGGAAGGGCAAAATCTGGACAACTGTATTTAATCCTTCCATAGTTAAAAGAGTGCCATATATGGTACCTTAGAGTGTTATCAGTTGATGAACCCCATGAATTCCATCAGGTTTTCTTAGGCAAGGAATGTTCAAAGATGGTTTGCCTTTCCCTTCCTCTAAATGTAGCCTACAACATCTGGTATCCATTGGTGACCTTCCTTCCAATTACTAACCAGGTCTGACCTTCCTTAACTTCCAAGATGTAGTACAATCAGCCCCACTTCCGGGCTGTCTGCCTGTGTTCCCCCTGGCCTCATGTCATCCTGTTTGGACAATGCAGGCCAAAACCACAGAGCCAGGATCAGGCTGGATCCTGGCAGACCAGATGTGGATCTGGTGGATCTGGCCCAATCCTGGGGTAAATGGGGCTTAACATGGGTCAAATTTGCCACTGAGTTTGCCACGGAATTTCCTGATAACTTCACAGTAAGCCCCACCTGATTCAACGGCCCCCATGCACTCCTTACCTTCCTGCGTTATCACACCTACTGCGAAGCCTCCCCTCTGTCACCTCATCTGATGCAGAAACTAAGTACCTGGCCATGTGGGTGTAGCCAGGTGCCCTGTTTCCATGTCAGATGCAGCAATGGGGAGCTTCCCAGTAGGGGTGATGGTGCAGGACAGTAAGGAGTCTGCGCTGGTAACAGGTCCTCAGGCTGGCACGGGGAGAGGCATGTAAACACTCACCTGGCCCCCGTGCCAACTTGGGGACCAACCTGGGCTAGCACCCATGCTTTTCTGACTCATCCTCAGACCCTTGGTTTGTATTTGAAGGGAAAAAACAGGGATCAGAAACAAAGATGAAAAAAACAGAAAAGGAGTAGGAAAAGAAGCCATATTAGATTGAGGTAAAGGATGTGATGTCTTTGAGGGGAGAGGGTATGACTTTACCCTCCTGCAGCTCTCTCCCCTGTAACAGCTTATGATGCTCAATTGGATTCCATCCATGATAATCCAGAAAAGTTTCTTGGGAGCTGTGGAAAGAGAATGGGATGCTCCTGCTGGCCACTCAATGTTTGAATATGTTTGATTCAGTAAAACCAAATATAGCAAGT
Organism: Phrynosoma platyrhinos; assembly: GCA_020142125.1. Lineage (NCBI taxonomy): Eukaryota > Metazoa > Chordata > Lepidosauria > Squamata > Phrynosomatidae > Phrynosoma > Phrynosoma platyrhinos. Next base: position 96,283,039 of record CM034710.1, on the reverse strand, counting down.
TGCATGCTTTCAGTTGAGGTGAAGGTACACCTCAGATCTGAAAAGGGCTTTTGTTGCTTTAAATGATAGGGTTAGTCCATTTTTAAGGGAGGGTAGTTATACTGGATTGCTTTTGGGTGCCTTTCGGCTTAATTATTCTCGTTGTGAAAAATCCAAGGAATAAAACGGGAATTGATTGTAGCATATGTGAGCAGACTGCTTCTGTGCTTTGGCTGACAGAACAGGCTTGCCTGCCCTACCCAGATCTTCAGCAGCATAAAGATTTGCCCTTATATGTAACATGTGATTGCTATCACAATGCACTTGAGAAAATGTGTTTTCTGCAGTTCATGAAAGTGTTTGAGATGGATGTAAGCATCTTGAGTGTACAATGCCCGGTACATTTCTCTATACTTGAAGAATTGCTAAAGAATATAGAGGAGTTTTATTGTGCTAAATATGGGGCCTTTACAGACTGCCAGAAATAATGCAGTTTGAGGCCACTTTAACTATCCTAGCTCAGTGCTAAGGAATCATGGGAAGTGTAGTTTATTGTGACACCAGAGCTCTCTGACAGAGAAGGTTCAATGTCCCAGAAAAAATATAATTCCCATGATTCCTTAGCACTGAGCCACGAGTTAAAGTGGCTTCAAGCTGCATTATTTCTGGCAGTCTGTAAAGGTCCATAGATGTATTTGTGGCTTACAACCTAATCATTTACCTTAGGATTGCTGGCAGAGATCAGTGCCAATTACTACATTTTGATGCCATCCTTCTTCCAAAGAGCTTAGTCCAAACATTAAAGGAGCTATCCAATTTGCTGATTCATGGGATGACTGGAGAAGCAATGCACTACGTATAGGCTTTGCTCATGCCAGCTTGGTCAGCAGGAATTCTAAATTCTATTCAGTTAGTTTCACTTGCACTCCTGTCCCCTTCATCAGTTTTTGTTATTCCTGCCTACAGGTTGATCATTTTTTTGTCTCCTCCTCAAAACGCTAATAAAATTTAAATTAGTAATCACTTATTTAATAGATAGATAGGACTGATATGGAAGGCAACAAAGATCAGAAAAGAGACAAGAAATATGGTGATAATGAAGCAACTTTAATTCTGGACAAGACTAATATGGACCAAGGAAAGAAAATAATAAACCCAGATGACTGCCACACAACGTGTCTCTGAGGAGGTAAATACAGAGGAATTATTAAAGGTACTCATGACCACTTCAGAGAGTGAGTCAGAAGTCCTAAATCCGCAAATTTGCCATAAGGCAAATGCTGATAAACAAAGTAAAAAAAAGGCCTCAGAAGTAAGTAAAAAGCAAACTGAGGCTAAATGGAAGGAAAAGGAGCCAAATACCTCCAAAACAAAGCAGTCCACGGCCAAGGTAAAAGAAAAACATGGAGCACTAGCTCCGATGTTGCCAAAGGTTACTTGGGGCCTCCTTGGAGCAGAGCACTATCTCGCAGACATGCGCAATGAGTAGGGAGTCGGAGCTGGCTGTTCCAAAGCGAATGGCAGACAGGGAGAATTGGGCTGAGTTGAGAACTCCGGCACATGACCCGAGGAAGGAGGCGCGTACCAACTCATAGAGCAGTTGGAAAGAGTAATTAGAACAGCTGAGCATGAACCAGACAGAGAAGCGTGCGCTGGCTTTAAACATCAATGAATGGAAGAGGATGACAATTCAGATGAAGACTGCAATTTACAAAGTTTAACACAATAAATTAAAAAGTCAAATTTAACTAATAAACAAGTATTTCTGGATTTTATGGAGAAAATGTATGATGGTATGACTCAGTCATCCAACGATACAGAAATAGATGATGATGAGGAACCACAATACCCTTTAACATCTACAGTTAGGCAAATAATTCATGAGGAACTAAAATCAATATTGCAGACTCAGGAAGGACAAATGGAAAACTCACAATTAGAAATGACAAATAGAAAACAAAAGGGAAAAATTATATAGTGAATAAGTTGTTAAAACATAGCAAACAAAATAATGAGGAGAAGGATAAGACAGAAAGAGTAAATAGGAGAAGGTTATTGGATGAGGACAACTCAATTCCACATAAATGTACTAAGAAAAATAAAATGTTAATGAAATGGATATGGGCTTGGATCAACCATCACAGTAGGAAGACATAATAGGCAATTTACATGATATGATAACTGATTTATCAGATCAAGATGATGATGATGAACTGGATTCAGGAAGATTGTCTGATAATACAAATTTTAAACTTCTCCTTAAACGAGTTATAAGGACTCTAGGCTTGGAGTAAAAGTCACAGGATAAAGGGGAAAATGACAACAAAAATAATATTGCATCAGTAATTAAAAAGAAAAAGCCACAGAGTAATGATGAGCCAATACCAGAATTATTTAAAGACCAGATTCAAAATGAATGGGCATTGACTTTATCATCAGGAAAATTATTGGGATTATCAAATAAAATTATATTCATTTAATAGTGGGGATATAGAATTTCTTAAAAAACCTATTGGTTGATGCACCTATAGCTGCCTTGGTGTCCAGACCCATAGTTCCTAAGGAAGGAGATACTATGTTAAAAGAAATAGATGAACGTAAGGTAGAGAATGCGTTAAAGAAAGCACACAACTTCTTGGTTCAAGCTATAAAAGTTTCAACAGCATCTTCAATGTTTGCTAGGGCAACAATTCTATCAATAAGAGAATTAAATTCAATTGAGGAAATAAATGAAAGCAGTTTGAATAAGCCATTACAGAGAATTCAAAGAGAATATATTGCAGATGCAGGACACAACACAGTGGCGTTCATGTTAAGAGAGGTGTTTGCAACTACAATAGCAAGATGCTCCTTCTGGTTACACCATTGGGAAGTGGATCAAAAATCTAATAATAATTTAGCATTTGTACCATTTAAGGAACAATTATTGTTTGGAAAATCAGAGTTAGGAAAGATATTGGTGGAAAATACCCCCAAAAAACAAGTTATGCCTACTATCCAGAAGAAAAAAATGCACAAAAGACTCTTTCATGAGGGAAACTATTCCTTTCATGGAAATAGAATCTCACAAAGATATAATGATAACAGATGGCAAAGACGATGGTCAAGATCAAGAGACATGAATGGAAGACAATCCTATTTTTATCGACAACAAAATAATAGGATTGGAGGACAATCTAACAGAAAAGGAAAACAGCAATATTGACAGTTTTATAGTACTGGTGGGAGGATGTCTGCTGTTATACGAGGATTTGTGGAAGACAATAACATCCGATCAGTGGGTATTGAGAACAGTGACTCAAGGATATACAATAATATTCAGAAAATATCCAAAAGACAGACATGTAATCTCACCGGTATTGAAACAAAAATTAAGACACAAAACAATAATACAAGAAATTCAGCGTTTATTGAAGATCGAGGCAACAGAACAAGTACCACTATTACAGCAAGGTGCAGGAATTTATTCAACGTATTTCACAGTACCAAAAACAAATGGAAAGTATCATCCTGTTCTGAATCTGAAATATTTAAAGACCTATGTAAAGTATTACAGATTAAAAATGGAAACTATAAATACAATAAGAGAAAACTTAAATTTGGGAGATTGGATAGCATCAATAGATTTGAAAGAAGCTTACCTTCATGTGCACATGGATCCAACAGACAAGAAATATCTGTGATTTCAGTATCAAAAGTAACATTACCAATTCAAAGCTCTGCCATTCAGACTAGCATCAGCTCCCAGGGTCTTTACAAAGGTATTGATACTGGTAATAGCATATCTAAGAAGAAAGAAAATCAATTTGTTTCCATATTTAGACAATATACTGGTGAAAGCAAGTACAAGACATCAACTTCAAAACAGTTCTATACAGTTCAGATCTTAGAGAAATATGGCTTTCTTATCAATTACCAAAAAGAGTCATTTAACACCAACTACTTCTCCAACATATTTAGGAGCAATAATAGATGTGAAACAGGATATATCTCCCTATCACAAGAAAGACAAGAAAAATTATGGAAAACAGTAGTATCAGTTCTAACGAAACACAAAATGAAACTGATGAAATTAGCAGAAATCATGGGGACATTAATATCTTCCATTCAATTGGTTCCATGGGGTCAACATCACTGCAGAGTACTGCAAACGTTAATACCACACCAGAAAAATATAGCCAAGAAAATTAGATATGGAGTAAGGATACCACCCTCAGTGAAGGAGCAGATCCTATGGTAGGTGACAACAGCAAAGCTGAACGAAGGTGCTCTATTAAAAATACCAAATTATATATGAATAACAACAAATGCCAGTCTATCAGGATGGGGAGCCCATTTGAAACAAATGACAGTGCAAAGCAAATGGACAAAGATAGACAGAAAACACAACATCAGTTATCTGGAATTGAAGGCGGTAATGTTATCTCTAATCACACTTTGGAAGCATGTACAAGATTGTCATGTACAAGTGAGAACAGACAACATGACAGTAAGAGCTTATATAGTGAAACAAGAAGGTTTGCATTCAAGAGCATTGGTGCAAGAAGCAAATTTGCTGTTCAAATGGGCAGAGAAAAATCTAAAAGCACTGACTGCAATTTATCTGAAAGGAACATGCAAGATAAAGACAGTCTATCTCAGCAGAAACAAGATACATCCAGGAGAATGGAGCCTACATCTGGAAATATTTCACAAACTCCAGTAAAAGTGGGGACCATTCATAATAGATCTGTTTGCAGATGCACAGAATGAGAAGCTACCATAGTTTTATACGATACCGGGCAGCAAGAAAACAGAGGCAAACGATGCTTTAATGATGACATGGCCCAGGGGATATCATTATGCTTTTCCACCCATTCCGATAATTCCAAAAGTTTTGTACAAGATATAACAACAAAAAGCAATAGTTGTAATGATGACACCTTATTGGCCCAGGAGGCTGTGGTTCCCTTGACTTCTTCAAATGGCAGTTGTGCCTCCATATTCTTTATCATGACAGATCCATAACCTTAAGGATATGGCAGGCCCTCAAGTGTGCATGTATGTGTGCCTTCAAATGATTTGTCAACTTATGGTGACCTCATAAATTTCATAGTGTTTTCTTAGGCAAAGAATATCAGAGATAGTTTTGCCAGTTCCTTCGTCTGAAATATAGCCTACAGCACCTGATATTCATTGGTGGTCCAAGTATTAACCAGAGCTGTCTCTGCTTAGCTTCCAAGATCAGACAGGATCAGGTGCCTTCAGATTATGTAATAATTATAGGAATATAGACTGACTCTTCTCTGATCACCACTGCACTCACCAGGAACAGAAGGCCAGGGGAGAGGGCTTCAGAAACTCTACCATAGGTCCAGGAGGCTTTGGTGAGTGCAAAGGGAGGACCACCAACCTCCATATTGTCCAAAAGGAGGCATACACAGTTGTAAGCTTAACATATACCTACTACTAACAGAATACCAGCCTTTGTACCCTAACTTAGATTATGACATTTTTATTTCACCCTTCCAACAAGGTCACCAGTCATGCTTGATTCTATCTCACAAATAATCTTTTGAGATAGGGTAGACAGAGAGAAGATGACTTAAGTCAAAGGTCACCCAGCGGGGTTTTTTATTTTTTATTTTTTATTTTTGTTTTTTGTTTTTTATTAATTTTAAAAACACATAATCAAATTGAAAAATCGAACAATATACATAAATCTCTTCAACACTACTACAAAGTGTACCCTACCTCCAGGACTATATATACCATTTAATTAATCGCTTTTCCAAAATTGCAATGACTCTTGTGGAGGCATACATCCTTTTTTTTTCCTTATAAAAACATACTGTACAAATTTATTCCATATATCTTCAAAATCATTTCTTTTCCAAAATTCTTTTTTTAACTTTAAGTCTCCATGTTAAAAACATACTCATTAATAGCAATATCCCAAACTTCTTTATACCATTCCTTTATTTGGTAACTACCCAATGGGTTTAAACCCCAATCTTTGTCTAACACTCTTTGAGTCTTGAGCTGGTAATACCATGTACTTTATAATAAAATCCTGTTATTTCTTCACTTTAGCCTAGACTGCTTATTTACTAGTGCTGTTTGCATCTAGTGGCACAGTGGGTAAATGCCTGTACTGCAGCCACTCACTCACAAACACTTGTGAGTTCAATACCAGCCAGGGACTCAGGCTTGACTCAGGTCTGCATCTTTCTGAGGTTGCTAAAATGAGTACCCAGCTTGTGGGGGACAATTAGCTTACACATTGTAAACCGCTTAGGGAGTGCTTAAGTCCACTGATAAGCAGTATAGAAATGTACTTGCTATTGCTATTGCTCATCTTTGGAAATGTGTGTATGCCTACTTGTTCTGTCTGACAGATTAAAGCATAGCTCCCTGGATATCTCTTTACTGACATCTGATTTAAAGGAATGTGTAAATTGCCTCATGGTTAAATGTGCCACCATTGGGAACCGTGTGAACTTGCTGTCCATGGATGCTCAAATCGGTGGGTGGCAAGTCCATGGATACCGAGGTTGTACTATAGTTTAAATTAATAGTTTCTGTTGAGAATGCTTTCTTTCTTTCTTTCTTTAATTGCACATTTTAAAGAATTATTTTTAAATGTGCAATATTGATTTTACATTATTATGGCAAAGACTACCAAACTCATCAAAGTACATCTAGTAAGAAGATGCTTTTATATAATGACAAGGGAGTCGTCGTCCCCCAACCAGAACAAATGACTCATTTCATGGACCCGTCCCTGGTACTCCCTCCATCTTAACTGCTACCACCATGCCCTTGAAGGGAGAGAAGAATCATCAGTCTCTGCTGGCCTTGATCTCCTTCCCCACTGCTATGTTTCATGTCTTTTTAGATTATAAACCTGAGGGCAGGGAACTGTCAAATTAACAATCTAAGCCAGTCTATGGCTGAAGAGCGGGGTATAAATACTGTACTATAAATAAGTAAATAAATAAATAAATAAATACTCCTTAAATGCCATGACTAAAGCCATTAAGCAGTGGACATGATACAAACAGATTGTCAAAGCCTAGATCAAAAATAACTTGTTTAATCAATTTTTAGTAATATACCTTCAAGTATTATTGCTGGCAGAGAGTTTACTTTAATAATATGGTCAGAATTTTCTATAATTGTGTCATCATATCATCCAGCCCTGCCCCTGCTCTTGTGTTCTTATGCACCCCCTGCCTTCATTCCATCTTCTGGCCTAGAGCCTGAAGGTTGTCCCCTTGTGTGTTGATCATGACCTAGATCCTCCAACGCCCTGTCCCCTAATTTTGCACTGAAAATAAGGCACAGTTACAAGTGTAAAAATAAATAGTACATCGAAGGATGTTGTTATGCAGCCCTGCATACCCCATACTGTATTTTGGGGTCTTCATATTTTGATATTTCATATTTGGAGATAACATGTCTTTGAGAGATCAATGACCTTTCAGAAACACTAAAGATCATGTTCCCAGGAAAAAAGAAATTGTTTCTCCCGACATGTCTACATCCAAAATAAACAAAAACATCCAATCTAAAGTGCTTCTTCTTTCCCCCAAATAGTGCACATTTCCTCTTGAAACCTGAGATAAAGGATCTCTGTGCATCTAAAACAGTAAGCCAATCTCTCTTTGCCTACCCCACATTGTGATCCCAGCCAAACTTCTCCATCCACCCTCTCTGGGATATGCTGATCCAGTCATTACTTTTGTTAAAACCATCAAACAGTTCAGAATCTCACTGTTAATTCCTGGAACAAGATATTTAGCATAGGTCAGGGGTAGGCAAACTGTCCCCTTTAAGGGCCGAGGGACTTCAGCTCCCAGAATCCCAGACTATTGGCCAACATAGCTGAGGCTTCTGGGAGCTGAAGTCCTTCAGCCCTTAAAGGGGACAGTTTGCCTACCCCTGGATGTTTTTGTGGGTTTTTCATGCTGTGAGGCCATGTTCTAGTATTCCTGATGTTTCACCTACATCTGTGGCTGGCATCTTCATATGCCAGCCACAGATGCAGGTGAAACATCATGAATACATTCTTCTAGAACACAGCCTCACAGCCTGAAAAACCCCACAAAAAAACTATGGACGCTGGCTGTGAAAGCCTTCGACTTCACAAGATACTTAACCTTTGTTACCTGGCCAGATAGCCCATTGCCCAGGGCTAGTTTCAAGGTATAAAAATGGTTTCAAAACCTAACCACTGTACACACAGCCAGTATATACACTTGTACCTTGTGTAGGTTCTGTATCACTCTTAGACCACCCAGTCTGAGCCAATTCCAACTCTTCATGGTCTTATCTTCGGATAGGTAATTATAGCCCCACTGCAACCCCAAAACTCTGCTATCTCCTTTCCGTATTTTCATGACAGTTAGCTGTGTATGCTGTGTTTGTTTAGATTGCTATATTTGGTTTGTGTGTGATTGCACTCTGCATATTTTTCTAAATAAACACTCTTAATTCACCCAAGATCTCCCAGTTAGTACTGGTATACACTGGTGTACACAGTCCAAAGGTTACCCAAGTCTCTTTCTAAGCTTTTCCCCAACATTTGATGTATCACTGACAGCTGGTGGGGACCTCCACTCTCCCCGCACCTGTTCTTTGGGAAATAATGTGGACATAGGATACAGGCCATAGAATCCTTATTTAGGTCTAGGCAGATACATGTCACTATCATGCACATGCCAGAAGCAGAGGGAAAAAGAGAGAAAACATGGGTCACATTTATCCTCTGTGTCCTCTTGAGCACCCACACTATTGCACTTGCACCAGCCAGGCATTTCTGAAAAGTTACTCTGCAGAAGTTCTGGCCTCATCCATCCCTGCCAACATGAGCCAGCTTGTACAACATTGGTTACAAAACAAGTTAGGTAATTTTCAGTAAGAAAAAAAAAATTATAGTGCAGCATGTAAGATTAGATTGCAGCTAACTGTAAAAATAACAATAACCAGTAAACATACGTTAATATTAACAAATAAATCAAAAAGTGGGCTCCAAGAGGTGCAGCGCTCATTGGTGAGATTATGCAGAGGAGTAAATGTAAAGGATAGGTACTGCATGTGGCACATGGGAAAGTATTAAATTAGAAATACATGGCAATGACCTTTGTCCATTAACTAAATTTCATGTTGGCAATATCAACTCCAGATTTTTTTTTAAGTATAGGCCCAAATTCTGTTGCTAATCCTTATTAGAGTAGACCCATTTTTAAAAAGAGCCGGAATCAGTTTATTTTCTTCCTCAATTGGATTTACCTACGTGTTGACTCATTATTCAACAATTGATTGAACTGATCTACTCCAGTTGGGACTAACCAACAGGATTCCAGCCATATTTCTTAAGTATTTAATTATCATGTGGTGTTCGATACTGCTGAATCAAATCCATTAGAGTCTGATCCCAAAGCCATTAGAGTTTATCCCAAATGATATAACTCAGATTATATGCCACAGTCTTTCGTACAACCTGTGCACTGACACACATATATTAATATTAACCTAAATGAAGTCACACAAAGAATATAATTATGAAAGAGGAAAAGATTCATGCTATAGATGTCACGCTTTCTGTGGATACTGTAGAAAGAGATGCCAAGATTTCTTAACCTGATTCAGTACCTCAGAACAAGTCTCTTCAGTGCATTTATAATATTCCCTCACTAAATTTAGAGGCAATTGCTTCACTTTGAGGCCTCTAGAGAGACTGGAGCAAACTCTGAGGAGATGACACATATTAATGTAGGGAAATTGACTTGTTAACACCAGTTAAATCTTTCTCTTAGGTATATAACAGCAAATGCTACTGAGAAGTAGGAGTCTAATCCTGTTAGTGCTGTTCTATTTAAGGAGTCTCTTTCTGATGCATCCCAGGTGCTTCACAGTCTACTAGGTTCTTTATATAATTCTATTTGATTAGAGTAACAGAAGTACATTTTTAAAAAGAGCCGGAATCAGTTTATTTTCTTCCTCAGTTGATGCTCTTCTGCTACTAGGATATGTTCCCATTTCTAATTCAAATAGGCTAATAATTTAAATGGAAACTTTCTGAGCTGAACATTTAATCTATATGTATCCATGCAAAGTCTTCAGTGATAGAACACTTTGATGCAGGAGTTCCTGACAGAGCATCTGTGAGAACCACAATGCTCTCAAATACTTCTGTTGGCATCCACCAGGCTCACTGCACCAATAGATGCCAGGGATTTTAATTTAAAAAAAAAAATACATTTTAGGTTTGCTTTTTACCTGGGAGACTGATTTACTACAAAACTAAGGACTTAATCACACCAGCCTGCTGTCCCACCATAATTGTACTAGTTTAAGAATAGAAACATGCTGGGCTTGGCATAGTTTCTTATCACACTTTCTCCATGATAATGCTTTGGCTATCAATGATCACGAGATGTTTTCCACGCTGCCAAACACCTTCTGCATGAATGTGCTGCTCCTTCTGAAGTGCAATACTTTTGCTTTCACATTCACACAGCAGCTCAGCACTTTGGAGGAAGTGGGGGGATAAAACATCCTGGCTACCAACCACCTCCCAAAGTTAGAGGAAAGGAGGAAATGAGCAGAATGATGCCCACTCACACCACATGACTGCCTGAGAAGCAGAACTGCCACAGAAGAGACCTACCACAGGAAGGCAGTAATGGAGTAGCATTGAGATTGAGAGCCTATTGACAGGTTTTGCTTGTCAATGAAAAGGTGCTCAACAGTAACAAATGGAATGTAGGGAGGCAGCAGGACGGACATAACAATGTAAAAAGTACCATCCAAAGTGCTGGGATTTGTAGTCAAAGTGGAAATGTACAGATGTGGGAAATTTCTAACTGTGAAAGCTTTAGCCTGCAGGTGGATTTTTCAAAACAGATTAGCCAAGGTTAGTCTGTGCCTGGGAACAGTGGAAGAAAGAACATAAACAATTAGATCATCGTGTTGTGTGAGAACCAGGGTTACATGACACTACAGGAAGAAGGCTGGGTTAGAGGATGTCCAACAAATGTCTATAAAGTGAATCCACTTTATCCTGTTAAGAGTCCTACGACAGAGATTTTCAGTTTGAGTATTATTTACAAGAATGGGACCCAGAGGCATTAAAAACAAGAAAACAATACAGGGACAGATATAGTTGAGAGTGTTTCATTTGAAATGGGGCCAGAAACCTAGACAAAAGAAAAAAGCACCTGGAGGATGGGATGAGAGTAAGTGTACTGTGACTTGAAAGGAGTGGGAGCATAATGGGGTGCTAGAGGAGATGGTGAGTCTTCACATCAACGCCTTGGAGATGTTCACCATGGAGAAGGCCCTCAAGGCGTTCCAGATGGACCTGTCAGACAAGGTAGTCCTACTCATGACGGACAACAACACCATCATGTACTACCTGAACAAGCAAGGCGGGACCAAATCCTCAACCCTGCTCAACATCACTCTACGCATTTGGGATTGGTGGATCGACCACAACATCCTGCTCCAATCCATTCATCTTCCTGGACAACAGAACGAACTGGCCGACAGCCTCAGCAGGTCACCCAATCCATGTCACAAGTGGTGCCTCCATCCCGACGTGGTGATGCAGCTGTTCTCCATCTGGGGGACCAGAGACATCGATCTGTTTACCACACAAGACAACACTCACTGTACAAAGTTCTGTTCCAGGATGCCAGCACGAACCTCTCGAGGCGATGCCTTCCAGTTCGCGTGGTATGGGAGGAGATTCTACGCATTCCCTCCATTTCCACTCAACCAGGGTTCTCACCAAGATGAGGCTGGACAGGACAGATGCCATCCTGATCACCCCATGGTGGCCGAGACAGCCTTCGTTCACCCCACTCCTACAACTGTCCCAAGAGACTTATTGCTGCCTGGACTATCGTCCGGACCTCCTCACCATGCAAGGGGCAGAGTGCGTCATCCAGATCTGGACTCTCTACCTATTGTAGCGTGGAGAATTTTACCTTGAGTTTACTTTCCGCTCCTCTACAGACAATAATTGAGGCGGCCCCGAAACCTTCCACTAGAAGATCCTACTCTTTCAAGTGGAAAAAGTTTGTAGACTTTTTGTCAACCAAAGGGATCTCTCCATCCTGCGTCACGGTACCAACAATACTTGAATTCTTTTTGTCCCTCTCCAACTCAGGACTTTGCCTCACTTCTATTAAGTGTTACCTCTCTGCTATCTGTTCCTACTACCAGTTAGAGGGATGACCATCCTTTTTCTCTGATCCCTTAGTTAAGAGATTCCTTAAAGGACTCAATAATCTACATCCACCATCCTCGGTACCGACCCTGGCTTGGAGCCTGGACCTAGTGTTATCCTATCTGTCTACCAAGCTCTTTGATCAATGGCTACTACTGACATGAGACTGTTGATGTGGAAGACAGTGTTCCTTGTGGCCTTGACTTCGGCTCGCCAGGCTGGTGAGCTATGTGCCTTAAGAATGGACCAGCCCTATCTCTGGTTTCACGAGGACAAGGTGGTCCTCCGTACCGACATCACCTTTCTACCGAAGATGGTTTCTGCCTTCCACATCAATCAAGACATTGTGCTACCCACCCTGGCCCCAAACACGACCACTGAGGTCAAACAAAGACTGCACACACTGGACGTTCGTAGAGCCTTAGCTTTCTACTTGGAGCATACCTTGGGCTCGAGATGCTCAAAAAGACTCTTTGTGTGCTACTCTGAACACAAGAAAGGACTCCCTGTCACTCCTCAAAGACTATCGAAGTGGGTGACTTCCACCATTCACCTATGTTATGAACTGACAGGCAAGACTCCAGCGGGCTGGGTGCGTGCGCACTCCACAAGGGTGGTAGCATCATCATCTGCTTTCCTGTTTGGTATCCCATTAGAGGACGTATGTAAGGCAGCTGTTTGGTCCCAACCAATGACTTTTATTAAGCATTACAGGTTGGACACCCGAGCCAGACAAGATGCTGCTTTTGGGTGAGCAGTATTATTATCAGGACTGCATTGAGTTTATTTGTATAAATGCATTTGCACTAATAACTTCATATTTTTACACAAGTCTGAATGCTCGACTACTTGAATTATAATACAAGGGTATGTTGAGATGTTTTCTACTTGAAATGATAATATAATAATAAATTTTTATTTATAACCTGCCCCTCTGCTCAGCAATTGGGGCAGCGTACAACAATTAAAAAGGCAACAGTTAAAACATTCCTTTATCCCGCACCCCAACCCTCCCACCCCTTAAAACTGAATTAAACTGCAATAGAATTAAAAACAGAATGATACAAATAAACTATAGCAGCATGCAGTGGCAGCCAAGGGGTGGTATGAGATCACCTCTAGTTTGCCGGGCAGTTATTATAACCACGGGATAGTGCCTTATTTCTCGTTTGACACTTGATTTTTTTGGCAAGATATTACTACTTTCATTCCATTCTTGTAACTAAATGCATTTTCTGATGGGTTACATTTCAATTCCTGACACACTTGAAATTTATGTATATGAGTATTTGATATGCCTACTTTTGATTTGATTGATGTTTGTGCCAATAAACGTTCTTGTTTGCACCTGCAAGCCTTGTGTCAGGACACTCCCTCCTCCATTGACTTTAGCTTGCTAGTCTGAGTAACCCATTTGTGTGATTTGCAGAGACCACGAAGAAGGAGGACAGGTTGCATACCTGTAAAAGTATTTCTTCGAGTGGTCATCTGCAAATTCACACAGATCCCGCCCAACCTCCCCTCAGTCGTGTCCTGCTCTATTGGATAATCTTGCTGTCGCTTTCTTTAGTGGTGTACTTGGAACTGAGGAGTGAGCGGGAACGCTGGGCCTATATAGAGGTGGGCAGAGCTACCGCTAAAAGGTTGCAATCCAACTTCTGCCTAGTAATTCCAGAAGGTTCCGAGCTGGCTGTGCAGGCGCAGATAAAACCCATTTGTGTGAATTCGCAGATGACCACTCGAAGAAATACTGTTACAAGTAAGCAACCTGTCCTTTTAAAACATAACAGTCTTTCATTATTTAATTTAACCCACTTTTTGATCCAACTCAAACAGGCCACATAAAAATAAAGCTTAAGACTAGGTAGAGCACATCCTCCCTTTGACTTATCCTCTGTTAAAATTTTCCCTTCTTGCTTTTTTTCCTTTCTATAGGAAGTTGAGTAAATCTATTTGTCATTGCTCAAAGCATTTTTCATTAGATATTATCAGTATGTTCTGGAACAGGTACATAGGTCTAGGGAAGACATTCATCTTAATTACTGCCATTCTTCCTGAAAAAGAGAGTTGATGTCTCGTCCATTTTTCCAAATCTCTTTTGGTCCTATTCCACACTTTTGCATAGTTACTTTGGAATAAATCTATATTTCTTTTTGTTAAATGTCTTCCTAAATATTTCATCTTCCTTTCTATCTTGATTCCAGATACCTCTCTTACTTTAATTTCTTCTGTTGGTATTAAATTTTTTTTGAAGATTGATGTTTTGTCTTGGTTTATCTGGAATCCAGATACTGTACCAAATTCACCTATAGTTGTTAGTTTTGTTATACTTTCCAAAGAATTTTCCAGAAAGCATATTACATCATCCATGAATACTTTGATTTTGAAATTAGTTCCCTTAACTTTCCCACCTCCGATTTCAGGATCTTCCCTTGTTTTATTGTTCACAATCTCTAGTACAATTATAAACAATAAAGGTGACATAGGGCATCCCTGTCTGGTTCCCTTTTCTATTTTTATGCTTTCTTTTTTTCTTCATTAATCAGTATTTGAGCCTTGTGTTCTTTATAGATAGCTTTTATCCAATTAATGAATTCCTCACCCATATTCATTCTTATAGTTGTTTCTAACAGAAAAGTCTAATGTATTCTATCAAAGGCTTTTTCAGCATCTAATAATATCATGGCAAGTTTTTTTTTTTCATTATGGTGTTCAAAATATTCTATGATATTTAATACAGTTCTTAGGTTGTTTCTTATCTGTCTGTTTGGAATAAAGTCATTTTGATCTTTGCGGATCACTTCTTTTAATATTTTTTCTTCAATCTTTCTGATAGAATCAAGGTCAATATCTTATAATCAGTGTTGACTAAAGAGATGGATCTATATTTTTTTACATCATGTTTGTCTGTCTTCTTTCAAAATTAGCATGATCAGGGCATTCTTCCAAGAGCCTGGAATACCATGTTTCTGAATGTCATTTAAAGTATCCTTTAATCGTTGCAATAAGACATCATCTCTCTTTTTGTAGTAGCTTGCTGGAAGCCCATCAGGTCCTGGGGCCTTCCCGGTTTTCATTCTTCTAAAAGCATCTGTAATTTACGTTGTAAAGATATCTTGGTTTAAGATGTTCTTCTGTTCTTCAGTCAAAGTTGTTATTTTTTGGTTGTCTAAGCACTGTTTAAGTTTTTCTTTATCTACATTGATTTCAGTTTTGTTACTATATAAATTCTCAAAATATTCTCTAAATACCTGGATAATGTTTTTTTGGTTTGTAATTTGTTTTTCCCCGTGATGTATTTCTGCAATTATCTTTTTATCTTTCATTTCTCTCAGTTTATGAGCCAGGCATTTGCCTGCTTTATTCCCTGTTTCAAAATGTTTGTTTCATCATTTTTAATTTCTTCTCTATTTTGTTCATTGCCAATGTTTTTAGTTGTTTCAACTTCAGTTTTCAATTTTTTATCTCCTTTGCTTTTCCATTCCACTTCTTTTTGTTTTAGTTCTTCTAAAATTGTTTTTCCTTTTCTCCATTCTTCTCTTCTTTGTTCTGTGATGATTTTAATAAATCAATTAATTAATAAATTAATACCGCTAATCATAGCCTTGCTTGCACCCCAAAGAATTTTATTCTGTACTCCTTCTGTTTTATTTTCCTTAAAATATAATTTTAATGCTTCCTTGATTTTGTTTATTGTGATTTCATCATTTAATAAATTGGTGTTTAATCTACAGGAGAATTCTAATGTCTTTTCTTGAATTTTCAATACTATGGGCTTATGATCTAAACTGGTTTTGTTAAGATTTCCATTGACTGTATAAATAGAAGTAAATTTTTTGTGGTGATGAATAAATCGATTCTGGAAAACGAATCATGAACTTCTGAGAAGAAAATGTAATCTCCTATTTGATTGTATTTGTATCTCCATGCATCTATCAGGGAGTTTCCTTTGATTTCTTCTGATGTTTTGGCCTCTATTGGATATTCTATTTCTGGCTGGATTAATACGTTAAAGTCTCCTAGTAAAAGAATGTTACTGTAATCTGTATTTTTATTTCATTGTTTATTTGGGTAAAATAATCATCTCTATTTTCCTGTGGTGCATAAATTCCCATCACCAAAGCTATTAATTTTTTTAAATTTCACTTCGACTGTGATGTCTTTGTCACTGAAGATTTCTTTGGAATAATATTTTTGTTTACATATATAGATACTCCTTTCTTTCTCTTTTCTGCAGTTGAGGTGTAACATTGCCCCAATTTATATATTTTGTTTCTTTTTCCTTAATCTTTGTTTCCTGAATACAGATAATTCACTTTTTAATTTTTTAATTAATGAAATATAATATTTCATTTGTATTTTGAATTAATTCCTTTGACATTCCAGGATATTATATTTAGTGTTGTTTTCCTTTATCCTTATCAATGCGTATTTTAATTTTTTAATTTGCCTCCACTTCCACTCCTTTTTAAAATTTATTTAACTTCATTGACTTAGTTTTGTTTCAGTTCACTTCAACTATTCTGTTATCTTCTTTTCCTTGTTGTTTTTTCTTTTCTTGTTGTTGGTAGGGTTCTTTTCTATTCCGTTATCACTAACTCCTTCCCCTTCAGAATCTGGGTTATTTTCTTCCGAGCCCTGATCTAGTTTCCTTTTTTCCATTTTCTTTTCTGACTCTGTCTCATCTGAATAGCTCTTTTCCTCATTTTTCTTTTTCTCTTTGTATCTTCTAGCTCTGCATTCTCTTATTTGATGAGTCTTTTCTGTTCTCTCTTCTTCGTTCTCTCTGTTCTCTTTTCAGTTTTTATTCTATGTCTTTGACTTTTTTCAAATTGTCAATATTATATCTTCTTTGTTTATAAATAAATGAAAGGCCTTCGATTCTTTCCCACTTAAAGTTCATTCTTAAGTTCTTTAGCAGTTGTTTTAATGGTATATATTTTTGTTTTCCCAGCCTTATTTGGGGTGGGATATCTTTGAAGATCTTAATTTCAACAAAGCATATCACTATGTCTTGTGATATTTTCCTGTCTCTAGCTTGTGAAGAATTTACTCTGAATAATTTATTGATATCCATTTCTATCCTCTCCATAGTAAATCTGATATATTCTGTTAGAATTGGTAATATCCTGGTATTCAAGTCCTCTTTGTTTTTTCCCCCATTACTCCTCTGATTTTAATGCATCTATCTCTGTATTGAAGTTCGTTAGTCCATTCCATTTGTTGTTGTTGATCTTGTTTTTGGCTTAATTCTTAAGATGTTTCCTCTAGTATATTAGTCTTTTCTTTTACCTGTTCTACTTCTTTTTGGGGTTTTAGTACTGTCTAATGTAATTTTGTCCATTTTTAGCTGATATTGTCTAGTTCTTTTTTTAAAATCTTTTCTTATTTCCATTCTGATCTCTTTAATTTCTTCTCTTTTAGATCTTCTTTCATCTCTAGCATTAATTCTTTAATTTTTTGTCTTATTTTCCTAATTTCACCTAATAACAACATATTTCGGTATGTTATTCTTATGGTACCTTCTACTGAACACCTGATTTGGGGTTGAGTCTGTAATTGTGATTGGGTTAAACCTCTTTTAGTTGTAGCCATATTTTTTATTTTTTTAATCTTTTCCATCTGGTCAACAAATATAATAGTGTTATAATGTGTTATAGTAAATAATAGTCTAATTCTCACCTATTACATTTTATATATTAAGTTAAACAGTAATTGCAAATGTACTAATTATATAAATCAATATAACAATATAACACTCAATAAAATAGTACTATTCATATCTCTAACAAAAAAGTGTTAGTAATTTTCCCAGTCACCAGTGTTCTGTTTTATAGTTGCTGTCATGCCCTGCTTGGGGGAGGATTTGGAGAACGAGCCAGAACCAACTCCGGGACCTGAGCCTGCAGTGGTGGAGCCCCAGCAGAGCCTTCAGCAGGGCCTGTGCTCCTCCAGGAGGCTCCGCAGCCAAGCCTCCCAGTAGCAGAACCTTTGGATATGGAGGAGGATCAAGGGACTGTGCCTACCTTCAGCCAGCATCAAGCAGAAAGTGTAGGCCTTCAGCGCTCAAGAAGGCTTTATGAAAAATGCCAAGGTAATCAGCCCCAGCTGAGCTCCTGCAGCTTGGTGATTTAAGCTGGTGCAGAAGAGCTGCTTCGGTTCCAGAGATTATCTGAATTTCCTGGCAAAAGCCTCTGGCTCTCCTCATCCCTTGACCTGAAATCTTGACTCTTGGACTGCTGATTTATCTTGGACTACTGGAACCCTTGACCTTCGGACTGCCTCACCACTCTGCTTCTCTGGAATCCTAGACCTTCGGATTGCTTGACCCTCGCTAGCTGACCTCTTGGATTGGTAACTTGTTTTGACTTCCATTTCCTGTGCTATCAGCCCTTCTGATGGCTTTCTAGGACAGTTGCCCTCTCAATAAAACATTTTAACTTAATTTATCAATACATCTATTTTTCCACTTAAATATAGTGTTCCAACATCATGCCAATAAGCATCTCTATGAAATACATATCAAAATGTGTCAGACAGGGGCTGTAATTACCATTATATCCTAAATTAAGAAATTATGTTTAGCAAGTTACTAGTCACAATTTGAAAAAGAACATAAGAGCCTGAAGACATTTAGTACAAGTTTAGTTTTAGATTTTACCTTTACCATACACTGTCTATCTTATTCTTTACTTATTCCTCACTCTGTCTTTTCTTCTTTGGTTTTCTCTAGTTTCCATAAGATTCTACGTGGTGTGAGTTCTTAGAGTATTCCTTCTGGCCAATTATTCTTTCAGTGTCTCTAATTCCAGTATTAAAATTGTTCTTTTAATTTCTTTTCCTCTGTTTCTTTGCTTCACTATGTTGAGAACTCACCATCAACTGTATTTCAGCTTTTTTATATCTCTTGCTCTCTTTCTCTGTTTCTTCATCTGTATCTTTCAATCTCTTTTACTCCTCTTATCTCAGTCCACGTATCTCAATCTTCATGTCTCGGTCCGCTTTAGTGAGTTATTTTACTCTTTATCTTTACTCCTCTTTTTTCAATCTCTGCATCTCTTTTGTTGTGTTCTATTCTCATCGAGTCTTTCTGTTTAATTCTTTAAATTCTTTAATTTCTCATCTTTAATTATTCATTTTCCTTAAACTTCTACACCTTTCAATATCATTTGTGGGGTTTCTTCTTTGTGTGTGTGTGTGTTTCAATGTCCTTTTAGTTCCTTTTATATATATTACAGCCTTTAGTGCCTTTTGCATTCTTTTACACCTTTTTGCAGCCATTTGCGATTTCTTTACAACTTTGTAGCTTAATGGCTGCTTTACAGCTGCTTTACGACTATTCTGCATCTCTCCTCTCTCTCTTTCTCTTTCTCTTCCTCTTTTCTTCTCTTTCTTTCTGTGTGTCCTGTTCAGTTTTCAGCCTCACTATTTCATAAAACAGTTCCAAGATTTATGGGATGTTTTCTGATGGGCAATGTCCTAATTCTCGATATAGTAGACCTTACAGAGAAATACAAAGGTAGATAACTGCAATTGTCACTTCGTGGTTATTATCTCTTCATTTAGAAAGCTTTGGTGTAGTGTGTGTGTCCTCTGTCATTGAAATAGGCGGGTACAGTAGTGGGTGGCATTAGCTCTTCAATCTTGTTAGACCCAACGTTACTCAACTAGGTGAGATACATCCCCATCCTGGTAAACGGCGGGTCACCCATAGACCCCCATCAAACTGTTACTGTTAGCCCCTCTTAACAGAGAGACTATGGATGGGTAATATTTTGTTCCCATTCCTCCAAGTACCAATACTGTGGAGGTTTGGGTTATGAGCCTTTTGTATCTGCATCCTCCTCTGACGCCATCACCCCAGAAGTTTATTTTGTCTTTGGCTATTTTTGAAAGTGTCTTAGGTCAAGTTGTAAAGGGCCCCTAAAAAGCTAGAGCCATCATGACATTATCTTCAAGTTCACACTTGCATGGAGCAAGCCAGTGGTTCTCAAACTGCGGGCAGTATCCCAAGGAGCACAAGGGTTGCTCAAGGGGGGTGCAAGACATGTCAGCCCTGATTCCTCTTCCTCTTCTGTTTTCCAAAATTTTTCTCTTGGAGAGGAACAGAAAGAGAAGGAGGGTGCTAGGGGCCTCTGCCAGAGAGAGGACAAGGAAAAAGAGGAGAGTTATTTCCTTATAAAATATTAAAATATGAATATAAATGAATGAGGGAATGAAAATATATACACTAAACAAACAACATATTTTTATTCATATACTACATTGAGTGGTGGGGGCATGGCATCTGCATATAGATATAAAAGGGGTCACATGGGTAAAATATTTGAGAACCACTGGAGTAAGCAATGTATGGACAGGGAAATACAAATCTAATACACACAGAGGATTGGAAATGTAGTTAACAGTGAACATGGAGCAAGGGCAGTGTGCTAGCCCCAGCTTTCACAAATGGGAGTGATGATCTGAAGAGAGGAGTCTCTCCATGCAGTTGGGAACTCTGAAAGAAAGAGTTCCCAGTCATCTATGTAGATCCTCTATGTAGAGCATTGCTCTCCATGTGGAGGAGAGTGACAAAAGTAATGAGAGGAAGAGGGGATAACATACTCCTTCCTTGTATCTTTACTGTCAGCTGCATTTCTAAAATACAAATATAATGCACTCATCACATACAAATAAATTTGTTTGCACTTCTATTTCAGATATTACTTTCTCTACTGACAGGGGAAGAAAGTGTCCATCATATACATCTCAGTCTCTTCAGGTGTTAGCCTGTAATTCCTATCAGTCCTAGTCACCAAGGTCAGTGAGGAAGGATGATGGGAATAGCAATAAGTAGCCCACCCTGATCTATAAAAATGCAGACAAGCATGAACCTGAGAATATCTGCCGAGAGGGCCATCAAGTAATATTTGCTGAGACAGCTCATAACAAGGAAAGGTGGCACTACTGAAATTGGTTAGCATTTCAGTTTATAAACTTTCCTCTTATAGTAGAATAATTTATTTTCTCAGCTTTCTTAGGAGTTGCTGATTAATTGTACATGGAATGTTTGCACTTGCTTCTTTTGTTGAAAGCTCCACAATGAGATTGGTATGTCTGGGTATGAAAATTTAGACATTGCAAAGTGATCAAGTCACATATAAACATTTTTCTTAATTTTAAGTGCACATTTTCGAGATAGTCTTTACAAAACAAATAAAAGCTTGAGTGGCAGAATGTCTGAATAATCAGGAAAATATGCCCTTACTCAGTTACTTCAATATATACAGGTGTATTGCATGGTTACAAAAGGGAAGTTGTTGGGGTGGTGACAAGTGCATTGCAGCAAGCCTGTTCCGTATTTTAATTCCTCTATATAGATTTTTAAAAGTTTTGCTTAAATAGTATTGCATTTCAGTGGTATGTAATTTTGACTGTGCAAGAATGGCATGATGTCCATGGGATAGCAACAGCAACAAAATGGTATGATGCAGATAGAATAGAGAAGGTCAGCCTCATGCTGTTTCTCATGCAGAGTTATTCTCAGTTGAAAGGGATGTAAGAAGGTTACTTTTTGAGGTATTATATTCTATCTTGGCTCTTTTTTCAAGCTGGGTTCCTAGTGAAGAAAATAGGAACATTTGGAGCTTTTAATTTAAAAATAAAGGCAAAGGAAAGCATGATAGAGTTTTATACAATTTTGCACAGTGTGGAGGAAGTAATAGATATGAACATGAGAAGAGGAGATAAGCTAGATGAGATCAAAACACGATTCACACAGCACCCAGTGAGCTGACTACTGGAAGTCTGCCACCAGGATGAAAGTTCAGTTGCCCCCTCAGGAATTTCTTTCTCATAATGCTAGCAGTGGAAGTCACTCAATTAAGTGGATTGGCGAAATATTCAGGACTAAAGCATTTCCATACTGCACATAGTTTTGGTATTCAGTGTCATAAGAAAGATGTGGTGATGACTTTAAGAGGCAATTTGATCCAGACATAGAAGAATAAGGCTATAAAAGTCATGTTTGCTACTTGCTACCACCAGATCAGACACATCCTGCCCCTGAAGACCAGTTGCTGGAGGAAAGCAGGAGAGAGCTTCCCAGAGGTCTAGCTAGTTGGCCACTACACAAAATAGGACAAGATGGACTACTGGTCCAATTCATCAGAGCTTTTTTCATGATCTCATACATGCATGAGGTAGACATATGGGATACAACATTGTAATAAGAACTTGACCATGGGGAATTGATAATTAGCTCAAAAATGAAGAGTAGGATCTGGACCCATTGTGTGCAGGGGGAGGGAGGTAAGGGCCTTTGCAGAGACAGCATTTTTCCAAAAGAATGGTATTTTTATTAAGAGAGAAAAATAAATCAACAAGCAAGCACACACATACACACAGATACATGAAATCAGTAAGAAAGGTTTCACACATAAAATAGTTACCTAGAGACTCTGCATTCCTTGTAGAAAAATGGACCTAGCTGCTTGCTATGGAGTGAAGTTGTGTTGGGACAGCCAAGGGATACTTGATTAGGAATTTCAGAGAGGGAGTGAGATCCCCCCTTCCCTTCCAAAACCAACTCACAGAACGTAGATTTTGGAGGTCTTGATATAGGCTGAAAAATAGCCTGGAGTGAACATTGATTATTGTATATCAAAGGATTCCGATTACTACTCTTTGAAGTAGACAATTTCCAAGGAGAGGAGATAAGATGTTGATGTTATCTCATTCTTAGCCGGTTATAAATCTCTGTGCCTCCAAAATTCAGAGGGTGTAAATGTCCTGCTTTGCAGCTCCTAGGCTTTGGCCCTTTTGATTTGCAAATTGTTGTAGATGCAGATGTGACCTTTCAGATGCCTACATGATGTGCTCGCCTTGGGTCTATGGTGATCAGGCTTCTCTTAGTCTAGGGCCATGGCAGGGGACCAACAAAAAGGGGTTTTGATAGTAAATCAGTTATTGTAACAACATGTTGTCTAACAAAAATGGTTTTTTCTTTTTGAACTTAATATTCACATTTCTTCCTTGTGACCAAGACTCTTAGTTTGCAGTTGGAGTTGGTGAAATATACTGGCCTGATTCTAGACACAGGGAAGGCCAGGAAAGTTAACAACATTTTAGGTGAAAAGATTCCCAGAGCATAGATAATATATTTCAGCATTTCACAGGTGAAAACAGGTAATAATTTATTCTTTATTCTATATCTGTATCACTATCCCTTTATCTGTGTATGTATACTCCATTCCCTACATTACATGTTGCTGAAATTACTACATTATTATCCTAATGCTGTGTTCATGTTCATGTTCAATCAGCCAGAGAAAGGAGATATCTGTTATATATGTTAACATAAACCAAAAACAAAATGATTGTCCATTTAAATAGCAGCAATCTACAATGCTCCTCTTACCCCTCAAGTGTGTGAAATTGCAGACTGTGTTCCACATGATGCTTAAGCAAGTTTATGTGTCTATTACAGATTGAGTCTTCCTTATCCAAAATGCTTGGGACCAGAGGTGTTATGGATTTCAGATTATTATTTTTGGGTTGGTGGTGAATTTTTTGTTTGTTTGTTTGTTTGTTTTTTGCATACCTATATGCAAAATTAATTTATGTTTCATATATACTCCATACTTGAAGTTTTATATATACTCCATACCTGAAATTGTATACAATATTTTTAATAATTTTGTGCATGGAACAAAGATTGTGTATGTTAAATCATCAGAAAGTAAAGGTGTCATTATCCCAGCCACACATGAAAAAAATGTTGGTTTTTAGAATATTTTGGATTTCAGAATTCTGGATAAAGGAGACTCAGGACCTTTGCAGACTGCCAAAAATAGTGCACATTAAATTGAGGCACTGCCCTGGCTCAGTGCTAGGGAATCATAGGAACTGTAATTTATTGTGGCACCAGAGCTCTCTCACAGAGAAAGCTCAATGTCTCAGAAAAAAATACAATTCCCATGACTCCCTAGCACTGAGCCAGGGCAGTGCCTCAATTTAATGTGCACTATTTCTTGCAGTCTGCAAAGGCTATCAACCTGTAGTGTCAAGATGCAACAATCTCCTCCTACTCCTTGCTGTAACTTCTAGAAAAGGAGTGCAGAACATGAGTCGCCCTCCAGAGCTTGGATTGCAATTCCTCTCCACCACCACCATTGGCTGGGAATTACAGTCCAAAAACAGCTGGAGGATTGCATGCTCCTGATTCTTTTTTAGATAATGTGGAAGGACATTGCACTCAGCAAACATTTTAGGCAATTATCTCCTAAAAGTAAAAATGTAGAAAAACATATAATAGTTTATGTTGGACAAGTACCAGAAAATACATACTGTCTCTGATCAGTTGGGACAACTGATGCATATTTATGGATGAGGATTTTAGCAGTGTACAAGAGCAGAAAAATGACAGAGCACAGAGCTGTAGAAAAGTGAATGAACTTATTCCTTCAATTTTCTAACCCATAAGCATATTAGGACCAGAAAAAAAGTCTTTTAAAGTATAAATACAATTGTCCCTCCATTTTTGCAGGGATCCATTCTGGACCCCTCCACAAAAATGGAAACCCACACATATTCAAGCCCCATAGGCTTGAATGGAGGCATAGGGGTGTGCGCTGCAGGCGTGCACCACATTGTATGCCCCTCCATTTGTCCTTTGTGCATAAGCAAGGGACGCAGATCTGAAGTCTGCGAAAACGGAGGGGCGACTGTATTTCTCACTGTTGAGTCCTGTTCATGATTTCTATTATTTAATCTCACTGTGCTGCTGTATCTTTTAAAACTACACTATTAAGTGTTGGGGGAGATACTTGCACAGATTGGAACTACACAATCAGGTATCACTGGGGTGGTAAGGACATTTGCAATTGGATTTGCTCATATGACAGGACCTTAGGTGTTATAAAAGTGTTTTGGTTTTAAACTATGGGAAATTGGTCCCTCACCATTTTTGTAACATCTAAACAGAAAATCTTAGTCAAGTTATTGACTATTTCCTAATTTCCTGGGGAGAACTTGATTAAAAAGGGGGAGTTTTCTCTGTCTGTTTGTCAACATCATATGTAAATGTAATACTTCTAGGGGGAATGAAATAAAGGAAACAGCCAGATGTAATTTAAAAAACAGCAAAATGTAGGGCACAAAATAATAAAGGGTAACTAGCTAGAGGGTGTGTGTGTCTTAGTAACTTTCCACTTCTGAGACCTGTTGAGTTTCTGTTGGTAGATATGTGTCATAGTGACATTCTGTTTATCACAATGTAAAAAGAGTGGTGTGGAAATGGAAAGCTGATGCAACAATTGTGGACAAACATACGCCAGGGATCTTTTCTTGAACAGCAGAGTTAACCTGCTCAGCAAAAAACTCTGATCTCTGCGATAACTCTCATGTTTGTTCTTGAAACTAACATTTTCAAATTGTCTTTCAGCCTTCATCTAAGAACATATTTTTGTCGTTCTAGGTAAAGATGAAAGAACACCCTCAACCCACAACTTTCTTGATGGCTGCCTCCATATTAATCAGCTCCCACACAAATCCTGGGGAACACTTAAGTAAGCATCACGCCACTGCTCTTTTTGGCTCATAAGATTTCCTGATGACTAATCACTCTACTCACATTGTCTTTAAAAGATGGGGCAAGTTTAAAAGCTTTGTATTTGCAGAAATAATGTAGTCAGAGGTAGAACAAAAACAAATGACATCATGCCACTGACATGTCTTAAAAATGGAAAAAAATCTCACAATTATTAATATACACACCATGATTTTGCACATCTGTCTCTCCTCCCTGTTCTGCATATAAGATGATAGCCTCTCTCAGTTTTCATTATGGAAATTTCTTGTCATACCACAAATTGCTTTAAAGCTCTCATGCAAGTGACCTTTGGAAACTTTTGAATAGCAAAGCCAGACAGAATGTTTTATATTCCATTTTGAGCTTTCCATGTTCCTAATATTTAAGTTTTTTAAATAGCAGAAAGCTTATATGGAGGCTTTCATGGGGAGAGGAGGGAGCTACTGTTAAGGGAACTGTCAGCTCAGTCTATAAAATGTACAGCATGTGAGGGAGAGGGAGAGAAAGAGAGATCCTACATATTTCAAATTAAGTACCACATTGGGTGAAATCCAACTAGTGTCTCTTTGCTAATGGAGAGATACTATCAGCAGAATGAGGAGAATTCTCACTCCTTCGTGAGCCTCCAATGTCTCCCAAAATCTGTCCCGAAGCCTGCCCCCATCTGCTGGAGTATGTTTGGGAATGGGGAGATAATTTGGGGCAGGAGAATTACCCCTTTCCCTAATGGAAAATCTCTGACAGCAGTAGAACACTAGCTGGATTCCACCCATTAATCCAGTAAGACTTATTCCCATATAAATATCAATAAGACTAGCCTGAGTCTCATACAGGAGTGCAGACTTTGGTTTACTAAGCTGGCCTTCATTGCCTTCTTCATCATTTTAGGTATACATCTATACAACATAGATGATTCCGAGAGATTTCCAGTTAGGTGCATCTTGATCTGTTGTACTCTGTAGCCTTTGGGGCATCAAGGGGCTTCATTTAGCTTCTGTGCCCTTTAGTAGCTATATAAAGCTGGTGGCAGAAGCCACCTTGAAGTCTGAGATTCACTATCACCAGATATCACACACAGCTGTATTCCTTTTCTTTTTTGCTGAAGAATCTAAGAGAGCTGGCCATCAGGTTGTAGTAGTGGGATGGATAGAGAAAAACAGAATGCTAGATACAATGAGAGACCAAGAATTTAAAATCATGATAAAAATGAATAAAAACTATAGCCAGGAGAGAACCATAGGCCAGATAGTAAAGTCAGGTACACAAATGTCAAGGCTAGTCTGAACACCAGTTTTAACATGAAAGGCCAATAAATTATTTTAATAATCAGCCTCATAACCTTGTAAGATACATAGCAACTGCCAATTCATAGATTAAAAACTATGCCTGAAATATAGTTATGCACGTAAATCAGTCAATGGCCCATAATTAGAGAAATGAACACTGATTTCCCAGGTCTAAGCCTATTAACGTGTGTGTGTGTGTGTGTGTGTGTGTGTGTGTGTGTGTGTCTGTCTGTCTGTCTGTCTGTCTGTCTGTCTGTCTGCCTACCTGCCTTCAAGTCACCTGTTGATCTATGCCGACCCCATGAATCTCACAGGGTTTTCTTAAGCAAGAAATACTCAAAAGTGGTTTTGCTAATTCCTTCCTCTGAAATATCAACTACAATATCTGGTATTTGTTGGTGGTGTCCCATCCAATTATGAATCAGGGCTGACCCTACTTAGCTTCCAGAATCTGATAAGATCTGGTGTCTTTAGCATATTTAGCCCAGAAGCCTATTACTGATGCAACAGTATTAATATTTGTTTTACTGGAATTGTTATTGGGGCTATTATCCAAAGCTTTTTATCTACTGGGGCCCTTCACTGTCACTCTATAGGAGAAAGGGGGGAACATGTATAAACTAAATAAACAACCACAACTCGAAACTCATGTTATGCAAGAAGAGATTGGGTATGTCACAGTGCATGTAATCTCACACTCACCTGAATTCAGTGGACTTACTTATGACTGGCCATGTACAGAGCTGCATCGTCATTCTCTTGCCCACAACACTGTATGGCCATTATTGAACAAGAACACAAAGTACTAGGGGAGAAATATTTGCAAAGAGCAGCACATAACGTATCAACAATTTACCTTAAGGGTAGGATTAATTATATAACATCCCCATTATATTTTGTTGATGCAATTATGAATGATTATGTCTAATTAGTGATTATACTAAATCTGCAAAGAGGAATGCATGAACCATATAGTCAACAGTCATTAGAACTTCCGCTTGTGTATCACCTGTCATTTGGAATTTTTAGCCATTTGGAATATTTCTGTAGTACGTAGTTTCTAAACCATCCAGTGAAATGCTTGGATTCCTGTCTCTGCTCAAAGGTAGAACAATCTGAAGTGGAGCTGATCTGGGATTACTCAATCCCCTCAACTGAAATAAAAACACTAATTATATTTTTAAATTGAAATAAACTCCTTTTCTCTTCTTACATTTGTCTGCAGCTGCCAAGAAAAGAAAAGAAAATGTGCCTGTTTTTAAGTCTGCGGACTTTCTATGAAGATATTTTCAGACTTTCAAACCTCTTGAGTGTTGAAAAATGCCTAATAAGGCTCACCAGTGACAAAATGGTGGAACCAGTCACAGCTGTATCAGAAAGAAGCTGGATTTTTCTGTGTTATGATTTAGCCTTCCCATTTCAGTCAGAATTTGCAAATCTATAGTATCTGTCTGAAGGGTGGGCAACTGCCAGGGGTTGGTGAGATTTATTTGCCCCCTTGCATTCAGTCAGTACATGCCTCTTTAAATAGAGAACTGGCACATGAACTTTTATTCGATTAAAGACTATAAAGCAGGCCATAAATTTACTCTACCTCTTGAGTAGGCTTTCCTAGCAGCACACAGCACTCTGCTCCAGCTAGAAATGGAGTATAATCTAAGTTTACACTGCCAAGTAGCAAGGACTATGATTGAAATTTCTCATGATTCTTTCAAAATAAGTGTTGTTTGAGAGCATTGTGGGGCATTAAAGTAACAGCGCCAGACATGAGTTGGTTTTGGGGGGGAAAGAAAGGGTGGAAAAAGTCAAGGGAGATATCAGCTGTAGTCTTTCAGAGACACAGTAGTAATGGCAGCTGCTGTATGCTGTATACTGATTTCAGTCCTGACACATTCCACATACAGGGATATTTATATTAAAAATGTACAAGTTCGCCTCAGGGTCACCATTAGCGAAAAATGACCTGGAGGCACACAACAACAATATGATTGATTCTTCCTTGATTGATTCTATCCATCTGGAATTTGGTCTTCCTCTTTTCCTACTGTCTTCTACCTACTCAAGCATTATTGCCTATTCGAGTGTGTCATGCCTTCGCATGATATGGCCAAAGTAACTGTGATGGATTTAAGTCTTTTATTCCAAGTCTCAGGTCAAGTCTTAAATCTCTACCTTTAAATCTCAAGTTGAGTCTCAAATCCTTGCAAGATACATTCAAGTCAGGTCTCGGGTCTCAAGTCTGAAAGCCAACTTTTAACAGAAACAAAGGAGACGGGGTATGTTTTTGCAGGGGAACAGAAAATATGTTGAGAAATGGGCTTGGGGCAGGGGTTGAGCTCTGCTTGGCAGCCTGTCCCCCCTGCATATCAGAGGAGCTTTCTAAAGCTTTTCAAAAGTTTTAGAAGGATCCTTCCACCTCAAGCCCATTGCCTAACACAGGGGTTGGCAACCTGCGGACCGCGGGCCGGGGCCGATCCCCGCCGCCGCTGCGCGCGTTGTGGCTGCCATATTGTTTTCCAAAATGGCGGCCACGGCTCATTCGTGCATGCGCAAGAGTACTGTGCATGCGCAAATGAGCCGTGGCCGCCATTTTGAAAAACAAAATGGCAGCCACGACATGCACGGCGGTGGCAGGGGGACAGCGGTGGCTGCCATTTTCCCCCTCCCTCAGCCAGCGGAAGACCTGGAGGCCAGCGGACTGGCCCCAGGTAAGAAAAACTTGTCGACCCCTGGCCTAACACATTTGCTGTTCCCCTCCAAGAAATGCACCCTGTGTTCTGGGGGCAGATCTTGCCTGCTGCTCAAGATGGATGATGCCAGCAAGTCAGTCACTAAAAATATATGAGTTGTGAGTCAAGTTGAGTTAGTGCATCATTTATTGCTGAGTCAAGTCCAAACTGAGTCACTGAAATGACTTGAGTCCAAGTTAATTGAATAGAGTCTACATCACTGCAAAGTACAACAGTCTCCGTTAAGTCATGTTAAGTCCAAAACACACTGCAGAAATAATCCAGTTTGAGACTGCTTTAACTGCTCTGGCTCAGTGTTAGGGAATCCTGAGAATTGTAGTTTATTGTGGCCCCCGAGCTCTCTGACAGAGAAGGCTAAATGTCTCACAAAACTACAGGTCCCAGAATTCCCTGACATTGAGCCAGGGCAGTTAAAGTGGCCTCAAACTGGGTTATTTCTGCAGTGTGTTTTGGACCTAGGTTTCTAGGGAGAAGGCTTCTCAGGTTTGAATTGCTTTAGGACCCATTAATATGTTTTTAGCAGTCTACAATAACCATATAACTATTATCCAGCATACTTCAAATGAGGTGACTATGGGCCTTTACAGACTGCCAGAAATAATGCAGCTTGAGTCCACTTTAACTGTCCTGGCTCAGTGCTAGGGAATCATGGGAACTGTAGTTTATTGTGGCACCAGAGCTCTCTGGCAGAGAAGGCTCAATGTCTCAGGAAAAAAAAAATACAATTCCCATGATTCCCTAGCACTGAGCCAGGACAGTTAAAGTGGCCTCAAGCTGCATTATTTCTGGCAGTCTGTAAAGGCTCTTTATAGATTTCAACTAATCAACATTTTAGAAATAGGTATGTTGGTGAGAGTGTAGCCAAATAAGATGGAGTTCTGGAAAGCTGCATATGATATATATACATATACATATACATATACATATACATATACATATACATATATTTGGGGGGAGGGGGAATAATCTGTCTTCCTTTTTTCTAAATCGATACTGTACAGTACTGATTTCCAGATTAAGGTCTGTTCTGCACTGTTTAACACAGTGAGTTACTCTAATGCCTAAAAAAAAAAAATCATTATAGCAGGAGATTATTATTTTGCCTACAAAAGCACATGCTCTAATAAATTTGCTAATCTGCTAGGTTCCGCAGGACTCTTTTATTCTGTTTGCTGTTGTAGGATATCACAGCTACACCTGGCGATAAAAGACAACATTATCTTTTTCGAAACTCCAAATACTCGACTTTTGCTATACTGAGTGCCAAAGTTGAGCGGGTGCCTCTGTGTCAAGTTAGGAACAATTCTGTGTATTTTTAAAATGAACGCTGCCTAGGATTGGCACTAGAATTCAAAAATTTAGCCATGTTAGTCTGTAAAATCAGCATGCAAAGGGATCTTGTAGCACCTTTGAGACTAATTGAAAGAAAGAAGTTGGTAGGATGAGCGTTTGTAGACTTGAGCCTACAAATGCATCTGAGGAAGTAGGTTGAGGTTTACCAAAGTTCATGTTAACTGTTCTCGAGTCGACTCATGGTGATGAAATATCTCCAAGACTCCCTATTTTCTATTGCTTTGCTTAGGTCCTCCAAATTCATACCCATGACTATTAAGAGAGTCTATTAATCTAGCATGCAGCATTCCTCTCTTTCTATATCCCTCCATCTTTCCTAGCATTACTGTCTTTTACAGTGAATCAATCCTTCTCATGATGTGACCAAAGTGCGACAACTTCAGCTTTATGATCTTTATAACGTAGTGGGAATGAGGCCATATAAATATAAATTCATGCTTCTTAGCCATGTTCAGCTTCTGTCTTTCAGTTGGTCTCAAAGGTGCTACAAGATCCCTTTGCTTAGGACTGGCACTGCCGGAGTAAGGCACTGGGCTCACAATTTGCTAACATATTATAAAAGGTTGGGGCTGGAAGGAAGAGAATCATAACTGTCCTCTGACCAGAATGACCAGAAGGTCCTCCTTTTCCAGAACCTGCCCTACATTTCAACCTTCTGCCCAGGAGGGATTCCAAAATATGCTCCATTTTGAACATGGCTAAGAAGCATGAATTTATATTTATATGGCCTCATTCCCACTACGTTATAAACCGGTTCGCGAACCATTTTGAAGTGGTTTAAATGACCTGATTCACGCATTTTTTCCGTGTCTTTTGCAATAAATTGATTCAGCGCAAGTGTGAACGGGATGCAGAGCGAAATGGATTTAAATTTGCCCTTTAAAGTTGCAGGCCAGCTGAAGAGGGTCCATTTTGAATCGATTTGTTAGTCAATGTGAATGACAAGTGGGTTTTTTTACCATAAGAAAATGCAATTGGGGCAAATGTAGTGTGAACCATGCTCTGCTGTCAAACCGGTCCATCGATTCAGATTGCAAACTGATTTATTTGTAAGTGGGAATGAGGCCTATTATTTGTTGTTTGGTCATGTCCTCCATTTTTCTGGAGTGTCCCACACTTTACGGTGCGTCCTCGTTTGTGGTGAGGACATCTGCCTCCAACCAGCCTGAGAGGTCATGTTAATGACCATCGTGTTAATATTTCCCTTGCTCTTTGCTCAGCCCTCCTAAAAGGATCACTTCTGCTGCATCCGCACTGTGAAAAATAATCCGGTTTGACACTGTTTTAAGTGCCATGGCTCAAGGCTATGGAATTCTGGGAATGGTAGTTTCAAATGGTAGTTCCAATGAGAGTTTGGAGCTACCATTCCCAGAATTCCATAGCCCTGAGCCATGGCACTTAAAAGTGGTGCCAAAGTGGATTATTTTCTACAGTGCGGATGCAGCACAAGTAATCCTTCCATCCTCCTGACAGAGCACCTCAGAGGCCCTATCCACACTGCAGAAATAATCAATTTTGAGGCCGCTTTAACTAAGCTTAATCCTGGGAACTGTAGTTTATTGAGGCCCCAGAGCTCTCTAATAGACAAGGCTAAACGTCTCACAAAACTACAGTTCAACAGAATTCCTTACTGTTGAGCCAGGGCAGTTAAAGCGGTCTCAAACCGGATTATTTCTACAGTGTGTGGGGATTGGTCTAGAATTACCACAACCTCTTCCTTCACTTCCCCTCCTCCTTTTCGCCCCCTCCCCACCCGGTCCAGGTGAAGCGGAAGAAGAGGATTGGCTCTAAGACCTGTCTTTCCCGATAACTGCGTCCAATCCGAGCTCGAGGTGATGGAAGCGCCCGGGCGCCCAATCACGGGGCGGCGTTACGCCCCCTGGCCGCCACACAGCCCGAGGGCCATTCGGGAGGTGGAGAGCGGCGGGGCAGGACGTGGGGAAGGGGGCAGGTGCGGCGGCGACGACA
>CM034710.1:96214627-96235591 GCA_020142125.1 Phrynosoma platyrhinos | reverse complement strand
AAAAAAACTATTTTTCTCCTCCTTCCACTGCCACCACCCTTTGGCTGGGTTCCCTTCTGCTGGGTCCCATGGTCCTCCTCACCCAGAGCCATCCCATGTGGGCGGCAGAGGGGAAAGCGTCTCCCGAGGCGGGTGGTAATGAGGGCTCCCCCTTCTTTTGACATGTCTCAGTCGTCTTCTTGTTTAGATTGGCTGGGCAGTGGCAGCAGCAGCGAAAGCAACATAAACACCAACACAACCACACAACATACTACACAAACACACCAGGGCGACACGTCCCCATTTTCCATGGCACAGCCCTCCCTTGTCTTGACAGAGAAGGTTCAGTATCAAAAATGGCAGATTTCCTAAAACCAGGGATGAGATGGGTTACACCTGGGCCAACTCTTTTTTTTTTTTTTTTTGCATTTGTCTCGCTTCAAAGTGAGTCTGAACGATCACAGTCAAATCTGAAACCATTTCCAGTGTGGATGAGGCGCATATAAAACGATCCGCAAATTGCTTCAAATCATAGTGGGAATGAGCCCATAGTCTGTAACACTGCATATGGTTTCTCCAATCTGTCATGAATCAAATGAATTGGTATTCTGATTAACATAGATAATCTAAGATGGTAGATTATTAGGCATTTACTTTTCATACTTTCCTGAAGTTTTAACTGTAATGATGATTTTTTTGATTTTTGACAACATGTACAGTCGTCCCTCCACATTCACAGGGGTTAGGGGAACAAGACCTCTGAATGTGGAAAATCCATGAATAAGGTGAGGCCCACCCACCTCCCTTCCGATGCCTGGGATGGCTGTCCCAGGCTTGGAAGGGGCCAGAGGGAGCTCGCCCAGCACGCACCAGCTCTGCTCTTCCCCTGCCTTTGACTGGCTCTGGGAGTCAGTTAAAGGCAGGAGAAGGCAAGGGAAGGGAACAGGCATGCCCCCGCTCTGCTCTTCCCCCTGCTCTCTCCTGTCTTTAATTGGCTCTGGGAGCCAGTTAAAGGTATGAGAGGACAATGGAAGGGAAAAGGTGTGATCCTGCCCCTCCGCCCTCTTCTGCCTTTAACTGGCTTCGGGAGCCAATTAAAGGGACAGGAGGGCAGTGGGAAGAGGCACTGGCATGCACTCTTCCTGACTGTCTCTCCTAGGCTTTTTTACCCCCACTGAGAAAAGCCCAAGGGGAGGGAGGAGAAGTGCATGCCAGCGGGCTTAACATTCGCAAATAATCAAAACTGCGAATGTTAAGTCTGCGAATATGAAGGGACGACTGTAGTTCAGCTTTAGTATGTTAATTAAAATAAAATTATACCAGACTGATAAAACACTCAATGAACATAGAGGTTCCAGCATGTAGCAACATAGGTCTGTAGGAGAGGGAATGATTGATATATACACCACCTTTTCATATGGGTCAGTGCAGCAGGTGTCTTCCTTTTAAATTACCTAGAAGAAAGTTGTGCATGGATTTGAAGATAAAATTTATGATTTCAGATCTAATGGTTGTTGGTGAATTACCGCTATTGATGTAATTTGTAGTGCCATTACATTTTCAAAAGTGCAGTCTTTTATAAATCTGGAGTTCCTCTAGTTTTTCCACTTCTGAATGTCCCAATAAACCCGATTCCCTCTTCCACTGTTCTTTTCTGCTTTAACATAAACATACCATGTAACAATGGCCATGGACCTATTTGAAAATCAATATTTTAAAGGATTTAATGGTCATTGTTACATGTTCTTTTTTCAGACTGTCCTTACTGATGCGCTGATTTGACTCTACAGGAGCATCTTGCTGTTTGCTTGATATATTGACTTTATAGTAGCTCAGGGTAGGAGGACCTGAGAATAATACTGTGATAGAATGGTTG
Organism: Phrynosoma platyrhinos; assembly: GCA_020142125.1. Taxonomy (NCBI): domain Eukaryota; kingdom Metazoa; phylum Chordata; class Lepidosauria; order Squamata; family Phrynosomatidae; genus Phrynosoma; species Phrynosoma platyrhinos. The sequence continues at coordinate 96,233,736 of CM034710.1, read as the reverse complement.
CAGGCTTGCTAGATGTAGAATTTTAGGCACCCTGACAACACCCTCAACGATTAAACTTTGAATCTGTTGTTTTACTCGATTATGGGAATCACTGTAGCAGTAAAATGGCTGGAGGGAGCCCAAATTAATACTGTTTTCAAAATGAAATTATTACTTAAAATAGTCTGTTTTGCAAATAGTTGAAGGTCATTTTGTTATATAATTCACCTTGGATGACACCTCTGTTTTGGCATTACTTAATCAGCATTATATTGTTTTGGAAACAAGTAATGTGGTTTATATACTTCAGAGATGGGTTGGCCAGATGGCATCCTGAAACCAAGATGTGACTATGGACAGACATCTATTGTCAGAAGATAACATTAAACACATCTTAATTTAAAATGAAGTTTCAGAAATGCTTTTAACTGGAGTCAGTTGTAAGGAAAAGAATAATTTCTTTCTGAAAGTTGCACTGTGGTCTTACAAAGTATATGTCACAATACATCTATTAGTGTCCGAGATGCCATGAAACACTTATCAAGAAAAATGATCTCACATGTCTGTACATGTGATCTTTTGAGGGAAGCATTTATTCATAATTTATTCTTCAGTTTTTAATAGTGTCAAGTGTAAGAGATGTCATTATTAAGTGGGATCACTTTAGTTGATGAATATTTGTTACTTTACTTTGAAAAATGTGCAAGGTGCCCAGCAAATCCATATTAGCAAATAACCAATCCATGTAATGAACTAACACAGTAAATCTGTGTAAATGCCAGTTATGTACAAATGAAAATAAAAAGAAAACCTATTGAAACTTAAAAGCACAGATTAAAACCAAATCATGAAAAATACATTAGAACAGGATGTCAAATGCATGTTTAAATAAAAAGGTGTTTTTCTCTGGTGATGATTAGGTCAGATTATATGGCACAATGTATGTCTGAGTCTTGGGTCTGAATCCTGTTTATTCCCATTTAAGAACTAAGGTACTGAATCAATAGGATTTATATATTCCAGTATTCCAGTTCATGCTATGATAAGAAACTAAGGGCTAATGCCTTTTTATTTGAAACACTATATACCACAGTCTTGGTACATAAGGTTAGTTTGGAGGGCAATCAGGATATTGTGCTGGTATGTGAGCTGAGTTGTATAACTGCAATAACTTCACAGTTCTTCAAGATTTCATGTCTTGTTTATTTTAGAAGCCAATTTTCTTCCAATTTTCCTCTAAGGCACACAATTCTATTTTGGTATACTTTTTGTGGGTCGTACATTTACATGTTGAAGCGTTTGTTTCTTCCATTGTTCATGAAGACTAGAAATGCATAAAAATAACTTGTTCTAAACCCTATCAACTCCAGAACTGGGAGCAGGGTAAAGACAATATTTAGCATATTACACTTCTGCCTTCAATGTAGCTCCTGACTTCAGTGAGTTGCCTTGTAGAACTGGGATGGGAAACCTCCCTATATTTTAATCTACAACTCTCATTTACCCCAGCTGTGGTAAGGGAGGGTAGAATTTGTAGTCCAGAACATCTAGGAGTTGAAAGGTTTATCACCCCTGTAATAAAGTGCTTGAATTTTAAGGATACTTTGTACTGTCTCCTCCTTAACAAGTACGGTATAGGTCAGCAGATTGGTAGTAATGTTTTACTTATAGTACATTATGAGCTGTAAAATAAATCAGGTTATCTAAAAAATTCCCTTCCCCTTCTAATATATTGAAGGGGCTAAGTTCTACTAATTACACTATTCACTTCTGGCAGTAGCTCTTTTGCACATGATTACAACAACCCAGCATCAGTGTGGTGGTTTTGTGTATCTGTAGACTGTATATTGCAGCCAGAGGAGCAGCCCAAGTGAGACTGAAAAGTGTTTGAATATTAGTACAGTAAAATCTTAATTTCTGGCCATCAAATGAGTTTTGATGTGCTTTTTCTATCTTTCATATACTGTATGTTTTTTTTTAAACACACACACACAAACAGAACAGCTTTTAAGTAATTGTTTCCACATGCTTAGGTGTGGTGAAATGGTACTGCAGTACTGTTAGAATCTCCTCTAAGCAGCTTAGGCAGAATTGAATGGCATTTGACCCTTTGCTTCTTTCTGTTGTTGTGTCGCATTGTGGGTAAATAATTTATTTCTGAAGGCACCATCAGTGTAGTTGTTACTTCATCTTGTGGATTTAATGTACTTGAAAACATTAACAATTCAGTTGGTGGTAAGGATACTAAGTTATACATATTGCATATGAAAATTTTATTAAAATCTTGTGGTTTTAATTAAAATCTTTATCAACACATCTAACTACTTGTACTTAATTGTTATTCTCTTAAAGGAAAATTGGAATGGCACCTCCGCCCAAATTACTTGGGTAATAAACCTAAGTCTGTTTTGTCAAGGTAATCTTGACTTGTCTTTCTATTAGTATGGTTGCTTTTAGCCAAGAGTACTGTTGGAAAGTGTGGATACAACCATGCCTGAGTGGGGAGTGTTGAAATGGAAATGTAGACTGCCTGCATTGCATTGTGTGATACTTTACAGCCTCAGGGCCGTCAAATAGCGGGGAGACCAAAGCCATTGAAAGAGCACACAGTTTGCATATAAACCTCTTGTCATTACCAGGTTAGAAACCTAGAAATAGCTCCAGTTGATAGCAAGTGATGTGGGAAACCACTTTCTGAAATGTTGGAGAGTTGTTAGAGTAAACACTGATGTAATATGCTTTGGCTCATTGCCCACTTTTCTTTTAAATAAAGTAGATAACATGTAGCCTACAACATGTATATTTTTTCTACGGGGGGGAAATTGCTCCAAAAAGAATTACTGCTCCAAGAATGACAATTCTTCTCTAAAGTAAAGTACAAGAGCTTGCTTTAGTGTAGAGGGGTCTTTTCTATCCAACCCCAAAACTGAAAATGAACTTCCAGGCACTTCTGATTCTGGGGGAGGGGGGGACATTTATAACACATTTTTGGCAAGAATGCAGTGTTTGATGGGGCCCTACTAGTCAAAATTGGCCTGAGCCCTGACAAATTTCCTGCCCCCGTTTAAAAGAAGAATAATCAGCTGTCTGGTACAAGGTAGCATTGTGTGCCACTCCGATGAAGAATGAGAACTACTAGAATTGAGAACAGTGTGGACTAGAAGAGTGCAAAAATATTACAGTGGTTGCCTGAAAGGGATTCTTTCGACTTTCTGTTGTTGTATCCACACTTGATTGCATATCAGAATTAATAGTTATCCTTGCCAGAGAACTTTAGCTTTGTGGTTCTGTGAAGAGGATTAGGGATCTCTGAGGCTGTATCTGCACTGCCAAAATAATCTGGTTTGGCCCCACTTTAACTGCCCTGGCTCCATGCTATGGAATTCTGGGAATGGGAACTTGTTGAGGCACCAGAGTTGTGGATTATTTGGATTATTTCAGCAATGTAGATGCAGCCCTAGAGAATTTTCAGCAAATTAAGGAAACTATACTTCACAAGATTACTTTGGATATAATTCATAGCAACATTATCGCAAGCATGCACATTAAATTTTATTTGGCCATGTCTCAACTGAATTCCAGCTTAAAACCATAGTTATAAAAAACTATTTCCTAATTAATTGAGTACATGAGCTTTAGACAAGAAAAGGAAGTACAAATAAGAATATCCACCACTAGATTGTTCCCCCATCCCTGATCATTCATAAGCAATGCAAGGGTATTTCTTTGTCTTCATTCATGTTTGTGTCTCTTGTTTTTATAAGTTCTGAAGCTTTTTACAGTAGCATAAAAATAAATAAAAACACAGTGATAACTGTATAGGAGAGATTTCAGATTGAAACTGCTGCTGGGAGCTTTTACCTACTAGAGCTGTAATACATATGTGTGATACCTATGTTGTAACATATTGGTGCATCCGTGGCAGGCAGATTGGTCCTGTCAACATGATTCTGTCCCTCCAGAAAGGGAGGCAAGAAATCTTATGAAAAGATATTCATGCAATTAAGTATTTGCATTAATGTTCTGCCTTTTTATCACTTGTATTGTGTGGTTACTTGTATGTTTGGGCAAGTGAGGTTCTTTTATCCAGAGCAAATACCAAGTTTCCCTCAGTTTTCTTCCTCTTTTTGCTTTCTTGTTGTCTCATAAGGCAGTGTCTTCTTTACATCTTCTGTATCAGGGCAGTCCTCCAGATGATGTTGCTCTGAGATTTCCAGTGGTTTTAATAATTTTAGCCAGTGGTGAGAAACACTGGAAGCTGCAATCCAACAGCATAGATAGGGTCACATGATTCCAACTATTGCTCTTTGTAATGAGACCCAGAGACCTTTGGTATATGGAAGAAACTGAAGGGGAAACAGTTGGGCTTGCTGATGTGTTCTCATCTTCATAATGGTTAAATGGTGTTGTCATTCTTGTATTCCTCCCACATCACATTTTTATTCACTTAAGATTTGTCAGAGTCTTGCATAGTCCACTTGGCAGTGGGTTACATTGCCCAAGAGGGTAGATGTGAACAGCATTTAATAAAATCAGTGGGAGAATACTAGAATAAAAAGAAACCTTTGTATTGCTACAAAGGATGTGCCAGTGTAAACTGAGTAACATCATACACACACACAACAGTGGGCCCTTTGTATACGCGGGGGATCCATTCTGGGACACACACCCCCATAAGGAAGAAACTGCGGGACCTCGAGTCCCGTTGATTTTAATGGCAGCACGCTCCTGCGGATACCATTTTGTCCCCTCGGGTTTGCCGACCACATGAGCGCAAGTCCGCGTACGTACGGCAAGCCCGCAGTATGGGGCAGGTGGACTATTTGTGTGTGTGTGTTGGACTTTCTTCAGTTTCTGCTATTAATATGATTTCAGAGCAGATAAAAATATATCAGTATTCTGTAACAACCAAAACCAGGTGCAAAATTATGACTGTTGTGAAGCCATATAGTCTCTACTACCTCATGAGCATACCTGTAGGTTACTTGCACATAGAACAACAAATAGACATCTTAAGTTGTTATAAATTAGGGATTTTAATCATATAACCTTTTCATTGAATAATTGTGAATCAGAAAGTCTGCCAGTCTTATTACAAATCATCCAGAAAGCCAGCAGATCCTAATATAATGTCTGCGCATTGTTTTAAAATATATTATTTGGTTGCCTATATCCTTTTCTGTCTACTGTTGTCACTTCATCTGAACTCTGTTAAGGAGATGAGAATAAGTAAGTAATATTATACTTTTGTGGCACTTCTTATTAGCTCTCGTTAGCATAGCCTATGGATGAGAAATGGTGGGAGATTTGGTCCAGCACATCTGGAAAGTCACTCATGCCTTCTCCCTGATACTACTAAAATGTCATGGCCTTTTTCAAGTTTATATGCAAGTACCTGTTAGTCTATTAAAATATAACTCATTAATCATTTAACTTACAAGTGATAGGTCGTAAAATCAAAATATCAAAATATGGAAAAATCATTTGATGATGGTGTTGATGTTTAAAAGGATGTATATAATCCGATAAATGATATTGAGTAAATTGATTTTCTTTTGGGTGTAAGCTGTAATACCTCCTGAAGAGAACTGCCTTATTTCAGGTTCTGAAGTTTGTGATTCAAAACTGACTTGGCTTTGTGTGGTATCCATATGCTGATGCAGGGTGATGGTTAATAATATCTATTCTTTTTCTTCAGCTAAATCTGTGTTGCTATTACACTGAAGCATGTTACTTCTACACTTCTAAATAAATGCCCCCTTTGTTTTGATTCTTTCCACATCTGCTTCTGTTCATGCGGCTCAACTTGTCTTTAGAAGCCATATTTTCAGTATAACAGATGAAGCACACAAAAAGTGGGGGATGTGATGGAAGTATTGCATTGGCTGTGTTGTTGCTGGCTATGAATTATTAATGGAGTCCATGTTTTTAAAATGTGCGCTCATATGTCCATATAATAAAAAAATGAAAAATGTGATTAGCAAAGTATTGGGAACATTCCCTATTTTGTTTTGGTCGAAGCCTTGTGTATAGGGACTAGAACTGCGAATCAGGAAATCTTTTGGTTCAAATTTTGTCTTTGTCATCGTAAACCCACAGTTTAGGCAAACCAATCGTTTTCTCAAGCCTAGTCTTTATTTGCAACAATGGAAATAATAATAATAATAATAATAATAATAATAATAATACCACCACCATTTGAAGGTTGTTCTAAGAATTTGTGATACCATTACCATTACCATTTCAAGGTTGTTCTAAGAGTTTGTGATAGGCCTTCAGCATTCAACATATAAATTCTAAATGGTATTTGTTCTGGAGTTATAAGTCTAAAACAAAGGCAAGTCATCAGATCATGCTTGTTGGTTTTTGTCCACTTAGACACCTAGCTGTTGGGCAGAAGAGGTATTAGAAAAGAGATCGCACCAGCGTTCCGCTTCATGGGGCAGTGCTGATCAACTAAAAGAAGTAAGTGCTTAACAGTTTGGCAACTAGGAAACCTTCAGGCTTCACTCTTACAGTAAAATGCTGTTTAAGTATTCTGCATTTCTCATGGGTGCATAAGCATACTTTTTGCTCCATCTTTCAAGTTAAGGTTCATCTGAGCAGATGAATAGCAAGCATTGTGGAATCAGAGTAGATCTCTGTGGGAAGACTGGCATGTGTTCCACAGTTATATATGTGATAAGAAATAAATCAGCCTGAGAAATCATGTGAACTTCTGAAATATCTATAAAGAGATTATTGAAACACAACATAATACTGGCCCACACATTGTTGTGGTCTTTATCTAGTTGTATCTAAGATGAAATATAGTTAATTAATCAGGAAATAGAAGGCATTGTATCATCTTTAAGGGACTCTTCCTGTTGTATTTACATGCTCAGTTGATGTAGAAATAGATATTGCATGTTTAAGATGTTCTGCTAAAATGTTAAGAATTAGGAGTAAATCAGCATTCATCATAAGATAGTGGCTTGAGTGTTGGACTAGGATTTGGGAAAATCAGGGTTCAGTTCCCTACTCAACCACTGAAATTCACTGGGTGACCTTGGGCAACTTGCTCTCAGCCTTCGAAGAAGGCAATGACAAACTTCTTATGAAAAAAACTTGCCAAAATAAATCTTATGAAAATGTCAACATAAATTGGAGTCAACTTGAAGGCATATAATAAAGAAACCAAATCACCTAGGCTACAAAAATGATAGCAGTTATTTAAAGTACTAAGTGGACTGAATACAAGGGTAAAACTTTTGGAAGGTTAGAAAACAATCTGTGTTCCTGAAAAATGTGATTACAGCTCACAGACGCAAAATGAATGATCTTTTTGAATTGGGCCCAACATATTTTTCTATATAGGACAAACGAAATACACACTCTTATTTTTAGTGTGGTATCCTTCTTATCTTTGAAGCTAAGTAGGGGTCAACCCTGGTTAGTACTTGGATGGGATACCACCAACAAATACATGGCTATATTTCAGAGGAGGGAATTGGCAAAACCACCTCTTGAGTATTTCTTGCAGAAGAAAATACTTAGGAAATTCATGGGGCTGCCATAAGTCAACAAGTGACTTGAAGGAACACATATATATACACTTTTTGAGAAGCTACAACTGTAGAACTGAGGCCTGGGTGATTCACTCTAGTTAGCTAGTATTGCCACCTGGGTATTAGCTTAAGATCAGCTTCATTTAGCTATTTTAATTTAAATACACAAATGAGCAAAGGCCAGTGTTTTATAATGTGAAAGGTTGCAACTGTGATCCACCATGTAGTTATTGAGCTTTTCAGTGGAAAAAAGCAAGCAGTAGTGTTTGGGAATGCATTCTCTGCAGCAGGAAAATGTTGCACTGCAAATGCACACCTTTGTTTCTGTGTATGTTCAGAATTCTGGAAACAAGTCAGAATTATGTTCAGAACTCTGGAGACAAATTCAAGATTAATGGATATTCTTTCCAAAGTAGATATATGAATCAAATCATTAAGCTTTTATGAACATTTAGCTATGACTGTGATTCTCAAATGTCCCACTTTATCTTGTCTAAAATATCATAAAAGTACTCTGTTCACTTTCAGCTAAACATATAGTGTTTATGTTAACTATATAGAATAGGGAACCTAGATGAGGATGGCTAAACTTAATGCACTAAGCAGTAATCACAGTCTACATTTACATCTTAGGAGTGTGATACAGCATTTTTACGGTTAGTATTTGTTAAGACCGGTTTCACCCCCACCCCAGCCCATGTAATCTGAAGATGTGAGCATTGTGTGTTCCATGCCTCCTTTAATTTGATTTTGTCTCTTCTTCCCATCAGATTGCCAAACTGAGGCAGCAGCTCCAGCGCAGTAAACAGAGTAGTCGTCACAATAAAGAAAAAGAACGTCAGTCACCTCTCCATGGCAACCATATAGCAATCAATCAGACTCAGGTAAGCAGACTATTGAGCTTGTTCTGGCAGCATATCCCCCTCACCCGATAGAAATAAAAAAGTAAATATCCTTTCCAATTCTGAATTCCTGGTCTCTTTCTAAATTTGTTATTTATTTATTTTTACAATATGAATTGTGGAGAAAATTATGTTCCATTATAATCAAGCAGCAGCTGATCCTAGAAAAAGATGCTGAAATACACTGTAGGTTTTTTAAAAAAAATTAAACCTTAAGGAAAGACATGATTTTAGCTTTGAAGATAGTCCAATAGATTAAAGAACTTCAATTTGTCCATTTTTTCCCAATGGATACCTTGAACACTTATTTAGTCATGGTAACTTGCCTATCAATCTCTTTAAGTACATAGAAAATGTAAGCTTCTAAATGTTTGTTAGAAAGAACTAAAATGACTTAACTGCAGGAACAGCAAAAGAGAATAATAAAGTTAATTTGTCTTTATCGCCTGCTTTCATTAGTCCTTGTTCCACATTTATCTATAATCTTGCCTTACACTGAATGTGGTATAAAATTGCTAACAAATAATCTGTTAGTTAATATGGAACCTTTTAGAGCTGTTCTTTTATTTAGTTTTTATAATGGCAAATAAAGCTAAGAGTTTTTTATTCATTTTCTTACGAATATTAAGAAATGTGCAGAAGTCTAAAGCCTGAAACACACGGGCCAAAAGAAGCAGTTTCCTGCCATTTTGGGGGCATCGGATTTAGATAACACACACCCCAAAGCAGCCAGAAGCCATTTTGACACCTGCGGCCTGCTTTGGGAATGGGCTGTGCGGTTGCTGTGTTCCTGGCCCATCATGGTCGGAGTCTGCTTCACCCCTAGATAATACTTTTGAGTAAAATGCAAGTAAAACTCCTAACAGTTTTTTTTTTAAAAAAAAAACCTTACTGTTGAAAAATTGCTTACAACGTTTTGTAGCTTTTGACAAGATAGGAGACAGTCCAACCACTTCATTGCCTCAAGAGGTTAATGCTGTGTTGGTAGCTCCTACTCTCCTTCTGTGGTTGTGAAGAACTGCAGCAGCTCAACCTCCCTGTTTTCAAAATGAGTATACTTTACTTAGTGTTCTGTCTTTAAGGTGCCTAAGACACATTGTTTGTGCCCCACTGGCAGATTTTTAAATTTGTTTTTTGTTTTGTGGTACATTAGATTTTTCTCCTTTCTTGGTTTGGCCTTTTATCTGAAACTTCCTCAGTAGTTCGTTTTTTCCAATCTACGTTGGAAAAAATGTCATACTTGTTGTCCCATACACTCCTGAGTATATTTTTTTAATTCAAGTATGGTTGATATAGCTGTTTTTACAGCACTCTTAACACTTTTTCACAAAATCATCAACACATTTTTTTTAAAAAAAACTTGTTTGTTAACAGCTGGTCAGATTGCGACTATTTCTGTTAATATTTTCAGTGATTCGTGTGGCAAAGGGGCAAAACAAACAGGCAGAAGGGGTGACTTGAAGCCACCCCTTCCAAAAATGGATTGGGGCTGTGGCAAAGACATCCGCTCCTTTTTTGCCAAGGAAAGGCAGCTTTTCCTGCCCCACTGCAGCCCCATGGCAGCTTCAAGTGCTTCAAGCTGCTCCAGCAGTGTGCAGTGTATAAACACCATACCGCTGGAGTGCCTTGAAGCCACCTGACACACTCCCAAGCTGCCTGGACAATTCAATGTTAGGTATCAGATATTTATAAATTTGAAATTTTGTCTTATGTCAAGTTTCAAATTGTAATTTGTATATCGTTTCAAATGCTCAAGTAGAAATGTTATCACAGTGAGCTTTGTGCACACAATCATATGCTGTCATATGTATATTATTTTCCAAAGGTGTCAATTTAAATGGTTTTGTTTTATACCAAAAGTAGAGAACCTCAGACTCTGCAGCCAAATGCAGCTGCCTGCATCCCAGTCTGAACCTTTGGTGTTCCTCTGGTGTCCACACACTCCTCTTCAAGCTTTCGTACTTGTGTTTTCCCATTCTTAAAGCCTCTCCTTAGAAACTAGCTGTAAGACCTTTATACTAAAATAGTTTCATAGTTTGGGTTTCAACCCAATTTTAAATAATGTTGTAAACCAGCTTGATTCTCATCCAAGAGAAAGGTGTGATATTAGATAGATAGATAGATAGATAGATAGATAGATAGATAGATAGATAGATTTTGACTCATCCACTACTGAAGTGTATACCCTGAGAACCTTTCTGAAATAGAGTTCAGCCCTTGAGATGGAAGAGGCTACCCATCCCTGTTTTTATACCCATCTGTATTAGCTATACATGTGTGTACACATGCAATATCACACAAAAGTGATTACCATATATTAATCTACAACTTCTTTGAACTTTTTCTGAAAAATTCCATATTTGGTCAGATATGCTACTGCAGTGTTTCACCCTTTGTGAAGTGATGCCTCCTTAAACACATTGAAATATTCAATCAAATACTGCAGTATAGATTATAGTGAAGCTTGTAGTGCAGATTGTGGCATCTGTAATCTCACTTAGAAGATGAGGAGTATGTTTGGATAGAATCTTGAAGATTGTTATCCAAATACTAAAGAGGCCATTTGGTTTGGTTCTGCCTTGGCTGTATTGTGCAAGTATCTTCCTGCACAATCTGTTTACTAATAAATCATTCTTCAGGCTAAATTCTTACACCCTTAACCTAGGAATAAGCTTATTGTATTCTTACACCCTTAACCTAGGAATAAGCTTATTGTATTCAGTGGAATTCCCTTCTCAGCATATTGTATGAGATCAGGCTCTAGATCTGATAAAGCACACAAAAGGGGAGCAGTTCTAAACATTTGCCCAGTGTGGTTGGAATTGGAAACAAGGTATCCATCTTAAGTTCAACTGGTAAATAATAGATGAAATAAATCCTTAAAGATGGATCAGTTGCTTTCTTAGTTCATCATTTGATGCTCTTCAGAAATACCATGCTCTCCTATCTAAGACTCACTTACATTTTAAAAACTGCAGTACCAGTAAGGGTGAGCCAAGTAGGACCAGTCAGTCTTTCAGTATTGCTGGTTGGTTTAAATACTGTTGCATCCTAAAGCAGTCACTTCATGAAGAACTGTCTCAACTTTTTTTGGGGGGGATGGGACGAAAAGTTAATAACAACTGTACTGTGATCGACAGTGCCCAGAAAAGCACAAAGGTGAGTCAAAGTTTTGTCACCAGCTCCTTCTCACCATGCTGTTCCAGAGACGTGGCTGGCCCCAGATGTTGCTTATAATATGTGCTTCCTCAGTTTATGTTATACATTTGGTTTATTGATGTCATACCCAGTCCTTTTTTGCTTTGTGCTGTGTCCTTTTACATAGGTTGCTAAAAAAAGTAGTTCATCATAGTGGGCTGTTGGACCCATTTCATCAGAAGTGTACAGCTGCTGTTGGGCTGCTGGATTTTAAAAAATCACTCCATATCTCTTTGATTTGTTATTTCTGTACTTTAAGATGAAGTTCAGAACTCAACCTTTCTTCTTGTAAACGCTGCACCTGTACATTTTAAGTGAATTGACATATCTCTTGCTTGCTCTAAAGGCTTCTCTCTCAAGATCAGTCCCTATGCCACTGTCAAATATTTCAGTGCCAAAATCAACTGTTTCACGTGTGCCGTGCAATGTAGAAGGAATAAGCCCTGAATTAGAGAAAGTGTTCATCAGAGAGAACAGTGGAAAAGAAGAAGTGTCCAAGGTAAGGTAGATGCTAAGTGTTATTTTTAAAAGCATAATATAGATATGGAACTTAGCTGCAATATGAATTTAACAAAAATGACTGAGTTACGATCATTTAATAGAGCCAGTGTGGTGTAGTTCAGGGTTACCAGAAATCAGAAATTACTTGAAGGCACACAACAAAATAGGTACCCCTGCATATTTCTAATAGCTGTGCTAACTGAAAGCATAGATATTTTGTAAACACTTGTAAATATTTTTGGTTTTATTAACTGTATTTTCTTCAAGAAGTTTTCAAGGAAAATGATAGTGTAAGGTGCAACAGTGTATATTGCTTTATTTAATTGTGATATTGTTGGTAAGACAATCAGAACATCTGTAAAAATCTACATTTCAGCATTGCAATTGGAATCATAATAATAGAACTGATCTTAAAATTCACTTTAGATTATTAGAATTTTAACTGGTGCAAGCTGTAGTGAGTAATGTTTCAGTTGTCTTGTGTCCTGTGTTGGGAAAAAGTGGGGTATAATACATGTCAGAACACCAGTGTCAATCTAATTATAGCATCTGCCAAAATTAAAGGATGACTGTCTAGTGATCAAACAAATTACCGTATTTTCCGGCATATAAGACGACCTTTTAACCTGCAAAATCTGTGGCTAAAGTGGGGGGGGGGTCGTCTTATACGCCAGGTATAAGGATGATGAAGATAGAGGTGCTAAAACTCTATATTTTGGCTGGAAAATGGGGGGTCGTCTTATACGCCGGAAAATACGGCATGTATAATTGATCCTCTGTTTCTCAGAAATTATTTCTGGACATTGGAGATTTACCTTTTTACAGTACTGAGCAGTGTGAGTCTGATCCAGTGATATATGAGGAAGACCTATGCTTGCTTTAATACGACTCCTCAGTTTTAAGTGGTTTTCTGGATTGTTGCCAGAGCTTTTGTTATGAAGCAAGACATTCCCACTTCCAAAGGAAACAACCAGATCTAATGTTTTTCTTTGTATCTCAAGAACTAACACTATTGGAGAAGTCAAAACTTAAGTCAGAGGACAGGTCTTCCGTACCACCAGCTGTGCTATATAGTCAATTACTGTGTTGCATAATGTAATTTTTAGGTACTTACATAGATCTTTACTGAATGACTGACAGTTTTATTTGATCTGTTCAGTAACAGCAGTGGAAGTCTTGTTTCAAAGACTTTAATCATTTTCAAGCTTTATGTCCCATGTGCTCATGAGAATTTCTGGGAGATTATGCTTTTCACAGGCTTACTTGCTACTCTGTTAGTAAGCATACAGTGGAATAAAGAAAGATAAGGTAGCTGTTTTGTGGGTTTTTTTTTTTAAAAAAAAGATTCAGACAACACAGAATTGTTTACAGAATTTTCCATAAATGTATCATCATAATTTTTTAAAAAATCTTAATTATTATATGATTTGACTTAGCTTATGGAAAACTGCCTTAAATCCTGTGCTGGAAAACAGTGGGAAATAAATAATAATGAACATAATTTATAGTAAGTATATCATTAAAGGACTCGGTAAGAAAGCATATATTATATGAACCCTGTATCTGTGGGGGATATGTTCCCAGATTTATCATGAAAATGCAAAACTGTGGATAATACTAAAATGAATCATGTTGACCACAGAGTTGCACTGGAGAACCTGGACATTCTAGAGAGAATACTTCTCTAGGCAGTTTTGAGATTCTCCAGCACAACTCTATGGTTAACTTCTGCCAGAAGCATACTATAGAATTCTGCTGGAAGAAACAGAAAATGCCTAGAAAGAACATATTTTTCCAGTCAGGGGTCAGTGGAACTGCAGGTATTGGTCCCGCAAATATGGGCATTGCACTGTAGTTTTTTAGAGGTTTGTGTTCTTCCTTGTGGTCTCGCCTGCACAGAGCTTTATAGGGTACAAGCCAGAGCTAAGTAGCTTTTGGCAGGAACCCTAGCCCCTTCAGATGCATGTTTACCTGGGGCCTGAAGCTACTCCTCCCTCAATTTCTTTTCATCTAGTGCTTGCAATCACATCTCTTCGAATAGCTTCCACTGCTTAGTAGTGTCTTCCCTTCTTTGTTATCCTATGATTCCACTGTTGTCTTTTTCCTGTTTGATGATGATGATGATTTCTTACCTGCCTCTCATCGCAGCTCAAGGCGGGTTACAACATAGTTAAAAAAATACAATTGTTATATTAAAAATGCATCTCTACACAATATTTATATACATAAAACAATCATTAAATATAAAATTCATGATTAAAACTGCCTAAGTAGGCCTACTGGAAGAGATAGGTCTTCAAATGTGTTTTATATTCCGACAGCTGGTCTAGCTGTCGGATCTCTTTCGGCTGGTCATTCCACAGTTTTGGGGCGGCTGATGAAAAGGTCCTCCAGGTGATGGCTGCCAGTCGAGTTCTTGCAGGCTGTAGCAGCTGCACCCCAAAGGACCGCAGTGTTCAGGGCAGATTGTATGGGAGAAGGCGATTCTGTAGTTAACCTGGACCCAAACAATGTATGGCTTTAAAGGTCAAGACCAACACTTTGTACTTTACCCAGAAACTAACTGGCAGCCAATGGAGTGATTTGAGTATGGGTATAATAGGTTCACTCCTGGATTTCGTGTAACCAATCTGGCTGCCATATTTTGAACCAACTAGAGTTTCCAAACTTGGCACAAAGGTAGCCTAATGTAGAGCATATTGCAGAAGTCCAACCTTGAGGTCCTCCAAATTTAAGAAGGAGCATTTCTCCTTTTCCCTTCCCTTCCTTCAGAACCCCAAGCAGGGGGCTCATCACTTCTTTTTGTATGGCCTTGAAGGCACTTTTCAAGAACTGTGTCTCGGGGGTGGGGGGCAAATATGCAAAGAAGGACATCTTGTTCAGTTCTGAGTCATTTGTAGAGGATTAACTGCACATGGACTTTACCCAGTGTTCTCCATTGGCCCAGGAGTCGGTCCTAGCAATGGCACAGAAGACACTTTGAGACTGTTATCAATACAGATGCTACCATTGGAAGTTGAGAAATGTCATGATCCAACTCAGACCTCTCCTCCCCCAAAAAAGGATCCTGACAGACTCAAATGTACTATCCTGTGAGCCTTTTTGAATCATTAGAACCAGATGGACTCTGAAATAATAGAAATAAATAGTTTGGAGCAGGGTATCCTGATCCAGGGTATAGAACCCTTGCTATGGATTAAAAATCTACTGCTACAAGTGTGGTGGGTTCATAAGATCAGGCTGTAAACAAAACAAATGGGAAATTATCTTGAAATATATGCTTATCTTACAGGAAAGCAAGGCTATTTTTATACATCCGTTGGTTCCATTTAAAAGTTTTGAGGGAAAAGCCTGAAGTAGAATTGCTGCGTGCTTTATTTGCGGATCGAAAAATGACTTGGTGCATTATAAGCCCTGGATATAAATGAAAGAGAAAATAGTATTGAGCAATGCAGGAGTAATATTTGCAGGACTATAGGATAAGAAGGTGCTTTTGAATCTTGTTTTCATGAACTTGAGTCATTCTACTTTAGTGCACTCTGACCATTTCACATTCTTTTTATTATGGGATTTAAGGAAAGAGAAAATGTTTTGTCCATCTTGTATGTTCTCTTCAGTTGGCAGACTCAGTATTTCTACATTCCTGTTCATTTCTCAGTCTTCTCATGGTGACCTATATTTTCCTAGTGTGATACCTTAGTCTAACTGTACTTAGCCAAAATTTGGTCAGTATACTCTTCATGTGTTTTAAAGAAATTGTCATTAATGATCAGCTCTTAGGTGAACGGGGATATGAGATGGTTCACAAGATTTTGCATGTATTGAAGTGAGGCTGCTGTAACTTTGAGTATTTATTTTTATAAATATTTTAAAATCAATGCAATATATTGGAGAAAAGATTCTGCCTAGGTTGAGTCTCCTTTTTCCACAATTCTTGGGACCATAAGTGTTTTGTTTTGTTTTTGAATTTTGGAAATTTTGCATATACATAATTAAGTATCTTGGAGATGGGACCCACATCTAAACATGAAATTCATCTAAGCTTTGTATACATCTTATACCCATAGTCTGAAGGTAGCTTTATACAGAATATTTTTAATAATTTTGTGCATGAAACAAAGTTTGTGTACACTGAACCATCAGAAAGCAAAGGTGTCACTATCTCAGATATCCATATGGACAATTTTGGGTTTTGGAGAATTTTGGCATTCCAAATAAGGAATACTAACCTGTATGTTGTAGAAAACTCATTTTGAAACATCATATGGAGTAGCTTGGATTTTTTACACACTTCTCTAGTATGAAACAATCATACATTTTTTAAAAAAGAAATTAGATAAAGGAAGATCAAAAGTCATATATGTTGGCTGCCAGTCAATTTCCAGGCACAATTCAGAGTGGTGGTGATTACATATAAAGCCTTATACAGCTTGGGTCCAGGCTATTTGAAGGACTGTATCTCTTTATGAGCCCATTAGACCTTTAAGATTGTCTGGAGAGGCCTTTCGAGAACAAGGAAGAGAGCCTTCTCAGTGGCTAGTCTTTGGAACTTCCTCCATAGGGAGACCAGGATGTCTCCCTCTTTGTTCTCCTTCTGTTGGCAGATAACACATCCTTGTGCCACCAGGTTTTTTGGAAACTGAATGGAGTAGGCCTTTAATGATGTACTGTGCTTTTTAAGTTTTATGGTCTGTATAATATTTTAATTATTAATGTTTTTAATGTTTAATGTTTTAACCTGATAAATTGTTCGATTTTTTTAAAGATAACTTTATATTTTTACTTTTATCAAAAATGTGTATGGATTTTAATCTGTATTGTTTTGGATATATTGTTAACTACCTTGAGTTCCATTGTTGAGAGGAAGGCAGGATATAAATTAATGAAATAATTACATTACTGTAGCTTAACTTTTAGGGCAGTATCTCAGGGAATACCTTCCAAACTGAGAGTTTGGTTGTTGCCTTTCATGATGTTTGCAAAGGGAAAGGTTTTTGATTATCTGTTATAGTAATAATAATAGCCTTTTAAAAGCAGTGTCACTTTCTGTGTCTTCTACAGTCAAAAATGTCTTGTTTTTGTTTTTCTTTCAAACGGTTACTTTTTTATTTAAAAAAACAGTATTTGTTTAGTAATGATAAATCTCAGCATGTGGGCTAACTGCTGAAGTGCCCTGACATTTACTTAAGGATATAGCTGCACATTCAAGTGACTGGGATTTTCATGCAGTCTGTTGCACTAAATGAGTTGATGAACAGCATGCCATTGTGTCACTTGCCTCCTTTTGTAGGAAGTTGACTTCCCTCCTTCTCACAAGGTCATGTCTGGCTTGAAAGAAATTAGCACAGGTCAGAGTGCCCTCCAGGTCTCAAACTTCACTGCAGGAGACAGGGTTGTAACCATGCATTTTAATAATGTTGGTTTCATTTCAGCCCTTGGATATTCCTGATGGCCGAAGAGCACCGTTACCTGCTCACTATCGTAGCAGCAGCACACGCAGCATTGATACACAAACACCTTCTGTCCAGGAGCGTAGCAGCAGTTGCAGCAGCCATTCCCCTTGCATCTCTCCCTTTTGTCCTCCTGAATCTCAGGATGGGAGTCCTTGCTCCACAGAAGACATGCTGTATGACCGTGACAAAGGTGAGGTCCCATTTGAATCGCTGACCATGGCTGTCTTCTACTCACTGCTGCCTTCATTGTGCTTAAATCAATTTTTTTTTTTTTTTTGGTCTCGTTGATGTGAATGAAAACCGCTCATAATTGTTTTGTTTGTTTACATGTTTTCCCTCTTGTTTGTGCAGTTTCACAAACATCTTCCATAAATGTCAGAAAAACACAGCAAACAAGTCTTTAATTCTTTTCATGAAGGCTGTGGTATGAAACGTTAAAGAACACTGTTATGGAAAAGTTCTGTGGAAAACAGTGTTTGAATTGTTGGTCAATTAAGTGAATCCAGTTTGTGGTTGTGTTGTTTTTAAGTAATGAAACCTTGATTTTGTTCTTCCTGGATTGTTCATTTGGCAGCAGAGTTTAAACTAGAAAGATAATAAAATTATTCTAGTTCAGTACACAAAATATTATGTCATGGGAATGACTTTGGGGATGAGTGAATCACTGGCCATGTTTTACTATCAGTGTTTTAAGAGTATGTCTACTCAGAAGTAAGCCCTATTGAATTCTGTGGAAGTTGCTCCAGTCAAATGTGTATATGATTGTAGTCTGTTTGTCATAATTAAGTAGCAATGTTTGCAGTTTTGGGCAAAATCAATGCTTTTTTTTTTTTTTAGTGCTGTACAACCATAGGTGCTTGACAGTGAGCATGGAATTTAGCATACATTGAAACTTGGCTTTCCTTTTTCTTTTGTGAAGTTTACATTTTAGATTTTAATGACAGCCATGGACTAGTCCCAACCTGAGTCAGTCCACTGACTTGACTGATTATTGATCACATTGATTCAGTGAAACTTCTTTAGTTGGGGCTGGCCATTGGATATAAGTGTATATATTCATTTATATTGGAGTTTTCTTCCAGGGAGCATATAAGACATTTGTAGACACTGGCCAGACTCAAACATGATTAGTTTCAGAACATGCCTTGTAATTAAATGTTTTATGTGATAAAGGTTGTAGGATTTAATTTATCTGCATATTTATATATAAAAGCAAATCAAATAGTTACTTTGTTAATAGGAGACTTTTTATATTAATAACATAATTCAGGCTTGGTTAAACAAATGGAAAAACAACCAAATTTGAGGGGAAGGGGGAATAATTATTTTTCTTCTTGTTTTGTTTCGTATATAATTTCCTTGCCCAAATAAAGTTTGTATTTTGCCTTTCTCCCAATTTCAAAGCATATTTAGCCATTTCTTCTTTCTTTTTCCATCTTTCATACTAATTTTTCAATTTTTTTTATGAACATAGTTTTTTGTGGGTTTTTCGGGCTGTGTGGCCATGTCTCACAGCTGCAGGAGTTTAT
>CM034710.1:96198137-96212166 GCA_020142125.1 Phrynosoma platyrhinos | reverse complement strand
AATTGTGGTGCCCAGAACTAGACACCACAATTCAAAAACTGAAAATCTCATTAATTTGAGTGACACCTACAGTTAGCCAGTAATTCTTAAGAGACATTTTAATAATACTGATATTTAGTTTTAAAGAGGTTTTAATTTTCTCTTATTTTCATAGCTTCTCAGTTGTTCTCTATAGCCAGAATGCACTGTGAAATAAATATAACAATAAATTCATTTCACTACCACATTTCTTCTGCATGGTCTCTGTATTTTACCCACATATAGCTGTTTTTCCTGTACATATCTAGTTTTGATAGTGTTCCAAAATTTTAGCCTGAGAATTGGCATATTTTCTTTCCCCTGGGCAATATTTTGCCTTGTGCACTTGCCTTAAAGGGATGTCCGGAGCCCTATTTTGGGTGGACGCAGTAAGAATAAATCTCATTAACTACCACAATTGTCATTTTCATTTGGTTATCTGGAAATAACTTTTTTTTCTGAATAGCCACTCTGATGTGGTTGCAACTCTGAAAGGCTGTATATCATCACTTGTATTTCTACAAGTGATTGCCTGCTAGGAGTTCTTCTTGAAACAAGTGACAATTTGATAACAAGCAATGCAATCTGCTCACTAATCCAGGGGTCACTGAAAACGTAGGTTTGCCAAAACAGCTGTGTTGTATATTTAATTCAGAACAGAGGAATAATACTAGTTTTTGTACATATACTAGGCTGCATGTGATTTTCGTACATTGTAACTTGGGCCAAAAAAATCCCCACTGAACATTATTATATTTTTCCACTGACTTAAACAGTTAATAATTTCTTTTCAAAATGAAACTTCGTTGGTACCAGGTCAGATAAATATAACACGGTATCTCAGTGAAGATTAATGGTGAATGTTCTGTTTGTTCAGAAGCTTAGCAGTCACTTCATTACTTCATTTTTAACTGCTTTCTTGAGTCACTGGCACCAGTTTAATAATAGGGTTGTGGGGATGTTGATTCGTAGACCTTTCCTGTCTTATCTGTTGTATCAGGAACTAACATGGCCAGTTCTTGTTTTGATGAATACAGTTTTCAACTGCCAAGTACATATTATTAATTCAGTCAGGGGTATTTATATCATGCATGCAGAGTAAGCAGTTTTCTAGAAACATCTTGAAATAATATGTAGAGTAATTTACCGCTGTATTTGTCCATGGGGCAACTTTGAAATGTATTTTGGAATATGGTAATTTCCCTTTTGAGAATCTTTCCCCTCATTTAGAAAAGTGCCTTTCATTCTTTTTTTTATTCGGGGAGTGTGAAGAAGAAAAAAGGCTAAAAAGCCCAAGAGAGACATTAGTAGTGATTACAGTCTCATTCTGCCTTGCCCTCCCTCCAGATTTGTTTGCTGCATTCCCCCCCCCCCCCCCCCCCCCCCCCCGATAGATTGGGTAAGTAGTTAGGGTAAGACACAGTTCACAATTCTTTCATTGTTGAATGCACTTTTCCCACTTCTCTGTTCTAGAGTAGAGATTTTGTTCTGGACCCACCCTTCACTGGTTCAGTCTCTGTTCAAGCCATCTGCTGCCTGTACTTTTAAGACTCTTCCATGACGGTTCAACCTAAAGAGTTGATTAACATCATATACCAGTTGTTTTGGAAGGAGCCATGTTCAGTTTGAATGTCTTATGCTAAAAAGGCATTTAAATTGGTAGCAAAGGGTTTTGTTGTCTGTTGTTCTGTCATAGGTCTTATTTTCTTCTTCAGCTAAATTTCCATTTTACTTTTCAGTAGTAAATCAGCTTTAAGCTGGGTCTGACTGTGTTTCTGAATAAAAAATGGAAGTTAATAATTGATCAAGCGTGGGGAGAGCTAACCTGCTGGCCAGACACAAACCTGCTTTACATTTCTAAAGCATCTTTTCTTTTCGGTCTGAAGCTGTGCTTTGACCACAGGCTCCGCTGCCACTCTTAGGATCGGATCAGCTGTTTACTTTACATTTCTATAAAGAGCTGCTTAAATAGGTTGATATTTTCAAAAGAAAATGAACATAAAGTCTGCAAAAGGAACCCATGGTCCGCTTTGGGATGGGAGAGTGATCTTGCACAGCAGGGAGTGGAGAAAATGTTAATGGCACCTGTTGTGTGTGTGAAGAAGGGGAGGTGAGAAAGGGCCCAGCCTGCATTGTGATTAGAAGCAGTTTTATTGCATTAAAAGTGCTAGCTCCATGGGGTGCCAGTGATTAGAATTCAGTTTGGTGACCCCCCTGTGCTATTTACAGCCTGCCGGTTCACTTTTGAGACCTTGCTCGACAAAGAAATATACTGGTTTTCGGCCTTTACTTTTTGGATTCTGAAACAGAACTCCACTTCTGATAAGTAAATTTATCCTCCTCTTGATAACAGACTGCACCTTTAACATTGTTGATTGGCCATCTGTTTAGTACATCCACTCTCAGTTAATGAGACTGGTCACTACATGGCATTTACTCTACTATTAAAATGTTAGGGCTGCCTCTGTATGGGGGAAAAAAAAGACATTTGAAGTGCTTTAAAGGGGATGGGGGGTATACAGCATTGAGTATATATAGGAAAGAAAGACTGGAAGGACTATTGTTTGTAGTTATAGATGTAGAAATGTTTCCATAGAAATTCACAGTAGCTACCCTATGTAACTGTTGGGTAGATGTCATTGAAATGCTTTTGTTGACTCTATATAGATAAGGAAGTTACTGGTAGATCCCTGTAGATAATAAAATCTTTTAGTTTTGTTGTACATGTGTGTGTATTTTTCTCAGCACAGTTTGATTTCTGAATGATTGGGAGGAAGGTATTTGGGAACAGATTAATAAGCAGAAGTCACTTTCAGCTTTTTAAACACTAAAAAAAGTCCAGGGGTGTATTCTTTCTTTCACTTTGGGGGATTTGAGAAAATAATAATGTTCTACTTCCTCACCATGTTACAGCATATAAGTATATAAATTATTCTCCATTTCTGTTTATATGACCACCTGTTCTAGGATGAAAAAGAGATAAGCTGGGAGTTATACATATGTAGGGGTTATTTTTGCTTAGGCAGTTCATTTTTACCTCTGATCAGTAATTCTGAAATGTGCAAGTACATCTAAATTTCTAGAGGATTCAGGTGTTATTACCATATGATACCAAAAGATGTAGGAATTGTAGTTTTGGTATCAAAAGGTTTTTAATTTTGATGCCATTGTTTGAAAAATGTAAAAAATATTTAAGAATCTAGCAAGGGAACTCACCAAGCCCCTCTTCTCATGAAGGCATATTCTTCAATAGTGTATACTTAGAGGTATGCTTGGTACAATGCGTTCTAGCTCTCTCTAGATGTACTAGACTTTACTGTTATGATATGAGCATTCAAAGGTAGAAGAAGAGTTAATAAAAACAACTGTTGTGGTGTGTTAGCCATGAAAAGCAAATATCTTATTTTCTGGCGTATAAACTACTTTTTAACCTGCAAAATCTGGGGTTAAAGTGGGGAGGTCGTCTTATACGCCGGGTATAAGGAGGTTCATGGTAGGTTTGCCTTAGTGTCATCATCAGTTGGAAATGACTTGAAGGTGCACAGCAACAACAACAGCAGTTTTGGAAGTCATACTCTTCCCAAACTCTATATTTTAACTGGAAAAGTGGGGGGTCATCTTATACGCTCAGTCTTCTTATACACCGGAAAATACGGTATATAACAGATTGAAGCACATGTTAGCATTGACATTCTATGTACACTGTTTTCCTTTTTAGGCTTCTTTCTGTACATGACACCACTGTGGACAATCTTTCAAAATGATTTCGTATTTCAAAAGCTACTTATGAATACTTTTTAGTTGCAAGGTTTATGCATTGACCAGATACAGTTGAACTTTATATTATCATTAACCACTTGCCTTTCTTTTACATATGCTGTACATATTGCCCTGATCATTTACATTTTTGAAATGCATAATAAAGAACTTATTTGTTTCCAGGATTATAGCCCCGCTTTATTCAGTGTGTAGCATTGGGATAAAAATATCCTCCTATTATGTGCTGTTGTATGGTAGATTACGGCTTTCACTAAAGCCTTTATTCAGAAGAAATGTGCTATACTAGATTGCTAGAAGTAGCCTGCAGTAAAAGAAATTCTCTGATTTGAAGAAAGCTGGCATCAGCAGTGAAGTTGTGCAAAAGCCATCATGTTTGGAAATCAAATTTAATTAAAAAGCACTCTCAATCCCTAGTAATACAACTGCTTTAAATTTTCAGACAGTGGGAGTAGCTCACCGTTGCCCAAGTATGCCTCCTCTCCTAAACCCAACAACAGCTACATGTTCAAACGAGAGCCCCCAGAGGGATGTGAGCGAGTGAAGGTCTTTGAGGAAATGTCGTAAGTAATGCCTTTTATATCAGCTGGGATCTGCAAATGCAGGGAACCCTTTTACTGGACCTTTTTCAACTGCAGATGAATAAACTACTCCAGCTGATGAGGGTTTTTTTCCTTTCAGAAGCAAAACCACTCTTGCCAGTTTTGCACAGAGATAAAGTTGAAGTGCTCCTGTAAGCTTGAGGGGGAATGGAGCATTTTTGTTCTTGACCATGTGATCCATATTTATAAAAGCACAACCAAGGGGGGAATGCAAAGTGAGCTGTGCTTTCTTTAGTGTTCTGACAAGTATATTGCATCCTGCATAAAGCTACCTTTATGAGGATACCAATTTAGCTTTAATTCTTTCACTTTTAAGGTCTGGCAACAGCAGCTGTGGCTAGAGTTTCAATAAAACTTTACATTTTTCTTGAGGTATTTTGTATGTGTGTGTATCTAAGAGAGATTGAGATAGATAATAAAAGCAGAACAAATGCAATACAGGTTTGGCCCAACCCCTCTCCACCCTTTCCTGTATTGCCATATCAGGGACTAGAAATGGGATAATTTGTCAGAGTAGGAAAGCAAGTTCTTGTTGCATGGGCAAGTGGCTGAAGCTCAATATGTTGTTTTAGCCCCAGTAACAACTGCTTCAGGACAATTAGCCAAGGATTCTGCTTAGAAAATGAAGAAGTCTTGCTGGTTTAGTACAAAGAAAGCTGAGGAAAGAAGAACAGCTGTCTCAAATTATGCTGCCATTTCATGTGTGTTTGGTGCTGGGAATTTTCTGTTGATAAACCCCACATGGCTGGGTTTACAACCTGATTAGTGCATCAAAATCATTGCTAAAATTTGTAAATACTCTGATTGCTGTCTGGAGTTTTTGGTATACTTATTACTTATTGCTGTGAATCAGTCAGCTGACTACCACTATGGAAGATGTTTTCCCATCCATCAAATAATCCCATTCCGTATCACTCATATTTTAGCAACATATAAAACCGACATAAACTGTCTTGAACTGTACAACTGTTTAACTTTAACTTCTTTTACACTCGCTTTGTTGTAGGACTCGTCAGCCTGTCTCAGCCCCTCTCTTTTCATGTCCTGACAAAAACAAGGTTAATTTCATCCCGACCGGATCAGCTTTCTGTCCTGTAAAACTTCTGGGTCCTTTATTACCTGCTTCTGACCTGACACTTAAGAACTCTCCAAACTCTGGTCAGAGCGCAGCTTTGAGCACTCTGACTGTTGAGCAGCTTTCCTCTCGGGTCTCTTTCTCCTCTCTGTCGGATGACACCAGCACAGTGGACTCTGTGGAGGTGTTAGTACAGCAGTCATCCCAGCAGCCACCACAGCTTTTACAAGAACTACAGTCTGAAGACCACTCCTCTTCTCAAAACTACGTGATAATTTAGAGCAAGGCAGAGTGTCAGTTTGAAACTCAACTGCATGAGTGGCAATCTTTCGGGGGGGGGGGGAACAAAGCTACTTATCAGCTTCTTTCTGTATTTCAGTGCTGTTCTTGGCAGGGACTGAAATGCTTTTACTCAGCATTTTTGGGAGGAACAGAATGCTTGCAGAATCTGTGTATCATTAAGCATTTTAAATGGAGACTATGCATTTCATAGAATGTTTGGCCAGATTAGTACTGTGTCCTGTGTTCTGTTTCAAATTCTACAGTATAAATAAGCTCTATATCAAACAGAGGTTGCCTGTCTAAATAGAAAATGTCTTGCTGTGTTGTGTTCTATGGAAAATATTGTACTTCAGGATTATGTTTACAATTTATCCAGGTATTTATGTTTTGAACTTCTGTAATACATACAATGCAAAAAAAAAAAAAAATGGCCACAACAGTTGCACAGTGCCCACCCTATGGCCTAGCTTCAGGTACTTCTCTTGAAGTCTAAACTCAGGTAACTTGGAATGTATATCACGTTGGGATATAAAATATTTTACAGCTAAAAAGCTAAAGAGGGTACATCACTCTTCTGCCTTTCATTGTTTTATGCATTAATGTTTCCTCATTACATTCCACTTCCTTAGAAAAAGTGCATTCAAATCTAGAGGAATAACTTACCCTGGATGTGGGTAAACATGAGGAGAACCAGCAAATTGTGATGTATGGCATCACATTGTCGTGTGGTTACAAGTAAAACAATTACTGCATTTACTGTCATTTCATTGTTTAAACTCTGGCAATTAAAGGTTTCACGTGTTGCACAGTTAATGACTGTTAAGCAGTTATGAATAAAGTGTTCAGTTCTAGGCTGTACATGAGAAACATTCCATAGCGTGTGTGTGAGAGAAACAATCCAAGACAAAAATGTTTTCATTTTAATTACAGGAAAAAAAGAAAGGAACTAATCAGGTTTCAATAGGGGTGCAGGAATAATTTTTTCTCATGTTTATATTGGCAAGTTGAGGACATGAAATGCTACTGTTACCATTTTAAAAAAAACTAAATAATGTTTAGTTTCTATTTTGGATGAAATGTTTGTTAATGTGCTGGTTGCAATACACACACACACACAGAGTTTTTGGACAAGCAAGGATAGCTAAACTTTGTTTTATTTGTATGGTGAGTATTTTGCACCGGCATTTACAAAATAATCTCTTAAGTGACATGTAAAGATTTTGTAAAATAAAAAAGGAAAGAAAAAAAAAAGCAAAAAGCAATAGTTATGTTATTAAAGCCTTTGCTAGTACTGTCTGGTTTAGGCCATTGGCAGGTAGATTTCTCACCCTTTGAAAGTGGGTGGACAGCGCTGGAGCCTGTGAGTTGTCTTCACAGGTGCTACATAGCCTAGAAGAAACCAGCAGCATTTCCATACTGCCCTGGAACTGTGACAGCACTGCTTTTGGAGATAATCTGCAATACAAAGAGGACCCCATAGGCAAGAGACACTCAATATCCTTGGGTCTTTACTTTCAGTTCTGTGGGAGTAGCTTTATGCAAGTCTAGAAAGCTTGCTTCCTCTGTTCAGGAACTGAAAAGATTAAGACTGCAGCTGCTGCAGCATTTATACTCACTCTGCTATTTTCTATAGAGGAAGAAAGAAGGGGGGGGGAGTTATAAAAAGGCCTCAATGAAGAGAACCTAAGAAAAGAAATACGGAAATTATATAGCATGTGTGTGTTGTTGCAGAATGAAGCCCAGTTTCCTTCCTATCATCACCAAAGAGTTTGGTAATAACCTGTTAGGAAGTGTAGACTTAACAGTCCCTGTACAGTTGTATGACTGTAGGAGCATGCTGAGAGTGGAAGCTTAAATCTTTCATTTTCACACAGTAATTTAAAAAATAAATAAATCCAGTAACAGGCATTTTAACCTTGCTAATCTCAGGCCTTGGTGAAAGCACTATATTGTTTGTATCTTAAAACATAAGGGAAAAGCATTCAATTCCTGTGATCAAATGTGTGTGCTTTTAAAGTTTTACAGTAAAGTTGACTATAACAGCGCATTTCCTTTTTTATGCTTGTTTTGAAATATAACTACATAGTCATGGTTTGCAATGGTACAGTTTATAGAAAGCTCCATCAGCTGACTTAGATCAAGAATGAACTTTGGTGTACAATATTGACAGTGATATGATTTGTTCTGTTTTCTCATGAGAAACTGCATATTAATTGTCAACATGCATTTGTTCTTAGCATATTGGAAAGTTCTAAATCAGATGTGTTAAAGCTAATGCTTTGCTATGTAAATTTCCCAGCAGTTGTTGATCTCTAATATATCGTGCATACAGCTGTAGAAAGTTGTCAAATATTGTTTCAGGAGTTTTGTACATAGTTGTACTGCTATTTCTAGCCACTGTGCTAAACAGTATTCAGATTACCACACAATATTGCTTTACATGAGAAAATGTGTGGCTCTTGTTTTGTATTTTTTCAGTATAGAAATTCTTGTCTTATTTAAATAAAATTATTAGGAAAAAAAACCCCACACACACCCTACAACCTGCAATATATAGTGTTTTGTTGTTGTTTGAAAGCTGTGTGGGAGTTTTCTTGAAACTTCAGTGTGTGTGTTCTATTGCGGGTGTAGCAAAAGGGTGGCCCTTGGGGTTGTTTTTGTGGGCCCAGGGCCCAGTTCCCCATGGGAAGTCATTGTGGTTTCCTCACCCCAACATTTGCCCCCATCCTGGTCTATAGTCTGACCTATTTGTTTGAAGAGCAGGGATGAGTGCTGCTACGTGTTAACATTCACCCTTGCATAATATGGAAAGCATCAGGCAGGAGGAGGAGATGTCAGCCCCAAAAGCAGTGATGAGGCTACAGTTCTGTTTCTTTCTCTTTAATGGGTGTGTGTCTTCAGTGTTGGACTTCCCAACCAGTATGCAACTGTTGTACTTCAGTTTGTGGACCCCCCCCCCTTTAAACCATTCATGTTTCAGGTTATTGAAAACCAGAATCTTCTTGGGGTATTATGCCAACATAACATCTGGTTAGGATTGTGGTTATATTTAGACATTCCTGCAAGGAGATATCCATTACCCTCCTAAGGGAGGTGTTTCCTCAATCACCCATTGCAATGGTGGATGGGTATAGCTCTACCCCCACCGTACCACATGACAAAAAGTTTCTGTAATGGCTGCAAAGAACTAAAGGTAAAGGTATTCCCATTGGCAAGGTTATCAAGTCGTGTCCGACTGTAGGGGGTGGTACTCATCTCTGTTACTAAGCCAAAGAGCCAGTATTGTCTGAGGACTATTCTGTGATCATGTGGCTAGCATGGTTGCACAGAACACTGTTTACCTTCGCACCAAAGTATCTATCTACTTGCATTTGCAGGCTTTCAAACTGCTAGGTTGGCAGAAGCTGGGACTAGTGACAGAACTACTAGCCACCTAACACACACACCCCCATGCAGTCATTGTCATCTGCAGAAGAGCTTTTTGATCTACACTTTATACATTAAATTGGACTCTGAACTTAAATAATTTATGGAATCAGAAATCCATTTATTTCCACTATGAAATGGCATGGCTATTGTAAAGTAATGCTAACTTAGGATAAATAATTTTAGAAATATACACTTCTCCATCAGACATACATGCAGTTGTCAATATGTACATTTAATTTCTCATGACCTTAACGTAAGCAGCAGCAATGACTTGATCCATTGTCCTTATGAACCTGGCAGTGTCAGGACTGGAGTGACATACTAATGTGAAATCTCATCCCAAATGCTTTTTAACATACTAAAAATTGTAATATATTTTATAAAAGCTGAAAAACATAAGCTTCTTTTGATATAATTCTGTCTTAAACATATTTTCCCCAACATTACAGTCTTTATATATGTGTGAAACGGTTATGTACTTTGGCATTCATTATCATCATACATTTTTAGTATGCTTTTAGTATTAAAACAACAATTACTAAAATCCTTTGTGGCCTAAATGCCATAGATTCAGGGAACAGATTGGTGATGTTTCATGGTCATCAGCCTAAATCCTTTTGTTAGTCCTGACCAGAGTAAACCCACTGAATCTATGGAATTTACCTTTGTGTTTACGCCATTCAGCAATTGATTTGAATGCCTCTACTCTGATTAGGATTGACCAACAGGACACCAGCCTAAAACAGTATGAGGTGGTCCAAAATAGGCCCTGGGATAGAAATGGGTAGCAGCCCTCCAAGTTCACATGGGAAGTCAATAAAAATCCTCAACCCCTAGCCAAAAGGAAATTTGAGCTAGAATGGTTTAAATGTTTTCTTGAACTGCAGAAGAGGTGTGGGTGTGTGTCTGAACTTTTGGCCCTGCAGCAGTTTTGGACTGCAAGTCTAACGTTGGGCATGCTATGGCTTGGTCTTCTGGGAAGCTGAGGCCAAAAGAGGTATGGAGCCAAATATCCCCAATCACTGTTTAGATGCTGAAGAGAGCATGTCAATTGCAGATGTAGTCACTTTTTCACCTAATAAAAGCAGGGCTTGAACATATTTTATGAGGACAGGGGATGAGTATATCCCTAGAGTACTAGAAGAGAGCCTGCGTAGTAGGCAACAGGAGAGTGATGGGACTCCCATCTTTTTATTGAATTTCTGCCAATGTGCTGACTAAATAAAAGACCAAGAAAAGACACTCGGTACAGTGGCAGAATGAGCAAAATTGGTTGCAGCAGTGGAGGACTGTTGCCACTCAAGGAGAAGCTGTGTTTCAAAACATAGCAGCTGGACTTCAGTTTAGCGCATGTCAATTGGTGCTTGTAACACCATGTCACTTTCATTGGCTGCCTGTTGATTTCTACTTGACTGAAAGTCCTAGTTTGGATCTTCTGATCCCTAAATAGACCAGAACATAATTCCCTTAAATTTCAATACAGACCTGCCTGAGCTTTGGGGATGATATCTCAAGACCTTGTTTTCTTTTGCTATCATCGAGGCTATTAGAACAATCAGATGAGAACAGAAATTTCCCTGTTGGTGACAGTTCAGATCTGCAACCTGGAAGAGTCACACGCTCTCTTGCCTCCTTTTATCTTTATCTGGGAATCTCCCAACTTTTGCCTTAGTTTGTACTGTGTTTTGTATTGCTGCTTCTTGCTTTGAAACCACTTTAACATAATTACTTTTGGAAGAAAAATAGATAAATCCTTTTGTTCTGTATTTCTATGTTATAAAGCTAGCATGAGCCAGGATATCATAAATTGAAACTTCAACCTGATATGACTTGCTGGATCCTGTAAGTGATATGGAAACATTGCCAACAGAACAATGTCCAAAGACAGTGGTTAAAAAAAGGGGGGGATTACAGAGATGTCTAGACCTTGCTCTAACTCAGAATCTATTAGGAATTTCTGACAAAGATCCAGAGACTCCATATTCTAGTAGACCAGTCAGTACTACAGGGAAAGCCAGTAAGAATTGCCAAGAGGAATGAAATCATATTTCCTCTACAAGGAGCCCCCCTTTTGTTGGATGGATAGAAATTCAACAACTATCTATATTCTATACAAAGCGAAAAGCCAACAGTCCTTAGCAAGAGCAAGAGAGAATATAGAGGCACCAGAGATAGCCATCTGTCTAGCAATACATTGGCTTTGAAATATAGGAGGTTCTTTCAATAAACAGGTTCATAGGAGCTGTTGTCACATATGTGTCAAGTGTAATGTTCCACCAAGATATCCTTGAGCTGGAACAGCACTCCATAGTATAGTGTGGCTAATCTGAAGGAGTAATTATGCTTCTGAAGAGCCAGTATGGTTTTATGGGTTGAGTGCTGGACTTGGACTCTGAGAGATCAGGGTTGAAATCTCTACTCAGCCATTGAAAAACATTGGGTGACCTTGGACTAGTCGCATTATCTCAGCTTCAGAGGAAAGCAATGGCAAAATTCCTTGCATAAATCTTGCCAAGAAGACTATGTTAGAGTCACCATTCATTGGAGTTGACTTGAAGGCGCATAACAATATGCGTCTGATCTTCTCATGAACCAAGATGAGACTTGTTTAGCCCTCTTTGGACTGCAAGGGTTGGTATTTCCTCCTTCTCTCCACAGCAACCATAGTTTATGATTCTGACGAATGTTATTCCTACTACTACTGCTGCTTGACTTGTATAACATTCCCAAATGCTGAGTTTGCTTCATTTAAAGAACCCCATATTGTTCTCCAAGTGCAATTGACCCTTGGTATCCACTGGGGTTTGGTTCCAGGACCCCCCATGGATACCAAAATCCATGGATGCTCAAGTCTCATTAAATACAATGGCAGAGTGGTTTCCCTTATATAAAATGGCAAAATCAAGGTTTGCTTATTGGAATTTATATATTATTTGAATATTTTCAAGCTGTGGATGGTTGAATCCATGGATAAAAAAATCCATGGATAAGGCTGAGTGCCTCCATTTTCCTCTCTCAAAATGGCATCAAGTCACCATTTGGAGAGGGACTGCAGAGGGAAATGGAGGTATTTGGGTTTCCTGCAAAGGTGTGTGGCCCCATGGGTGGAGGATTTGGAGAGAAAAATGCGCACCTCTGATATGTATGATCTTGTGGTAATCCCTTCAACAATGTTAAAGTAAACTAGTATTGTACTCCCTATACCACTGGGGAAATAGAAGCTCAGAAGGAATTAACGGCGAAGATGAGATTCAAACAAAATATTAGAAAACATTCTGATTTGCCTGTTAGTTCTTTAGCCCTACGGACTTGTGGCATGTGCACTTTTCAGGTAGAGAACTAATATTTTCTCAAGGCCCTCTCAACCTCCATAGCTGTCTGCTTTATATTGGTCAGTCTGTATACCAAAGGGACAAATTCAGTTTCAGAGAAGGTCAGGGAGGGCACATTCTGGTGAAGGGTGGGAACAAAAGGCAACAGGACACTGCCATTTTCCATAGTTCTAAAGATCTGTCCTTGGTATTATTGCTGAAGAAAAAGCTTCAACATCACATCAAGGGAAAACATCAAGAGTACAAGTAATTCAGGAAACATATTCTCATGCCAGAGGAAATGCTTTTGTTTAAGCAGAAAGGGGAGAGGAACAGTGACCTCAGCTCTATTGAACTCCAGTTGTGCAGTTGGAGCCAGGATCCATGGGGGGGGGGGGTGGAAAAGCTTCACTCATAGGAGGCACTTCTGTCTAATATTTAAGGACCCCCTCCCTCCCTCTTACATCCCAGATTTCACCCACTTGGTCAGGTCTCCCAGACTCCCAGCATTTTCAGGGTAGGAAGGACTGTTGTGGAGAACAGAGGAGCAAGGAAATCTGTTTCTGCCAGACTGGCTGGGCACCCTCAAATCTGAATCCAACCAGATAAGGTGAGTAAAAATATAAAAGAACATTCCAAGTATGGTCACCCCATGGATTTATATAGGGCTTTAGAAAGCTTCAATGTATTGAACCACAAGTAACATAAATTACCCATAACTTGTTGGGAGAGTGGACACATGGAAGGTACAGCAAAGCTGTGTTTCAAAAGTAACATGATGAGTAAGAGTGAAATTACTCTGTAGGGGTAACAAGTAATAGTTTCTTGTTACTCTCAAATGTTATTTTCAAAATTAAAGTTTTCAGAGTACAATGTTACTTTTAAGGGGACATTTTAGAGGCATTCCTAGTGGGAGAATGTTTAAGGTTTTTATCATTTCCTGATCAGTCCTCTTAAGATTTTCCTTTCTCTTTCAGAAAAAAGGAAGAAAGTAACAGAAAAAGGGGAAAGCAGATAATGAACCACAAAACAAGTTACTTTTTCAACATCATAATGGACCACTTCACAAGCATTGTTAACAGGAACAAGCAGCTTTTAATAAGTACCTTTCCAAATGGGGGGAGGGGGGAGATTAGACTATCATTCCTTTTTATTTTCAGTCCCTTTTCCAGTAATCCTTCATGTGAAATCCACCTAATTAAGAGATTGACTGCCCACTGAGGGCCCGAGATCCTTTTCTTGACCAGACATTAAGGTTTTGTCAATGTACATGTTAAAGCAGGGTGTCTCCCTAACTAACCTTTTCAAGCTTTGGGCATTCCCCCTTCCCAGTTTCTTCAATTGTGCAAGCTACTTGTTTCAGCCGTAAACAGACTTCAGAGACCATTTTACCATCACCAGGACCGCCCAGTGACAACACTAGCTCCTCCACACAAACCCCAAAATATGAAGCAGGGGTCCACGTCACTTTTTTCTGGAGGCTTCCAGGTGTTACCCAGAATGCCCTTCAGATTCAAAATATTAATAACTCCATA
>CM034710.1:96149399-96167838 GCA_020142125.1 Phrynosoma platyrhinos | reverse complement strand
AAAATGGCGGTTGCGGCAAGTGCGGCCGCAGAACAGCAAAAACGCGGCACGGTGGTGGTGTGTGGTGGCAGCGGCAACCTTCGGTCTGGGCCGGAAAGTCAATGGACTGGGGCCTTAACCAGCCCGCGGGCCGTAGGTTGCCGGTCCCTGATCTATAACATGGTGAAATGCCCCTTGGCCCTGACATAAGAGAGTACCTGAGTTGGCTGGTTCCTTGGTGTGGCTTTCATCATCTAATGAAATCAACCTGAAATTGAAAGAGAGATTAAATAAAAGAATGCTTTATGCTATACACTAGCTCCTTCTTTTTTCAGTTTTATGGATCAAATGAAGATATGTTGTAATTCTAAGAATACTAGTATTTGATGCTTTTGTAACAAAACATGTGCAAAGTCATTTGTGGTGACTGATAACGTTAGATTTTATTACCTGCTGCATGAGTAAAGATTTTCTGCTTCAGTAAGTTACTGCTCAGTATGGCATATGGTATTATATACTAGAAATGCATTACCAACGGCTCTGATTCATATGGTGCTTTAGTGTTACACTGATAAAATAATGAATTTGTGCACTGAGTGGTACTAAATGGTGGAAGGGAATCTGACATTCTTACTAGAAGTTTTCATCAGGTGGCCATTGGATGCCTCTCTTTCATTCAATAGTTCTCAGCAGCAGTAGTCTCTTATTATGTGGAAAGTATGATGTGAATCTCTATAAAATAGGGTCAAGACAGGAAACAGAACTGGGACAAAAAGGAGTTCAAGGATGAAATTAAATTAAAATCTTCCCATCTCCACAACAGTTTTTGTGAACTTTGTGCTTTTATTTGGTGCAATGGGACAGAATATTAAAGCACTGTCATTGAGACATCAAGAGCTTCAGAACTCTTTTTTGCTTTTCATCACTTAAACATTTAAATAACAGTGGGAAATTATTCATTTTCTATTTGGAAGAAGAGAGGAAGTTGTTTCCTTGACCTTGTGTGGAGTATCCAGCAGAACCACTGAATAAGCATGAGGTTTGGTTACATGGCAGCTGATCTAATGAGTTTGGCAGGGATCACTATGCCTGCTGTCACACCATGATCTTATCAGAACCATGAGCCAAACACTGAGACAGAACAACTGTGCCTTTAGATCCACAAGAGTAAGACAGACACAGGAAGGTTATAGAAGTGTTATGGGGTGGTGGGGGTAATGGGAAGAGCTACAAAGCAAAGCAGAAGAGAAAAATCTAAAAGAAAAGAAAAGAAAAGAAAAATGATAGCTCCAGGGATAATGCTGCTTTACTAGACCCTTCTAGTTTTTGCTTTAAAGGAGGAAGAGAAGGAGGAGGAGGAAGAGCTCATCCACATTAAATGCTGAACCATTTAATCATTCAGGCTCAAAAGGAAGCTGGCAAAGTCAACTCATTCATTGTCAAAATGCTTTTGCTGACTTAAAACCTCTGCATCTACGAAGGGGCTCCATATAGGGACTTTCTTCCTAGCAGCTGTTTAGAATTGCTCTTATTGTTGTTGTTAACTGCCCTCAAGTCTATCTCGACTCATGGCAATCCTATGGATGAGACATCTTCAAGACCCTCTGTCTTCCATTGCTCTGCTTAACTCCTGCAACCCCATCCATCTAGGATGTGGCCTTCCTCTCTTCCTCCCTCCATCCACCTTTCCCACCATCACTGTCTTTTCCAATGAGTCTTTCCTTCTCATGACGTGTCCAAAGTATGACAGCCTCAGTTTGGTCATCTTGGCTTCCAGGGAGGTTTCCGGCTTGCTCTGCTCTAGAACCCATTTCTTTATCCTTCTGGCTGTCCATGGGATCCTCAGAACTCTTCTCCAGCACCACATCTCAAATGCATTGATCTACTTCCTATTATCTTTCTTAACTGTCTAGCTCTCACGTCCATACATGATAATAGGGAATACAATGGATTGTATGATTCTAAATTTTGTGCTGAGTTGTATATCTTTGCATTTTAGAATCTTTTCTAGTTCTTTCATAGCCACCCTCCCTATTCTTAATCTTCTTCTGATTTCCTGATGACAATCTCCATTTCTATCGATGTTTGATCCCAGGTATGGGGATTCTTTTACTATTTCTATTTCTTCATTGTCTAGGCTGAACTTGTGAAGGTCCTCAGTGGTCATTATTTTTTGTTTTCTTTATGTTCAACATTAAGCCTGCCTTTGTACTTTCTTCTTTGATCTTCCTTAGTAGGTGTTCCAGGTCGGTGAGGTTTTCTGCTAGTACTTTGGTGTCATCTGCATATCTTAGATTGTTGATATTCCTTCCTCCTATTTTCACTTCTCCTTCTTCTGTATCCAAGCCTGCTTTTCTTATAATATGTTCTGCATACAAGTTGAACAGATAGGATGAAAAGATACAGCTTTGTCTGGTCCCTTTGCCAATTGGGAACCTTGATCTTACACAACCAATAAAAGCCATTATGTGAATGACTAAACATTACTTTTTTCAAGCTTCTAAGAATCCAAAAACACATGTTATCTAGGTCAGTGAGTTGCTCTCCTATCACCGTTCTGGTGACATAAAACATTTCTAAGAGAATTTGAGGGAACAGGAGTGCAAAATGCTAATGAACTAAATTTCAGCAATGAAAGCTATCCTCAAACACATCAATAACTGGTCTTTACCTTAATCATCTACACCTGTCAGTGAGAGTACAGAAATGCCTATGTCCTCATCTGTGAGTTTCCATGTAAAGGGTTTGCATCTCTTTCTCCTCTTGTCTCATATATCCAAATTACCAAAGATTAAGATACAACCTATATATACCTTTTTCTTGAAACCAGTAGCTAAAATCCCATAAGACTCATCTCTCAAGATATACCTATACAGAATACTTGCTACTGTAGTGATCACTTCCCAAGCACTGTGTCAAGAGCTAATCAGTGTTCAGTGAGCAGTGGATCAGTTCCAACTCTTGAGCACATGAAAAATGCCAACACAAAAAGACAAAGCATGGAGTGAATTTTTTGTCTCTTACATAAGATGCTTACTTCATTGCCCCACAAATACCAGTGAAGAAAATCAAGAACAGACAAATGTTATTGTATGGGGGACTTGGTGTTGGAAGATTGATGTATTGTATTCTCCTTTCCCTCCTGAGATAAACAAGGACTTCCCTCTCTCTATCTCATTCTATCAAACCATGTGACTTTGGTTACTCACTCTTGGAGGCTGTTTAACACACTCTCTCAAGATTCTAAACAGTCTCCTCTCAGTTTGAGTAAGAGTCTCTTCTCTGAAGTAGCAGTAGGGTTTTTCTCTTCATCCTGCTATATGGTGAGATTTCATCTCTTTTCCCAATCCATCACCAGTTAGGATAGGATTTTGTCTGTTATGTATTTATTTATTAAAGCCATTACTCTTTATTTTTAAACTACAAACTCCATTTTTTTTTGTTTTTTTGGAGTAAGTCTTTATTTTTTAAGAAGGCAGATTTAAAATAAATAGTCTGACTCACACTTTTGCTGTTCTGCTGATGAAAGCTGGACTCTTTTAACAAGTTTAACTTTCATACTTGTATATTTTTGTTTCCCTTTAAAAGGGTTAACACCCTAGGAAACTTAAATTGCACCCTACATTTTTAATGTAATGTAGTTTCCTATGCATTATAATGCTTTTCCTATCCTTAGGGGCATCTGTGGAGAAACACATGTAGTGCAGATGTGGAAAGCAAAACATATGTGTATTTGCATGCCAGCAATACAGAGGCCCCTCCCAATTTGCAGAAGATCTGGTCCACCCCCCTACAAAAATGGCGGCTTGCAAATATTCTCACTGAAGCCCCACTGAAAATAATGGTGTGTGAGCCTGTGCTGCATGAGGGGGGCATGTGCGTACACCACCATTATATCCCTCCCCGCTTGTCCCTCCCGCGAAGAGTGGGACCACAGACTTGAAGTCCACAAACAGGGAGGGACAACTGTATATTTTTCAAATGAGTTCTTCTAAGAAGGGGGCACATGTTAAAATGAATAATACATTTATCTGTGGAGCAATTAGATAATAAAAGCGAGAGGAGCATGAAGCAATATTTAAAAAAGATTTCCTGGTCCAGCAAAAATATGCAAACACCGAGCTCAGGGAAGCTTTCACCTCATCTAAGTATGCCTGTTACTTCTGTTTGGGATGTTATCACACTTGAAGATATAAATAGTCTTTACTAATACAATTCAAGATTCATATATAAGGCTCTGTCTAGAGATCTCCTCAGCAGCATTTCATTTACGCTGAAGAATTATTGGGGGAAGGTATATGAGCTCATGTGAGCAAAACAAGAAGTCGATGTTTCTACTCAGAGAATTAACTGACTTGTTTACTTAATTTACTATAGTTAGAAACATGTATTTCTTCCCAACTGCAAAACCAGAGTGAGCCAAAAGACCACAATTAGCTAAAGATTATTTTGTTTGAACAGATGCATATCC
Source organism: Phrynosoma platyrhinos (assembly GCA_020142125.1). Taxonomy (NCBI): domain Eukaryota; kingdom Metazoa; phylum Chordata; class Lepidosauria; order Squamata; family Phrynosomatidae; genus Phrynosoma; species Phrynosoma platyrhinos. The sequence goes on along the minus strand of CM034710.1, from coordinate 96,163,388 downwards.
TATGACTTACTGACTCTGCTGATCATCTTCCAATCTGGTGTTCTCTAGCTGTAGTTCTTCTTCCTTTTCTTCACTTTCCATTAGTTTATTTACAGGTTCTTGTAGGCTCTAGGGCAAAACAGATAATAAAAAGAACATCCCACATTAATAATAAGGAATGCTGAAAAATCTTTAATGTTGCAACTTAGCAAAGTCACATAAAACAGGAGCCTCACAGACACATAAACAACTTCAGTTTAAACAGGAAGAAAAAAGATAGGTTAAAGCACAAGAGGTCAGCAGGAAAAATTCCCTGAAGCATATAATGGAAATAAAATGAAAACTGGACAGAGAATCATGCAAACTTGCATTTTCCTCCAGAAGGCATATAGCAGTTTGTAAAGCAAAAGTAAAATATGGACCAAGTGATAAACTGGTCTTCTTCATATATATGTTCATGTCACACTAGTATTCACTCACTCACACTGGCTCACAGACCATTTCCAGGACCAATTCAAACAGCTGGTTTTAACTTAAAAACAAGCTAGGACAGGATAACTGAAATATAATATTTCATTATTTGAAAAACCAAGATCATCTTCAGAGGTCCGATTCTTGATACTCATGCCAAGTAAAGTGAACTGCACAGCTACCAGGAATTGGACCTGCTTACTCATAACACTCTGGTTATGGAGTACACTCTTCAGAAAGACTTGTTGTCTTTCTCACCAATTATTTCTGTGAGACATGGAGATTTGGACATACTCTTTTTAAAAATTTTAAATATGTTTTTAGTATTCTGTGCCATTATAATGTGCTGTATAATTGTTGGCTAGCTGATATTAATCTCTCTGGAACTGTTAATGATCCAAATTGTTTGGTTACAATATTACATTTTTTAACATCATGTGTTGCTTTTTCTTTTTCTTTTACTGTAATTGTCTACAGAACAACACTGCTGAGCAGCTTTATACAAATAAAAACAAAGTAGAATAAACATGTTGTATAGCAGCAATATAAAGGAGACTTCAAAACATTTCAGGGTTGAATTCCTGCATTAATTGTGCTGGTGAATATTTCATGCATCTGATGAAGTGGATTCTGGTCTATGAAGGATTATGCCACGATCCGTTTATTTGTTTTTAAGATGAAACAAGACTCATTACTGCAACAGGAAAGCCATGTGATATATCTGTGCAATCTTTAGCATTTATAAAACCAGGTATAATGAACTGCCACTCAGAGGATCAGACTCTTAAGCCCATTATTACCATGTACAGCTCATTTTGGCACATTGATTCATTCTTGAAAGATGCAATCAAACTGCCAAAAGACACACATTGTACTTTCAATTTGAACTGAAGTTTAGTGTTTCATTTTCAGCCCACTTAAAATAAGGTGTTCTTTTGTTTTTGTTTTTACAGAACACTGATTCATATTTGCTGTTCCTATTTTTGCATTCACAGACAAGGAAAATGTGTACCAGTCTTTCATGTTAGATTTCTATCAATGGCACTTTTAAAGTTTGTTTTACTGTCATCATGTAGGAAGACTGTTTTTTTCTGAAAGATTAGTAAAAGCTAGTGCTTTTCTTTTAAAATTATCAATCAATCTTTATTAAAGTTATTTTATTTATACTATATAAACCTCTAAAAAAACAGTAAGAAAATTCAAAATATAATCATCACATTGTCATGCAATACAATACTTCCAATGTTCCTTTAACAATAAATACCTTTATTTATAACCGTATTGTTTATTCAGTCTTTTTCTATATCTGATTTTTAAAAGATAGGTAATCATTCAAAAGAAATAGGTAATCATACCCTAACAATCATACCCAATTATAATCTTTTCTCGTTTTTTAACCAAATTATCTTATTATTTCCATGATTCTATCTGTTATTTAACTGCCATCTTCTATTGCTATATTCAACTACTGGAGACCATTCCTTGTCAACCTTCTCTATGTCTTTCTGGTTCAATAAGTCAGTTCGTCTATCCATTTCTTTCATTTCTGTAAGCTTCAGTAACCAATCATCTATTGTGGATAATTCTTGTTTTTTCCACCTTTGCACTATCAAGACCCTAGCTGACGAGATCATATATAATAGAACTCTCTAATATTTTTTCTCCAGTATCGGGTCAGTTTTATTTAACATATTTAATAAGTAAATTTCTGACATTAGTTCATATTTAATTTTAAAGATTTCTTGTATCGAATCGTGAATTTTCTTCCAATAAACTTTCATTTTGGAGCATCTCCACCATATGTGAAACCACAATCCGACATTTTGTTTGCACTTCCAACAATTATTCGAGCCTGTATTATAGATTTTTGCAATTTTTGCTGGAGTTAAATGCCACCTTTGTTCCATTTTCCAGTAATTTTCTTTTAGGTCTTGGGATTTAGTGACTTTTCCTGTTTTCTTTCTTGCATATTCCCAGCTTTATAGCCCATTTAATCATGTTATCTGAAATCAGGTCTCTTTCTTGTTTTCTACTCATCAGCATTTTATAAAGTTTGGTTGTTCTTTTTTTTTTCCTGGACTCATTAGAATACTATCAAAATCTTTGGAATCTTCATCAAAGTCTTCTGTTTTAACATCCATCTTGAATCTTTCTTTCAGTTGGATATAAAGCAGCCAATGTATTTCCGGGTCTAATTGTTCCAGTTCTTCAATTGCTTTTCGCTCGAATTTGTTATCTCCTGATTTTTTAAGTATCTCCTTGTATCTCAGCCATGTTTTGACTGCCGTCCATTTTCCAAAAAGCATTTCGTGAGGGGAGATCCAAAGTGAAATTTTTCTATGTTTTCTGCTTGAATTTGTTCCATGTGTACAGAAGTGCTTTCCTTATTACATGATGCTTAAATTATTTATGTACTGCTGCTTTGCCATACCACAAGTACCCGTACTAACCAGATCAGTTGTTAAAACCTTCAATATTCAGTATTTTCGTGTTTTTTAGTGAGATCCAGTCTAACAACCAATTAAGTACATTTGCTTGATGGTAAAGCTCTAAATGTGGAACACTTTTTCCCCAGCACAAATGGGTTTTCTTCCCACATTATCTACTATAAAGTTTTTAATTCCAGACAGTGTGCCAATTTCTTCTTATCAAGATTAGTTCCTGGGCTGCTCAGCTAAATAGACTGATTCACAAATGGAGGTGCTGCAGAAGTCCTGCCAATGTAATTTTGATCTTTCTTTAGATGAAAACAAGAAGTTTACACTTATGTTACTTTTTATATTTTTAGTCACTTCTCAGTACCAAATAAACAATTTCATTCCCCCCCCCCCCCAAATCATAATTTGTATAAGTAATTACATGGGCTGGGAGCCTAGGACAGACATTTGTTCACTTTTGCGCCAAAAGGTAACTTGCCATAATGTCAGCTTCTGTGTGACGTCGTGTGAAATCGTTAGGCATAAGTGCGCTTTTTTGGGGGGATTTGTGTGGGATAACCTATAGATTTCCCCTGTGTGATAACGTCCATACTCTCACCCATACTTGCTTTTATGTAAACGTATCTTCTGCTACAATTACGATAGTTATGACTCTAAGATATGTGGATGGCACCATACTACTAGCAGAAAACATCACAGACCTGGAACAATTACTAAGCAAAGTCGAAGAAAAAACTGAAAAAGCAGGCTTACTGTTAAACATAAAGAAAACAAGAATAATGACCACAGAGGATCTACATAAATTCAATCTAGATAATGAGGAAATCAAAATAGTTAAAGAGTTCCTGTACTTTGGATCAAATATTGATGAAAATGGAGACTAAGGGCCTTTGCAGACTGCCAGAAATAGTGCAAATTAAGTCCACTTCAACTGCCCTGGCTCAGTGCTAGGGAATCATGGGAACTGTAGTTTATTGTGGCACCAGAACTCTCTGACAGAGAATTCTCAATGTCTCAGAAAAAAATACAATTCCCATGATTCCTTAGCACTGAGCCAGGGCAGTTAAAGTGGACTCAATTTACAGTCAAGAAATAAGAAAAAGATTAGGAATGGGAAGAATGAAATGAAAGAACTAGACAAAATTGTATTATATTATATTATATTATATTATATTATATTATATTATATTATATTCCCCATTAGCATATATGGATGTGAGAGCTGGACAGTGAAGAAAGCTGACAAAATAAAATAAAATAAAATAAAATAAAATAAAAAATCAACCCATTTGAGATTTGGTGCTGGAGAAGAGTGCTGAGGATACTATGGATGGCCAAGAAGACAAATAAATAGATCCTAGAACAGATCAATCCTGAACTTTCCGTGAAACCCCCAAGCAAAATCATCTTTCCCTTAACAGGATTCTTGGGCTTTTTACTGCATTCTCTCAAAGACAAACCGAGCTATCAGGAAATGCAGCTGCAATTATACAACTTCCACAACATACCTCAAAGTAAAGAAAACAATTTTAGCAGATTGCTCATTACCAGAACTGGACAAGAAAAGACAAAACTCCTCAAATAATGCATTATTTCCAGAAATAATCCCAAGGGCAGAGTGTCTCTTCAGTATGAATAAATCATCAGTTCATAAAATTGCTGGTTTTTCAAATGATACTGCTCACTAAAATAGAATCCTGAACTGATCTCAAAAGGTCTGAACTTCGCCAAGCGAAGCTCTGATGATGTAAACTGAGACATCTACAGTATGGTCTATACAACATGCTCTTCTGATGTAAGAGCAATGTGTTAAATGCAAAAACAGGAGTAAAATTTCTCTAGTACCAGCGAAGTAGAACAATATAGTGTTGGATTAAGTGGAGTTCCCCATTCAAACAGCTGCTTGGTAATGAAGCTCATAGCAAATTAGGGCTGTATTCACACTGCAGAAATAATCCAGTCTGGCACCACTTTAATTGACATAGCTCAATGCTATAGAATTCTGGGAATTGTAGTTTTGTGAGACATTTAGCCTTCTCTGTCAGAGAGCCCTGGTGTCACAACAAACTACAGCTCCCAGAATTCTATAGCACTAAGCCAGGGCAGTTACAGTGGAGTATAAATCTTTTAACACTGCATGCTTAGCTGATGATAAAGTAAGCTATATCACACATTAAAAGTACCTCAGATTTGCTAAGGACCTTTGCAGACTGCCAGAAATAGTGCAAATTAAGTCCACTTTAAGGGTTAGGGTTAGTGCTAGGGAATCATGGGGATTGTTTTTTTTTCTGAGACACTGAGCCTTCTCTGTCAGAGTTCTGTTGCCACAATAAACTACAGTTCTCATGATTCCGTAACACTAACCCTTAAAGTAGACTCAATTTGCACTATTTCTAGCAGTCTGCAAAGGCCCTATGAACCAAATGCTGATGTGAACCATCTCAAGGTCATTCTAACTCATGAAGATCTTCTATGGTAAATAGCTTTAGGCTCTCTCTTACATTTATTCAAATCACCCTACAAAGAATGGAAATACCTGAAGGAAATTTTTCCTTACCTTCAACATTGTGAATTCATATGGCTGATAGCCTTTGAAACTTTCATGGATAGCTGCCATGGTATGAGATGTTTTTTCCCAAAAATGAAGAAGTGTTGTCTGTAAGAGAAAGAAATATCTAAACACAACATTCATGTGCTAATGAGATACTTAATAAGGTACATTTATGCACCAGATTTTTGCAATTAGAAAGACTACTTATCATGTGGCTATGTAAAGTTTATTTATTTATTCATTCATTTCATTTACTTCATAAAGTTTTGTGGATTTCATTGCTAAACAGAGATCAGTGTTTTTATGGATGATTTCTATTTAGATACCTGGTATGTTGTCAGCACATGAGACAGAAGATTACATCTGCTTGCTCCAAGAAGATCCACTTTTTGACAGACATCAGTTTTCAGTTTGTCAAAGTTCAATTTTGCATGACGGACCTGTGCTTGGACCTATTGATATACAGAATATGGAAAAGAATAAGAATGCCTTCAGACATGGAAAGAATTTAGAAAATGCATTCTCTAGCATGCCTCTCTCATTTCCAAAGTCATTATTTTTATATTGCTAATGTAATTTCACTAAGAGCTCTAAAAAGTTACTTTTTCGGAGTATAAATCCTAGAATTTTTTGGGGGGGGGATATTCTTGGAATCATAGTTCCAAAAAGTAATTTTTCCAAGCTTCAGTTTCACTGGAGAAGGGCAACAGACCATCCCAATTAACATATGGGAATATTTCTTTTGTCAGGAAAGATAAAGGAACCTGAATAATGCATTACCACAGCAGTAGGACAGTCACTGTTTTGATCCCATGTTGACAGAGTAGGAGCAGGGAAAGTAACTTGTTTCTCCTGGGGCCAGTTGTACCATTTTTAGGGGCAAGACAAAGTCTGCGTATAAAAATATTTAATTAGCCCTTGTCTTCTTTCATCAAGATAACAAGGCAACATTTTTCAGGAGAGAAGTTCTCAGACCATACTCACATCTATAACCTTGAACCCCATCTAGCTAGTTTTCTACACTAACATATGCTTGATTTTTGGCCATCGTAATACTACAGATTGAATCAGTGATTAAGTTTTATTAAAGTAGGTCTGTATGCATGGAATCACATTATCGGTCAATGTTCCTTTCTTCTTACTTTGAAGAAAATATGGAACACAGTATTCAGGGATTTAAGAACAAAAGTTGCTCACTTCCTTTAAGTATCATTCTGTTTTGCATATGGTTTTGCCTGTTCATTTTCCAATACTACAGGTATTTACATAAGAGCCAATTTATACTTTTAACTTTTTCTGTCTCAGTTGAGCCTCCTTAAGATGTTTTGCTACGTGAAGCAAAGGACAAGATGATTTCTCCCATTTGCATGCCAATTCCATAGGTAGATGTGTACTTCACTGGCAAGTGAATTTTATTGAAACACTGTTGAAGGGTCAGTATCTACCACTGCTTTCAAGGGAAGCAAGCTACTTGAAAGGGCATAGGACAAGCTAGGTGACAAACACAGCTCTATCCAGCAATAAAAGGGAATGGCTAGAACACTACTGCTAGATTAAGACTCTGGAGAGGAGGGTTCGATTCCCTGCTCGGCCATGAAACCCACTGGGCAAGTCACATGTTCTCATCCTCAGGAGGAGACAATAGCAAACCTTTTCTGAACAAATCTTGCTAAGAAAACCACATGATAGGTTTGCCTTAAAATCACCATAAGTTAGAAACAACTTGGAGGCACACAACAGCAGCAACAACAACAATAATGGATGCAAGCTACAGGAAAAGAGATTCCACCTAACATTAGGAGGCACTTCCTGACAGTGAGAGCTGTTCGACAGTGGGACACACTCCCTCAGAAAGTGGTGCAGTCTCCTTCTTTGGAGGTCTTTAAACAGAGACTGGATGGCCATCTGTTGGGGATGCTTTGATTTTGAGTTCCTGCATGGCAGGGGGTTGGACTGGATGGCCCTGATGGTCTCTTACAATTCTATGATCTATGAACAGAACATTACTTCAGCTCCTCAGCATCTAGTGGTGCTAGCCTTGTGTCTACGTTATGTGCTGACTTCAATACATCATGAATGAAAATGCATGCTGGCATTTAAGCTAAGATATGCCATTTTTATCAATATATTTATTGATAAAAACATAAACAATGTGAATCAGCTATAGTTTCCTTTTAAAAAAGAAGATGCTATAGATGCAAGTATTTGTTTAGATCCTGCCCTCTAACCATGAATCTCAGGGCAGCATGCAATAAAATCAATTGAATAAAATTTAAAAAATTATAGATAATTAAAATAATGTTAAAAGTGTAAAAGATATATAAACAATTCACAAATTAAAAGAAAAAGCTAAAATAATTTTAAATGAATTAAAGTCATATGCATGGGTTTTTGTAAAACTAGTCACTCCCCAAAAAGTTTCATAAAGAATCATGGTTTCACTTGGCACATAAACAGCAGCAATGCTGACACCAACAGGGCTTCCAAAGGGAGAGTATTCCATAAATGGGGTGCCACAGCAGGAGGCCCTCTCCCATGTCCTTGCACAACACATTGCCCTGACTATTAGGATACAGGGGAAGGCCCCACCAACAGACCTTAATCCTTGGGCAGTTGCATATCCCCATTAGCACTTAAAAATACTGTATACCAAAATTACCATACACCATGTTGGAAAAGCAAAATAACATATATCTGTTCTCATCATTCCATACCTACATTACCCTGTACACCTGAACAGAAAATAATAATAATAATAATAATAATAATAATAATAATAATAATAATAATAATAATAATAATAATATTTGCAGCCCCCCCCAAAAAAAACCCCACCCACTTAACCCGGTGCATTTGGCACTGGGTCCCTTATTGCATCTTTTTTCGGTGCAGCAATGATTCAGATCTTCGGTAGAGTGATCACGCTACCGGATTGATCTGGGTCATGCGAGATTGCTCCAGGAAATTGAAGCACCTCCACTTTGGATCGATCTGGCACCAATGTGAACTTTGAGCAGTGCTTAAATGCCTTGGAGAGATTCGACTGCAGTAAATGTAGTGGGAACAGCAACCCGGTATTGCATCACAGAAGAAATCCAGATCTCCTCAGGACAAAAAAGTGAGTGTGAATGCGCCCTCAAGGTTCATTATTAAAACAGTTTAGCATTCATGTATACTTCAAACAAGGACAGTGTGTTGCAAAGAGGCATCAGTAGGTGTCTCCGAAAAAAATACGATTAAAACAGCATCCCATAATCCAGAATCCTGTCTCACTATATGGGGTCATGTCTATCCCAATGCACTTTTGAGCTAGTTTAGTTTACTAATGTTACAAATATTATTTTAAAGAGAAACTGTCCTGTTTAATTATCTCTTTTAAGAGACATGATCGTTTCTAGGGAAGTAATGATGATTAACTGTAGATCTATTTGACCTAGTAAGTAACATAAGAACATGTGCCTTTGCATCAATACCGGAGAGTACTGCTGTGTTACCAAATGCCACATGTTTTTCTTTGCCAAGCCAGGAAAAGGCTCCAGTATCAAATATTATTAAAATGGATGGATCCTATTTCATACTTTGTAGATATCAGATATTTCCTTAGTAGTAAAATTTGCTATGCATCCAACAAAGTAGTGAAAGAGATTAAGCACTCAGCTTGGAACAGTACATCAACCTGTACATCAACAGTACATCAATCTGGTCCTGCTTTTGAAAATATGGAAACCATGTTTTGAATCACAGCTCACTTGACCCAGTGCAAACATTCTTTAGGAGATTATCCCACTGCTCCAATAACCCAGCTTACCTCTTCCAAACTGAAGTCTAATTTGGGAGGCAGATGGGTCCTATCACAAGAATTTTGCCGCTGAAGCCACCGGGCAAATCCAGCCCGGCTGCAGCCTGGGTCCCCAGCATGCTTCAGTAGCCTTATTTTGAAAATGGGAGCTTTCCGACTTGATAAAATGGCCACCGAAGCACCTGGGAACCCGGGCTGCACTCACCCAGTGGCTTCGGTGGCAAAATCCTTGGGATAGGACCCAGCTGCCTCCCAAATTAGACTTCAGTTTGGAAGAGGTAAACTGGGTTATTTCAAAGGTGGGATAATCTCCTTAGATATAGCATGTCCCCTAAGTGCTCTTACAAACCTTCCTTCTTTCTCCTCTTTCCATTCTGTACAAAATGTGAACTCACCATAATACTATGTGACATCTGCACTGATGTTACTGCTAACCATAGTTAGCTCAAACCTGCAATTATTTGATTCAGCACATTAATTTCAGCATATTTAATTTAAGGGTTCACCTGACCATAGTACTGAATGGAGAACTCAAATTCTGGAGGTGACCCAAAGCTATTCTTGGCAGTTTAGCAAATATATATCTTCTCTCAGTTATTTATGAAGCAGTTGTGTCTAGGCCAGACTACTGTGTTTTTTTCTCTGTGAGGATGCCTTTAAAGGTGGTTCAGAAGCTTTTGGTGGAACACGATATATAGACCAGCTGAAGTACTGGTGGGGTTGGGTGCTTAGATTATGTGATAGCTATAATATATTGCTTGCTTGATCATGATTAAGCCAGACCTGGAATGCTGGTTTTAATTTTTAAATCCTTAATTGGTTTGGGACCAAGTTTACTTTACTTATAGTACAGATATAGCAGCTACTGCCTTTCTCAAATACCCACCAATGAGAATGAGAGCGGTAGGTACAAAGGAGATTCCCCTGCCCCCGATTTTGTTTTGCATTATGTCACCAATTAGGGTACCACATGTCCCAATACTACAAATCATCATAAGAGTCCTAAAGACATTTCCCCCCTTTTGCATTCTCTTAATTAGGTTTTGTCAGGCTGCTGAATTGGAATTGTTTTAGTTGTAATTTTTTACTAGATTTCAGTATTGTAACAGGCTGAATGCTTTTTACCTTTATGGTTCTTATTTGTTGTATTTGTTTATATTGATTTGTTTTAAATAATATATTTTTAAAATATTACAGCTTGAAATGTCATTGTTATTTATACTGTATCTCAGTGATTGTTAAACCAGGGCACTCAACTCTCAGAAAGCTCACCCAGTTATCTCAGTACAAGATTCTGGGAACTGAAATCAAACAACACCTATGGATGGTTGTCATACATGGATTATTCAAAACTGTATTGGGACTAAAATTCATCCTTTATTAAGACTGTTTCCAAGAGCAGGTTACAATTGAAATTGCCACACATTTACAATATGATTTTAGAAATGTTGTTTCAGCGTGGAAGGAGGTAGTAGTTTTCTTTGGTCCTCGGAGACTTATGCTATGCGGTAGTTTCCAGGCTTTCTCCTCTATATTAAAGAAGGCAAAAAAGCAGCAGGAAAAATAAAAGCCCCGAGTTGGCTGATAGTAAAAATAATGCACAGAAGTAGCCCTTCCTTCTTAGAAATGTAATCAGAAATAAACTGTATTTTGCATCCAGGAATGGCCCAAATAACGAAAGTAAGCCCATTTATGGGTTGCGTGTGTGCATGTGTGCGTGTGTGTGTGTGTGTGTGTGAGAGAGAGAGAGAGAGATTGTATATGGCTGCAATCCTTGATGTCCTTGGCAGGGGCAAGGTTTAAACCAGGGGTGGACAACTGTGGAGACCCAGAGGGTAGTTTTGATCCCTGGGAGGCCTTGGGGACTGCATCTGGCCAGTCGGGCCGCAGAGACTTCTAGGGATTAAAAAATGCCTGCTAGGGAATGTGGAGTGCACTTCCACTGTGTTTACACCTCTAACAATGTCAAAATAAAGTTTGCAACAAAACATTTTTGTCTCAAAATGACCCAAAGTGCCCTTTGCCCTCCTCTAGTTTAGACAAATCAGTATATACATTCTCCTCCACTTCTTACTGTTAACAGCTAAATTCAAATAAAATTGTGATCTTCCATTTCCATCAAGTTCTGAGTCCAGCCTCTGTTTCTTGGTGAAAGTTGCTAAGGAAATAATGTCATCAGCTGTGTGTAGGAAATGCCCCTTTGAACTGTAGAGTGGGTTACTGTAAACGGCTATTTGGTACTGCCAAATTTTACTGGAATTGTTATGATTGTATTGCTACAGAAAATGCCATGCTAGAAGAATTTAAAGCACAATCCTGTGTGTGTTTACACACAATTAAGTCTCGCTGAGTTCAAAGGGGCTTACTCCCAAGAAAGAGTGCAAAGGATGCAGTTCTAGTAAATTAGTTATGCACAATGTTTTCTTTCAGTACAGAATATTGTTTTACTGGCTTGGGGGATCTAAGATTGGTCTTACATCATTAGGAGGCATAACCTGAGCAAGGGATCATTTTGTTAATCACTTCTTAGTTTCTAAGATTTGAAGGAAACAAAACCAAATGAAAGACTTCTCAATACATTTCATTTTCTACTGGTAAAATACGAGTATTGGTAATTCCTAATGTTGGGAGTTTAGAAACATGTTTGTATTTGGTAGGCATCCACCAGATCAGAACAACCTACCATAGAATAGCTCTTATTTAAATTTCTAATCCAATTTCTAAGTACAAGTTCCAGGGGATGAAAGAGCCTTTAAGAATATATGTTCACATGAATTAACATACCTTGAGTCAGAAGGACATATTTTAACTGGTTTGCTTACAGACAGTTATTTGAAAGATTTAAAATGGTTGAAAAAAATTCAAGGATTTGTTAGCTGCCTTGAGTCCCTGTATTAGGAGGAAGGAGGGATATATCCAAACAGAATAAATAAACAATAATAATAAGGATTTGAAATAATTAAATCTGAGTTTGAAACTAAACTATGTACTGATGAGGAACATTTGATTGCGAAAATCTATAAACTGCTGTTTAGGGTATGAAACAGAAGAACAGGTTAGAGACTCTATGGTTAAATGGGTTCAAAATATTGGTTCTGCAGATAGAGTAATGGAAGAGAATGTAGACAAAGAGTTTGAAATTTACTTTGAGTTATGATTTAAGGGGAAATTTATAATTTGATGTACATAGGGTATTTAACACTGGACAGGTTATCGAAATGTTTCAAAATAGTTCAAATGAAAGTTGGAAATGTAAACAGAAGATAGGGACCTTCTACCACGTGGGCTGGACTTGTGATGAACTCACTGGACTCAAATTCCTTCAATATTGGAGGACATTTGCAAAGTTAAAATACAGTTGAAAGCAGAGACTTTTTGTGTTGGGAACGCTAAATGAACTAATTGAGAAGAAATATGGAAGTATTTGACAATACATGACAACTGCAGCAAAAATAGTCTATACCCCAAAATGTTATTCCAACAAAAGACTGGTTGGTGAAGATAACTGAACTTTCCAAAAATGGATAAACTAACAACGATTAAAGAGAAATTCTTAAAAAATGTAAATAAAGATTGGGAATTGTTGATTACTTTTTTATGGTTTTGTTGGGGCCATACAGGTTTTAGGTTTAAGTTAAACAGAGTTTGTTTGATGTAAAAGCATAAACATATTTTCATTTAAAGAAAGTATAGTAAATAGTGGAATATAGTCAACAATTAGGGGTGGAGAGTCAGTAGTATAGGTAATGTCTGTTTGTGTTTATGTCTTGTTGTGTAGTAATGTTTATAGTTTTTTGTTGTTTATGTATGTACAGTATGTTTTTAGATATATGGATAAAAGTGTGTGGGTTTTCCCCCCTTTTCTTTTATGCTTAATAAAAATGGTTTAAAAAAGAGAACGGAGGGCCGGAACAGACCAACAAGTTAAGCTGCCTTCAGGGTGGCCGTTTACATGAGGACGGCTTCATGATGCTCTGGAGGCACGGTATTTACATGCTACATGCCGCTGGAGTGTCATGAAGCCAGCTTCTGGCCATGATGGGGCAGAAAAAGCTGGCTTTTTGCTGCCCAAAAAAGGAACGGCTCTGTGACACTCTTTTTTCAGGCAACTTCAAGGCAGATTGGGGCTGCAGCATGCGATTGCTGGGTCCCAATCCGCCTCCGGAAGGGGTGGCTTCAAGCAGCCCCTTCTGCCAGTCTATTTCAACCCTAACATACCTTGGTCAATCAACTACTCAGGCTATTTAAGTCTGACCCAAACAAAGCCATACATCTTCTAGAAAATGCTTATGAATTTGAGCATAATGATAGAGATCAAAGTAAGAATGAAAAAATGGAATAAAAATGGAACTGGAAATAAAAAGTTTCATATACTTCCTCCACAATGTGTACAGTTAGTGTGTCAAGTGCAGAACTACATGATAAAAATGAATTACAGCTGGATTAGAATAGGGAAACAGGAGTCAAGGAAGATGAATGGAAGGGTAAACAGGAAAGGAACACAGCTGTTGAGTTGATCTTTTCTTTTCTACAGAGAGATGTGCACTGATTGCCATTTGCACTTTTTAGGCCTTATCAGAGTGTTGGGATCATACTTAATGTGGTCCATCTGCTTTGCTTTTGCTACAAAAAAATAATGGAAAACATAAAATGTAGCATGCCTTTCATCTCTTCCTCTTCTCTAGATTCAAATACAAATATTGACTAAATTAAAGGAAAAACACACATCTGACTGATCTGTCAGGCTTACA
>CM034710.1:96071872-96108365 GCA_020142125.1 Phrynosoma platyrhinos | reverse complement strand
TGCATGCACACTCTCTCAGCCCCAGAAAAGCCATGACAAACCCCCTGTTGAGATTTTGCCAAGAAAATGCCAAGAACAAGTAATAACAACAATAATTAATATCATCATGGTGGGCGGAGGCGGTGGCGATGGCAGAGCCGGCCTGGGGCCGGTCCAAAGGCCTCAGGGGGGCGCATCCGGCCCCCGGGCCTTAGGTTGCCTACCCCTGTGTTAGTCATTTTAGTGACCTCAGAAGGATGCCAGGCTGAGTCGAACTTGAGTCCCTGGCTGGTATTGAACTCACAACCTTGTGGTTTGTGAATGAGTGGCTGCAGTGCAGGCATTTAACCACTGCACCACCAGGCATACAACAACAAAGTTGATTCAATTGGTCAACTCTAGTTGGAACTCCCGACTAGATTTAGGAAAATGTCTTAGCCTTTAAAAAGGGCAGGGAATGAGGACCAAATGTCAGTGAAACTGAAGATAGGTGTTAATCATTGCAAATGCTGAGTTTCCACTTGTTGTTGTATTCTATTATTAATGCTTTTTTCTTAAATGGAAAATAAAACAAAAGCAACCAAATTGTCTCTTTGTCTCTTGCTAGAATTTTCAGCTGCAAATGTCTTATGTGTGGCAATCAAACTATATTCTATTTGTGCAACCTTTGTTGAGGAACTGTGACATGTAGTTTCATATTGAGTTACAAATTGCCTGAGGAGGTTTAGTACAGTGGTTCACTTGCGCAATTGTCAGCCCCAGGTTTGTATGGTGCACTGAATTCTAAGGTCCACCCAACTTCTGTTTAATTTTCCATGACTGATATACTATTTCCTTCTCCCTTCTGAGTAGCAAGAATGAAGCACTGGAATGAAAATCAAGTGGATGCTTTTAAAAGCACCTTGGATCTCTTTCAGGGAAAAAGGCAGGATAGAAATAAATAAATAACATTCATGTAAATTAGGATAAGGGAACTATGTAGTAGAAAGAAAATGGTTAGAAATCCTCTGTGGATTTACAGTTTTAAAAGAAGAAATTTAGCCATCTTTTAGCCATCAACTTTTTAGTGCAAAATTTAGTGCATTTATTGTATATATAAAAAATAAATGTTTTTAAAACTGTATTTTAATTGCACCCTGGACTGGATTAAAAAGCACAACCAGGCTTTAATTAGCCTATGGTAGTTCATTTATAGATCAAATTGAACTTCATAACTCTGAATAATGCAGATGTCTGTGTTCACACAGACTGCCCCCCCATTTAAATGTACCATATGATTCTTTTTGCACCTGTACTGTGCATACTGGTAGTTTGCATAAAGGTATTTATAATGATCAATTTTGGACTTCCAGGGTAGTGAGCAATCACATTGCTACTATATTGTTCCTTAGAGAATTGTAGAGTGACATTTATGAAATTAACCTACTATATCTCAACAATTATATGTGGAGGCTTAGGTTGAAAGGTACTAACATGCTCATGTTACCCTAAAAATATTATACAGAATCCACAGAATTTGGAATAGTTACTTTTTTGTATTATAACTTCCAAAATTCTCTAACTAGCTTGGCCCCTGGAGAAACCATAATTCAAAAGAGTGACAGTTCTAACCTTTGAAACTCGGTAACAGTTTTTGTTATGCAGTTTTTGGATGCAATGGCTCAAGTGGTTAAGATGCTGACTCCATTAATTGCAAGATTGGCAGGTTGGCAGTTCAAGGCCCAGGTGCTGCATGATGGAGTGAGCTCCTGTCACTAGTCCCAGCTTCTGCCAACCTAGCAGTTCAAAAGCATGCAAATGCAAGTAGATAAATAGGTACCACTTCAGTGGGAAGGTAAACAGCGTTCTGTGCAGTCATGCTGGCCACATGATGCCAGAGTAGTCTCTGACAACACTGGCTCTTCGGCTTAGTAACAGAGATGAGCACCACCCCTTATGGTTGACAATCTTGTCACCAGGGGATATCTTTACCTTTACCTTTATCATATCTATAATCAACATCAATTTCTCCTTTTAACACTTCTCAGTAGAGTAGCAAGAGATGTGTGTTCTCTTTTGAGAAACTTGCTACCAGTTTTGTTCACTGCTGAGGAAAAGTGACCTAATTCCATGGGAAAATTGCAAGGTGTGTTTGAAAGTATGTAATAAATATACTTGAAATCATTCAGCACATTTCCTGTGATTGCTGGGCTTTAAAAGATACTATACTACATTTCATTTTGCATGTCTGGGAATAAAGTTCAGACTCAGTGACTTTCCTCTCTTAAAACTTCTCCCCTTTTTTATTTGACTTAATTATGTAATGAATAAGACTAGAACAAAAAATAGCAGAAAGATGGCTAACTGAGAATAATCCTGGTCATTAGACTGTAGTAAACTAGTATTTTGCTGTGATATGAAACCAGGAGTGGGCAAGGTCTGGGTTTTCATGGGCCACACTGGCTCACTGAATCCACCAGCATCTACATGACTTCTGCTTCCAAAGCTCTCACACATACCATCCTCTGTCCTCACCATAAAAAAGCAATGAAAGCATAATATTTATATTTAAAGTGGCATTTTTGCTTTGGAACAAGGTCCTTACATGCCTTGTTTCAAAGAAAAAAATGTCGCTCTTTAGAAAGGAAATGATAGTTTGCCACTTTGGAGGCAGTAGTAGAGACAGGGCACACTTGGTGGGCTGAAAAAAATAGATAAGGAATTTACATGTTGCCCACCTTTGTGTTAAAGAATGAAGCAGAAGTTTCTTATCAACAGGTACATTGGTCATTTGGCCGAGGTATTCCAAAACCATCCGCCAAGGTGGTACACCTTGGCAAAGCTATAAATATAATGTTTCCCCTCATGGTCATGTTGATTCCATTACTGTATTCTGCTTTGGTCAGGCCCAACCTTGAATACTGTGTCCAATTCTGGGCACCACAATTCAAAAAAGATGTTGAAAAACGAGTGTGTCCAGAGGAGGGCGACTAAAATGGTGAAGGGTCTGGAAACCATGCTTTATGAGGAATGACTTAGAGAACTGGGTATGTTTAGCCTGGAGAAGAGACGGTTAAGAGGTGATATGATAGCCCTGTTTAAATATTTGAAGGGATGTCATATTGAGGAGGGAGCTAGCTTGTTTTCTGCTGCTCCAGAGAACAGGACCCGGAACAACGGATGCAAGCTACAGGAAAAGAGATTCCACCTCAACATTAAGAGGAACTTCCTGACAGTGAGACCTTTCGAAAGTGGAACACACTCCCTTGGAGTGTGGTGGAGTCTCCTTCTTTGGAGGTCTTTAAACAGAGGCTGGGTAGCCATCTGTCAGGGATGCTTTGATTTTGAGTCTCTGTATGACAAGGAGTTGGATTGGGTGGCCCTTGTGGTCTCTTCCAACTCTATGATTCCAAATATCTGATTGTAAGTATCTATTCACAGAAACATAGCAGCCCATTCTTTGGCAACATGCTCACACAAATCCCCAGCACATCAGCATTGTTTACCTGGGTCAGATGTTCCTTCATACATCTGGGCATATCCATAGGGTTAACCCATGTAGGGATTTTAATATACTTGAAAGTGTCATAGAAGAACATAGAACTACAGTATTGAGTAGTGTCCATGTTTTACAAAAAACAAAAACAAAACCTAACTGTATAGTGTGACAGATTCTGCCTCAGTGCAGGATTTTCTGAAAATTTGCTGTCAGCAAATTGGCAATAGGTAAATGCACATCTGCTACGTCAAACTAGGTCTCCACTTCCCATCTAGAATATTACTAGTGAGGCTTTTAAAACATGATTAGATCTGGGAGAAATGGCTGTGGTAATACTTATTGCACGATGACGCCTCCAACCCGTAGCTGTTGCATCCCTATACATGATTAAGGTGTCCCTTTTTACTGATAGGGGAAATCCATCAATGAGCTCTCAATAGTGCAATTCCTCTAGTGCAAAACATTGCTCCTGGGACAGCAAAAGATATCACTGTCCTCCCCTCCTGCCCTCACACTATTTCCAAGCAGCCCAACTATCTTTCCCCTCCTATTTCTTCTCTCTCTTTTTTTAAAAAAAACCCCAAATCAAACTGCAGTAACAGATCTCCAGAGTTGCACGAAACATGAAAATATATAAAAATAAAATAAAAATTCCTGGAGGTATGCTGAGTAAGGCATAGGGCATTGATGTGAGGTTAAGGAGGAGTCAGGAAGCGCCATTTCCCCCCCCTCCTGGCCCCCCGGCAACAAAGATTGCTGACCCCTGGTCTATGACACTTTGTGCCATTTGGAAAAGATTCTCTTCCCTCCATCTCTTGATAGCAAGTTATTCGGTGGGCCGCTAAGTATTTATTTGGGAGTCTTTTACCTGCTGACAGTAGCATCCTCTGCCCTGTTGAAGAACAGCACTTATTTAAAGAATTAAAAAACTGTGTTTTGTCTGCTGGGAAACTCCCAATTGATGTGGAAAATAGTCTCTTCAATACTATTTCTAAGTACAAGTGTTGCTTGTTATCTTGTGCACTTTTGCTGAATTGAGAAAAGTGGATGCAATTTTATCTGAGACCAACAAAATTGTTGTTTTTCAAAATGCGGATCAATCTGCTGTACAGAGCTAAGGACAATTTCTCTATGAAGGTACAGAGATCACTTGGCACAGAAGACACTTCTACTCTAATATGTAATCTGTATTGCACCTATACCATACAGAATATTTATTATTTTCTCTCCAGGTTGCTTCTTATGGTTTAGATTTTCTGGTCCTCTGGAATAGAAAAAGGGAGTAGCTGACCTAATGAACCTGGTTTTCAGAAAAACTATTGATACTATATATACTACATAATACACAGAGCTCCACACAGAGTTTCATCAATGCTGTATTGTAATAAGGAAGACTACAAGGAGATGAAGATGGGATATTTAACAAAAAAAGAAAAAGATTTAAGCTTGCAAACTGCAGAAAATAAACTTGGGACATTTTTCAAAGACTCCAATTATGGGACTCATTTCATTTAACATTTTTGCTCTCGAAATAATTAAATGAATGTGACTGCTGAGGGGTCTGTTATAGAGTCAGCATGTCTGGGGTGTTCCTTGTTAATCTACAGATGTCAGTTATCTGGAAAGGGGGATATCTGTAATACACAGATACAGCTGTTTCATACCACTTTAACTGCTGAGGCTCTGCTCTACAGAATCCTGTTATTTCTGGTTTGACAAGGGCACTTAGGTTTTTCAGTATATAACAAACAAGGATTTCTAAATCCCTCTACGAATGACAAATCACAGAATTCCCTAGGGTGGTGTCATAGCCATTAAAAAGGTATGAGACTGATACAGCTATACAATGCAGATAGACCCTCTGCCAGTAGTGTCCTCAGATCAGTGGCCAGGTATCATAACCCCAGATATAGTTTAAGATGAAGCAGATCATGGCATACTTGAAAAAACCAGCAGATCAGGGAATACGGTGTCCGCATTACATATGCCATAGACATGCTTTTATTAGAAACCATATGTGTCTCTTGTTGTTGTACTCTTGTTGTTACCCTACAACTTCACCCAAGTGTGCTTGGATCACCACAAGGTCTTGCTCTTTGCCTAAGTTCTTGTTCTGATCTTCCTGCCCTGCCAATTAATTTCTCTGTTAGCAACAGAACATCATTGAAGGTCCTCCTTTGTGGTATGAGTTCCTGCCATGTTCTGTGGTGAAAGAATATGCTAGGTCATTTTGGCATGTCATCATCCAATAGTGTGTCCCCACTTTCCCACACCTGGACCTTTGAAGAGACTTTTCTCTTCATAGAAGTGATAAAAGCCACCCTTTGGAAATTAAAATGAAACATGCTTAATATTTAACACCATCAACATCAAGAGTACTTAAGTTAATTTTAATTTGATTTAGGATGAGGATACTAAAATACTAAAGTGAAATACACTAGCATTTTTCTTTCAGCTTGTGGGACAATAATGCCTCCTTGAGATTTACTCACCTGCTTACCAGACCCTACACAGTTTGTCAGCCATGTTCTCAAATATCTTCCTTTGAAAGGAAAGTTGAAAGACAGTTTAAAATGTAGAAGTCATTTTCCAGTCACAATGAATGATTTATCTTTAAAGCCATTTAGAATTGTCCTAATGCTGTCAGCAGCATTAGACAGTTTTCTCACATTTTAAAAACTCTTCAATTATATTCAAATATCTTCCAACTGCAGCTAAGAATAGAGCCTATGTTCTCACTGTCTCCATGGTCCAAATGCATACATTACACTGACAGAGCCACTAAGATTGGTTTGTTTTAATGTTTTAGTCCTTTATCAGTGAGGACAGATGTAAACTGCCCTTCTTAAGCTTTCCAAACTTTTGACACAATTCAACAGACTTCACCCTTTCCAAATTTTGTACAACATAAATGTCTGTTGAAGGAAGTTCTCAGAGAAATGGCATCCAGCTGTCCTTCTACAAAGGCTGCAGAAATAAAGCACTTTGATACCACTTTAACTATCATATCTCAATGCTATGGAATTGTTAGATTTGTAGTTTTTTTTTTGTGTGTGTGGCACCAGAGGTCTCTGGCAGAGAAGGCTAAATATCGCATAAAACTACTAATTCCAGAATTCCATAGCATTGAGCCACGGCAGTTAAAATGGTGTCAAGCTGCATTATCTCAGCAGTATGGATGCAGCCAAATATGTATGTTCTCAACAGTCTTAGAATGCCCATTGATTTTGTGAATTGTGAAAGGGTTGTGGTGGCCATTGCACTTCATGATAAATGCTTACTGGTTCTAAGGCTTGAAATGGATTAGGTAATGTGCAGCAATACTGATGCTGGACAAAAACACTCATTATCACCCAGCATTATTTCTCTGTGTTAGGGATGATGGGAGTTGCACTCCCTACAACATCTGGTTCTTTGAATGGATCCTTAATTCTGTTTTAAAAGTTGTTTATACATCTACAGACATCCTGTGGAAGCAGATTGCTCATATCCTGATTAAGGAGCACAGACACCAATGGCTTGGAGCAGGGGTTGGCAACCTTTTTTGCCGGCGGGCCGGGGGGGGGGGAAATGGCACTGGGGCCCAGTGCGCATGTGCGCTTGCGCACGATTCCCACCGTCGTCCGCATGTGTGCGCGCATGGGGGCGTCATTTTGGGAAACAAAATGGCGCCCTGCTTCGCGCGCGCATGCGCACGATGGTGGGGCACCATTTTTGCAGCCTCGGAGGTCCCCCAGGAGGGCTCCCTCGACTGCTCCGAGTCTTGGAGAGGCCTGGCGCGGCTGCAGGGGGTCCTCCAGGGCGCCATTTTGGATTCCAAAATGGCACCCGGAGTCTTGCGCAACCTTTCCCATCATAGGACAGGATGAGAAAAGTTGCATGAGACTCCGGGCGCCATTTTGGAATCCAAAATGGTGTCTCGGAGGACCCCCGTGACCGCAAAAGGTGGTGGTGGCAGCGGCGGCGGCGACAGGACTGGGCAGGGGCCGTCCGAAGGCCTCCACGGGCTGGGTGTGGCCCGCGGGCCTTAGGTTGCCAACGCCTGGCTTGGAGAATCAAACTGAAGGCTTTATTATAGGAACTCCATTCTAAGCTCCAAAACGCACTGCAGAAATAATCCAGTTTGAAACCGTTTTAACTTTCCTGGCTCAATGCTAGGCAATTCTGGGAACTGTAGTTTTGTGAGACATTTAGCATTCTCTGTCAGAGAGCTCTGGTGCCATAATGAACTATATTTCCCAAGATTCCCTATCACTGAGCCAAAACAATTAAAGCGATCTCAAACTGGATTATTTCTGCAGCGTGTTTTGGACCTAAAATAGGATAGTTACTCAGGGTGTTGATCTAATCTAGTTTCATTACAGGGAAGAACTGAGGATGGATTGGTAGGAAGCAAAGAGGTGGAAAAATATCCCTAGCAGTATAATTTTAAATCACTGAGGGCCTATACAGACTGCAAGAAATAGTGCAAATTGAGGCCACTTTAACTGTCCTGACTCAATGCTAGGGAATCATGGAAATTGTATTTTTTTCTGGGACATTGAACCTTCTCTGCCAGAGAGTTCTGGTGCCACAATAAACTACAGCTCCCATGATTCCTTAGCACTTAGATAGTTCATCCAAACTATCTAACCCTTATTATTCCTGCCCTCTATGAGCCATTATTGACTCTCCAATGCTAACCTCAATGGCACATGCAAAAACTGTAGTAATAGGGTTAGATACTTTGAGTGACCCAAAGTGTCCGTCCTTTTACACCTGTCCTGATCCTTTGTGATGTAAATTAATACTCTTGGGGATTTTTCCCACTCCTTGTCTTCCAATTTAATTCTATTACAGCAAGCCTGTCATAACCGCAGGCAAGCTATATCCTCAGATTTGAGCATCCATGGACTGCTCCACCCCACTATTGTCAATGGCAGCACATAGATGCAGCTGTGCTGATGCAGCTGCACACATGTAGCTGCCCACTGACTATAATGGGACTTGAGCATGCACTTTTAGGGGGCAGGGTGATCAAACATCCTCCTTTTCCAGAACATGTCCTACATTTCAACCTTTTGTCCAGGAGGAATCTCAAAATGTCCTCCATTTTGAGCATGACTGAAAGCATGCATTTGCCTTTATATTAGTGTTTATAGGTTTTATTTTATATTCTGCATTTTTCTTGAATGCCCTACATTTTCAGGGCCTTGTCCTCCTTTGAGGTTATGACATCTGGTCACCCTGGCAAGGAGGGGGGCCTGGAACCGAACTCCCACGTATGGGAAGGATGTGAAGTACTACTGCCCTCTCTGAGGCATTATTGACCCTCAGTGCTAAGCACTGTTGCACTTCTAACACAAAGGACACTAAAAATCTGAAGAGCAGTTATTTGTTTGTGCTGGAAAGATTGATACTACCCTTACTTACTCTCCAAGGACTGAGGGGTTCACTGATATCCAGGTCCTGCTTTATGGTTTTTTTTGTTTTTTTGTTTTTGTTTTTTTTTTGCTGGTCACCCATTCAGCAACTTCTACCCAGTCCTCTAACTCCCTGCCTTACATAATTTCATCTGCAAGAATAATATCGTTCTCTATTTGCAAAGGGGCAGTTTAGGAACTATAGTATTTAGCTCAGTGGAATTAACTGGTGGATTGGCTTGCTCAGTTAAATTATTAGATCTTGTTATATAATGCCTCTTTGTAATTATAATTGCTACTCAGCTTGTGA
Organism: Phrynosoma platyrhinos; assembly: GCA_020142125.1. Lineage (NCBI taxonomy): Eukaryota > Metazoa > Chordata > Lepidosauria > Squamata > Phrynosomatidae > Phrynosoma > Phrynosoma platyrhinos. Next base: position 96,099,196 of record CM034710.1, on the reverse strand, counting down.
TTACAAAGTACTTGCATTACAGCCTCCCCCTCCTGATTCTAAATCATCATCCCCTTTCCATCGTTGGCACTTTCAATTAAGATTTAATACTTTGCAGCTATGTTTTGCTTCCCTTTCTGGTATTCATTAGAATACCAAACTCCACACCACGGAAAGTAATTACCTTAGATCAATACAGTGATGTTCCATTGATAGTATTACCACAGCTGAACACAAAAGACTTCAAATATATAGTTTTAAATAAGGTCTGCATTATTTTATTTAGTGACCAGAAATGGGTCAATGATCCAAGACTTCCACTGAAGTCACCTTTGAGAGAAAGAATTGTTGAAAGAGCATTTGGCTACAATGAATGGCTATCCTGAATATAGAAACAGTCAAATGGCTTATAAAATTTGCTTTTTGAAGGAGGATGACAGTCAGACTGAAGTAGTCTGAACACTGTTCTAATCACAGTTTTACCTGTGAGCTTTGCTGAATCCTGCTATTTCTTTGGATTATGTTTTCAGCCTATATCCTCACAGGGAGTTCTTTCAGTTAGCAAAGCATTGCAGTTCTTAAGAGCATTGACATGGTGTGCAGGGAGATGTCCACAAATGAAACAGGGTCTGTAAGAGGTATCAGAAGAAACAATACTTGTGTTTGTGTGTGGAGGGATAAGTTGAAGCTGTGTTGGGAAGGCATGTCACTGGGGAAGGAGAGGTAAGAGCAGTGGTGTCATTGGGAGGGAGTGGTGGTGTGGGCTACACCGGGTGACACCCCAGAAGGGGAGAACACCCAGTTGGGCCCTCCCCCTGTGCATGCTCCCCCATGCTATGTCCCCATTCACATTCCCCTGTGCTATCCTCTCTTGCTGCCCATGCACTGTCCCCACATCCACTTCCTCTGTGTGTTGTCCCATCCTTTTCTTCCTCGGGAAAAGGATGGGGTGGCACAGTGGGAGGGTGCTTGCAGCACCCCTGGATGTATTGCTCAGAAGGTCCCACCAAATGCTTCCCCCATAAGCCCTGCCCCTGACACACAATGTGGGGACAACACTGGGTAAGAGTATCTGGGGGTCAATTCTTCAAAAGAGTCCTTCACCACTCTCAGATTAAGAGTCCTTCCTTGCTGGCTTCTCTTTGCACCTTGGGAGCAGCGACCAAGCAGCCAGTTGAGCAGCAACCAAGAAGCCTCTTGCCCATGCCAACCTTTGCCTCAAGGCTGGCATGGGCAAGCTGCTTCTCAGTTGCTGTTTCATTTGCATCCAGTCACCCTGGGAGTAGCAACCAAATAGATGGCCAACCAGCCTTCCTTTTGCTGTAAGGCCTGTGCAGGTGAAAGGGAAGAGCAGGCCAAGGCTGCTGCTGCTGCTGCTGCTGTATTCACATGAAAGGCTGAGGCAGAGGAGATAGCAGATGCATGTTGGGCACAGCTAAAGTAGATGCCAGTGGCCGGCTGGTGGTTGCACAAACAGTAGACCTAATATCAAGAAATAACATTAGGGGTGTGTTCTAGGGTTGTTGCCTAAGAGGAAATGGGACAATAGCCCCCAAAAGTTTGGGAATCATAATTTTAAATCATATTACAGCTTTTTAATGTTGATTGTTGTGGTTTCACCCCACTATTTTATGGATGTTTTGTGTGAGAGGTTAAGTTTGTATTGCTCTTAGTTGCCTTGGCTATACAGAAAGACAAAACCAACCAAAAAATTTAAATAAATAAATACATCTGAAAAGAAATAAACAAATAATCATATAGGTCTGTGATAGTGAAGCTATGGTACACATGCCAGAGACGGCACATGAAGCCATTTTCCCTTGCATGCAGAGTGCAGAGAGGAGGAGGAAGAGGCGTGCGCCTGTTCCTCTTCTCCTCCCTCACCCCCCTGGGCCTTCAACTATCTCTGGAGAGGCAGTTGAAGGCCCGGGGGGGGGGGGGGGGGGGGAGAAGTCACACCCCTGGAGGACATAAGTCCCATCCCTGGTATCAGATAACACCTGGTGCCGGAAGGCCTTTTAGTTTGGGCACTCAGCCCCTAAAATGTTTGCTCTCACTGATATAGATAGATGACCCACTGAAATATGACTACAGTTTTCTCAATCCAGAAATAATGTTGGATGTGGGTGGACTACAGAAGGGAGTTTGAATAGCAACTGATGGTGCAGCTAACGAAGTGTGTAATTATTACATGAAGAAACAACAGCAGTTCTAGGAAATGTTTGACTCAGAATGATGAAGTACTGTAGCGGTCTGTAAGCTAGTATGGGCAGAAAAATTAGAAACGGAACCTAATTAGTGAAGTCTAAAGCCTTCTAATGGACCTGATAAAGAGGGAAGATGGCTGAAGATTTTTCTGAGCATTTAAAGATTACAAAAAGTATTGTTTGGGGCAATGGGGGAGGTGTTTGGGCTGTGTTGGGGGTACAGTTGCGGAGCAACTTCTTCTTCTATATCCTTCTATATCCAAGCCTGCTTTTCTTATAATATGTTCTTCATACAAGTTGAACAGATAGGGTGAAAGTATGCAACCTTGTCTGACTCCTTTACTAATTGGGAACCATTCTGTTTCTCCATGTTCTTTTCTGACAGTAGCCTCCTGTCCTGAGTACAGATTCCTTATCAGAACTATCAGATGTGTTGGTACTCCCATGTCTTTAAGGGCATTCCATAGCCTTTCATGATTTATGCAGTCAAAGGCTTTGCTATAGTCTATAAAATCCATGCTGATTTTCTTTTTGAATTCCTTGGTGTGTTCCATTAGCCATCGGATGTTTGCAATGTGGTCCCTCGTGCCTCTTCCTTTCCTGAACCCCACTTGGAACTCTAGGATTTCTCTCTCCATGGATGGTTGGAGTCTATATTGCAGAATTTTGAGCATGATTTTGCTTGCATGGGAGATCAGTGCTCTGGTCCTATAGCTGCTGCAGTCTCTTGTGTCTCCCTTTTTGTGGATGGGGATGTATATTGATTTCTTCCAATCTATTGGCCAGCAATCTTTTGATATATGTTGGTCAGCACTAAAGCTGACTCTGTCAATGTGGATTGCAGCAGTTCAATTGGATTATCATCTGTTCCTGGTGACTTGTTTTTCGCTATTTCTCTTATTGCCATTTCCATCTCATTTGTTAGAATTTGGGGTTCATCTTCATATGGCTCTTTGTTCCATGTGTCCTTCATTTTGTCATCTCTTTCATATAATTCTTCTCTGTGTTGCATCCAATGTCTTTTTATTCCTTCCTGGTCTTGAATTACATTATTTTTATTATCCTAGAGCATCCCGGTCCTTGGTTTGAATTTTCCTTTGATTTCTCAGATCTTGTGAAATAGGTCTCTTGTTCTTCCCTTTTTGTTGCTGTCTTCTATTTCTCTGCATTGGTCATTGTAGTAATTTTCTTTATCTTTCTGCACAAGCCTTTGTATTGTTGCATTCATAATTCATAATTTGTTCCTATCTCTTTTTTGTTTTTCTTCCCTTCTTTTCTTTATTGCTTGTAGTGTTTTTTCTGTCATCCATTTTTTTCCTCTTTTTGTTTATTGAAAGTGTTTGTGTGCATTCTTCTTTTATTATGTCCCAGGCTTCAAACCATAGTTCCTCTGGTTCTCAGTCTATTATGCTTAGTAATGCAAATCTGTTTCTTATGTTGTCTGTAAATTCTGTTGAGATATTATTTAGATCATATTTTGGTATAATTACTGGTTTTGTTTTCTTCTTGAATCTTACTTTTATTTTTGATATGAGTAATTCGTGATCTGTTCCACAGTCAGCGCCTGGTCTAGTCTTGGCCACCAGTATAGAGTTCCACCATATTTTACTTCCAATTATATAATCTATTTGATTTTTGTGTTGACCATCTGGTGATGTCAGCAACCTTTGTTGTAAATAACATTAAAGAAAGTTGCCATTTATTTTAAATTAGAGACACCTCTCTCATTATCTTAGTTCTGTTATTTATTTTGAACTGAGAGAGGTGTTTACAGAATTATCTTTCCAGAGTATGATTTTACTCTTCTTTGAGCTGGAGGTATGCAAGCATTTCCATTTCTCAAAATATTTGTATATGTGAAGCTACTGTTGTTGTTGTTGCTATGAGTCTTCAAGACACTGCTGACTTGTGACCCACAGGCAAACTTATTACAGCATAAACCTATGGTGACCATAAGGCAAACCTATCTACTAGTGTAATGTAGCCAAAAGTCTATGAAGGGGAATTTTATTTATCTCAAATCGAGAGGGGGTCAGCTACAAGGACCCTGTGAGACCATCTCCCATGTGTATACCAAGAGTCTGGTGGATTTAAGAATTGATGCAGAGATAGAATTCTCCAATTAAAGTATTAATTATTAAAGGGGAAAATCACATGACAATACACACACACATGCACTCACGCAAGGCTTGGGAAATCAGGAGTTATGCTGGAATAAATGCCAAGGCAGCACTACGGTGATACTTACTACTGATGAAGCCTTCTCTGGGATCCAACTGGGTGAAGTGGTGTGAGACACAACCATTCTAAGAGGGTGGGTAGAACGGAGGTGCCGGTAACCAGATAAGAGAACAGAGTGGCGCAGGGTCCCCCTGAACTCAGACTAGAGACACTGAGAGAAGAAATCCAGGGGTTTTTAAGGGATCAAACTGGCCCCTGGTGAGGTGCTTGATTGCTTGGCTAAAGCTTGGACAAAGGGGATTGATTGTTTTGCTAAGCTTAGATAAAGGTAATCTGGTTTGGCAATATTCAAGGGAAATGGGAGCAGATTAAGGTGCTTGGCTATCTCATTGGGTGAGACATCTCAGCCATTATCTCCCATCCTTCTGATTATGGAGGTAATGATGGTCCATTTGCAACTCCCATACTATCTGCCTGACTATGGAGGTTGGAAATTTTCTAGTCTTTCAGGTGGCCTGGACCTGACCTCTTTGCCATGCCATGGAGGCACCTGAAATTCACTGCAGAGTGCATCTGGGGCCATGTGGAATTCATACACACACCAAAATTCAGAAAAATGCACTTTTGGTAATAGTAAAGAGAACTATCTTGTGTGAAGCAACTCGTGAAAAACAATTTCCCATTGAATCATAGAATCATAGAGTTGGAAGAGACCCCAAGGCCCATCCAGTCCAACCCCCTGCCATGCAGGAACTCAAAATCAAACCATCTCCTACAGATGCAAGACAAAAATGTCATTTACAGTTATCATTTGCATGTTACATTGCTTCTGCCGATGTCCAACAGTAGGTTGCTGGCCATGAAAGGATCTCATAAGGAGAGCTTCTTTCCACTTGAGCTGTGGTCATCAGAGGTCCTCGTCCAACTGCCCACTCATTCTGTGATCTGGTTGGTGGCTACACAGGAGCCTTCAAATAGAGAAGTACTGAAAGGTCCACCTGTCATCTACTTTGTTATCTTTTTGATCCCTTTTCATTCTCTCAGGTCTTTTGGTGCTTTTATAAATCTGGCCAATTTGGAGTTTTAAGTCATTTTATCCCTGAGATATTTTTAACCTCTTTGAGCTTTCTGATTGTTCTAATACTAAGGGACAACCATAATAAATAATATATAAAAAGAGCCAATCTCTTTTATTCATTGTCTGCGTGCTTTCAATGGGGCAACCAAATATTACAAGGGCTATATTTCAAAGGACAGCAACCCCACACATTTTGGGGGGTTTTCTCAGAAAAAGAATATTCAGGGCAGTTTACCATCACTGTTCCCTGAACTATAGTTTACAGCACCTGGTATTATTTGGCAATCCCCTTTCCAAGTACTAACCAGGCTTGACCCTGCTTGGCTTCCATGTTCAGATGGGATTTGGTACCTTAGGAGTATTTAGGCTACCTATTAGTATTATCGTTGCTGTTATTGTGTGCCTTCAAGTCATTTGCAACTTATGGTGCCCCTAAGGCAAACCCTATCATGGGGTTTTCTAGGCAAGTTTCTTCAGAGGAAGTTTGCCATTGCCTTCCCCTGAGGCTGAGAGAATATGACTTGCCCAAAGTTACACAGTGGGTTTTATGGCTGATCTAGGAATCGGACCCTGGTCTCCAGTTGTAGTCCAACACTCAAACCGTTATGGCATGCTGGCTCTCTATTAGTACCATTGCTTCCTGAAAAATACTGATACACTGTCAATGAAATTCCAAGGTTTGTCCCTTTGAAATGAGTTGAATCAACATCCTATTAAGTGTGGTTGGGGGATTAATATCCAGCCTGTCTTGTGTTCTGTACCAAAGGAATTATCTTCAGAGCAAGTGAAATGCTGTTTCTATGCAACAATAGTGACATCTGGTGGCTATTTGTATTAATCACATTCCTGCATCAAATGCCAGAGATGTAAGCTGATCTATAATTATATGTGAAATAAAGAAATCATTGCACTTGCTTTGTTTTTTGTTTTACCTTTTTTATATGAATATCCAAAAGAGGTTAAACAGCTTGCATTATTGATGAAAACAACAGCAAACAAGTAAGCTTCCATATTTTATATGAATTTTTAAAAATATATATAAATGCAAAGAAAAGAAAAAAGACAAAGAATAAGAAGTTTGGTCTATGACTGTGATAAAGAAGAAAAAGTGGGGAGGAAGGGACATCTTTGTTGTTGTTTTGTTCCTTCAAGACATTTCCAACTTATGGTGATTCGAAGGTGAATCTATCATGGGGTTTTATGGGACTGAATGACTTGCCCAAGGTCAACCAGTGGGCTTCCATGGCCAAGCAGGGTATCAAACCCTGATTTCTAGAGTCATAGTCCAATGCTCAAACTATTACACGATGTTGGCTCTCACATGACATCTATAGGATATGAATTCAGGCTGGAACCAGTGTGGTGTTGTAGTCTGAGCATTGGACTATGACTCTGGAGATTAGAGTTCAAATCCTGGCTCAGCCATGGAAACCCACTGGGTGACCTTAGGCAAGTCGCATATTCTCAGCCCCAGAAAACCCCACAGTAGGTTTGCCTTAGGGTTGCCATAATTTGGAAACTACTTGAAGGCACATAACAACTGGATACACCCCAGTATATAAGACGAAGTGCTTCAAATATTAAAGTCATGAATACCTGACACATCTAATGGGATCAAGGCTAAATCTTAACTTATGCATCCAATTATAGGGTGTTACCAAGTCTCTGTGCACCCCCTAGCGATGCCTCTGAACAGATGTTATCTACTTTCCTGAGTATGGTATGGTATGATTGTCTCACCTCTTTGAACCTTTCTCCTGTCCCTCTCCAATGGCCTTTCCCCCTGGAATTTCTTAGCACACAGGCCATATACTGCAAACCAAAAGATTCCACGTAACAGATCAGTGCAACTTCTTGAGTAGAAAGAAGAAAGTATCCAGTAAGTTTTCTATTTATTCATTGCTTTACTTTTATTTTGTTTTAACATATTATGTGCTGCCCTAGGTCCCATATTGGAGGAAAGGTGGGTAAACAAACAAACAAACAAACAAACAAAATGTCCCAGCCAGTATCACATTACATTTAGATAATTTCCTCCACAATTCATATGGTTATTGACTTACCTTGGCTTCAGGCAACATTTTTCCTTTTGTCTCCATTCCTCCCCAACTTTGACCTTCATTAAAACTGAACTTGCCACCTTATCACCATACCCACAAGTTTTCCATTTCTGTTGCTATTCACACATACAACCTGTTCATGCATGGTTAATGTCTGTTCCTAGGCATTTCGCACCATGCGTCTGATGAAGTAGTCTTAAGTCTATGAAAGCTTATCCTACCAACTTTTTCTCTCTCTGTTAGTATCAAATGTGCTACAAGATTCTTTGCCATACTAATAGGTAACTTCCAGATAACTTCATTGACCAGAAGGGGTTCATCTATTTTAGATCTGATCCTAACTAATGGTGATGACCTGTTTGAAGAGGTGGAAGTGGCGGGATCCTTCAGAGGGAGTGATCATGTTTTCTTGGAATTTGTTATACACTAGAAAGAGGAAGTCAAGCATAGTGAGACATACATTCTAGACCAGGGGTAGGCAACCTTTCCCCTTTAAGGGCTGAGGGACTTCAGCTCCCAGAAGCCTCAGCCATGTTGGCCAATAGTCCCATGTTGGCCAATAGCTCCTGGGATTCTGGGAGTTGAAGTCCCTCGGCCCTTAAAGGGGAAAGGTTGCCTATCCCTGTTCTAGACTTTAGGAAAGCTGATTTCCTAAGGTTCAACTTAGGGAAATACTGGGTGTGGAACAGTAAAAGAGAAGGGAGTTCAGGAAGGATGGGAATTTCTTAAAAGGGAGATATTGAAGATACAACTTCAAACAGTTCCAGTGACGTGGAAAAATGGAAGATGTCTCAAGAAACCAGGATGGATGACTAAAGAACTTTCAGCTGAACTAAGGGGGGTTGCAGACTGCCAGAAATAGTGCAAATTGAGTCCACTTTTAGGGTTAGGGTTAGTGCTAGGGAATCATGGGAATTGTTTTTTTTCTGAGACATTGAGCCTTCTCTGTTAGAGAGCTCTGGTGCCACAATACAATACAGTTCCCATGATTCCCTAACCCTAACCCTAACCCTAAAAGTGGACTCAATTTGCACTATTTCTGGCAGTCTGCAAACCCCCTAAGTTTTAAAAAGGAGATGTTTAAGAATTGGAAAAGGGGAAATAGCTAGCATGTGTAGCCGGGGAAGTCAGAACAGCTAAAGCACAGAAGAATTCAGGCTTGCTAGAGAGGTTAAGGACAATAGAAAGGGCTTTTTTGGTTATGTTTGTAGGAAAAGGAAGAAGAAGGAAATAGTAGGGCCACTGCGTGGAGAAGATGGTGAAATTCTAACAGGGAAGAGAAATAGCAGAACTACTGAACACGTTCTTTGCTTTAGTCTGCTCACAAAAGGAAAACTTTGCTCTGAGGCATATGGAGCAGCTGACATAGTGGGGGGAAATGCAGCATAGAATAGGTAAAGAGATAGTATAGGAAGACCTGGTCAATCTAAATAAATTCAAGTTTCCAGAGCTAGATGAACTTACATACTAAGGTATTAAAAGAACTGGCAAATGTGATCTCAGAGCTACTGTCAGTCTTTGAGAATTCCTGGAGAACAGTAGAAATCCAAGTAGACTGGAAGAAGGCAAACATTGGGGGGTTGCAGACTGCCAGAAATAGTGCAAATTGAGTCCACTTTTAGGGTTAGGGTTAGGGTTAGGGAATCATAGGGACTGTAGTTTATTGTGGCACCAGAACTCTCTGACAGAGAAGGCTCAATGTCCCAGAAAAAAAAAAAACAATTCCTATGATTCCCTAGCACTAACCCTAACCCTAAAAGTGGACTCAATTTGCACTATTTCTGGCAGTCTGCAACCCCCCCATTGTCCCCATCTTCAATAAGGAAAAAAAAAAAAGAAGAACCAAATAATAACCACCCAGTCAGTCGGATATCAATAACAGGAAAGATTCCAGAGCAGATCATTAAACAGTGAGTCTGTAAGCATTTAGAAAGGAATGACATAATCACTAAAAGTCAACATGGGTTTCTCAAAAACAAGTCATGCCAGTCTAATCTATTCTGGTCTCTGGCTTGTTTGGTTTTTTAAATAAAATTACCAGTTTGGTAGATGAAGGGAATGCTGTGGATGTAGCATATCTTGATTTCAGTAAAGCCTTCAATAAGGTTCCCCATAATATTCTTGCAAACAAGCTAGTAAAATGTGGGCTAGACAATCCTACTGTCAGATGGATTTGTAACTGAGTGACCAACTGAACCCAAAGAGTGTTCACCAATGGCTCCACCTCATCCTGGAGAAAAGTGACTAATGGGCTCAGTGTTATTCAACATCTTTATCAATGACTTGGATGATGGAATAGAGGACATGCTTAGGAGGAGTAGCTAATACCCCAGAGGACAGTACCAAAATTTAAAATGACCTTAATAAATTAGAAAGCTGGGCCAAAATTAACAAAATGAATTTCAGCAGGGAGAAATGCACAGTACTACACTTAGGCAGAAAAAAAGAAATGCACAGATACAGGATGGGGGTCACCTGGATTGACAATAGGACATGTGTAAAGGGTTCAAAAGTCCTAGTAGCCCACAAGTTAAACATGAGTCAACAGTGTGATGCAGTATCTCAAAAAGCCAATACAATTATAGGCACTATCAATAGAAGTATAGTGTCTAGATCAGGGGTCGTCAACTTTTTTTTGCAGGGGGCGGGAGGGGGGAAATGGCGCTGGGGGCCTCCGTGCGCATGTGCTTGCGTGCGTATGCACGAAGGCCACTGTCGTGCGCATGCATGCGGGGGCCCAATTTTGGAATGCCCAACAGTGCCGTTGCCATTGGGCCTTCCGAAATGGTGCTCCTCATCACGTGTGCATGCACACGACATGGGGCACCATTTTGGAACGCCCAACGTATTTTAACTGAGAACTGCTGTCCTGTTTCCAGTTCTCCATTCCTGCCTGCTTTATTTTTTTTTAAAGATACCGGTAGATTTGATCATGTAATGCCAGTATCTTAGCCACTTTGTCCCTAAATTTCAGTCTGTGAAGTGTAGCTAATGATAACTAAACTCATATGGATTGTTGTGAAAGCAAACTTAAGATGCACTTTCAACATTACAGTGCGTTTCAGAAAGGAATAATAATGTATCCAGAGGTGATTTTTTTGTATTTTGAAGAGGTGTTAAACTGAAAGCATGCAAAGTGATCCTAAGATATTTATTCAGAAGTAAATGCCAGTGTTTGATGGGGCATACTTCTCAATAACTGGTTTTAAGCTGTGCCTTGAAATAATAATAATAATAATAATAATAATAATAATAATAATCTCACCCATCTCTCCCCAAGGCTCAAGGTGGGGTACAACATTGAAACATACTGCAATAGAAATATGTGATAGTTTATAGCTGTTTGAAACTACTTTAACAGCTATCCTATGGAATCTGGAGGTTTATAGTTTGCTTGAGGTATTTAGAATTCTCTGCTGTGAAAGAAAGTGCTCTAGAGATTATACTAGCAGAGAAATCTAAATACCTCACTAAACTACAAATCCCAGGATTCCATAGGATGGTGCCATGGTTATTAAAATGGTATCAAACAGCTATAAACAGTGTAGTGTGGATATATCTATGAAGTGTGGAAGTTTCATAACCACAAAACAAATTATTTTACTGCAGTTATAGTTAATAAAATGGGTGCACCAAAGTACTAAGTGCGCCTTTGGAGAAAGGCAATTGCTTTGCTCCTCACAAAAAGAGGAATTTCTTCACATCTATTTGAAAGGAAAACACACGTTTAGCTAAAGATAGAGACCAAAAGACCATTAGTTGATTTTGTTTTATTCCTGCTATGCAAAAAGAGGATGAAGGCCCCTGGGGGAGTCCTTTACTTCAGGAGTTCATCAAAACTCATTCCAGTTTGTGGTGTGTGTGTGTGTTTCTCTAGAGATTTTTGCTCAAGCAATTAGAATTATGGGCTTTGATGAAACTGGTTCACTGTGGCCTCCTTCATTAGCTGTTTATAGTAAATAGTTTCAAGCTAATTCAGGCAGTGCAGAGCTGCCCATCTACCCATTCTTGCATTTTAAATAGAAGTATCCTAGGTTTCAGTGCACCTCAGAATGGGTACTGTCCAAGTGATGGTGGAGACAGTTTTCACCCCTAGCTCACCACAGATCACACCAATGTACTAGCAACACTGGAAATGACACTGAATCACTTCCAGTGCATTGCTAGTATATTGGTGTGAATGAATCACTTCCAGTTCCCATTTTGGCTATTTTGTTGGTGATTTGAAAGGTTTAGGAGGGTATAGGAAGCAAACTATACACTTTCAAGCACCAGATTGTTCCCATTATAATTTTTCTGGGTATATGGAAACTTTGGGGGTGTACCAGGATACTTTAGGGGCCACAGGAGTGGGTTTGAGAGGTCATATGCTGTCCCATGCCTGACTTTCCCCACTTCGGGTGCAGATGTATCACTCACAGAATCATACATTTGGAAGTGATCCCAAGGGTTATCTAATCCAAAACTATGCAGATGTGAACCACTGACTGGAGGTGGGGGTATCCACCAACTCTCAGCATTAATTAAAATATTGGGGAAACCTGCTTTTGCCAGAGGCTTGAGTAACCTTTGGACCATTTGCACCAACGTATACCAGTACTAACTGGAAGGGCTACAGGTCATGGGTGAAGTTTTATGTAGAAGAGCTTTATGTAGAAAAATGCAAAATGCAATCACACACACACACACAATTCAAGCAGACACAGCATAAAGAGTGAACTGAAATGGGAATGTGGAAATGGGATTGCAGAGTTTTAGGGGTTTGCAGTGAGGTTATTATTACCTGTCCAGTAAGAAGACAATGGAAAACTGGAGTGGCTCAGACAGGGAGACCTAGTTTTAAGATATAAATATGGTTTCAAAACCTAACACCATCACATACACACTCACACTCTTTGTGTGTTCTGTATCACCCTTGGATCTCCCAGTCTGAGCCACTCCAATTTTCCATGGTCTTCTTATCGGATATGTAATTATAACCCCACTGCAAACCTTAAAACTCCACTATCCTCTTTGCATATTTTCATTTCTGTTAGGTCTATATGCTGTGCTTGTTTGAATTGCTATCTTGTGTGTGTGATTGCAGTCTGCATTTTTCCAAGTAAAACACTCTTAATTCACCCAAGACTTGGAGTCTTTCCCAGCTAGTACCAGTATACTCGAGGGAAACAATCCTTTTTTCCTGGGAACCTGACCTACTGTTCCTGAAAGATCACTGATCTCTCAAAAACATGCTATCTCCACATATGAGATTTCAAAATATGAGGACCCCAAAATACAGTGCAGGGTATGTAGGGCTGCTTAACAGTAACAGCCGCTGTTCCCTGCTATTTCACCCAGCCATTTCCTCCTGTCTTGCACCATGGTGATGGTGGTTGCTCCTCTGTGGAGTCACACCTGCCAGCTCTTTCCCACATCTCCTGACCACCCATAAAGTGATGGGAATAGCAACTCCTCCTTCTTGTTGCTGCACCAGGCTGACAACCCTCTCCATCTCCCACTTCCATCTCTCACCTTCTCATTGCATGGATGCGCAGCCTCCTCTTTGCCACCACTAACAGTATGGAGCTGAAAGGACCAGGACAGCATTGTTGAAAATAATAAAGAGGTGGAAGGGGAGAGCAGGCAAAATGACTCCAAGATGGAAGCAGCAATGGTGCTTCTCCCACATCAAGCATCAGGACTCCTTGGTTCATCACTATTCTCAAAAGCCCAAGGGTGCTTGCAGAAAGGGGTGAATGTCTCTGGAAATATTGAGAGTTTCCAGTTCTTTTTGCTTTGATTGTGCCTGCATATTCATGAGTTGCATCCAGGCTCTTTCTTGTATCCTTCCTCCTCCCCTTCCCCCTGATCACATGTTACATCCAGTTTCATGAAACATTTCAGAAACTGAATTATTGTTGTTGTTGTTACTTTCAAAGAACATCATTTTTATTATTGCTTGAAACTACTTACTTAAACTTAATCACAATATCAAATCACACTGTTATGGCTCCCTCCTGTGGAATCCTGGGATTTGCAGTTTAGGGAGGGCCATTTAAAATTTCCAACCAGAGAGTTCTTGGGCCTCCCTAAACTGCAAATCTCAGAATCCCACCAGAGGCAGCCAATAAGCAGAATAATAGTGCTGTAACAGTGTAGTCCAGGGGTAGGCAACCTTTCCCCTTTAAGGTCTGAGGGACTTCAGCTCCCAGAATCCCAGGAGCTATTGGCCAACATGGGACTATTGGCCAAAATGGCTGAGGCTTCTGGGAGCTGAAGTCCCTCAGCCTTTAAAGGGGAAAGGTTGCCTACCCCTGGTGTAGTCTGATATTGTCCTAAAATCCACAACTAGTATGTAATTCATTAATCTATTGTCTGTCTCTTATCTCTTTTTCTCTTGCTTTGTGCTCTTAACTTCTCCCAGCTCCTCCTTTCCATCTACCAGCACTCAGTTCAGTTGCCAAGAATCTTGTGGAAATACCTATAATTGTATTATGGTATCATAGTATTTTCTTTTGCACGGGTATGTTCTCCTGTTGCATTTCTCCCCTGTTCAATCCTTTGGCTTGGGTTTCTATGTGCTGCCTGCAGTCACACTTCAGGTCTTGCAACACATTAACCTTTTCCCCCAAAACATTAACATTTATCCAGGAAATTAGAAAGTGACTTAGTTTAAATTATTTGAAACTGAAATGAAAATGCAGGCTCATTTCACATAAAACAATAGGGCTGTATGCTTTGCCTTCTATCTTGAGTCCCAGAAGGGTAGAAGCTTATCACAGTTTATCTGATCTGGCTTAAAATTTAAATTGGGTGGCGTTCTGATATTATCACAAGGATCTAGTTGCTGAATCTGCCGTCGGGTCCATCCCCATTTTCAGGGCTGCTCTGGTGGCTATTTTCTCAAGCCGGAAAACTTCTGGCTTCAAAAAGAGCCACGCTGAGCGCCCCGGGACCCAGGATAGACCCGGGCTGCATTCGGGTAGCACATTTGGTGGCAAAATCCTTCTGATAATATCAAGATGCTGCCCAATTTATATTTTAAGCCAGATCAGGTAAGCTGTATTATTTGTAAGCTGTATTCCTTTCTTGGAAGTGTGGAATCTAGGCTAAACTGGCCCTGGGTTGCATGCCTAGAATTCAGGTAAGATCCTGCCAAGCAAATAATATGGCAACCTTGATCTACCCTCATGTATCAGAAGGGGTCATGTTCAGTAGGCCTGATGAATCTTGACACCCTTTTTATCATGTCATCAGTCTTCACACCAGGAAGACAACACACCTCTCAAGATAATGTATCAGGGCCTCATACCACTTGAGAATCCTTAGAACAGGTGGGACCTTATTCTTCCCAACTCAAAAGCTATTTTCTGGCAGGAATAATCTGTTGAATAAGCCCAGAGACAGATTTGGGTTGAGGCATTCCTGCCATATGCTTCCTGCCAGTGTTGGGACAGATTGTTCATGCCAGAGGCAACTGAATAGCTCCATTCAATACCCTGATCTTTAAATGTTTAATGTTTAAAGAACAGGGTTAAACGTACAGAAGCAAACTTTACTTTGCATGCCTGGAACCTGTTGCATTATGGCTAGTTCTAAACAGATAGAAATATTTTGCATGTTTTGAGAGCCTGGAGGTGGGATATGTCCAAATGTGTGTGGACACACATGTGTATCTGGGGACCAAATGCCTGCTTCTACTCACTCCTAGCATCTCCTTAAGGCAGTTCTCACCCTGCCTCATAGAAAGCTTGTGCCACCAGTGGTCAGATGGTGAAAGCAGACCTATGCGTGCCACATGGCCTGCCACAAACTCCTTAATCAACTTTGATGCAGGGGTGCAGTGAATTAAGTCCAAGTTTTATTTCCATTTTAAAGGAACTAATCAGTGTTCTGAATTTAGTTTGGGAACTGTGTTCAGCACTTTGGATTGTTCCTTTGCAGTCTTGAATAAACTCCAGAATGGATTCAACACACTACTGACATGGATGCTACAGGCCACCCCTTGGAAGAAGACATCTTGTCCTTTTCCTCAACTAGCAAAATAACTTGGTGTAACGTAAAACTCTTCAAAGTACAATCTCTTGCTCTCAACTCATTGTAAAGTTTGCCTGCATTATTTCCTTTCATTTCATGCTCTGTGCAAAGATTGGTATTGGTGGGTGTACATGCTGTGGCGTCACTAGGCTTGGTGTCACCATCCCCATTGGCCTCCTCCTATACCACACCATACAGAATCCTTAGTAATGTTTTTTGTACTAGTGTTATTCATAAATGGTATTTCCTGTATATCATTGAATGTAATGGTAGTAGTTGTGACATAAGCAACTAGTAAAACTAAAATTATATCTTTAAATTACAATATCATGCACACAGTCTAAATGCATTTGCATGCATATAATTTCATGTTAAATAAAAATTTGGTCAATTATGATGTTATATGAAGAAAATTTTATAAGAATACATTTTTAAAAAATTAAAGTTTTTTTAAATTTTTTTTTAATAAAATGGGGCCTCTTCCCTCATCTCTCACTGAGCCTCATCCCACTCATACCATCTCTTCAGCCTTTTAAAGGGACACAGGTGAATGCTACAGTCCATTTCTGTAGATGTTTGGCAAGCAGTGGTGTCACCTTCCTTAAGGTGTCACCCAGTGATGTCTGCAATCCCACACCCCCTACTGACACTCCTGTCATGGATATTTTTTCCTCAAGTGGTGTAACTTAAACTCAGGGGTTTTGTTATGTCATGTTAACTATTTCTTCATAGAAAATCAAACACTTTCAAAATGCAGGTTTTGAATATCTGCCTGCATGTCTATCTCATTCGATGTGTCTAAATAATATATTTGATGGCTGCTTAACCTTCTGTTAACCTGCTCTATTAAAATTCATCAGACACACAGTAGCAATGTTCATAATCTCCAGTTCATTATCTTAATTAGATCTGTCCCATATTGTCCCACTGTTCATTCTCATTAGTTTAAAGGTGATCAGCCTCCAAAAGGCATATGAGCAGAATTCACTGGATTCTATTGTTGGCTGTTCTGCTCTCATCTCCTTTCAGATCTTTCAGGTGTAATAATGACACTGCTACTGGTACATTTAATTAAAAGTTGTTCTCAAATGGTGTGAATACTCATTTTGGAAAATGAAGACAAAATTAACTCCGGGATGTAAAATGCCTGTAATGGATCTGATCTGAACCGGGTTCCTTATTAAAATATAAATGAGACGTTATAAGTGACGTGAAAACTAAGGTCCCTGAACCCAGAAACATTTTCAAAATCTGAGAGTATTTCATGAAGAAGTAGCTGACTATCTGTTTTGAGGTATTATTATTTATTCATTTCATTTTTGTGTTTATCACAGTCTCCCTCTGAAGAATTTAACACTTTCTCCCTTCACAGGAACCCTGCAAAGTAGGTTAGGGTGGCAGACAGTGCCAGTCAAAACCATTTTGCTATTTGAAGCACATCATAGATGGTGCAGTCTCAGCAGGGCCAACTGTAATTATTTTGCTACAGCATTATTTATTTATTTAGAGCCATTTTTAATGCACTTGTCAGTCAAAAAAATGCTTCCTGGGGAGGCTTACAATGATCAGAAAATAAGACAGTCCTTGCCCACTGGCAAAGGCATCACTAGGGGTGTGGGGTGGTGATGGTGTGCGTACCATACTGGATGACAGTGCAGAGAGAGATGTCATATGATGGGGTGGTGCACCTGGTGCAGCTACTAAGTGAACAAGAACGTATGTCACCTCCCTTTTCCGTTTGCTCAGCAGCCACACGGGATCCTAAATGGGGCCTTTGGAAACTGTAGTGTCTCCCTTCTCAGCAGCAGTCACTTCTGGGAAGCACCCTGAACAGGCACTACAAAGGTCACAGAGTCCTCCCCCAGCAGTGGTCTGCGTGGGTGGGTGGTAGAGGGCAGGTCAGGTAGGGGGACCATCCCACATCAGGTAACACCAATCACACCAATGTCACTGCCCTCTGGCTTGCAATCCAAAAGAAACATGGTTTGTGTCCAGGTTGCCTATGGGGTCGCCTTCTCCTGTATAATCCATCCTCCACCCACAAGGTCCTCAGGGGACATGTACTTTGGTCAGCCAGGGCTAAACTGGAAACTGTTACCCAGAGGACCTTTTCTTCAGCAGCTCCCCAAACTGGAGAATGACCTACAGGAAGAGACTCAGCAAATGGATGCACAAAACAACACTAAAGACCAGTCTCTTCCAACAGACCTATCCATATGATTATATTATGAAATTTAAAGTATATTCTTTTAACTGGTGTAATATACTTTGTAACTGGTGTGATGTTGTTGTATTTTATTCTCGATAAAGAAGAAGAAGAAGAAAAAGGTGGTGGCAGTGGTTTGGGAAGAAGGAAAAATTACACATTCAGACACTTACAAAGTTCAGAAGAGTGTGATCCATCAGTCCATGGATTGAGTTCTAATTAAAATAGAAGGGCTTGTGCTTCTGGTCCCTCTGATGGCCACAGTGGGTGCAGTTGGAGGGAGATTTGCTTTTCCTTGGAGCTGGATTCATACATGATAAAGGGTGCAGTGTGTTTGCTTGTTGGTTTCTTCCCCTCTTATGGTATTACTACCACCCAGAAAACCAGTTGTGACTGATGCTGTCTGGGTTAGTGGTTTGGAGGGTGGGGTCACTAGAGGTGAAACAAACTGCATCTTTGCTTTCCAACCTCCTCTTTTGCAAGACTGAAATAAAAGTTGTACTCCTTTGTTAAGTGGGCTTTGTTTTGGGATGAGTGGATTAGGAGGGCAGCATCACATCTGCTCAAACATTAGAACATTTCATGCAGAGACCAGTTCCTACCATTCCTCTATTGTTGAGACCCCTTTCCCAGTCATCATCCAACACTCTTAGCTACTCTGCCACATTATCTTTCAAGTATTCTACTACCAGGTACTTTTCTTAATGGAGAGCCAAGCTAAACACAACATTAATTGGGAGAATACAATTAACATGCACATTTTAATTTAATTTAATTATTTAATTTATGCTAGGTAAACAGCTGCCCCATGGGTATAATTATAGAGGGGGGAACAAAATGAGAACATTGCTCCTCCAAATGAGAATTCGGCCCCCTCCATGAAATTTTCCTTCAGTCCCCAAATTTCTAGCATTGCAGAGAGACACTGAAAGTCATTCACGCCTAGCACTCTCATATTTGCTGTGTTTGTATTCTCTTGGTAACTTTTCTTTTTCTATGGATGCCTAACCTATTTCTAAATGCTCAAATGATGTGTTAAGTTGCTGCAATGCTAGAATTCTGTGGAATGATGGAAAAATTCACTGGGTGGTGGTGGTGACAGAATACT
Source organism: Phrynosoma platyrhinos (assembly GCA_020142125.1). NCBI lineage: Eukaryota > Metazoa > Chordata > Lepidosauria > Squamata > Phrynosomatidae > Phrynosoma > Phrynosoma platyrhinos. The sequence goes on along the minus strand of CM034710.1, from coordinate 96,080,358 downwards.
TATTTGGTCTTTTTGCCCTCTTCCCAATGGCTACACAACCTCCAGACAAGATGTGTAGCAGAACCAGACCTACCTTTCAGCAGACTCAGGCAGCTGTCTGTGGCAGCTGATTTGAGGTGTTGCATGTAGCATTATTTTTTAGCATTTTCTTTTTGTTACAAAAAAGAGGAGAGGTCTTTTGGGGATTTTCTCTCTCAGATGCCAAAATAATTTGTCTCTTTGTTAACCTACCTTAGTAAATGAGGAGGGGAATTCCCCTCTCTTTACTATAGCTCAACAATAATCTCTCCCTGAACTGCTATTTAAATTTAAAGGGAAATTTCCATTGGCACCAAACGAGGTTCCCCCCCCCCCGAAATGCAAACAGCAGTTTCATAGTAAGATGTTTCATTGAGCCATAGCAAATTTCTAAACTGTTGAGGTGCATCCTCCCAGAACTTGGAAAAGTTACCTCTTTGGACTTCAATTCCCAGAAGCCCCCAGTAGGTTTGTGAGTTTAGTGAGGTGTGATTTTTTTAAAGGTAACATTTCCATGCTCTGGTTTTTCTTTCTTCAGCCCTCCAAACTTAAGCTTGCAAAAGAATATGCTTCATTTATAATGAGAAGTAGACAGCTTGTGGATCTCCAGATGTTGCTGGACCATAGCTCCCATTAGTCCCTTGCCATTGGCTATGGGCCCAATTGGAATTATAAGCCAAAAACATCTGGAGGGCCACCAGCTGCTCACCTCTGGTTTAGATCCAAGAAGGCCCAGGGAGCTGTAACTGGGCCAAAGACATTTTCAAGAGCACCTCTGAAAGGCAGCTATTGAGTGCGGAGATTAATATAATTAGAACACTTGTTCTAGGAATGGACTTTTAAAACACTCCCCTTATTACGTTTCTGCATAGACCAGATTGCCATTGCCTGATAGTTAACCTCAAGAGCTTAATTAAACAACATGGAATAAGAAGGAAGATTGAGAGAGTGCATCCTGCCGGCTTCAGGAAGAAGTCTTTCCTTTCTCTGTTCTGGCAATAGGAGGTGGGGGGGTGGTCTTTGATTTTTCTTTGTCAAGAGGCAATTGCAGTGTGAAGAGAGCTGAGATGAGTGTCACTTTAAAAACAAAGTCCGGGTTCTTTCAATTCATAGGGGACAAAAGAACAAAGTTGTGCAGCTGGGTGATGATGCTTCTCCTCAGCAGCTGTCAATAAAAAAGGAACATGGACTCTGGAGAGACGTCATACATCCCAACAGCTCTATCCAAGGTTTTCTGTATTACATGTCAGATGATGAATGGCAGGCATTCTAAATTCTAAAAATGTAAGTGTCCAGTTGCTACAATTTTTCGCCCCAAGCATGATTGCTCTGATGTATTTTGGTTCCTGATATCCCAGGATTCCAGTGAGGGGTCAGTTTATATTTAAACGTGTATGGAGTGAATAGGTGGGAAGACAGAAATTTAAACAAGAAGGCCTATTCTCAGTGATGGCCCAAGGCAGAACAACAAATCCACTCCACGCCTTACTCTAGACCAAGGTGCATAGTACTCTAGATTAGGTAAATTACAGTGGTCCCTCCACATTTGCTTTCAAAGACATTTGTGTTTACAATTGGACATCTCCAAATCCAAATCCTATGTTTAAAGAAGATGAGTTACAAAGCCAACAAGTTACCATATGTATTATTGATATATATATCTTGTTAGCTGCCTTGGGTCCCACTTTGGGAGAAAGGCGGGATAAAAATAAATAAAATAATAAATAAATAAATAAATTAGATATGTCAAAAATATTTTGGGTGTTTTTGATCAACTGAGAGTTGTTTGGGTTTTTTTGGGGGGTGGGAAGTCAGTATATGATGAAATGTATCCCTTCCTTTCCCCTATTTATAATTACTGATTTGAACTATCATACTATTTACTTATTCAAACAAACTTTTCAAGGATTTTATTTTTCCTTTTTAAAGGACAAAATGTGATCATCACGCAAGGAAAGTATCAAGATGGATCGTATGAACACTAAATGTCAGTCTCTGGACTATAATGAAAATGGGCTGCATTCGTAATATTTCCTGTCCTCAGGTCTCACGATAGTCATTTTCCTAATGAGTACACGCATACTATGCTATTTCTTTTTCTCATTACCATCTTTGTCATGGAAAAGAGGCTATCAGAATCTTAATGATTCGGTTATTTAAACCATTTCTGTAGTCCTTATATTTTGAACAACCTCTGTGTTTCACTTCTTCCTCACAGGTTATTAATGCTGAGAATGGGAATTGCCATCAAATTGATGAACAATGAAAAGGCCAAAGTATCAAGATTGCTATTATCTCTGCAGCAAAGATTATAACAAGGGTGAGAAGAGAGCTGGAGTGAATACAGCATGTGTGTCAATCCCCCCTTCCCCAAGATAGTAACAAATATTATAAATACTGGTTCCCAAGTAAAGAGACTCCTAGGGTTCCCAAGTTACTCACTGATATTCTTGAAATGTAGCATTTCCAGTCTTATAACCCCACCCCTCACCTCAACTTTTCCAAACAGTTTGGAGGTTGCAAAAGTTTAGCAGGTTTTCATTTCTTTTTGAGAATTTAGGAGAATTGCCTGAAATTTTAGGCCTAATCTGCGCTGCAGAATTAATGCAGTTTGACACTGCTTTAATTGCCATGGCTCAATGTTATGGAATTCTGGGATTTGTAGTTTTGTGAGATTTTTAGCTTTTTCTGTTAGCGTGCCACAACAAACTACAAATTCCAGGATTCCATAGCATTGAGCCATGGCAGCTAAAGTGGTGTCAGACTGGATTATTTGTGCAGTGAACACTAGACTTAAGGAAGCCAGATATGTTTAGCTTGGAGAAGGAAAGATTGAGAGGTGACATGATAACCACCTTTAAAGATCTGAAGGGATGTCACATAGAAGATGGAACAAGCTTGTTTTCTGCTGTTTCAAAGACTAGAGTACAAAGCAATGGATTCAAATTACCAGGAATGATATTCTAGTTAAACCTGTGAAGGTGATGGCCACTATCCCATCAATTCTCCACTGCGAGTCTCGAACTCAGGACTCCCTTAAGTGTCTCCTGCACTATAACTCTCTTTAGATGCCAGCCCTCTGGGTTTCAAATTTCCTCCGCAGTTTGGCACCAACTATCTAATGTGTCCCAAACCTAAAAGACTTCTTCCAATGTTGGTAGCATTTTTAATGTGTTTCTGAAATCACTTCAAACAGCTGCTTGTTGAAACAAAGTAATAAATTTATTTACAAGTCAGGCTGAATACAGTACCCCTTTAAGTGGATGGTGTTCACAATAGATATGGTGTATAAATACATTATTGGTTACACAGATTAAGTTTCTTTAACTTGTTTTTGGAGATTATCGCACTACACTCTTAAAACGTTGCTATTTCACTTTAATTGCTCTTGCTGCCTCCTGTTGCATTCTGGGACTTGTAGTTTAGGAAGGGGCATTTAGAATATTCAGCCAGAGAACTCTTAAACCTCACTGAACTACAAACCCCAAAATGCAACAGGAGGCAGTCAGAACAGTTAAAGTGGAATAGCAATGTTTTAAGAGTGTAGTGTGGCAATCTATTTAGTAATTGTTTTTTTATAGCTTTATATAAAGACCTTTACAGACTGCCAGAAATAATGCAGCTTGAAGCCACTTTAACTGTCCTGGCTCAGTGCTAAAGAATCATGGGAACTGTAGTTTATTGTGGCACCAGAACTCTCTGACAGAGAAGGCTCAATGTCCCAGAAAAAAAATACAATTTCCATGATTCCCTAGCACTGAGCCAGGACAGTTAAAGTGGCCTCAAGCTGCATTATTTCTGGTAGTCTGTAAAGGACCTAAGTTCTGACAGAACCTTTATTAAACTTTTCTTTTAATCTTATAACCCTTCTGGCTACCTGTGACTCCACTAGTCACCAAACACTATGTCTCCCACAGGACACTACAATAATATAATTAAGGACACTTTTCATCCTTTTTTGGGGTACCTAAAACTCTTTCCAACTGCCCCTCACAGCAGCCTATTCTAGGAATTTATCGCATTCCTTTTTTTGACTGATCTGGGCATTCAAAACAGTCGGCAAATCATCGCCATGCCATCACCTGACCACCACCTGTCCCCAAGCCACACTGAACTGGCAAAATTTGCTCAGCTGGAAAGCTTCCATCCTTGAAAAATTGGCCGGCTCAGCGCAGCTTGGGGATAGGTGATGGTCAGGTGATGGCATGGAGATGGCTTGCTGACTTAGTTTTTTGTGGGTTTTTCGAGCTATGTGGCCATGTTCTAGAAGAGTTTCTTTCTGACGTTTCACCAGCATCTGTGGCTGGCATCTTCAGAGAATGCTGGAATGGAAGAGAGTGGGTATATATATGGCCTTCTCCCATACAATCCTCCCCGCGCTCTCCGGTCCTCTGGGAGGAATTTGCTTCAGTCTCAAAAATCGAGGCTTGCTGCTACCTCCCAGAGGGCTTTCTCAGTTGTCGCCCCCAGACTTTGGAATGACCTGCTAGATAAGATCCGTCAGTTAACATCATTAGACAGCTTTAAAAAGGCTGTCAAGACCGATCTCTTCCAGCAGGCCTTTCCAGATTAATTATCCCGGCCTCGGGCATCCCCACCCGCAATGTTCTCTGCATGGTCCCATTTACAGATGGAGGAAGAACATTGCCGTAGGTCAATGTGTTATTTTGTAGTATGTTTTAACTGTTTTAACTTTTAACTGTTTAAATTTGTAATTTTAACTGTTATCTGATTTAATACTGTTGTAAGGGGGGGGAGGGATTGTTTTTGGGATATCTCATGTGATTTTATTGTTGTAAGCCACCCGGATTTGGTCCCCAAAGGGCGGGATATAAATAAATTTTATTATTATTATTATTATTATTATTATTATTATTATTATTATTATTCTGTGAAACCATGGGTAGGGAGGAGTGATTCCCATATAAACTGTATATTGTTCTGTTGTTGATTGTGTATTGTTCTGTTGTTGATGGCATGGCTTCAGGGTGGGAGGATATGAAAATGAGGATTATTGTCTGCTGATTGGTGATCATTGTCTACTGGGAAAGCCCCTGACCTTGGGTGGTTTCCCATTTGCATTTGCTGAGTGCTGATTTTCCTATTTTGCAGGACTGGTAGCCAAACTTTGTTTACTTTAAAGGTTTCTTCTTTCCTGTTGAAGTTATCCAAGTGTTTGTGGATTTTGATGGCTTCCCTGTGCATTCTGACCTGATAGTTATTGACATGCCCATAATGTGTTCTGCTACTGCTGATTTTTCTGGCTGTCCCAGTCTGTAGTGTCTCTCATGTTCCTTGATTCATGTTTGAACACTGCATTTGGTGGTCCCTATGTAGACTTGTCTGCAGCTGCATGGTATGTGATAAACTCCTGCGGCTGTGAGAGGGTCTCTCCTGTCCTTCGTTGAGTGCAGCATTTTTTGGATTTTCTTGGTCGGTTTGCAAACCATTTGGAGGTTGTGTTTCCTCACCACTTTCCCTATTCTGTCTGTGACTCCTTTGATGTATGATAAAAAATATCTTCCCTTTGAGTGGTTGCTCGTCTTCACTCCTGTGGACTTTTCAGGGTCTGGCAGCCCTTCTGATGTCTGAGCTGGAGTAACCATTCACCTGTAGAGCCCAGTCTAGGTGCTTCAATTCCTCTTCCAAGAAGTGGGGTTCATAGATGTGTTTTGCCTGGTCTATCAGTGTTTTTATTGTGCTTCTTTTTTGTCCTGGGTGATGGTTGGAGTTCTTGTGCAGGTATCTGTCTGTATATGTGGGTTTTCTGTATACTGTGTGACCCAGACATTGGTTTGGTTTGCGGATGACTAGGACATCCAGGAATGGCAGTGTTCCTTCCTTTTCTTTTTCCATAGTGAATTGGATGTTAGGGTGGATGTTATTCAGGTGGTTCAGGAACACAGCCAGATCTTCTTCTCCATGGCTCCAAATGGTGAAAGTGTCATCCACATATCGGAACCAAGTTGTGGGCTTTTTGGGTGTTATTTCCAGGGCTTGTTTTTCAAAGTGTTCCATGTAAAAGTTTGCTATCACAGGGCTTAGAGGGCTTCCCATTGCTACCCCATCTCTCTGCTCGTAGAATCCATTGTCCCACTAGAAATAGCTTGTGGTGAGGCAATGTTCGAACAGGGCTGTGATGTCCTCTAGAAAAATTTGTCAGATGAGTGTCATAGTGTCCATTATGGGGACTTTGGTGAACAAGGAGACTACATCAAAACTGATTAGTATGTCTCCAGGTTTAAGTTCATAGAATCTTGGTGGGAGAGCCTCAGATTTGCACAAACTTTGTCTTGTGGTTGGCTGAATTGAGGAGTTTTTGATCAGGGTGTTCGTTTTCCTGGTAATTTTGTTGGCTGGGTCTTGTTTCAGTTTTTTATATATTGTAGGATCCAGGAGTTCCCTGGTTTTTTGTTTGTATTGCTGACTGTTTCAAGTGCAATAAAATCTGTTTCCCCTCATTCACGCACATCCCCAGCCTGTGCCCAGATCAGGCAAAAAAAGAAATGCGATAAACTCCCTAGCCTCAATGGCTCTTCATCCCTCAGGGCACAATAAGTATCAATCACCTTTCAAACCCCCTCCTCTCTCTTATATACTCACTCCTGGGAGCAGCCCCCACCTTTTCCAGGCTTCACTCCCATTGATTAGTGTCAAGGTTCTAATCTGCCTGTTGTCTCCACAATGTCTTTTTTTGTAAGGGCTGTTTGACAGTGGAATAGATTGTCTCAGAGGACAGTGGACTCTCTATCTCTAGGGATCTTTAAATAGAGATGTTTTCAGGGACAGTTTAATTGTGCATTCCTGCATGGGAGGGAGTTGGCAAGATCACCCTTGTGGTCCCTTCCAGCTCTCAAATTCCTATGATTCTAAGCCAATCACTAACCCCAGTTAGAACAGATTTAGCAAATTAGTTACTCAACGAATATAAAGCTGATAGATTGAACAAGTCTATTCCACTTTGTGTAGCAGCTAAATTTAGGCCCTTGGATTTTCATGAACTTCATTTGCAAACATATGGGATTAGCATAGGTGGGGGTGAATAGCTGTATATGGCAGCAGTAGCACAATTTTTCCCCATATCAAAGAGTGCTAGAGATGAACAAAGCCTGCTCACTTTGGTATCTCTTGGCTTCTGTTGTATGATGGCCTTAGTCTAGTTGTCTAGTCTAGTGAGAATTCAGGCTTGATTTGCTCTAGGACTCATTTCTTTGTCATCTTGACAATTCATGGTATCTGTAGAACTCTCCTCCAGCACCATATGAGTTGTTCATTTTTTGTTATTTTCTTAATTGTCCAGTTTTCACAACCATACATAGAAATCAGAAATACTATAACATGGATGATTCTGACTTTGGTATTTCAATGATGTATCTTTACACTTGAGGTGCTTATACAGTTTCTTCTAGTTGCTTCACAGCTCTCCTTCCAAATCTGTCTTGTTTGGATTTCTGGATGGTTATGTAAATCTTCTGTGGTCATAATTTTATTTTCTTAACTGTAATCTTGGTTTTGCACTTTCTTTCTTCAATAGTTATTTCCAACTCTTTTCAGTTTCTGCTAGTAACATGGCATCATCTGCATTTCTTAAATTGTTGATGTTCTTTCTCCCAGTTTTCACACCTCATTCCTTCATGTCTAATCCTCTTTCTGTGGGTGTTCTGTGTATAAACAGATAAGATGATAAAATACAGCTTGCCTCATCTCCTTGACAATTGTCTGATCCTCTTGCCAATGAGAAGAAAGTTAAATATTTGAGTATTAGTTTGACAAAAGAACTCTTGTTTCAGAACAATTATGTGAAAACTTGGATTGAAGTTAAGCAGAACCCTCAAAGGTGGAATAAACTCAAATTATTGTTGTTGGGAAGGACAGCTTTGTTAAAAATGAATGTCCTACCAAAGATATTATTTCTTTTCCAAATGGTACTGATTTTGACTAATGATGTCCCATTTAAACAATGTCAAAGGGATATGATAACAATTATTTGGAAAGGGAAGAAACTTAGAGTTAGGTTTTACAAGATGTTTACAGTTTATAAATTTTACAGAAGTTTAAAGTTTTACAGGATGCTAAACAAGAGATGTAGGGATGCAGTGGCTCAAGTGGTTAAGGCGGTGACTCTGTTGGTTACAAGATCGGCAGGTTGGCAGTTCAAGGCCTGGGTGTTGCATGATGGGGTGAGCTCCTGTCACTAGTTCTAGCTTCTGCCAACCTAACAGTTTGAAAACATGCAAATGCAAGTAGATAAATAGGTACCACTTTGGTGGGAAAGTAAACAGTGTTCTGTGCAATCATGCTGGCCACATGATCACAGAGTAGTCCTCTTTGGCTTAGCAACAGCGATGAACACCTATGGTCAGACATGACTTGACAACCCTATCAATAGGGATTACCTTTACCTTTACCTTAAACAAGAGATTGTAGCACCGAATCCTTAGGGGAATTTTATTATTAGCTCAAATATT
>CM034710.1:96054631-96066823 GCA_020142125.1 Phrynosoma platyrhinos | reverse complement strand
GCGATGATGGCACCCTGCTGTATAGGGTTCCATTGTATTTGGTAGTCTCAATCCGAGGCGCCAATATGCTGGGGAATGTGTGAGTAGGTGACACAATGCACCTTCCGATGGGTGGGGGAGTGTGAGACTGGGTGGCATAATACAAGCATTACACCTCTGATGGCTAAGGGTGCTTGTGACTGGGTGACACAATACACCTTTCAATGGGCTAGATGATCTCATCAGGTAAAATCCCATTCGCAACTCTCCTAGACTATCTGCTACTATGCATACCTTTAAGGATTAAGGGTGGGCTGCCCAGATCCTGGGCGCAGAGGGCCTTTGCCTCCAATTCCACTGCTAGAGTTCATCTGGAGGTCATCATGGAATTTCACATTTTTATAGCAGAGGAGCTATGGGTATCATATAGGTTTTTCATATTTTTGGATATGAAGAGGACCATGGGTAACAAGATAGTCTGGGATTGCCAGATTTAAAATTGTATTTTTCAGCATGTTGTTTGATTTGGTTAAAAGAATGGATTGTTCTTCAAACTAAGAGACTACTGGAGTTGGAGGGACATGATTTGAGGTTTGGGGGGCATGCATATTTGTGCTATGATAAAGTGAAGATCAATGCTGATTTCAATTATCATTATGTAAGACATTATCTGTTAAAATTTTGAAATAAATTTAAATCAAGGTTATGTCCAAAAATGCCCTTGTGGATTTCATAGAAGAAGCATTTCATAGAAAAGAAGTAATGGTAAAATAAAAATGTTTAACATATTGAGATCTTATTTATGTTATTTTTTAAATAATTATGTTATTTTTAGATATAGATGAATTTTTGTTTGCACTTTTTCACAATGCCCACAACTTCATATGCATTTTTTTTGACCAGAGATCCTCAATACAAAACTGAAAGAAGTTTATTTTTAGTAGATTATGGGTTTTGGCTCTTTTACTCAACTTACTTCTAATTGCCTTTAGTGAGCTTACTACTAAAATTCTATTCTTATAAACAAGAGCTGACACACAAACAGAAGGAGGAATGATTTTTGAACCTTTTGTCGCCACATAAAACTCTCCCCTCCCTCTTCTGTAACTTTTCAGAAATATGCATTTTTTTTTACCAGAGGTCAAAGGTATCCAAACAATGATACCTTTGGTTTTTGTGGGTTTTTCAGGTTGTGAGACAATATTTTAGAAGAATGTGTTCCTGACGTTTCACCTGCATCTTTGGATAGCATCTTCAGAGAATGATGGCATCTTCATTTCTCTAAGATGCCAGCCACAAATGCAGGTGAAACATCAGGAATACATTCTTCTAGAACATGACCTCACAGCCCAAAAAACCCACAAAAACCTATGGATGCCAGCTGTGAAAGTCTTAGATTTCACAATGATACCTTTATTGGGCCAACCAAAAGGCACAATTGCATGTTGCAAGCTTTCAAAGCCACACTAGCTTCTCAGTATCTTGAAATCCAAAAAACATCCAGGGGTAGCCATGTTGGCCATATAGCAAATCCAATAACACCCAAACAATGATACCTTTATTGGGCCAACTGAAATGCAAAATTACATGTTGCAAGCTTTCACAGCCACACTGGCTTCTCGTATTCTTGAAATCCAAAAGACATCCAGGGGTGGCTTCAAAAGCTTGCAACATGTAATTGTACATTTTGGTTGGCCCAATAGAGGTATCATTTGGATATTATTGAATTTGCTTTATGGCCAACACGACTACCCCCCGATGTTTTTCAGAAATGAGTTTGAGGGCCTTTGCAGACTGCCAGAAATAGTACAAATTGAATCCACTTTAAGGGTTAGCGTTAGTGCTAGGGAATCATGGGAATTGTTTTTTTTTTTCTGAGACATTGAGCCTTCTCTGTCAGAGAGCTCTGGTGCCACAATAAAATACAGTTCCCATGATTCCCTAACCCTAACCCTTAAAGTGGACTCAGTTTGCACTATTTCTGGCAGTCTGCAAAGGCCCTAAATAACCATATCTCAGCTTAATCATCATACAATCATTACAGTTATGGCAATAATGTATGTATCCATCATCAGTATGGAGCAGTTGCCTAGATTTACTCATATGTAACTGCACCATATTCATTACCACTTTGCTGTTGTGTGCCTTTAGGTAATTTCCAACTTAGGTGAACCTATCATGGGATTTTCTTAATAATAATAATAATAAAATTTATTTTTAACCCGCCCCTCTGCTAGGCAACTGGGGCATCGTACAACAAATTAAAACAGTACATGGATAAAACACATAAATCAACATTGATTCCCCTAACCCACCCGCTCCTTAAAAATAAACTAGAAAAATATTAAAATAGCAGAATAAAATAAAACAACCTATAATTAAGCAAAACCAACCATAAGGCAGTGGTGGCTAGGGAATGGGTAAGCAAGTCCAGACCATCTTCGGAGCTGGGAGATTATTCCGGGAAGGCCTGCCAGAAGAGATCTGTCTTTAGTGCTTTTTTGAAGCAGTCAAGAGTGGTAATAAGGCGGATCTCATCCGGGAGGCCATTCCATAATTTTGGGGTGGCAACATGTAATTGGCAAGATTTGTTCAGAGGACGTTTGCCATGGCATTCCCCTGAGGCTAAGATAATATGACTTGCCCAAGGTCACCCAGTGGGTTTCATGGCCAAGCGGGGAATGGAACCCTAGTCTCTAGAGTAGTAATCCAGTGCTCAAACTACTACACCACACTGGCTCTCTACTTAGTCACAATTGTGATACTATTGCCAACCATAAGGCAATATTATTATTATTATTATTATTATTATTATTAATTGCAACTAGCCACCAATTGGTACCCAAAATCTGGGGTCCCAGGAGGGCACCCTCAAATTAATTATAACAGTTCCAAATCACATAGAACTCCAGAGGCAATTCCAAGAGGGTTTTGTAGTTTTATTAAGGGGATAATTAACACACACACACACAAGAACTAATGAAGCAAAGATGGGAGAAGGTGGATAATGGATACCTTGCTAAAGGTAATATGTTACTGATTTTGCACCATGGTTCAAATTGATGGGCGTCCAGAATGGAGAAAGCTCAATAGCCACTGAAGCAAGTGGTTGGCTACTAATCGAGGTGCCTAGCCAAACTGACAGAGTGTCTGCCTGGTTACAAATTAGACCAAATTGCTAGTGTGCAGGCAGTGGTATATATACTGAAAAACTATGTTGGGGCAGTAATCAAGGAGTGAATGGATTAAATTTCTGCTAGATGGATTTTCCAAGGGATAAGAATGGTTAGGGGCTGTAGTAAATGTTCGGGTGATTGGTGTAAATATTTTAGACAAAGCAAACCCCTTGCTGCTGGAGAAGTGTCCTTTGTCTGTGTATGTAGAGTCATTTCCTTTGGCCATGATCCCATCATCACCATCCATAGACAAAAGGGATTATGTTGATGCCTTGAGTGATCTAATTGTGGTGGGTGCCCTTGCTTACTCTTTTGCTACAACCAACCGGATTTCCAAATATGATACAGCCGGGTTTCTGCCTTGGGGTTGCCTTTCCAGGTCACTCACCTGTCACATACTCTGGCATCCCTTTTAATATTAAATTGATATCAATGATGAGGGGTGATCAGGGGCCTGATCTTGCTGTAACACAACCTACTTTACTAAGTATAACTGCATGGGATGAAGAAGGACCATTCTGCCAGCAACTGGAGAACAGGTACTGACTTTTCTATAGATTTGGGATGGGGGTTAGGCCAGGAGAGGTTACTTATTTAAGTATACGAAGTAGCTGATACAGAATACTGACTAGTTTTTCCAAGTTCTAGTCATACAAAGTGAAGAATGAAGTAGACTGTGAATGTGGGGAAAAGTTCTCAGCTTAATAGATCAAAATAAGATGACCCAAATTTGCACAGCTGTCCTCCAGTTCCTGCATTACAATTGCATTCTAAAGAGAATCTTGTCACAACTCTTATAGGTTTTGACAGTGACTTTGGCTGAATTCGCTATACTGTGTTGTCCAATTTGATTGGCTAAGAAAGGATGTCACTATTGCTATGAAGAAGTCTGATTTGAAACAAGGCAACATTAAAGCAGCAGCTGATCATGGTGACTCTTTGATAAAACTTGGGAAGATTACTTTTTGGATGACACTTTCCATAATCCCCTAGCAAGAATGGAAAAGAGACATGATGATGGGAGAACTGTGGGAGATGTATTCTTTAAAAAGCAACATTTCCTAACTCTGCAGTTGGAGAGAGAACATTTTTCCTCCCAAAGCATCCATTTTCATGCCAGAAATATTCTGCACAGTACTATTATAAACATGCTTGACTGACTTGAAATGATTCATGACTTTGAACTTGGAACAATGTCTGATAGAACTGGGACCGTTAAGTGAAGATTAAGGGTTCTGTGTTTTCTAATATCATTGTGTCCCTGAATATGCTCTCTGGCTACCTTACATGGTTAATATGTTTTACAGATTTGTAGTTTCTGCAAAGATTATTTCTCTAGCAAAGCATGGACGTTTGCACTGAAGCTATATAAAAATAACAGTGCAGTCATCCAATAACAGCCCTTCTTTATTAACCTGTTCTAACTCTTATATCCACAAATAAAGAGGTCACTTGGGATTTGCTCCTATACTGATAAGTTTTGCCATGTTGTAATACCAGTATATTTTGACTCATGGTTTGTGGCAGCCTTCCCACATGTTGTACCTTTCAGGTGGTTGGGATTGCAACTACCATCATCCCTAGCCTGCATGGATCTAGATCAGGGGTAGGCAACCTTTTTGAGCCAGGGGCCGGGTTGCTGTCCCTCAGACAATTGGGGGGCCGAAGCACCAAAAATAAATAAATAAATAAATAAATAAATAAATAAATATTATTTTTTTTAATTTAAAAAAATATGCATGCACACTCTCTCAGCCCCAGAAAAGCCATGGCAAAACCCCTGTGGAGATTTTGCCAAGAAAACCCCAAGAACAAGTAATAACAACAATAATCAATATCATCATGGTGGGTGGCGGCGGCAGCAGCGGCAGCGGCAGGACCAGCCTGGGGCCGGTCCAAAGGCCTTGGGGGGCCGCATCCAGCCCCCGGGCCTTAGGTTCCCTATCCCTGATCTAGACTTTAGATCTAAATCAGGCCCAGACCCAACTCATTGAACTGGGTCCCCCATAGACAGCTCTTTGTGGCATTACATTTAAGATTCTAATTTGACTGAATAAAATCCACCTTGGGGTTTTTTTTGGGATGACAACTGCTGAATTCAAAACAGACACTGGTAGGGGATTCTGGGATACCATTCAAAACTAGTATGCTTGTACATGAGTCTTACCCACATTCATTCCACCAGTCAGTTGACTCAGTATGCTGAGATTGGTGATTTAGCAATTTGGGGTGTGATAACATTATTAGTGAGCATATTGAAAAGGGCCATGTGCACACTCATACTGCTAACAGCAATGTAAAATTCAAACCTACCCTCTGGTCGCTCATCTGGCTTGCTAAGCAAACTTGTCAAATTGCAGGATCCCATGAACAAGTATAATAGCCACCAGATGTTTAATGTTACATTACAGACCAGAAGAGGAGAATTTTGGAAACTGCAAGTGACATTTCAAAAGCTTACCTTTATAAGTCAAACCTATGTGCAGAAAATCTAATTAGTGTAATAATTTTTCTCAGCTCGAACCATCCCCAGAGTAACTTTAATGCAACTTCTAAAATTAATTAAATCATGTTATTTCTTGGAGGAAACAATTGTTCAGAGTTCTCTGTGCAAACATTTCTTCACTTTATCTTTTAAAATATTCTCTTGATCTTCAGCTAAAATACCAGATAATAACGTCATTCTTAATATCAATGAGGCTGCTGAAGTCTGATGAAGTGAAAGTAGTGTACAGATTACTTCTCTTTATAGTTAAGTGGGAGTTTTAAAAATTCCTATTACAAGAGTTACAAGAAGAAAATCAATGAGACTGTTATAAAAAGGAGTACCTCCTCCCCACAGATTCTTCTAATGAGTCACAATTTATCATTTCAACTCCCTTATTTCCCTTGAAATGGAATTGTAATTGAGGCTCATTTACTTCAGCATAAGTCCTATTGAAGTAATTCAGAACTCACTTCTGGGTTGATGTCTATCAGATGATGCTGTCAGTTTTATCTTTAACTTATATTTCAGAAAATAAACTTTTCTTAGTGGCAGCAACAAATGAAATAAATTAAATTGATATCTTTACTGATACTCTAAATTAAATAACTCTGTCAGTTAACTTTCTTTATCTGCCATCAGAGTGCAGTAACAAATGACAGTATGCAGAAACTCAAGTAAACCTTTATTTTGAGTCTAAAGATTTTTCCATTCAGCTGCAAGCACTGCTTGTTTAATTGCACAAAAATTGTTACAGTAAGGATTGGGGTGATGATTTCTCTTAAATCAGTTCTCTTTTAAAAAAAGAGGCACATAGACTGAGGCCATGGTTAGCCTAAAATGTTTTTCTCTTTGATAAGACATAGGACCAAGTGCCCTTTAAGCACCCCTGCCTACCCCATGCTGTATTTTAGGGTCCTCATATTTTCATATCTCATATCTGGAGAAAACATGTTTTTGAGAGATTGATGATCTTTCAGGAATACTAGATCAGGTTCACAGGAAAAAAGGATTGTTTCCCATGGGGTATGTGGACATCCAGGTAAACAAAACCATCAAATCTAAAATCCTTTGTTACCTGGCCACCTAGCACATTGCTTGTAGCTAGTTTTAAGGTATAAATATGGTTCCAAACCTAATCTCTGGCATACAGGGTTGGCTGAGCCCAGCTGGAACCTGGGCTGCAGTCACCCAGTGATTTGGCAGCCGCTTACCGTGCAATAATTCCCGTCCCCATCCAGTGTCTTGGCTGCATCCCGGGAGGCTTTTTCTGCTTTAAAGGGTAATGTGATAAGCACCTTTGCCCTCAACATCATGCTGACATCATGTTAGGTTGGAATTCCAATAGGAATTTGCATGCATGTAATTGGGATGTGCATACATATATCTCTTTTTGCATGAGGTGCAAGGGGATTATCTCTAATCTTTTATGGCCTGTCCCTAACCTCATCTGTTAGTCCCTTGTTTCTGCTTACTAGTCAGAGGAAGATGAAGAAGCTGGTCTAAAAAAGGGAAATAGGGTGCACTCTGCCTGGGAAAGCATCTTTGCCTCACCCTCCCTTGCAGACCAGCTGCTACATTTTCCTAAACCCACTTTATCCCCACCCAGGTCTGTAGTGGCTGCAGCCATGTCCCCAGGGAATGCCAGCTTCCAGGGCAATGCCAGCTCTGCCCAAGTCAAGCATTAAGCTTCACCTGGCTGATATAGATTCTCAGCCTATCCTTGAAGCTTTCTATGTGATCTACCGTGGTGGCTGATGGTTTCCATTGTCAATGGGGTGGGGAATCTGCTCTAGCTTGGGACCAGGGTTCAACACCTTGGATAGCTCCTTGGCATCTGGAATAAAATCCAGTGCAGACTCATCTCCAGTCAGTCTGGAAACCACCAGTTGTTTCTGGTGATCTCTGGTGGTGGTGTGAGAAATCCTGAAGTGCAAGTGCCCATTGCAATAATCCTAGGCTCACTATGCTTGCCCTGTCAAGAATCCTAAATTGTAGGCAGGTATCTGTCTGTATCAGAGATGTGGAAAGCATGGCCAGTGGGCTGAATGCAAACCCTCTGGGTTGCTGATTTAGCCCCCTGGCCTTGCTTTGTATTTTTATTTTTTTTAAAAATTGCTCCAAAATGCCTCCCAACACCCCCTAGGGGCATGGGTGTGATTTGTCATTTTTGTCATTTTAGGCTGAGGGAAGGCCATTTTTCCAATAGGAAGTGACTTAGAAATTGAGTTTCTGGTCACTTCTTGTTAGAAAAAAAAAAGGCTTTGCCTGGACCTAAACAGTCCAGAGAGGGCCAAAAACACAGTGAAATTGCTCCCCATTGGGCAATGAGGAAGCATGGTTTTTGTAGAATGCAGCATTTTGAGGTGCCATGGGTGGTCCATTGCCCTGACTCCCAAGAATTACCCATACTTGGTCCACATCAACTCATTACTCTCCATCTCCTCCAAGAGCTAATGAAAGGAGAGGCTTTCCATTATGCTCACTTTTGTGTCAAGTGTAACCTATCTCACCCATACTACATAATCATTTAGCTCTCATGATAATGCATAATTGGGAAGGCCCAGGATTCACGGATGCATAGCATTCTAATTTGAGAGATAGTGTTCTAGCTATTTGGGGCATTTGCCATTCAGATTCTGCATTTTCTGATACACTGGTGACACCCAGATATACCTCTCCATGACCAGATTGTCTGCCCAGACCTCAGATGGCGTCTCTCTTCTCAATGACTGTCTTGGAGCGGTGATGGACTGGATGAGGAAAAACAGATTGAGACTGAATCCAGACAAAACGGAGGTACTAACAGTGACGGGCCCAAAACCAGGCTTGGGAATGTACCTCCCAATTCTGGATGGAGTCACACTCTCCTCCAAGGACTGTGTTCGCAGTCTGGGGGTGCTCCTAGATTCGTCGCTTCACATGACTAGTCAGTTGAATGCGACGGTCAGGAGTGCCTGTTATCAGCTTTGGCTGATACGCCACCTGCGCCCTTTCCTGGAGACTAGGGACCTCGAAACTGTGGTACACGCTCTGGTAACCTGACGTTTGGATTTCTGTAACACGGTCGACATCGGGCTACCCTTGTGCCTAACCTGGAAACTCCAACTGGTTCAAAATATGGCAGCCAGGTTACTTACTGGTGTATCTAGGAGAGAGCACATCACACCGGTATTGAAATCTCTCCACTGGCTGCCAATTAGTTTCTGGGCACAGTACAAGGTGTTGGTTTTGACCTTTAAAACCTTACATGGCTTGGGTCCAACTTATCTCAGGGACCGCCTCTCCCTGTATAATCCCTCCCGCACACTCCGGTCCTCTGGGAGGAACCTGCTGCAGCCTATGAAAACTAGGCTGTCGCAGACCTCCCAGAGGGCCTTTTCTGCTGCCACTCCAAGATTATGGAATGGCCTGCCAGAGAGATCCATCTTATTACCACCCTTGACTGTTTTAAAAAAGCAGTAAAAATGGATCTCTTCTGGCAGGTCTTCCCGTAATAATCTCTTGGCTCCTTTCCCCAAATGGTCTGGCTTGTCAACCTGCTCCCCTATTTCCACCCGTCATTGTTGTTGCTATTTGTTTGATGATTTTAGTATTTGATGTTTACTATTTGTTGTTTTTAATATTATCTCAGTTTAATTTATTTTTAAGGGGTGGGAGGATTGGGGGGGACTTGGTGATGTTATTATTATTATTATTATTATTATTATTATTATTATTATTATTATTATTATTTATCAATCTGAAGCCAAAGGAGACACGTGGACTTCCAGATTCCAGCAGAGGTCTCCTGAGGTTATTTCTAATGCACCAAGTACTTTCTGGTTTTCAATGGGTGCATTTACATTATAGAAATAATGCAGTTTGATACCTCTTTAAGTACTGTAGTTCCATCCTGTTAAATCCTAGGATTTGTAGTTTTACTAGGTCTTGAGCCTTCTCTGCCAAAGAGTGCTGGTGCCTCACAAAACTACAAATTCCAGGATTCTGTAGGAGAACCCATGGCTGTTATAGTGGCGTCAAACTGCAATATATCTACAGCGTAGATGCAGCTAATGTCATTTATTAATCCCCCCATTATAAATCCCAGAATTCTGGTGCTGTGTTGGTTAAAGTGGTTACCAAACAATTATAACCATGTAATGTGCATACAAACATAGTCTGTTCCCTACCAGAAGTACTGGGCAGCTAAACCTGTATCTTTCAATACTAATACATCTCCTCCTCATCTTCTTCAAGGTTCTACTGTGGATTGTGAAGGAAGAAACATATGTGCTCATTCTGGCTCATTTTCAATGGATTAAAAATAGAAGCAGAGGGACTATGTTTAAATAAGTGCCTCCTTTAATCAAGTGTCCCATGTGCCAAAATAGACTGAAGAGCTTGTTTTCATAGAAATGCTCAAGAAATGATTTCAGGAACAATATAGGAAGAGTGATGAGATTATTAATGAGTAAGACACACACAGCTGGGTCTGGAAAAAAAATCCTTCAAACACTTTCTATTTTAAGATCATCGGTCTCTTTATTATTACATCCACTTCGCAAGAAGTTCTTTAGGAAGAAATCTTTTTTCTTTTTCTTTTTGCTATGTGGGATGCTTTCATTTATTTCCATAAAACTCCACCTGACCCAGGCAGGTGAGCAGTTCTAAGTGGGGTTTACATTTCCCCAACATTCTTTTTTTTTTTAAAACTATATATACTGATGTTTAATTCTAGAAATTTTAGTCATACAATCAATTTCATCTTACAATTTAATCTTACATTCCTTGGATATCATTCTAACATAACAATTCTTCCATCTTCAATCTTACCCCTAGAAACATTATTGATGGATTTGTGGCCTCTTCCATTCTCCAAGGTATTTTGTTTTTATCCATTTCATATTTACATGCTGCTTTTCATTTTTTGAAGTTCTCTATTTTACTGTTAGCAAACATCATTTTCAGAATTGAGAAGATCCTTGTGAAGCAAGAGGCTGGGCAATCCAGGAGGCAGCTAGCTAATCACAGCTCCTGGAATGCTGTGAAGTGGGAGGTGGGAACTATAGGGGAAAGGATATAACTTACAGTTTTGTCTGCAGAAGAGTTTGGAGATTATCGCACATCATTTTTTGCCTGATCTGGGCACGGGCTGGGCACGGGCTTGAATGGGTGAAAACGAGTGTTATCGCACACCTTTCTGCCCAACTCAGTGGCATTGATTACCTAATCTGGACTCCTGGCACACTTTTTGAAGAACGGGAAGGTATCATTGGTTCGAAAAGTATTCCAGGAGTCCAGATCAGGTATGTGATGCAGTTCAGTTGGGCAGAAAGCTGTGCGATAACACCCATTTTCACCCATTTAAGCCCACTCCTGGACCATGTCCGGATTGGGTGAAAAATGATGTGTGATAATCTCCTTAGTTAGAGCCAGTCAGAAATAGAGTGAAGGCTAGTTATGAGAAAAGAACCACAGGCTATATGACCAGGGTTCTAGGGAGCTGAGAAGGAATTCCAGGAGAAGTGCCATTTTGTTTGAAACCGAGGGATTAACATGTTGAATCAGCATGGTGCCAGTAGCATTGGGGGGGGGGGACTCCAGGGGATGCATCCTGCAATGAGTGACACACCTGGTTAGGCTCTCCTTCTCCTTTAGTGCAGGAGGAGTGAAAGTATGGCTTTTGCGGATAGTCTGACACCAGCTTTCTTCCTGGGGAGAATGCCCTACAATGGAGGAGGAGGAGGAGGAATGAATGTGTGCCCTTCTTGGGTGACACCTTCCACACTGGGTGACACCGTAGCTAGTGACACCACTGCATAGTGCTAGATGTTTATTTTATCTTTTACAAGGACATTTGCCCCTCAGCAATCAGCCCCCAAAGGCCTGCTGAAACAAAAATGGTCTTTGCCTGTTTATAAAAGGATAGTAAGGAGGATACCAGTCTAACCACTCTGGGAAGGGAGTTCCAGAGCCTGGGAGCATTTACTGAGAAGGTGCTTTGCCATGAGAAAAGGGCCTCCCCAGTACATCTCAAAACATGGGCAAAAGCATGTAGGGAAATACAGAAGATTATCACACGTGACTTATCCTGTCTTTTCCCTATGGGATACACAAGCATTTAACTGTCAATGACAGATGTTACCACATTCTCCCATGGTGGGCATATGCAGCCAGAGCTTTATTCGGGGATTTTCAAAGATGGGAAAATCCTGCCCTTGAAAAGCCAAGGGACAAGCACAGGTTACATACAGGCTGCATATGGACTGCTTGCGCCCCACCACAGGAGAATGTGATAACTTGGGCCCAGCTTACTTGAAGCAATGCCTCCTCCTATATAATCCTTCCCACACACTCAGGTCCTTTAGGAGGAACTTACTACAGTGAATGAAAACTAGATTGGTGGTGACTTCCCAGAGGACCTTTTCAGCTGCCGCTCCTAAAATTTGGAATGACCTGCCAGAGGAGACTCGCCAGATTACATCCCTTGATGTTTTTTTAAAAAGCGATAAAAACGATTCTCTTAGAATCATAGAATCATAGAGTTGTAAGAGACCACAAGGGCCATCC
>CM034710.1:96038805-96054298 GCA_020142125.1 Phrynosoma platyrhinos | reverse complement strand
TATTATTATTATTATTATTATTAAATGTGCATGTATTCTGTCAGAGAAAAGACAGGATAAGTCATGTGTGATAATCTCTATAGTCCTTCAGATAACCTGAACATAGCTGTATAGGCTTTGTAAGTCATAACCAGCACTTGGAGGACACTAGGTTGGGAGAAGCTGTTGTAGACCATTCTTTACTCCAATCCTCTCTGTTTAGACCACTCCTCTGCTTCCTTAGCCCCCTGCCTACACTTTCCTTGTGTGTCTGATCTTGTCTTTCTCAAGGGTGCTTAGCTAATTACTGCCAGAGGTTTCTGTATCACTATCACCACCCAGTTCCATAAGTATCTAGTAGTGTCACTGTGGGTCTGTGATGAGAATGGAGTTTACCAGGCCATATTTTGATAGCACTCTGAATTCTATGATGCACACAGTTGTTAAATTTTGGCCAGAACTTCAAAAAAGTTTTTTGTTGTATTTCTGTGCTAATCTATTTCTAGTGACTTTTAGACAGACTTTGAGCCATTTGAGTAAGAGCATGAAAACCAGGATGGGTGTGGGTAATGAGTAGAAAGTGATTAAAATACAAGGAATGGGAGATTCTACATTAGAAAAACAACAAAAACCAGTGGTGTCAAATTGATCCCTTAAAAAAAAAAAAAGGCCAAGAAGGACTATGGGAAAAATCTGCATTAGGTTGAGAAGGGTCACAGCTGTCTTATTTCCTGTCTTATTCCTTACTCTATAGTGTCTTTGATGTTGCAGTTCAAACATACCACATCAAGCTCTTGCGACATGCAGCCAGATGGGAGAGGCAAAAAGTCAGGACATATATTGATTCTGAAGATGCTGGAAGAGCCCAGGGATCCATATTTAGCACCAAGTCTTGTAGTGAACATCTCAAGTTAGCAATGTTCAGAAATGGATGGGCAGAAGAACAAAAATCTGTCAAATGCTGTATTGAATTGAAAGTGCCCAGTTTTCAAAGAAGTAGCCATATTAGTCTCTTTCAGCATAAAAAGGAGGAAGAAAAGGGTAGGCGGGGAGGAGGGAGGAGGAAGAAGAATGTGGCAGCACCTTTAAGACTACCTGGTTATTATTTTAGCATTATCTTCATGGATATAAACCCACTTCTTCTGATATAGTACAGAGTGGTATTAAAGCCTCAGGTTATAAAGCATATTTATACAGTTGTGGACGTGAAATACTAATACATATGTGCAGTAGCAAGCACTCTTGTATTAACATTGCATCTGAGGAAGTGGATTTATATCCATAAAAGCTCAGGCTAAAATAAAAACCAGTTAGTCTTAAAGGTGCTGCCACATTCCTTCTTTCTTCCCCCTCCCCACCAACCTTTTATAGAGCCCAAATTGTGACTGTTTTACCTGCTTTGAAATGAGGATTTTTTAGTTGGTTGATTTTTGGGAAATGCAGAAAGCAACATTTTTCTTGGAAGTGCTGGTGAACAGCATGGAGAATATAGTCAATCTGTAGTAGTTAGAGCCATCTCGGTGACAGAATAGGTCACAGCAGAAGAAACTAAGCAGAAGAAACTTGGCTATGTGACCATGAAAAGCATAATCACTATGTATTGTTTGCTTTATTTATATTTTGAGGTATGTTTGTGTTAATTATTTGTTGATTAAAAATTAAAAAAGAGGAAAAAAGAAAAGCATAATCAGTGGTTCCTAGTAGAGAGCAACAAAGTTGACAAAGGTCCACACATGAGTCTTTTGTAAGGTTTTCTTGCTTTGCAGAGGAGAATCCTGTAGTTGAAGGGCTGTCAGAAGAAACAGTCCTCTCTTTGGAGATGTTCTGTATTTGAAGAGCTGGGAGGTCCAAGTACAGTTTAAAGGCCAAGAACCATAGGAAAGAAGAGCAGAGGCTTTAAAGTTGCCTGTTTACACTTAGAACCTGAATAGCATAGCGAAGAAGCAGATAGGCCATCTGGTAACAGTCTTCCATTGAATAAAATGACAGCCCTTCTCCATTTCTTACACAAAAGCCGCCAAATGTGTGTGAAACTGACAGGAGAAAGTTAGGCCTCCCAGCTTCATCCACCCAGGTCTTTGTAATACAAATCAGGTTGGCATGTTCATCTAGGATCAAGTTCTGGATCCTGTTTTTTTTTTTAATTTTCTGGCTGTTTTTGCTTGCTGCCATTAAGATGCATTATTTTCAACCCAGGGGGCCTGTTGCAAAGGCTATCCACACTATTTGAACCACAGACCCTGTGGTTCTCCCTTCTTCCATGGTAAAAGCACTGTTTCCTTATTCTGTATTTCCCTCTAGCCATTATTGCTGTAATGGCTGTTCCCCAGTCTGCTTACTCTCTGTGTTTCCTGTATAACATATATTTTTCCTTTTCCCAACAGGATAAGTTGTATGCATTTTTAAAAACAAAGACCACCAAGACATCCTCCTCTCCGTCTCCATCAAGGAGGTAGCCCACCCCATTTCTCCATCCCTGAAGTGGCTCCCCCAAATGGTCACCCCCTTTGGTGTATCTCCCTTTGGAGCCACCTCTGCCAGTGGTGCACCCACTGCCTCTTCCCCCTTCAAAAGTGAGCAGATGGCCCTCCAGCTGATATGGGAAAAGCTGGCTCAGTACCTGAGATTCAGGGTCTGGTAGGAATGGAAGGGTAGAAGCGAAAGCTTTAGGTAGAGAGGCAGAAAAACAAAGAAGCAGTTTATACATATAAATCAATCAATATCCTGTTGGAAAATGTTCATAATAAATTGCTAACTCTACAAAGTGAACAGTGAATGAAGGTAGGAAAATGGAATATCTTAGAAAAGTTTTTGGAGGATACCCCTTGGAATCTTCCAGACTGCATGGCCACTGGTTGACAAATGGTTATTCTGCAAAATGTTAAGTTTAAATGGGGAAAAAACTTCCTTTCTCTCCAGAACTTTCTCTGCTTGGACCAAAAGATACTGGCACTGGATGGTCCTTGTGTCCAGCACTTTTTCTACATGGATGCTGACAACCAAGCTCCTACTATGGGCAGCTTCCTTTGTTCCAGGCTAGACACTCTCTTTCTCCTTGGTAACAGCTAGCCTAATGGACCCTTATTATCTGTCTCTCACTGGAAATTATGCCAATGCTCCTTCAGAATTGGCTGAGAGCTGTGCTGAATCAATGAGACAGCTGGCACCCTCCCCAGAGACTGAATGCGTTTACCTTTTTGATTCATGCAGTCTGTGCTAGCTGAGATCCAGGATGCCATGAGTGATTTCTCTTTGAGGCAGGTGAGAACAAAAGAGCTTTGTAAACCCAATTCAATAGAAGCTGGAGACATGGTGCTCTATTGATTACAAAAATACATACGCAGTCCAGAAGCATTTTCTCTGTAATTGATTTCTGTGTGAGTTGGAGTTGAGAATCCTAACAAATAAAACATTCCATACCAGGATTGTCCTACATATATATCCGCAAGCGTGCGTGATCTCAGCAGTAGCATTTTATCAACTGAGCTCTCAAATTTTTCACTGAACAAAGTTGGCCCACTGGAGATTTATATCTTAAAAATGACAGATTTAAGTGATTTGTATGAATTTGTATCCTTTGCTTTCTGAATCATATGGATGTTGCTATGTTAATCTCTTGCTAGAAAATAGCAGAAGTGTGTAGTTCCTGAGGGCTATCAAATTTATTATGGCAGATGTGTGAAGTGTTCCAGGGGCAGCTGCTGGTAGTGGAGTGGTGAATCCATTCTGGGATTTAGTCTGAGTCCATCCTGGGGTTTAGTCCTGAAACAGGTTCAGAACATATTTAGTATTTTATTGACTGGCCTCCTGATAAGAAAATGGCCATTGAAGTGTCTGCTTAGTAGGTCAGCTGCCTGATACACAGAATAATGTCCTCCTGTATCCATATACATTGCTTTGCAATGGATTTGCACTTCTTAAATCAAGCCCACTTCATAATGACAAATATTTAGAAGGTATTATTCTATTGTAGCAAAAATGAACAGGGATACTATTCTTGAATTTGTCATTATGAAAAACATTGGATTTAGCCATATGATGTGGAAATGTAGTAACATAACGAAGAAACATGCAAAGATATAGGTGGATGTGATTTTTTTTGTTTTGTTCTCAGTATAAAGAGGTTGCTGGCAAAATCCCACACTATTATTAAAATCAACCCTATTTAATATTTTCAGGAGACTTTCAAAACATTCACAAGAGGGTTCCAAGTGTCTCTAGGTAATATTTCATCAAGGCCAAGTTCAACTCACTTTTGATTTTTCAGAATATGATGAACAGCAGTTTGGAAGATTAGACAGTTGGAAACCTTTATAATATGTGTTGAACCTAATAAGAATTAAAACCTCCCTGATAATCTTAATAACTTGAATCCAGATTTAGGGCCTTTGCAGACTGCCAGAAATAGTGCAAATTGAGTCCACTTTAAGGGTTAGGGTTAGTGCTAGGGAGTCATGGGAATTGGTTTTTTTTTCTGAGACATTGAGCCTTCTCTGTCAGAGAGCTCTGGTGCCACAATAAAATACAGTTCCCATGATTCCCTAACCCTAACCCTAACTCTTAAAGTGGATTCAATTTGCACTATTTCTAGCAGTCTGCAAAGGCCCTTAGTTAGTAACATTTTTGGAGCCTTGAAATCAGTGATACAAGTTAGTCATCATAAATGTAAATCCTTTTGATTTTGATAGAACAAAAGGGTTATTTCCTAAAGAACCTCATCTCCTGTGATGTACAGGAAAGACTTGATGACTGCACCCAATTACTTTTGAATGAAAATAAGAAACAGATGTTACTCACAGCTGTTGTCTGTATGCATGAATTTCTATATTCCTCATAAACCTACGGTAATTTGTCCAGAACACTGGTAATAGATATTTATGTTAGAATTCCATTCCATTTTGCATTGTATAACCAGAGCATAAATGATTGTAACTAGATCCTCTAAATAGTGGTGAAAAGCCAGTAATAGAGAGCATGTAGTGAAAAGGCACCCCTTTTACTTTATATCTGCTGAGAAAGAGGAATTTAGAGTGTAGGAGAAAAGTTTTCTCCTATGAGAAAATTTGGGGTCTTTTCACATTATAATTAAGATTCTATTATTAACCACTATGGCTGCATCCTATGGAATCCTAGCATTAGTACTCTGGTGAAACACTAGAGCTCTCTGGCTAAGAAATCTAAATACCCTTACCTCAAGAGCATATCCCAGGATTCCATAGGATGGAACCATGGCATTTAAAGCAGAATCATAGTGATGTAACTGCAAAAGGGCTCTGATGGCAAATATTCCCTCTCAATCGTTTCCTCCAGGACATTTGTTATAAACTGTTATGCGATCTTCCCTGGCTCAATTCTCTCATCCACCACCCTACCTGACGATTCATAGGACATGATCATATAAGGCTTCTATTGTGGGACTAGAACAAGACAGTAGTGTTTTTGTGGGTTTTTTGAGCTGTGAGGCCATGCTCTAGAAGAATGTATTCCTGATGTTTCACCTGCATCTGTGGCTGGCATCTTCAGAGAAAGACAGTAGTGTTATTGTGCAATACTTACCGGTACTGCACGACATCATCTTCATACTGTTGCTGGTGTGTGCTTTGGTAATTTCTGAAGCGCACCTTTTCATTGACAGGGAAAATTCATCAGGGACTCCCAATAGTGCTGCTATCCATGTAGTTGCCCTGGTGCAATAATTTCTTCCTCTTCAGAAACAGAAAAGACAGTATTCATGTGTCATGAGGGGACAGGATTGTCCTCCTCTTTCCCTCTCTCTCCTCTGCCCCTTGCTATTCCCAAGCAGGTTGAGCTGTGCCTTTCTTTCTTTTTTTGCTGTCATCTGCCACCTGATCTATCCTTTCTCATCCCCTCTGCTGCCCAGTGTCTCCTTTCCTTCCCCCTCCATTGCCTGACCTCTCTTCCCACTCCCCACCTGATCGATTTGCATGCCCTAAGTAGGACAGTAATAGGGAGGAAACGTAAGTGGGACAGTGCGAATACCAGTGCACCATACAGTGCAACACCATACCACTATTGAAGTGGAGATGTGATAAAGATTGCTTCAATACCAGTATGTTTCCATGCACTTCAAAAACACAATTGCTACATTATAGAAGCCTCATGTGATATTTTCAATTCAATGTTTTCTACATGCTACAGCAAGAGTGGGGATCATAGGGCACCCCTGATATTGTTGGAGTGCAAGTCACAAGAGTGCTGGTGAGCATAGTCATTTGTGTAGAATGCTGGGAGTTGCAGTCCAATAATATCTGCAATACTGGATGATTCCTAGGTCCTTGTAAAGCTGTTTGATTTCTTCTCCTTTTAAAATATAAGGATATGGGTCTTTACAGATTGCAGAAATAATGCAGCTTGAGATCACTTTAACTGTCCTGGTTCAATGCTAGGAAATAATGGGAATTGTAGTTTTTTTCTGAGACATTGAGCCTTCCCTGTCAGAGAGCTCTGGTGAGCTCTACAGTTCCCATGATTCCCTAGCACTGAGCCGGGGCAGTTAAAGTGGTCTCAAGCTGCATTATTTCTGGCAGTCTATAAAGGCGCATATGCATCCATTCAGAAGCAGCCTGGGGCAATGGTTTGAGATTTGGATTAGGTATCTGGGTTCCCTGGGTTCAAAGTCCTGCTCACCCATGGAAAATCACTGCATGTTCTTGGGCAGATCATACTCTTTCAGCCTAAGAGGAAGGCAATGGCAAACCTCCTTTGAATAAATCTTACCAAGAAATCTCCACAATAGGATTTGGCATAAGTTGGAGTTGAGTTGAAGGCACATAACAACAACAAAAAATACATGTTTGCATACCTAGGAAGTCAGTATGGAGAACGTAAACATTTTTGTATGGCTCTGTTTTGCTTGTCAAGTGACAAGCACTTAGCGACCTAGGTTTGCCATTAAAAGGAATGAGGATAGGTTCCTATAGTTTACTGGTATGTCATAGAGTCAGAGAACTAGAATGTTTGGTATTCATTGTTTTATTTCTATTCATCTAGTAATCTGTATAACTGCTGAACATAAAAATATCACAGTGAAACATAACGTAAATTACACACACACACACACACACAAAAAATAGACGCAGACAAATATCAAGATAAAAACTTGCTACTATTCATGAAGATTAGTGTGCATACTATTCATGAAGATTAGTGTGCATAGTTGGATCCCACTTCAGGAGGACCCTGAGTTAAATATCATGCCTTGAAGAGGCAGCTTATGTTAATCCTGCATAATATTAATACAGAAGTGGGCAAAATGCATACCCTCCAACATTTCATAAATAAAAACTAGGATACATGTAGTCAAGCAACATGTGGTCAAGATGGCAAAAGTTATTAAAAAGGAAGAACACACAAATTTGGAGAGCAGGTAGCAGTTTGATTTCGCCTGTGACTACAGAGAATGGTCAGATTCTGCCCCCTCTCTGTCCTGCTGATTTAACTGAGTGCAGCCTGCTTTTGCATTTTGAACTCACTTTGCAGTAATTAAAGCCAGCTGAGGACAAGTGGGAGGAGAGAGAAACTGGGTAATTTAAAAGCAGCTGGGAAAAGTGAGATAGCAAAGGATTCATTGGGATTGTTTCTGTCAAACTGGGACAGTTGCAGGATATGAAATTGTCATCTTCCAGATATTTCTAATAACTGCAGCTCTTAGCATCCCTCCCCATTGGCTATACTGACTAGGGCAGTTGTAGTCCAGCAACATCTGGAAGGCTTCACTTTGCTCAATCCTGTATTATTGGGCACAAATTCAACAAAGTTGGGGTAGCAATGCTGAAGGATCTGTTCTTAGCCATCATGATATGAACTTCCAAAGGGTACTACCAAAAGTGCCTTTCCTGAGGACCTCAGAGGTCTAAGGGGTCAAAAACTCCATAGTTTGGACATGTTACTTATTTTGGCTGACAGTAACCAGAATCCCCAGCCAGTATGGCCAGTAGCCATGGCTAGGGGGTTGGCTGGGGAGAATTGTTCCCAAGCTTTTAAACAATCCTTGAAGTAACCTCAATCCAAGGTGTTCAGAGCATTATAAACCAAGAGGAAGAGCTTAATATCATCTGGGGGCATCTGCATTGTAGAAATAATGCAGTTTGGCACTGCTTTAAGTGCTGTAGCTCCATCCTATGGAATGCTGTGATTTGTAGTTTCACAAGATCTTTAGCCTTCTCTGCCAAAGAATGTTGGTGACTCACAAAACTTCTTTAAAACTTTAAAAACTTCTAGGGAGCACTTGAAAGTATCTTCCAAAAGCACCCATCAGCTTAGACTTTTGTTATGATTTTCATTTGGTGACCAAATATACAGAATTGTGTTTTTCTTAAGATGTTGGGGAGCAGCAGGCTAATCTGTTTCCCCCTTTTCTCTATTTTGCTGAGTAAGGAATTCTGAGTAAGGCATCCTGGAGGCAGCTTCTGCTTACCTTGCCTGTTATAGGTAGGCATATATGGCTATAGTAGGATGGGCTAGAGTAGAATCCCATTATTTCCCAGCTCAAGATTTGTTTATTATGTTGTTTATTGCAGACATGCTGCTGCAACCTGATACCTAAAGTCTGTGCTTCTCCAGTGCTCCTTCACCATCCCCCCAATGGTGATGCTTCCGAAAACCAAAACAAAAGCCTTCTAGCTAGAGAGAGGACAAGGAGAAAAAAGGGAGCTGGGCAGGTGTAAAAAGACTATAAAAGGAGCTTCTCTGTCAGAGGCTTTGTTTACTGAATTATTCCTGTATTAAAAGTCAAAGCAGCTCCTCCAGCTATTATATGCTGTTGAAAGGATGCTGTTGTCGAGCTCCTCATCACTAGTTTTGTACCAAATGCAGCTTCTGAGAGGTATTTCATAAAGAGTATATTGCAGCAATCTACTTGTTATCAATGGCCCTGTCTCTACAGGCCAAAAGGCCCATTCCCTTCCTATGGCATCACTAGGGTTGGCATCACCCGGTGCAGTAACTCATGTTGCCACCCCCTCCCCTCATTGACCTCCTGCCGTACCACATCATATAGAATCCTTAGCAATGTTTTTTGCACTAATGTTACTCATAAATCATAATTCTGGTATATCATTAAATGCAATCGTAATAGTTGTGACATAAACAACTAGCAAAATTAAAATTATACTTTTAAATTACAATATCAAACACACAGCCTAAATGTATTTACATGTACATAGTTTAATGTGTTTAAAATGACAGTTTGGTAAGACATGATGTTTTTAAAGAAATTGTAAAAAGAATTTTAAAATTTAATTTAATTAAAAATAATTTAAAATATTATGATTTAAATTTTTTAAAAACAAATTGGGGTCTATCATTTCTTCTCCCACTGACCCTTGCCCATTCACACTATTTCTGCAGCATTTTAAAGGATCATAGGCAAATGACAGAGTTGGTTTCTGCCAAATGACAGATGTTTGGGGAGCAGTGGCCTCACCCCTCCCTTAGCTTGTCACCTTGTGTGGCCCACATCCATTGCATTCCATAGTAACACCCCTGTTCCCCCCCCCTCACCATTCTGGCATCATTCTGTTTGGACAATGCATGGTCCAAACCCCAGTTCTTTGGTGAGCAGTTCAGATGGCATCCATCACATTCAGCTCCAAAACCAGGGTATAGCAACCTTACAACAGATTAAGATATATGTTTATTCCTCATGCTCCAGATCTTCTGGAAAGATCCAGAGCCCTCCATTCCTGCACTGGGGCAAGTGTCTGCATAGGCATCCTGCTGAGCCACTCTGTGAGTCTGCCATTGATGCTAGTTCCTTGCTCTGAGGTCAGAATGATGTGTCAAGCCAAGTGACCATTGCTGGGTGCTTTCTTGTGACCTCAGAAGTGATTGACTTGCAGCAGTAGTGGATGGGCTGGCTGGTTCAGTGAGTCGCTAGTGTGGACAGCTGCAGTGGCATGGGAACAGTTGGCCAGGTAACAGGAGCACATTGGACAGCTCCGAGGCCAGGATACTTTGGACTGCCTCTGGGGTATCCTGGCTAGTGTGGACATGGCCAAATGATGTTACTGGTGCTTTGACTACTGTTGTCAAGCTGTTATGGAACAAGAATGACCATGCCATACTAGGAAAGCTGGTAGAAGTCACTTGTACCTGCTGAAGGTACTTGGGCCTCCAATAGCAAGGTAGGTCCAAGCTCATCCTCAAGCTATGCACTTTCTCCTTCAGAGAGAGTTGTACCTATTACAGATGATTTACCAATCCCACATTCTGGAAAGAATCTAGAGTTTCTCCCCCTCTGTCATCATTACAGGTCTTATCGTAATGAGAAGGCATCGTAAGCAATCTTGAATGAAGACCCATAGAAACACTCAAAAAGCGCCGAGAAAGATACAGTAACAAAATTAAGAAATATGGCTGGGTCATGTCTGACTGGAGAGACCAGGTCTATGAAAGAGTGGGTGAGGGCAAAGAGTAAATACTTGCTGCCTTCTAGTTGTGTTTGTCTTTTTCTCCAGAAGGAAGCCTGAGTGGCTGCCAAACCAAATGCTTTTTCATCCCTCCATCTCTTTGTTTCTGAACAAGATTTATGCAACAGATTTTTGTCTTTTAAAAAAGGTTGATATCCCATTCCCCCCTTTTACCTGAGTCAGAAAGAACTATGAAGTGTGAAGGTGAGGTGCAGTAAAGCAATTACTCAATGCTGTTGGATAGAGAAAAAAATTACAATCACAGAACAAACTGTATTTGTCAAGGTATACATTATCCTGTGAGATGTGGGAGACAGGAAGCAGGGTGTCTCATCTTAGGACACTGAAGTTCAACATTATGGTGTAGTATATAATTTTCCTATGCTGCAGTTCATGCTGAGGTTCCAGTAAATTTACCATTGACACACATAATCCTTTAATATGTATTTAGGGAAGGGCTTTTAATATATAAAAGATACGAAACAGAAGTTATGAAAAACTCAGTTTGCTCCTTTCTGTTCCAAGAAAAATAAGCTGAAAGAGCAAATCTACCTTGTTGATGATTAGTCAGTGCTTGCAATAAGTATTTTCAGGACTTTCATTGTCTTCTTTATCTAACCTTTTCCTTAAATTATGCCCTTGATTGTGACTTTTCTTGTAAGTGGATACCAGCTAGGTTGTTATTTACAGTAGGTGTCAGTTTGTGTCTGACTTCAGCAGGAGAGGTTGTGTCTAAGATGTAGAGAGATAGAGAAGGAGTCTTTAACATCATTTGCAGTCAGAGAAATAAACTTTTATTTAGCCAGCTAATATTGCCCTTACTTTCTGTAGCAGTTATTCCTAGCCCAATGTCACATTTTGGCCTAGATCAGAAGTACATATCTCAGTACAGTCAGCTCTCCTTATCCATGGATTTTTTTGTCCACAGATTCAAACATCCATGGTTTGAAAATACTTAAAATATAAATACATTTCAAGACGCAAATGTTGATTTTGCCATTTTATATAAGGGACACCATTTTACTACCTCATTGTATATAATGGGAAATGAGCATCCACGGATTTTGATATCCATAAGGGGGTCCTGGAACCAAATCCCAGCAGGTACCAAGAGATCACTGTTTATTAAATCAAGATATGCATGAACCTTGTGCTCATATGCTTTTCTCTCTACTGTCTCTTCCCCGCACTGCCATTGAAGGCTTCCTGTATTAACCATACTTTCCTATGCTATTTGAAAGGAGAAGATATGGTTTCCAGAAACAGAATAAGGCAGAATCTCAAACCAACTGCAGGTCATGATTTCAAAACCTGTTTTGTACTTATACAAGTGGCAAACTATAGTTAAACAACCCAAGTTATTTTTAATGACAGCACACATAGGTAGAGTGCTATAACACATGCTTTGAATACTGTGCTGCAGGCCAACCTGGTATAGTGCTTTGAGTGTTGGACTATGACTCTGGGGACCAGGGTTTGATTCCCAGCTCAGCCATGAAACCCACTGGGTGATCCTGTGCAAGTCACAAGCTCTCAGCCTCAGGGAAGGCAATGGCAAGCCTCCTCTGAACAAATCTTTCCAAGAAAGCCCCATGATAGGGTTGCCTTAGGGTCACTGTAAGTCGAAAATGACTTGAAGGCACACAGCTAATAAATATATCTCAGCTGCAGAGGATTTAAAAACAAGGGGCTTTGAAACAATTTTCAACCATGGTTTCAGAGTCTGGCCTGGTCTGATATGCCAACCATTATTGCACTGTTTGGCATAATGTGAAACTATGATTAATAACCTAGATGTCTTTCATCATAGCTTGCAGGGATATTTTCAGAAGACTGGTCAGGGGGTACAAATCAGTCATATACCATTATCAGGATGCAGTACACACGCATATACTTTTAGTTGTTTAGAAGCCTATATAGGCTATTGCAACAGGGCTATCTTCCTCTGTTTGCATTTCTTATAATCCTTAAAGTATCCACAGAGAAAAGCTGTGCAAGGCAGAGAGAGACAGGATAGTATATCACAAACACCTGTGCAGCTGCTGTTAGGCTATCTCAGCTTCTTTACTGATTATACTCATCTTTGAGAATAAGAGTATCTTCCTTCTCTCAGTGCCAGTGAAAAACCAGCAGCGAGATAGGGCCCTCTTCCAACTTGTTAGCATCAGTGTTGTTTTTAGAAAGCCAGTCTGGTTCAGGACTCCCACCTATCAGGACATCTCTGGTGCTTTGTTTTTGATTTAATATCTTTTTAAGGGGTAGTTGGGTATTGGGGTGCATGATGTATTTTGTATTTTAACTTTGTTAGCTGCCCCGATTGTTCTCAGAGGAGCGGGTACAAATAAATTTTATTATTATTATTATTATTATTATTATTATTATTATTATTATTATTTGAGAGATCTAGTGGCTCCAGGAGTAGGTGATGTCCTGCTCTGAATTTGTCTAAATACCAAATATACTTTAAGCTATGTTTTTATTCAGCTGAAGGGACATGAAAATACTTTCTTTGCTTTTATTTCTGTTACTGCATCCTTTTTCTATCTGATTGTAAGTGATAAAGTTATAGTTTGTGTTATCCTGGCTTGTTTTTCTTCAATGTACCCTTGAACCTTGCTTGGTCAGGACCTAAGTGGCCCAGGTCCTCCTGAACATTACAGAAAGGAATGAGACAGAGCATGTAGGCACAAATCTTGCCAAATCTGAACAACAAAGGCTCTAAGCATAGGCTGCATCCACACTGCAGAATTAATGTAGTTTGATACAGTTCTAACTGCTGTGGCTCAATGCCATGAAATTCTAGATTAGTAGTTTTGTGGGCTATTTCACCTTCTGGTGCCACAACAAACTACACATCCCAGGATTCCATAGCATTGAGTCATGGCAGTTACAGTGGTGCCAAACTGCATTAATTCTGCAGTATGGCAGCAGCTTTAGATACTTCTAAGCTATAGCAAAAGGACACTACTTTTCATACTATTCCACTTGTTCATTGTATGCAATTGCTTCTTCTCTTCTTTGTTGCGAATGTGCACGAAAAGTGGCTTTTAGAGAAGAAGTCCCTTGCTAAAAACTACTGCTTCCCATCATCTCCAGTATCCCCCACCCTTACCAGAGCCTCTCCTTCATCCTCTGTATTAGTAATTTCCCGCTTGACTGCTCCTCCACTATAAAACAAGCTTGAAGATTTAGTGATCTGGAGCAGCATACTTGAGTAACAGCACTTCCATTTCCCTTTGACAAAAATTGGCACCTCTCTCATGCCTAGCAAAAAGCCTTGGCCCCCATCAGTCAGACTTCATAGGCACCCAGAGCAGAGCGACATGTGCAATCCAAGGAGGAAAGAGCAGTGTCAGCCATTTCAGCAAGAGCGCCTCGGTCTCTTTTCTTCCCTTTCCCTATCTCCTTCACAGCATGGACTCAGTCTGCAGCAGGGTTCTAATTGCCTAAGCACCTGCAGTATGAAAAGAGATATATTTTCAGTTCCAGTGATCTATATATAGTGAACACATAGATATCAAGCTAGTGCAGTTGTTTAGAAAATGCAGTTTTGTTCACATCAAGGCTGGCCTTCTGCAATTGAAATCACATCTTGTATTTGTGAAGGAAACTAGAGAGGCATAACTCACAGGAAAGGGATGGGTGAAACATCACCAGACTTGAATTTTCATTTTAATTTGTTTATTTATTACTAGATCCAGAATCTGTTTGGGATTCTTGGTCGCACAGTTTCACTGGCAGGCGTGGGCAAAATCACCAAAACTCCAGATAACTCTAGAAAATTGTCTAGGCTCTGGAGAAGTGATGACCTGTGGCCTACCAGGTATTGTAAGGACACAATTTCCATCTCTCTTGATGATAGCTTGGAAATGTAACTTTCTGAGCTATAGTGGCCTAAATTGCTGCAGGATTTTGGGAGTTGTAATCCATCCCCCCAGCTCTCTTTTGACCTTTCATTATGCTGGCCAGGACTAGTATGTAGATCTGTCATCCTCATTCTTGAGATTCTTTTGCTCTTTCTAATTTATGGATGGATTAGACTTCTCCTCTAGCTCATGGAAACTTGTGTATATTTGGATGCATGTTTATTGGAAATGTTCACATTTTAGAAGGGCCCCTGGAACTGTTTTTAATGTGGGGTAGCTCAACATTGGCAGGCAGGTTGGTATTCTTGCAGTTAATTGCAGGGAGGAAGGATTACTTTTCTCATCAGGGAAACATCCTTCAGTATGAAGGCTTTTAAAAACACAGTGTGTACAGTACTAAGAAGTGCGCTCTGTGTCTGTTGTTAATTGCCTTCGCCTTAATCTCGACCCATGGTGACCCTATGGATGAGACATCTCCAGCCACCCCCCATCCTCTACTGCTCCGCCCAGCTCCTGCAAACTCATATTCATGATCTTTTAAATAAAGCCCATCCATCTAGTATGTGCCCTTCCTCTCTTTCTACTTCCCTTCACCTTTCCTAATATTATTGTCTTTTCCAATGATTCATGCCTTCTCATGATATGTCCAAATTATGACAGTCTAAGTCTTGTCATCTTGGCTTCTAGGGATGTTTCTGGTTTGATCTGCTCTAGGACCCATTTGTTTGTCCTCTTGGCTGTCCATGGAAGCCTCAGCACTCTTCTCCAGCACCACATCTCAAATGAGTTGATTTTCCTCCTATCTTCTTTCTTGACTGTCCAGCTTTCACATCCATACATGGTAATAAGGAATACAGTGGCTTGTATGATTCTGACTTTTGTGCTGAATTGTACATCTTTGCATTTTAGGATCTTTTCTAGTTCTTTCATAGTTGACCTCCCCACGAGCTTATCGCAACAAACTCTTAAAATGTGGCTAGTTTGCTTTAAGAGCTCTGAGTGCCTCCTGTTGTATTTTGGGATTTGTAGTTCTGTGAGGCTTTAAAGGCTCTCTGGCTGAATTTTCTAAATGCCTCTTCCTAAACTACAAATTCCAGAATGCAACAGGAGGCAGCCACAGCAGTTAAAATGACTTAGCCCCATTTTAAGAGTGTAGAGCGATAGTCTCATTTAATCTTCTTCTGATTTCCTGGCTGCAGTCCCCATTCCGATCAATGT
>CM034710.1:96010621-96038705 GCA_020142125.1 Phrynosoma platyrhinos | reverse complement strand
TTGCTGTAGTCTATAAAGCACATGCTGATTTTCTTTTGGAACTCCCTAGTAGTGCAATGTGATCCCTGGTGCCTCTTCCTTTCCTGAACCCTGCTTGGACCTCTGGGATTTCTCTCTCCATGTGTGGTTGGAGCCTATGGGCCTTTGCAGACTGCCAGAAATAGTGCAAATTGAGTCCACTTTAGGGTTAGGGTTAGGGAATCATGGGAACTGTAGTTTATTGTGGCACCAGAGCTCTCTGACAGAGAAGGCTCAATGTCTCAGAAAAAAACCAATTCCCATGATCCCCTAGCACTAAGCCTAACCCTAAAAGTGGACTCAATTTGCACTATTTCTGGCAGTCTGCAACCCCCCTATGTTTCAGGATTTTGAGCATGATTTTGCTTGCATGGGAGATTAGTGCTATGGTTCTATAGTTGCTCTTGTGTCGCCCTTTTTGTGGATGGGGATGTGTATTGATCACTTCCAATCAGTTGGCCATCATTTTGTTTTCCCTATCTGTTAACATGTTGGTTAGCACTAGAGTTGACTTTGTCAATGTGGATTGCAACAGTTCTATTGGAATATCATCTGTTCCTGGAGTCTTGTTTTTTGCCATTTCCATTATTGCAGCTTCCACCTCAGGTTTTAGAATTTAGGTTTCATCTTCATACAGGTCTTCATTCCATCTTCATGTTGTCATCTCTTTTATATAACTCTTCTGTGTATTGAATCCATCATCTTTTTATTCCTTCCTGGTCTTGAATTATGTTATTTTTGTCGTAGAGTGTATCTTCTGGAATAGGTCTCTCATTCTTCCTTTTTGTTGTTGTTGTCTTCTGTTTCTCTACATTTGTTGTTGTAGTAATTTTCCTTATCTTTGTGCACTAGCTGTTGTACTATTGCATTCATGGTTCTTAGTTTATTCCTATCTTCTTTTTGTTTTGTTTCTCTTCTTTCCTTTATTGCTTTTAGTGTTTTATTTGTCATCCATGGTTTCTTCACTTACCTTTTGTCTGTTAGAAGTGTCTTCATGCATTCTTCTTTTATTATGTCTCTGGCTTCAGACCAAAGCTCTTCCGGTTCACTCTGTGTACTCAATGTATATCTTCCAACAGTCCCAGTTTGGCAGGGACAGTCCCGATTAATCCTCTGTCATCCCACTGTCTCAGCTTCTTTATAAATCTAATTTTTCTTTCCTTCTCCCAGTGGCATCCCTAGGGTTGGTGTCACCTGGGGTGGTAACTCATGGTGTCACCCCCCCCCCACTGACCTCCTCCCATTCCACACCAGAATCCTTAGCAATGTTTTTTGCACTCATGTTACTCATCAATCATAATTCCCATATACCATTGAATGCAATGCTAATAGTTGTGACATAAAGAACTAGCAATATTCAAATTACAGTATCATAAGCACAACTTAAATGCATTTACATATACATAGTGGGTAGTTGGTTAAATTTTTAAAGAAAGTTGAAACATTTCATTTTTTTAATTTCTAAAAAAAATATCAAAATTTTGAAATTTGAAATTTTAGTTTTAAAAAATTCTGGGGGCTCTCCTTTCTCCTCCCATTGAGCTTCACCCCACTCCCACCATCTCTTAAATTTTTTTACAGAGAAGCAGGTGAATGCCACAGCCTGTTTCTGCCAAAAGGTAGGTGTTTGAGGAGCAGTAGTGTCTCTCCTTCTAGGGTGTTACCTGGTGCAGTCTTCACCCCCTAGTGATGCCACTGCCTTTTCCCACTTTCCTCCTTTGTTCTCACCATAATTCAATTGCTACAGATTGAGTGCAAAGTGCAAAAGTAATTTATACTCAACTCAGCACGAGGAGAGGAGAGGAGGGACAGAATCTTACCCTTCCCACTCTGCCCAGGCAAAATCAAATTGCTGCAGCTGCTCCTACCTTGCGTGTTCTTCCTCCTTAATCACTTTTGCCATCTTGACCACACCCAGATGTTGCTTGGACACATGTGTCATGTGAAGTGTCAGAGGATATGCTACAAGCATGTTTGGTGGGACTGCTTGACAGGGCCTTCTTAGTGGCTTTTCATAGGTTCTGGAACTCCCTTACAAGAGAGGCTAGAATGGCCCCTTCCTGTAGTTTTTCTCTTGGTAGGCAAAGACTTTTAAAAATTCCAACAGCCTTCAAGAATCAAATGTTTTTAAAGGAAGAACTTTTAATAAGGGACTGTATTACAACTCTACTGTTTTGAAGCAGCTTCTAAAACTATATCTAACTATGCTTTAAACTGTTTTAATGTTCTTGATAGTTTAATCATATCTAAAAGTTAATCTTCTGGATGTTTTAGTAATATGGTCTCTGTTTTAAATTTTGAATCACTCTGAGTCCCAGTTGGGGAGGGGAAAGGGAGGAAAGAGATATATAAAAATGATGATGATGATGATAATGATAATTATGGTTCCAGTGTTGATAAAGGTGTCCTGTGATGGGAGAATACAGTGATGGAAATAAATAAATAAATAGGCTCTAGGAGCAATTCCAAATGGACAAAAAAATCTGAATAAAGGATCACAATAACACAGTAACAAAAAAGTGAAACTGCTTGGAACATACTACATTATCTAATGATACGTTACTGATTTCTAGATTCTTGGGTAGAATCCAAATCATGGATGGTCCAAAATCTCAGTCAGTAACACCTGGTAGAGTGTGAAACCAGAGGAGGAGGAGGAGGATATAATGATGATAATAATAACAACATCAGTTGCTGTTACCATCATCGCCAGTGCTAGTACTACTGTCTGGTTTGGTTCTGCAAGTGGAATTCAGGAAAAATATCCTCTGAAACAGCTTCCAGACTATTTTTAAGTTTTTTTAACAGCTGAAGAAATGGATTTAATGTAGAGCTGATGGTTTGTATGGGGGGAGTCATAAGAGTGGGGTCATAAGCCCCTGAAAGAAACTGGAGACATGTCTCAAGATGCTCAAAAGATGGCTACTAGTAAAAATCAGTTCCTTGGTAAAGATTGTCTGAACAATAGTACAGTCGCCCTTCCATTTTCGTGGTCTTCAAGTCCATGGTTTCACATATTCATGGAGGTGCGACTTCCATTTAAATCAATGGGGTATCGCCCCATTCAAGCCTATACTCGCTAATGATTCTTCTGTACTTCAAATCTTAGGATTTCTCCAGGTATATCCTTTTGTGAATGGGTGACACTGTTTGAGCTATACAAAGAACAGCACTTCAGACCAGACATTGAGAATAGAATGATAGATTCAAGCCCTAAATTATAACAGTAACAACAGCTTAAAATCAAAGGACAGTTAAAACAGAATAAAAACATATATTTGAACAAATAACACCCCACTCTTGTTATTTTTAGATGGCATAAACTGGGAATAGTGGCTGATACATTGGAAGACAGAGACAGAATTCAAAAGGACCAAGGTGAACTAGACAATTGGGCAGAAATTAATAAAATTAAGTTGAATAGAGACAAATGTAAAATTTTCTGTTTAGGCTCCAGAAGCCACATGCACACTTATAGAATGGGAGATACGTGGCTCAACAGTACTACATGAGAGAAGGATCTTGAGATTATTGTTGATTATAAACATGATCCAGCAATGTGATGCCGAAGCTAAGAAGGTGAATGTTATTTTAGCCCACATGAATAGTTTCCAAGTCAAAGGATATAACTGTCCCACTATATTCTGTTCTGGCCAGGCCTCATCTGGAGTACTGCATTCCCTTCTGGGAGCCTCATTTTAAGAAGGATATAGACAAGTTGGAGCAGGTTCAGAGAAGGGCAAATCGGATGATAAAAGGTATGGAGAACAAAACGTATGATGAAACGTTGGAGGAGCTGGGCATGTTCAGTTTAGTAAAGAGAAGACTGAGGGGTGACATGAGGAGGGGACAGGCCTGTTCTCTGCTGCCCCAGAAGGTAGGATCAGGTCTAAAGGTTTGACATTACAGGACAGTAGATTATGACTGAATATTAGAAGGAACATCTTGACAGTAAAAGCAGTTTAATAATTGATCCAATTGCCTAGGAGGTGGTGGGTCTCCTTCTCTGGATTTCTTTAGAAAGAGGCTGGACTGCTGGGAATGCTTTATCTGGAGATCCTGCATTAGGCAATGGTTTAGACTTGATGGCCCCTTCTAAGTCTATGATTCTATGGTTGTACCCTAAAGATACCAGATTCTATCTGATTTTGGGAGCTAAACAGGATCAGCCTTGGTTAGTACTTGAATGGGATACCATTAATGAATACCTGGTGATGTAGGCTATATTTCAGAATACTCTTTGCCTAAGAAACCCTTATGAAATTCAGAGGGTCACTATAAAATGATAGGCAACTTGAAGGCACAAAGATACACACAGCTTCATGCAAATAGTCATCCTCTGAATGCCTCATAGGAGTTTATCACACAGGGGGAAAACTGGTAGTTTAAACGGTGATTAAACCGTCAAAATCGCACAATCAATATTAAAATGCAATTAAAACTCAATCAATATTTTCACACACAAGAGCCATTATTCCGGGAATAACCAGGGAGTAACCAGGTAATAAACATCAAAAAATCATTCACGAAAAAATCCTGTGAATGATTTGTTGCTGTTTATTGCCTGGTTATTCATAGGATAATGGCACTTTAATCGCTTTTTATCACACATTTTTCACACATTGTGTGAAAACCATTAGTGCAATTGTGCGATTATCACAGGATATTCCCGTGATAATTGTACTTTGAATGCGACGTTGTGTGAAAATGTTAATTGCGAATGCACAATTTTGACAGGTTAATCACTGTTTATACTTCCAATTGTCCCTGTGTGATAGATTTTTTACCATGTGACTTGTGCTGCATTTGTACATAAAGGCACTAGATGGCGGTAGAGGACTTACAATAGTGTCTCTCAATTAAGGCCAGCTTTGTAAATCACATCCTTGTCAAAGTGAAAATACAAAGGGGCTTTTATACTAAATGATGCAAAGCAGCAAAATTGGTTATTTCTCTTCCTTCAGATGTGGATTCACTGCTTCAATTTTTTTTTTAAATATACTGTCAAGAGTAAAGCAGATATGAGCCAATGTGAAGTGGGAACACTTTTGTGTCTTTCTTTTTTTCTGTTCTTTTTGGTCCTGGGAAATGCAATTTTTTATTGCTATCTAAGCAATACAGTATTAGATTGGTAGCTGACTCTGAGATCTAGTATGAAGCAATGTAGTGGTTGGGAAGTTAGACTAGGTTTGGGAAATACAAACTTCAGCTTGGCTAGGAAGCTCGTGGGTAGTTTGGAGCAAGTCATTCACCCACAAAATGATCTACCTTACAAGGTTGTTGCAGAGCTGAAATGGGCTCTGTTTTAAAGAGGGATGGGGCAGGAATGAAATGGAAATATTTTCATTTCCTCTAAAAGTAATTTCAAGTGATGACTGCTGACAGAAACAGGGAAACCTCAAGGTTTGCAGAAATGAAAAAAAAAATCATATCCTCATTGACAACCTAAAAAAAACTAATGGCAATTTCCCTGCAAAAAATTGTCATGGAATACTGAGTGCCAGACAGAGAGGAAAAGGAGCAGTGAACCCACTATCAGTTCTACTCTGAACTTATCCAAACTGTGGTGTGAGCCATCCAACTGATGTGGATAGGGCCTACACTTCAGAAATAGCCTTCAAAAAAATAAGTCTAAAACCCAGAGTGAAATCTCTACAGACATGAAAGTGGCCAACTATCATTAGGAGGGGATTGGAAATCTGAGGGATGGAAAATGGAATGCTGTCCCTGAGATCTGTTTAGTTTATAGTATGGTTGAAGAAGATTTTGGTCTTCCAGATGTTTTGGACCATAACTCCCATCATCCTTTATTACTGGCCATATTAGCTGAATCTTCTGGGAACTGATCTGAAACATTTGGACTTTGCTCTTGATTTATAGTATCTATCTGATCTTAGAAGCTAAGCATGGTCAGCCCTAGTTAGGATTTGAATGGGAGACTGTCAATGAAAACTGGGTGCTCTAGGCTATATTAAGACAAAGGAAATGACAAAACCACCTCTGCCTAAGAAAACTGTATGTGAAATTCGTGTGGTCACCATCAGTTGACAGGCAACTTGAAGACACATACAAACTTACAGAGGTATATTATACTTGAATATTACCAAAACAAAATACCATAGACGATTTATATAACTTTAAAATTGTTGATGAAGACATCAAAACAGTTAAAAGGTCTTCTATATCTTGGCACAGTCATTAATCAAAATGGTGAGTGTATTCAAGAGATCAGACGAAGGCTAGGACTTGGAAAGGCAACTATGAGGAATTAGAGAAAATCTTCACCTGTAAAAGCTATATTTTTAAATACCAAAGTCAGAATTATCCATACTATAGTATTTCTGAATTTTGTGTATGTCTGTGAAAACTGTTAAACAAAGAATACAGATGAAGTGGTTCAACTCATTTGAAATGTAGTGCTGAAGAAGAGTTCTGGGGATATCATGGATTGCCAAAAAGACAAAGAAATAGACAATCTAGCACTAATGTGTAAGAAAGCAGCCTATTCTTACTGCCTATAATCAAGAGTATTGTACCTACACACTATGGATGGGATTTGCACACGTGATAGAAAACACAAGATGGGAGGGGATCCTTTAGCATCTGTCTTGCCAGAACTGGAGCCAAGACCTCTGGAGGAGGTGGATGAATATGCTCTGTGCTGTCTGCTGATGCTGAGATAGTAAGATTCAAGACAGATGTTGGGAGCAGTGAGTCTCTTTCACATCCTCCGTCTATTGCTATAACTTATAGTTCTGTAGGGAAAGTGCTGGCTCTTGCTTCCAATA
Organism: Phrynosoma platyrhinos; assembly: GCA_020142125.1. Classification (NCBI taxonomy): domain Eukaryota; kingdom Metazoa; phylum Chordata; class Lepidosauria; order Squamata; family Phrynosomatidae; genus Phrynosoma; species Phrynosoma platyrhinos. Next base: position 96,031,899 of record CM034710.1, on the reverse strand, counting down.
TAGAGTGTTTATTGAGCAATGCTTGGGTGATTTAAACAAGCTGATGATTGGCAAATGCTCTGATACATTGCTTCTCTAAATGTGCTTTATAGCATTTCCATGAAAAAATCCAGCAAAAGGATACTTTTGAAAGGCGCACCATCCCAACACACTTTCACTAGAATCCTGTTGGTATCTTAGGATGTAGTCACACTGCAGAATAAAGCAGTTGAACCCCAGTTTAACTGTCATGGCCCCATCCTGTGGAATCCTGGGATTTGTAGTTTGGTGAGGTATTCAGTCTGGTCTATCAGAGAGCTCTCATGCCTCACCAAACTACAAATCCCAGGGTGCTGTAGGATAGAGCCATGGCAGTTAAAGTGGTATCAAACTCTTTATTTCTGCAGGGTGGATTCATGCTTATATATGTATAAGCTACCCCCTGGAGGCAAATGGATATTTTGGTCTAATCTGGAGTGCCTGCATTCAGTTCAAGGTTGCAAAAATGGAATTGCTCATGAGGTGTCATTGGGCATTCAGATGTACATGCACTTGAGATGTCCATTTGGTTGTGTGTTGGGTTGCATATTCAGGTGTGCAACATTGCCATTTAACATTGTACAATCAGGCAGAGATCCTACATTGCTTCAGAGTAGCATAAATATCCACTGGCAGAGTTATACCCCTACACTGAACACCAAGATAGTGCCATGTGGTTCAATGGTCACTGTGCATGGCTGACAATTCATTGTGCAACTGCAATTCTCAAAGGCAATGCATAGAGGCAATCTACATTCACATACTACTCTGTGTCCTTTTATGTATTACCCGATGCAGTGGTTTAGTGGAAGATCAGAAGGTTGCCAGTTTGAAAACATGCAAATGCAAGTAGATAAATAGGTACCACTTCAGTGGGAAGGTAACAGCATTCGGTGCAGTCATGTTGGCCACATGACCACCAGAGCAGTCCTCGGACAAGTCTTTGGCTTAGTAATGATATGAGCACCAACCCCTACAGTCGGTTACAACTAGACATTCATGTCAAGGGACTATCTTTACCTTTACCTTTACCATGCACAATGATGCAGATGTGCAGCCCTGCTTATATCGCTATCAGCTTGATATGACTGTAATGCATTATCAAAAAATCGCATAAGTAGCTCAACTTACACCTGCTTATGTCATTCATAGAATGCCATAAGAATGTGTAACTCTGCAGAGATCTATGCTTTGTTGATAAGTGCCCTCAAATTGACTTGACTTACGGGGACCCTATGAATGAGAGACCTCTGAGTCATTCTGTTGTCAACAGCCCTGCTCAGACCTACAGTCTCGGGTCTATTGCCTCTTGATTAAGTCTATCCTCCTTTAACATGGTCTTCCTCTTTTCCTACTGACTTCTGCCTTGCCAAGCATCATTGTCTTTTCTAATGAGTCATGTTTTCTCATGACACATTCCGAGTATGACAGTATCAGCTTAGTTATTTAGGCAGAATTCAGGGATGATTTGCTCTTGGACCCATTTATTTGTCTTTTTGGCAGCCTGTGATATCTGGAGGGTTCTTCTCCAGCACCAGATTTCAAATGAGTTCCTTCTCTTCCTATTACCTTTCTTCACTGTCCAGCTTTCACGGTCATACATAAAAATGGGAAATACAATAGTATGGACAGTCCTAACTCAATGATATATCTTTACACTTCAGGACAGAGGTGTCACTAGTTTGGTATCACCTGGTGCAGCTGCTCAGAAAGGACTGTTGGGGGTTAGTGGTAGACTGCCCCACATTTCCTCCCCTCCTGCTGCCTTGCTTGCACCACCACCACCACCTCTATCCTGGAAGTAAAAAATACAGTCACCATAAATTATAGAACAAATAATTTATTTTGTCCTTTCCTGACATTTGAAAGCTGCTGCATAAGGCAGCTAGCTTGCTCTGCCTAATGTTAGGGCTGGCCTTGCAAGACACAACACTATCTGTCTATCTATCTATCTATCTATCTATCTATCTATCTATCTATAAATGTAACTTCAGAACTGAATTGGAAGAGCAAGATGCTAACTACGAGAATGCCATCCCCATTGTTAAAATAGTTTTTTTTCTAAATTAAATTAAAAATGAGCAGGGAGCAACAGCATGCATACCTTCACTGTTCTACTTAAAAAGGTTCTTGAGTTCAGAAAGATGCTGTCGAAGGACTGATGTGATTTGCATCCCTTGACCCAGAGAGGGAACTAAAGTGGGGTGAGTAAGCCATCGGTCACTTCCTGAATTACAGCATCTGAGTAAGAATGTATATGGTTGTGAAACATATTTTACATTGTGCACAGAGTTTAGAGCAAGCCTTGGAATTGACTCCATCAATTACATCAGGGGAACAGGGCTGGTGAATGCATGTCTGACATCCTTCCTGATCCACAGTCTTGAGAAACCAATAAACGAGGATCTAAAATAACTAAAAGAGCAATTTGAGAGGGGAGCTGGGATATGGCAGGTATGGGGAGGGAGGTTTTGTGGTTGGAGCAAGTGCTGTGTCCTATGCCCTTTTCTCTAGGGCTGGCTGGAGATTACTTCCTCCCCTTTTCAGGCTCATTCTCAAGGTTCTGCATGTGGAGAGAGTGGCAATTTGGAGTGCTTTTTGGGGCATTTCTTAGAAGTTTCTCTTTCTTCCTCCTTGACTATTTTTCTTTCTTGCTTTTATTTACACCACTGTGAGGTCTTGGTTTCTTCTCTTTGTTTGTTTGTTTGTTGGTTTTTAAGCAGTAAAACAAGGCCCTAGGGTTTCAAAGTCCTGAGCTTTTCTTGACATGCTACATTAAATGCCTAGTAGTGTATATAGCTGATCTGTTTCCTTGTATTCATTTCCTCACAAGAAAAAGTGCAGAACCCCAATCAAGGCAGACTCCAGCAGATGAACATAGGAACATTTTAACTTTTCCCTAAAGCCATTCCTCTCTCCCTTTAAAATTCAACCCCTACCCCTTGCAAGAGGATTTGGAACCTCACATCAGCTTCAATTCATGTTTTCTGTCTCTTATTAATACATGTATGTAGGAAAGGGGCATTTTTATATGAAAAGCAACTGGGGGAGAGAAGGTTTCAATCTCTCTTACCCAACCCTCTTTTGTGGGGAGGAGGAGACTCATCACCTTATTTCCTGAGGGTCCAGAAGTTTCAGGGTGATCTGTTCCTCAGTGTCATCTGGCCTAAGAGACTCAGGATCATCCTGGGAACAGGATGTTTCCACTGGAACCACTGCAACTTAACTACTAGGCTTCAGTGGCAGCACTGTCTCCTACTCTTTCTTTTCTTCAACAGTATGAACAGTTTGCGATCCCTCTCCAAAAAAATCCACAACTCAAGCTTGTCTACACTTCCATCTTGAGAAGGATTTAGCATTTCTTCTCTTTCTCTTTGCAGTTTCTCTTCTTCCCCATACCTTCCTCTCTCTTAGTATCCATGCCAAATTGCACTCATCATTGACAGACAACATGTTTGCATGCGGATATGCTCTCTTTCTCTTATTAAAAAAAAGGGGAAAAAGGAAAAGAAAAGGAAGGGTAGCCACTATGTGGTATCAATTGCCATCAAGTCACCTTCACTTTATGGCAACTCTGAATAGAAGACTCAACAGCCCTGCTTGGATCCTGCAGCCTCAGGGCTATGGCTTCCTTGACTGAGTCTATCTATCTGGGATGCAGTCTTCTTTTCCTACTGACTTCTATCTTATCAAACATTATTGCCTTTTTGAAGGCATCGTGTCTTCTCATAATATGTCAAAAGTATGAGTTTCAGCTTAGTCAGTGTGGTAACATCTTTATTAGACCAACAAAAAGATGCAAATTACATCATGCTAGCTTTGAAGCCCATTGGCTCTTCACCAATGATGGTAAAAATAATGCTGGAGAAGAAAAGTGACAATGTATGAGTCACAGGTCCACATCTTGTATGATGCAATATAGAGGGATGGTCTATACCAGGGGTCAGCAACTTATGGCCTGTGGGCCGGTTACGGCCCGGGCCCCCGCACTTACCGGCCCCCGTCAACTCCTGCCACCGCCGCCGACCTCGGCCACCACTGCCGCTAGTTTTGGCCACCGCATGGCCGTGCGTGTCGCGCCCACCATTTTGTTTTCCAAAATGGTGGCCGTGACTCATTTGTGCATGTGCAGGAGTACTGCGCATGCACAAACGCGTCGCAGCTGCCATTTTGGAGAACAAAATGGCGGCTGCGACATGCGCAGAGGCAGCTGTGGCAGCACGTGCGCGGCGGCGACAACAGCAGAGGCAGCAGCAGCAGCAGCAGCAGCAGCAGCATGCGTGCGAGGGCTGCACGTGGGGATGGGGGTTGTGCATGTGCGCATGAGTGCCATTCCCCCCCCAGCCCGCCGGAAGGGATGACTTCGGGGGACCAGCCCCCGGCTCAAAAAGGTTACCTACCCCTGGTCTATACAGACAGAAAGAATAGGCCATATCCCCTATAACCGTGAGATAATTGGGAAGAAAAACAATAAGAGAAAAGCCATCAAGTTGTACTTCTTCATTTGTAGCCATGAAGTACCTCCCTGTGGACTCTGGATTTGTCTTAATCTTGTGTGAGACCTAGGCTCTTTGTAGACAGAAAACAACAAGTCTCATGAGCAGTCACTGTACCACCAGATATGGACTTCTTTGAATATGTAATACTAAATAAGAAATATGGTGGATTCTGAAAGTTACATTATACCTTCCAAATCCCTCTGGTGTGTTTGGTGAATTGGTGAGGAAAAGGTAATTTTTTCAAGACTTGTTATTACTTGGATACTAAAGCCTCAAGATTCATCAAATGGGCATCAGGTTTAAAAGAGATACACTTAGAGTAAAATAATTCTAATTCCAGGAATTTGTTTTGAATAATAGAATTGGACAGAGCTCAAAATTTTCCCACACAAAAATATCTGTAGAGTTATCCTAGTCTGTCTTTATTTCAGCAGTATCGCTTAGGCCAAAAGGAAGTGAGTCATTTGTGCCGCTAATTTTGAGCAATTTGGAGTCAACTTAGTCAAAAGAAGTGACTGGATTGCCACTTCTGGGCCCATTCACACTACCCAGTTATAGTACTATCATATGCCCTCCAACATGTCACAGATGAGCACCAGCACATGTGTGGCCAAGCAACATCACAGTCTGGACAAGGCAGGAAAAGTTATTAATGAAGAAGAACACACAAGCTAGGAGAGGCTGCAGCAGTTTGCTTTTTCCTGAACTTGGTAGAAGAGCAAGATTCTGCCCCTCCTCTCCTCTGCCCTCTGCTCAGTTAATGAATGCAAACTACTTTTGCACTGAACTCAGTTTATAGCAATTGAAGCAAGCTGAGGACAGAGGAGGAGGTAATAGAAGGACAGAGAAACTGGGACATTTTAAAAGCAGCTGGAAAAGTGGGGTGACAGAAGATAAATTGGGATTGTCCCTGACAAATCAGGACAGTTGGAAGGTATGCCATCATACCACTTTAACTATCATGAGTTCCTCCTGTGGAACCCTAGATTTTGCAGTCTGAGGTGGTGCTAATGCTCTCTGGCTGAAAAGTCTAAATTCACCTCCCTAAACCTGAGGATTCCTTTCTATAACATGCAGCAATGACAATTAAAGTAGAATCTTGTAGTGCTGTCATTGTGTGCTGTGGAACACTCTCCTTAGTTTCTTTAAAAAGACTCTGAGGACCAAAACAGGCCTAGTACCCCAAGAAATAGTCTTTAATAGTTTTTGCCAATTCGGGGAATTGTCTTATGGGGATGCTAGACTAAAAAATGGAGACAGTGCCTGTACTGTAATACATTATGTAACGGTTGCATAGAAGAAGAGGCTACGCTTCTGGTCACATAATCAGGTAGCAAGCAGCACTTCCTGCAGTTCCATCTTCTACACAACCATTGAAGGTATAGGAACCCTCTACAGTTTTCACTCTGGTAACCTTAATATTCAAGCATGTTAGAGGGAATCCAGTGAAGCCTGACTAGGGATTTTTGGAGTCTCCCTGCGGCTTATATGTCTAAGACACCAAAATTGTGCCAAAAGTGCAGTAGCTGAAGGAACAAGTGGTGTCTGATAAGGAACAGTTCATGGCCAGGAGCCATAAATCAAAGCAGAGTCCACATTGGAGCAGCAAGATATCAGAGCCAAAAAACAGTTCAGGGCCATAAATTACAGGGGCTCATCTCACAGTAGACACAGGCTGAGAGAGAAACAAGTTTGTTTCCACCAAACCAAAATGAGGAAAGGCCACTGACTTATAAACCCACTGACCCAGCCTCACCTAACTTGCAAACTGCATTTCAAGAGGGCATTTTCTAACCATGTGCATGCAGCCTCTCACTTCGCATGTGTGGAAGTGCCAAATCTGTCGCTTTTGCCTTGGAGCTTTCTCTCTTACTTCCTTCTCCTCTGGAGAACTCAGGTGGTTGTCTGACTGAACTGGAGGAGAGCACAGCTGCAGTAGGCCTGTTTTGTCTTCTGAAGCTGAACTCTCAAGGGGGTAGTGATGGTAAATTTATCTACCCTGAACTAGTGATTTCCAAGCTCCCTTACAACTCTGTTGTTTTATGACTCCATGAGAGCTCTGACTCTTTGTTCAGGATCTTTCACCAGTGTGTCCAACACTACCTTCTCATACATGTGCTCTTATGTTCTATGGACATGACATAATATTTTGCCATTCATCTTGGTATGAAAAGTTTGTGTTTTCTTGGCTGGGTTGTGTACACCCCGAGGATGTACTACATCTGGCACTAGAATAATAATTTTGTGACTGGAGACAGTGGCATCACTAGGGATGCGTGGACTGCACTGGGTGATACCCCAGAAGAGAGGTAACTCCCAGTGGAGCCCTCCTCTCACTGTGGGCAGCATAATGCTTCTGCTAGTGCCTGCTCCTTCTTCTTTGCTGCCATTGTAGTAGAAGAGGAGAAGGGTTGGCCATTCCCCTCCTGGCTTTGCCTCTTCCCACTTCATGACTCATTCTAAAATGCTGCCCAATACTGAGATGGGAATTTTCCCGCTTAATTTCCTCCTCTTATATAGCACAGCAGTAAAAGGCCTAGAGATACTCCTAGAAAAAAAGTTGGTACCTTACTGATATGCAACACCTGGGTGAGCTTTCATCCAAATGCTGTGGCTTAACGAAGCTGTGAATCAGTGTGAAAGAATAGCAACTATAACTTTTGTTATCAACTGTTCTGTTTTCAACTCTATTGCCTTTTGGGAACCTTCAATTATCAATCCCTAGGGTGACCAACATAAAGAATCTCACTAATTGGATTTTAATGACAAACTTCACTTTAGTCATGCAGCAATTTTTGTAATCTAATTATCTCTTTTGGAGGACCACCCAAGTCATTGCTTTTCTGCACAGTATTATGTGCTTGTTCACCACAGGCCTCCCCTTGTAACTTTGCTGGAAGGTATTTTCATGTACAAGTACATATGAGTAATTAAAACAATGACATTCCCAGAGTGTTGTTGGAGAAGACCTTTGGCATCTGATAAATTAAAAGTGTGAGATGTAAAAGCAAAAATCTGTTGTATATTTTACTATGGTGTAATCTTGTACAATCTTCTAAAGAAGATTCTTCTCTTCCAGAAAAGAGAGGCCACAGAGCTAGAGTTTGTTACTGCTTGTTTGTTTATTTGTAGAATGCAGATTTTATTGTTTTGCAATGTGGACATATAATCCAGTTGTGGGGAATTATTATTGGATGCAGGCCTTGGAAAAGCAATTGTGATATAGTAGTTTGAATTCTGGACTAGGATTCCAGGAGGCCAGGTTTCAAATCCCCATTCAGTCATGGAAACCCACTAGGTGATGTTGGACAAATTGCACTTTCTCAGTCTCAGAGAAAGGCAATGGCAAAATCCTTCTGAACAAATCTTGGCAAGAAAGTGCCATGATAGGTTCATCTTAAGAGTTATCATAAGGTGGAAATGACTCAAAGGCACACAACTTCAAACAGCCTCTCCTGGTCTCTATCACCACAGGTACACACACGTACACACACACACTAGCTGTGGGAGTCCGATCAGGGAGGACAGATGAAGCTCCAAGCTCCAACTGCATGGCTTCAGGAAAGCTCCTTGAGTTGTGAGGCTCAATCAAGAACTAATTTTCATCACACTAGAGAACATTGACCAGACAGAGCTGGGCTTTTCCAGAACCTCTGCACCCCTTTGGGACTTTTGTGGGCCTGGTTCCAAGCTCTTTGCTATAGTTCATTATTGTGCAGTACTTAGCAACTCACCTAGCAGACCTAGGAAACTTGGATTGCCATTCACCTGAATGATTAGGCTGATAGCACACTATTTGCATGGTACTGTGGAGTGGTGTCATTTTGGCTTATTTGTTGGATCAAAAAGGGCAAAACATAGCACTAGAATTAAAAAAAATAAAAATAAGAGAACTGTGGGAGAGAGAAGGTGAAGAAAAAGAAGAGTAAGTATGTTTGATCTAAATAAGAGTATAAGTTATATGTCCATAAAGATGATTTCTTGGAGATGATGTCAGTAAAATGCATATTCACATGTAGCTAAAGTAGTAAGATCTTCTGACCATTGAATGACAGGTGGTGAACATTTATCTTTCCAGGCTTGAAGCATAAGTCTTTTAGCAACTGATTAGGTATGGACAGTTATGATTAATCCTCTGTCATCCTACATTTTCAGCAGCTTTTAAGATGTTCCAGTTTCTCTTTCTTCCCTCTTTTTATTGACTTACTTCATTTACTTAAATTAGTTCAAAATGCAAAAGCAATTTGCACTCTGTTAACTCAGAGGGGAGGTGGAGAAGAGAGGAGTTGGAATCTTGCCCTTCCCAGTAAACTCAGGCAAAAAGGAACTGCTGCAGCATCTCCCAGTTTATTTGTTCTTGATCATGAATAGGTTTTGCCATATAGATCACAGTCTGATATTGCTTGGCCACATGTGTCTCAGTTTCCATTTGTGAAATGTTGGAGGGTATAGTATTTGGAACTTGATTTTGAGGGCTGCTGCCCAAGGCCAGTACTTCATTTGAACAAGGACTATTTGCTTAGCACAGGGGTAGGCAACCTGTCCCTTTTAAGGGCCAAGGGACTTCAGCTCTCAGAAGCCTCAGCCATGTTGGCCAATAGTCTCATGTTGGCCAATAGCTCCTGGGATTCTGGGAGCTGAAGTCCCTTGGCCCTTAAAGGGGACAGGTTGCCTACCCCTGGCTAACAGGTACAATGAAGTTATGTGCCACTTCTGTTCTCCCAAAGTTTAGCTGCATTTCTCACAGAAGCTTTGGGGATGGACTTTCCAAGCAATAATAGAATGTTGTGAACTAGCAAAAATACAGTGTTGTGTATAGTTTTATAGTGCAAAGTGTTTATGGCAATTAAGAGCAAACTTGAACTACTGATTACATGTAATTATCCCATTTCCCTAGTAAGTAAGGTGTAACTACATTATGTTGAAACTATAACCTTATAAGGCATAACACCATTCCTTTTCAAAGACATAGCCATGTTAGTCTGGAAAATCAATATGCAAAGGGATCTTGTAGCACCTTTGAGATTTACTGAAGGAGGAGTTGGTAGCATGAGCTTTCGTAGACTCAAGTCTATGAAAGCTCATGCTATCGATTTCTCTCTTAGAGGGGTTGCAGACAGCCAGAAATAGTGCAAATTGAGTCTACGTTTAGGGTTAGGGTTAGTGCAAGGGAATCATGGGAATTGGTTTTTTCTGAGAAATTGAGCCTTCTCTGTCAGAGAGCTCTGGTGCCACAATAAAATACAGTTCCCATGATTCCCTAACCCTAACCCTAAAAGTGGACTCAATTTGCACTATTTCTGGCAGTCTGCAACCCCCCCTTAGTCTCAAAGGTGCTACATTACCCTTTTGCATACCACTCTTTTGTCATGTAAATGTAGTATGTAAAGTTACTTGTGTAGTCACATAGCTTTGGTAATTAATAATAGAGGAATATTGCATGGTGCAGTGCTGCCTTGTGTTGCTGACTCAGTAGCAGCAGGTGGCTCCCATATCAAGAGAGCAATGAATCTATTCTGGGTTTCACTCCAAACCTTAAAGGAACTTTCTAAGGCTGTGGACCTATTTTAGGGTGTGGGTATAGTGCCTTGTATACCGTCTTCCAAATCTGCACTAGAATTCAGGAGGCATTTACCATGGAAACTGCCAACTGTTAACTGTGCCTCCTTGTGCTCTGTTGTAGCTGTTGAGCAGAGGCAAGGCAGAGATAAGGCAAGTACATTTTTTTTTTTTTACTATAGGCCAGCAGCTTATATCATTCAGCTTTTAAAAGACACTAAAAAGTAACAATCCTAATTACTTTTGAATCAGGAAAAACAAAAACAAAAACAAATTGTTGTAACCAATGGCAACTTACTACTTCTGATCACGAGACTATACCCATAAATAACTACTTTTGAAAAGTAACTTTTCAAGCTCTGATTACAATCCAACAGTTTTACAGAAGCCCTGCTCTTAGTGAAGACAAGGGATGTATTTACACTGTAGAATTAAAGTAGTTTGATATTACTTTAACTGTCATAAATCTGTCCTACAGAATCATAGGATTTGTAGTTTGGTGAAGCACCTGAGTTCTCTGAAAGACCCGGATGTCACCAAACTACAAATCCCAGGACTCTCTGGCAGCTAAGTCATGATAATTGAAGTGGTGTCAAACTGCTTTAATTCTGCTATGTGAATACACCCAAGAACCATAAGGTTTGGTGATATGGATCAATACATCTGGGTGCATTTGTATGTGTATAATAGCTATGGGGACCTCCATAGCCACCTTCTCTTTGTACTGCTAGGCTGCAGCCTAAGGCAATTTGTCTCCTTGTGCTTGTGGTAGGCTCACATCTTAGACTTGTCACATCTTAGACGTTACAATGTTGGCTTTGGTTCAGCTACCTCAGTGCTCAGTCCATCCTTGTACCATGTCAGAGGCAGGGTACCAGTCTGCTAGGAAGGAAGAAATTGCCCACTATTCCTGATTTGGAAGGGTTTTATGGACCTTTTCAGCCCATCTCAGGGGGCTGAGAAAGTTGTGCTAGCCAGATAACAGAGAGCATGGAAGAGACCTCCTCAGCATGGACCCAGGCTCCAATTGCAGATGAGTGAGTCCTTATAGCAGCTTATGGTGACACATTGGACTATTGTTGCTGCCATTGTCATTTAACTCAGTGAAGCGAAATCAACATAAAGTCACAATTCCAAACATACACAGTAGGAAGTAAGCTCCATTGAAGTTGGTTGGGTTTAACTTCTCAATAAACATGGGGAGATGGAGCTGCCAGCCACACCACTTCACTTAATTGGGTTGCAGATGAGTTTGCCTGTTAACAAAATCAAATAATATATTCTTGGGCTTCTTGGGTGGTAAATGGAGATTGCATGGATTAAAGAAAAGGCAAGAGGGCACAGTCTGCATAACAATCTCATGCAGTAACAAGTCTAAATACTCTTATTTTAAGGTATGCAGCCTGTCTCACTCAATAAATATTCATATGTTCTAGTTAAAAGTGCCTTGTTCAGCAGGCATAACCTGGAAATCATCTCTTATGATGGGAAAGGGCCAAGGCTTAGTGACAAAGTGCATGCTTTGCATGCAGAAAGTCCAAGTTCAGTCCTTGGTATCTCCAGGTAAAAGGTGATACAGAATGCAGAGTTTGTTCTTGACTGGAAAGCTCAGATCCCCTGGTTGGAACAAAATGAAAGATAGTGGTTCAGGTTGAACAGCTTGGAAAACTTACTTTGGAAGGCTACAATCTCCAGGATCTCCATGCCAGCATGTCCACTGGCTGAGGGATTTGGGGAGCTGTAGTGCAAGAAGTAAATCCAGCAAGCTCTGACATTAAGGATAAAGAAATAACATGTCCCTGAAACACATGTTAAGCCTAGGAATTTGTTATCAGTACCACAACTGAAATCACAATTCTTATATATGAAAACCCTGCTTAATATACTTCTGGTCTTTTCTGAAGCATTCTTTTTTAGTAAATCACAATAATAATCATGATGATATTGATGATTGATGATAATATACTTTGCTGTCTTTTTAGGGTGCCTCAGATATCTACTTAATGATAGGACCAGAGTGAAACTGCTTTTATTCATATCCTCAACAAATTATTTGGGAATTATAACCAAAGAACTCATCCGGTGTCAACTTGATTAGTGTATCGAGTTCCTTTGGGTAGGATGGCAATTTACCAGGGGCGTCATGGGGGTGGTGGTGTATGGAGAGTGAGAACTGCATTAGGTGACACCTCAGAGGGGCAGTTACTCCCATCTGTTCTGACCCCCGCCCAGCCACCTCCCTGCCAGCCAGGCCACCTCTGCCATGGAAGGTGGGTGGGCTGCTGTGCCAGCCTTTCCCAAAGCTACTGGACAAGTAGGAGAGGGAGGTGACTTGGTAGAGGAGGAGATGTGGTAGAGGCTGTGCACTCACAGGGGTCCCTGATCCACCCAAGAGCAGCCCTTTCTTCTTCCTCCTCTTCCTCCAAAGAGGTGGTGGTGGAAGAAGAGCAGCAGCATGTTTTTGGCTATGGCCTCTGCTCTGCTCCTGCACCTGGGCAAGCCCATGGCAACCTTGCTGCTGACCAGGTGGGCCATTGAGGCTGCTCCTGCACCTGGGCAAGCCCATGGCAACCTTGCTGCTAACCAGGTGGGCCATTGAGGCTGCTCCTTCACCAGGGCCTCTTCTTCATAGAGACATGCCTAAGTCTGGCTGGCACTGCCATGCCCTGGCCCAGAGCTGTGCCTCTTCATCCTTCACCTTTTCTTCTGCTCTCTTTATGTAAGCAGTGGTGGCAGCAGCTTCAGGTGGAGGTCTCTCCATTAAGGCAGCAGCCCAGCCTGAATCAGGCTGCTTGGCTGGAGGGCAAAGAAAGACCCTATGAGGTGAAACAGAGGCAGCCACCAGGGAGGTATGTGAGGGAGAGAAGAGTGCTTGGAGGGAAACTGAGGCAGGCCAGGTGGGCAGAGTGGGGTGGGTGTCTCAGGCCAGGCCTGGGGCCTAGTGGGGCAGCTAAAATGGTGCACTGTGCATACCTCTTCTTCACCCAGACAATTGGCAGCAGTACTGATTCTGCTACCACACCAGCTCAGATGTACAAGGCACAGTTATCTCCCCCCCCCCCCCCCCCCCCCCCCCCCCCCCCGCCTTGCCAGAGCAGGAGCAGCAACCATGGAGTGGAGGAGATTCAGGATAATGATGAGGATGAGGAGTCAGTGATTATGGAATCCTGGCCCTCGGCCACTTCCTTCATTGGCAAATCCTGGAGTCCAGTTTTCTGCCCTGAGATCCTCCGTGGACGACATGGATTTCCAAAATGCTCTTCCAAAATGTGTACAAAAGAGGAAAGTGGAAGCGTTATGGTCATATTTCATTCTGATTTTAGAAAAGTGATTTTTGATGTTGAACAGAAAGTGGGAGGTAGCAGTGACCACAACCTTCTTAAAGGGAGAACTGCTACACCTGTAGGCTTATTTGTGTCTGAAAAAAGGGTGTTCTAGGCGAATGTAGAGGTGTCAGGGCCTGGAAAAACAGATTGGGGCCCCCAACTACAGTCTCAAGGCTACTCTCTCTGATTTATGCCATTTGTGAACCATTGACTTCAATGGGCTTAATCTAAGTATGTCTGAAGCTGGATCTTTAGCCCATTGAATTGATGGAACTGACATTAGTGTAGACTTAAGTTTCCATTATTTCAATGAATCCAGTGTAGCTGAGACTAGTCACTTGGATTTAGGCCTGTGTTTCTTCAGTTAATGCAGACTGCAGGATGTTTTCTTCACTTCCCCACATAGTTTTCTTTAAAAAGAAAAAGAAAAGAAAAAGAAAAGACAGGGATGAAAAGTTACTGTAGATTTTCACACAACTTAACTTCCCAGCTGCTTCATTGTTGCCGTTCCCCCTTGAAGTCAATGGCGCTAAACTGATTTAAATCCAGTCTGTAGTTCTGAATTATATAGCTTATCTCATCTTTCCCTCTTTCTGAGCTTACTTCAGAGACCAATTTAAGTCAGAGTGCCTGGAATGATATGGACTCCCTTCAGCAATATGTTCTGTTGAAATCAGTGGAGCTTACTCCCAAGTAAACACCCCCTGCTTTCCAGTTCCAAAAGGCATTCTGAGGCAAACAGGATGATGAAAAACAAAAGCATCCACTTCGACTCTACTTGAAAGTGAAGTACATGAAGGCACATAAATGGCATTGGCCCCTCCATATAGATGCCTAGTAGTGTTGTTGAGCATTTGACAGTTTTTTTTTCTTTTTGGGGGATCAGGGATGGAGTATCTTGGACCCCATGGCTAAAGCTGTCGTATCTTGGACCCCATGGCTAAAGCTGTCCTTCCTTGGGTCTCAATCTAGGCATCTTGGGTTTCCTAGACTCAGGAAGTACTCTGGCTCTCCTCTTCCCATAAACCATCATTTGGTGCTTTCCCAGATTTTACATACTCCTCTCCCCATTTCTAAAAAAATTGAAGTACTCTTCCTCATGGTCAGGAGCCAATGGTAGCTAGTAGGGGCTTCCTTCCTAGTAGGACTGTAAATTTCAGCCAAGTACTCTAGCTTTTAAAGGAACTATCCAGGGTGCTGAACACTGTGTGCAAAATAGGCTCAGCACTTTGGATAACTTTTCTGAAATTGAATTTGGTCCTCAGGCTGAACATAAGTGGGCAACCTGCAGTGCTAGGCCTAATTTCAAAACCCATTGCAAATGATTAATTGAGAACACCCCCATTGGCCCATTGGATGAAGAGGGAAAAGGACAAATAAAGAAAAGGAGCCAGTCAGAGCAATGTTGTCAACCATGCCATTTTGGTGCCTGAGGCAAAGAAAGAAATACTGTTCTCCCTTAATTTATAAGGATGAAGGCCAACTGGATAGGCATCTGAATTTCTTCAGCCCTAGTGATTTGGCAATGTCCTTCATTGCACTTGAAAATAGCAAGATGACTTAAGTGGTGCAAGGCAGATAGCATGGCAACCTTGCTGCTACCTAATTCCTGTTTCTGCATATTTTTGTGGGGTCTGTTATTGGTGGCAAGTAACATTTTAAAATATCTGACTTGGGTAGCTCTGTGGAAGGAAGTGTAGACCTACTGCAGAAGGACTATGAGAAGAAAGTGCCATGGTTCAAGGTGGACTTTAGATCATTGGTGGCATGCTTCTGTCAGTCTGTCTGGTGTCTGTCTGTAGGTGACAGTGACTGGCATCCTGTTAGTGAATTACATTATTCTCCTTTTGTCTTGTCTATTTACCAGGGATGGAAATTGTATGGCCTGTAGGTCACATGTGGCCCTTGGAGAAGATCCTGTGAGTTAGACTCCTAGCCCCCTTCAAACCCAAGTTCACACACACGCGCGCGCACACACACACACAAGAATGGGCTGAAATTTATTTGAGAAATAATTGTAGGGGACATGATGTTACTGCCTAAAGCTATTTCTGAGGGCATCTCACAACAGCCCTGTTTTTTTTCCCATCCAAACTGATCAGAAGCAACTGGTCCAGAAAAATTCCAGAAAATGATGGTGGCATGCCCTTTGCAGGGTAAGAGCTAAAAATGTTCCTTTGGCTTTCTGTGTGTGTCTACCCTTACTACAAACTGAAAATTGCAGGACAGGCCTCTGTTTACTTCTCCTTTTGCCTCAGTCTTTGGATCATTTAGCCATAGGCAGCAGACCCCATCCTCCCCACAGACGTGTGGTTTCTTTAACAAATACTTTGTCTTTCTCTAAGACAGTTTTAGATACATTTTCAAAATACCAGCTTCCACCCATATCTCACATGCAGTATGAAAGAAACAAGTCTGGAACTGAAAAGCAGCATCTAGTTACTGACATACACATGCTTAAGTGTGATTTATGCTTGCCACACTTTTTAGGACAAAGTACAGGGGGCTTTTTTTTTTTTTTTAGCTCTTTGCACCCCTTTCCAAACCTCTCCTTCCATCTGCTCTGTACCAGTGGAGAACGGAGAAGGAAGAGGCAATTCAGATGATGAAAATGTGGCTGGTCTGGGCTGTGAGGGGAAGGGAAAGCAGGGCACACGCCACCTTGTGAATGCATTCTCATCCTGCTTCCCTGCTGCCAGCCAAAACCAGTTGCTTCTTCCTCATCTGATCCGTTCCCTCCATTCCTTCCTCTCCTCACTGGTAAGCAGCAACAGCTGCCCAGGGCTTGACTACTGCTAGAGGGAGACAACAGAAATTTGTGGCTGGAGTGTTATACTGACTCCTTGATTTAGAATCTTGTGTCAAGACTATGTGACATCCTGGTCAGGCAAATGACATGGATGTGGCCACTGAAAGGAACTGGAGCAATGGTAACAGGGTTACTACAGTTCAAGTGGCACATGCATGAGTCAGCATTTGGCAAGCTGTGCATCATGGGAAATCTGATGCAACAGTCTCAGTAGATGAGACCAGCCAGGTATGCATCATGGGAGGCCTGATGGAACAGTCCTGATGCAACAGGCACTGGGGATGAAACCAGCCAGGTTTCATTAGTGCATGGTTGTCACATGTCCTTAAGAAGACCACCTATATATGGGAGAGAGTCACCATCTCTGTTGTTGGTTAGTTGTGGTAGGTGGTTGGCGAAGCACTTTGCTGGACTGTATAGCTGTGAGTGTTCTAGATGGTTGTCTGGTACTCTATGTATCTTTGTAAATATTTGCAACAAAGATTAAAGCCCTCACTGAGTGAAGTCTCACTGTCCAGCGATTCAATTCTCCAAGCTGAAAGCAGCAGCCTGCATGTGGGAAGATTTTTCCTGTGTTGTCTGGAGCAAGATTCTTCACAGAAGACCATCTTCTGGGTGTTCTTGCCTATATGCATCTACTCTGCATGTGTTCATGCTAGATCCTGCCTGTCTGCATACCCCAACATCTTGGACAGATACTCTCATCTCTAGTGACAATTGTTGGATTCTATGTCAGAGCTGTATTGCATTATTAAACAAACTGGGCAGGCAAACAAAAAGACACATTTTTTTCTCTCCCTCTGCATGACTCTCGTTCTCTTCAGATTGTAAAAGCATGGGAGAGCATTGTAAAAGTGTCATTTTTGCCAAATGGATTATTTCACCTTAGCAAATGAGACACCTTTACAACACTTTTATGACCCTCTCCCACAGTTTTAAACTGGGAGAGAGCAAAAGAGAACGATGTCATGCAGAGGGAGGGGAAAAAACCAAGTGTCTTTTTGTTTGCCTGCCAAGTTTGTTTAATAATGTGATAAGGCTCTCAGTCAGGTGGTGAAACTGTTTTGGGTTTTAGTGTGAACTTTAAATGAACTATCAAAGGTGCTGAACCTGTTTTGAGGATAGGTTCAACAATCCGGATCTCTCCTTTACAACTTGGACTAAAAACAAAGTTTATTTAGCATTCCACTGACATGGAAGCCACTGACCACATCCTCTTGCCTGCATTTAGGACAATTTTATGGTAAGTGTATAGCACCATAATGAAACAGAGGCTGCAGTATATTCAGTCAAGGCCTACAGGAATGTCCATTGCAGCCTCCCTCCCCCTCACATCCATACTCCAGTGCAGTTTATCTAAAGGCACTTAATCACCAATCAGCTTTTTTATTACAATGTTCTAAAGCAAGGCCTCTGAGTCGAAACAATATTTTAGAGATTAGTATCAAAACGTCAGGGGCCGATATTAATCACCCTGACGTGTTCCTAGGGAGCAGGTACTTGGCAGGACAAATGAAGTCTTTTTCTTTTTTCCGCTAGACTAGAGCATTCATGGGATGACTGTCTCTCTTGGTTTCCTCCTTTGGAAGATGATAAATCACAGCCTTCCCCAACAAGTAATGAGAGGTGCCATGGCTGAGCTCCACTCATTAGACTTTGCCCAGGCAAATGTCAGGTATCCTCGCAGCTTCAGAAGGTGGGGAAACCTGATTTGTAGGGGGACTACAGCTCCCAAATTCCCTGATAGCTTCTGGGAGTTGTAGTCCCAAAATTCAGATTTCCCAAGCACTGTAAATGAGCCCTAGCTGGGCCATTCTAGCTGTTGTAGTTAACCCCCTCCCCACTTCCAACCTCTTTTCATGTGTAAGCTTTGCTTTTTCTCCACAAAGGCAATAGACTTTCTTTTTATTTTCTCTTTCCCTGTTCCGTTCTCTCTCTGTGTATGTGCCTTCAAGTCACCTATTGGCATATGGTGACCCCATGAATTTCATAGGGTTTTCATAGGCAAGGAATTCTCAGAGGTGGTTTTGCCAGTTCCTTCCTCTGAAATCTAGCCAAAAGTACCTGGTATTCATTGGCAGTCTGTCATCCAAGCCTGCTTAGCTTCCAGGATCAGACGGGATCTGGTGCCTTTACTCTTATTTAATTTTGCTATAAAGTCACACAGCAAAACGTATCAGAATGTATGAGAAGGAAAAAAAGATGCCCACCAACATGGGCATCATAGATCCTAAGGATCACACAGGACAAAATCTCTTTTAGCACTGGCTATCATACTGTATGCAATCAAAAGCACAAGAAGTGTCCCAGGCAAAGACAGATTAATACTTGTGCAGTACTCCCTGCCTTAAAATGAAAACAGCTCTGCAATGTTATGAATACTGATGGGATATCCTAAGACAGCTTGCTATTTTCACTTCTCCTTCTTCTGTGTCCAAGCCTGTTTTTCTTATAATATGTTCTGCATACAAGTTGAACAGATAGGGTGAAAACTTAGATAGGGTATAAATTACAATAAAAATAAAAACGATTAACAGCAGACCAGTTAAATTATAAATCTATAAGTATTCCCTCATGTTGTGAAAGATGTATGCTTGTCATAGCACATGACTTTCCTCCCCTCTGTTATCTTGCATTTGATGTGCTTTGTTTTGTGGTTGGCCAATGGAAGGTAAATATGAGCTTAATTTGAAGGTCTGATTGCTAAGGTATGTATGTCTGAGGAAACCCACTTATGGCAGGGAAAGCTGGTTAATCATAGGGAATATGCATCTTGTTTAACATCTAGTTTGATCCTGAGGTGAAAGATCAAGAAGGCATTCCCTATCCTACTCACAATAGCCAACTGAACTCATAGTTGAATCCCACTTGAATAGTGATGGTAGGACAGCATCGTCCACCAATCCTGAGAGCAATCACACAGTATATCTTCAACAAAGGAACTCAGTGCTCAGTGGATCTTGGGGGAGCAGACAAGGGGACATCTAGTCTCCCATTTTCTGCTGTTTGAGAGAATCATAAAATCATAGTTGGAACAGACGTCAAGGGCCATCCAGTCTAACACAAAATCAAAGCACCCCCTGTGACAGATGGCCATCCAGCTTCTGTTTAAAAACCTATATAAAAAAAGGAGACTTCAACACACTCTGAGGAAATGTGTTCCAATGTCAAACGAACAGGTCTTACTATCAGGAAGTTCTTCCTAAAGTTGAGATGGAATCTCTTTTCCTGTAGTTTGAACCCATTGCTCTAGGTCCTATTCTCTGGACCAGCAGAAAACAATCTTGCTCCATTCTCACTATAACCCCCCCTTCAAATATTTAAAGAGGGCTATCATATCACCTCTTAACCATCTCTTCTCCAAGCTAAACATACCCAGCTCCCTAAGTCTCTCCTCATAAGGCATGATTTCCTGTCCCTTCACCATTTTGGTTGCCCTCCTCTGGACACACGCCCGCTTCTCCATATCCTAGTGACACCTTTGCCTTATAGGGACAGTCCTGGTTATTGATCAGCTACAGATTATTTCTAGCTCAGTTCTAAATGGAATTTGAAGCTAGGGTTTTATATAGACCCTCAAGCACTGATTGGATCACTTTTGATCTTCCATGAGTCTCTCATAGTTGTGAGAAGTCATTGCTCAGATGGCACATGTCATACTGGTCCCATTAGCATGCTGACTGGTGTATGTGGACACACAGGGATGGATGTGTGCTCCCTTGGGTCGCATAAAACTCCACTAGATCACCTTTTCTTCTGGGAAAACAAAGCAAATTGTTGGTCCTGGAGCCCTCCCAAGCCAACAGCTCATCTTTTCAATGGGCTGCAGGGTTTAACATTTTGATATTTTTCAAACGCAGAAGTGGGCCTCTAAACCATTTCTGATTATGCTTTGCTTTGCTTTGCAGGGCATGTTGGGCTTGGGCAAATCCCCCTTTCTCAGCCTCAGAGAATGTCCACAGCAAGCCTCCTTTAAAGAAACCTGCCAAGAAAACCTCATGGTAGGTTCACTTAGGGTCTCCATAAGTCAGAAATCAGAATTCTAGAGCTCTTAGACATTTTTTAAACAAAAAGAGCTGGGGGGGGGATTTGATTAACAGCTGTATAATTGGAGAAGTGTCACCAGCAGCATGGCTGATGTCAAACATCTACAGTAGTTGGGGTCCTTTTTTTCCTCAAGTAAGTGTGTACAGGATTTGCAATCTGAATCTTATGTCTCCTAGAACTAGCCTGGAGACCAGAAAATGAAATGATCCCTTTAGAAGGGATCTGAGGAGTTCCTAGTCCAGGCTATTTTGTTCTTGTTGTTGTGGTGTGCGCTTTCAAGTCCTTTTGGATGGAGTTTTCTGGCCAGATTTGTTCAGAGAGGGCTTGTCTTTCCCTGAAGCTGAGAGTGTGTGACTTGCTCAAGGTCAGTTACTAGGTTTCTGTGGCTGAGCGGGGATAGGAACCCTGGTTTATTGGTTGACCCAGTAAAGGTATCGCTGCTTTGTGGATTTGGGATGTTATGCTATTGTACCTGGTCTTCAAAGTGGCAATTCAACGCTCAAACCACTACACCAGGCTGGTGTACTTCCCATAGATTAGTCACCCCATACCAAACCAATTCTTTCCTTCTTCCCCCACTTTAGAGACATATTTTTTTTCATCTGGATGAATTCTCCCCTGGGACCTTCCAAGTCATTATCTCTGGCCATTTTTCTTTACCCCTGGGTTTTCCACCGGCTGGAAAAGCAAAGCAACCAGAAAGAGAGCACTGGAGGTCAGCAACCATCTGATCTCGGCTCTGGTGCCACAACCAACGACGAATCCCAGAATTCCATAGCATGGAGCCTTGGCAGTTACAGTGGTGTCGAACCGGATTCTTTCTGCAGGGCGGATGCAGCTCCCAAGTCTTCTGGCTCTTCCCTCCCGGCGGAGGCAAAGGAAAAGCGTGCCATCGCTCTCTCTTTCTGTCGCTCTCCTAAGCTCTCTAACCCAACTTTTCTTATCTCGGGTGCCAGACTTCACGCCCCATTTCTCGAGCCATCTCGCCCGAAGGCCCTCCAGGCCTCTCTCTCCCGGAGA
>CM034710.1:95970691-95989686 GCA_020142125.1 Phrynosoma platyrhinos | reverse complement strand
GGGCCATTTCTTGATCACTTAAGTGCTGGTGATGTCATTGTGGACATAAAGATTTTGCTTTGAGACAGCAACCTGCAGAAGTCCATATGAAGTTGCAGTTTGGTGCACATGTGGTAAAGAAGGGGATGCCAAGTTCTATCTGTGGGCTTAATTCATCCTATGGACACTCCATTAAGTCTGCAGTGTGTAAGCTAGCTATGGGTTAGCAATTTCTCCAAGCCCCACCTTATTGAACTCAACGCCACTTTTATGATTGCATCGTAATTGTAATTTTGACATAGAAATATTAGTTTTCCAACCCAGAGCCTCAGAAATAGTCTCCAAACTGAGGTTGGTTAAGAATTTAATGAAAAATTTCTTTTTGCAACCTGAAGCTTCATTATCACAGTTTTATCCAAAGCAAATGTTTTCATTTAACCATTAACTGATTTACACTGGAAACATGCTTAAAGGGTGCAATGGGATCAACTTTCTATAAATGCTATAAATTTAGCTTTCTTCCTTCATTAACATCATCTTGATGGTTTTGCATCATCAATGCATGGCAGGGCACATCTGTATAGAGCAGCTTTCTCTGCTTGTGCAGGATGAGGGGAGTCTCCATGCATGCAGCATGTTTGTCCTGCGTTGTCCTGTATAGATGATAGGAAGGGAAAGCAGGGACTCACAGTGGCAAGATATCTGGGTACAGAGTCAACAAATACAATACCATTTTCACCTCATTAAATTATTAACAACAGCCTCTTCACAGATACAGTTATAAACCCTTATTCACATATTTCCTTAATATGCTCCTGTTGTTGTTGCCACCACCAATAGGAATAAGTTTAGGAAAATAGGGTTAGGGTTAGGGTTGGGAAATTAGGAGTTAGGAAAAGAGACGACTATGGGACCTATAACTGCCCTGTAGGCACATATACCCAATAATGTATACTGTTTATATTAAGGTGACAGTTGTTCCTTAATTAGACAGTGAAACATCAGCATTCAAATGGAATCTCAGCCAGCGTCTTAAAAATTAACTTGTCCAAACTACTAGAACTAAAAAGATATAAAGGGATCCTGTAACACCTTTGAGACTAACTGAGAAAAAGGCATTTCTACCATAACCTTTTTTATGTAGTACAGGCATACTTCAGTTAACAAAGCCTTTGACAAAGAAGTTTCTTTTTATGCTTGTCCAGCCTCTCTTTTCCTCTCATCAATTGTCTTGCTGGAAAGTTTTTAAAGTTTTTATTTATTTATTTATTTAGCAGCATCAGCATTGGGAGCATGGTGAAGGAGGGCTGGAGAAACAGCAGCGTGTTTGCAGTAAATAATGCAGTGCAGCTTAAGGTGGGAAAAAGTTGGATATTACTGTAGCCAGTCTTACTGTACCTGTATGCACCTGCCTATCACAGGCAAGATAAACTGCAGCTCCCTCCAGAATCCCTTATGGACCATGCATGAAATGCAAAGGGGGGGGGGAGAAAAGGTAAGCCTGCCTTATTAGCTCCCCACAGTATGTTAAAAATAAAAAAGCACAAATCGATTGAGTCTATAAATTTGGCCACCAAAAGGGAAATCATAAGTAAGGTGGTGAAAGAAACAAATTGTCCCTGGATGCATTTTAGAAGAAGCTTTCAAATAGTCTGTAGAAAGTTGAAAATGTTTTTGTTTAAGTAATGCTAACTTGAGCTGGTGGTTGTTTCATTTCACATGAGGTTATTGTTAATTTTTGATAAAAAGTTTGCTTAAACTAACTGAACTTTATTGTGTAGGAACATATCTCTATTCTTTCCATGTAATTTCTGCCTCTGGTACCAAAGTTTTTGTTAAAGAAGTAATGCTCATGAACACATCTGTTTTGTTAACTGAAGTATTCCTGTACTTATATATTACTGTACCCTAGCACTGCTAGTACCACCAGCATTTATGTGAGGAAGAATGTCCAAATAAGACTGCATCTACACTGCAGAATTAATGCCGTTTTATACCGCTTTAACTACCATGCTCAATGCTATGGCATTCTGGGATTTGTAGTTTTGTGAAATATTTAGTCTTCTCTCTCAGAGAGTTCTGGTGCCACAACAAACTACAAATCCCAGGGTTCCATAGGATGGAACCATGACAGTTAAAGTAGTGTCAAACTGCATTAAATCTGCAGTGTGACAGCAGCCTAAGGCTATTGTTAGAATCTGGTTATCTTTCAGCACTCCTTTCAGATTTTCACTGAAACTGGAAAAGCAGAATAGTCCATTTTTATATATTCCCTCCTGCCCTTTCCTTTTAGAGAAAAGTGGGATTACTTTTACCCTTCAACTACTTTTATTATCTAGGAACCAGTCTGCCACTGTTTATCATCATCTGTAGATTTTAAAACCTCTCTTGATTGAACTGTTCATGAAACAACTCTTCTGTTAAGCTACATTATCAAGAAATGCTGCCATAGACCTCCAGGTATATCAAAAAGCTTATGTAAAGTTAATGGTCTGCCTTATATATTTACAATCTCATCCTGAGTGCCAGACATCTTTTCAGAGCAATATATGTATTTAAAATAGGTGCCATATAAAATGTGCATATGCAGGTCTGCCACATAATCAATAGTCATAAACAATGTCATAAAGTGTTAAAAAAACCAGATGGGTGTAATTTCACAATCACTTAGCATATCCATGGTATGCCTGATCTGGAACTTGGCAACAATTATTCTTATTGTGTGTGTGTGTGTGAGTGTATGTATGCATCTATATGAAGGGAATCCTGTACATATTAAAATATGCATATTACAATTATAACATTTTTAACATATTGCTTAAAAAAAGTATAACTATTGATTTAATGGGTTTTACAAAAGCAATGGGATTAGACTGCATCAAATGTTTGGAATGTAGCAACATTGGCAAATCTGTATTTTTTAGAGAAAAAAAATGGCACAGCTTGGAAAACCTATTTGTTGAACTCCAGTTCCAGATATCTTCCAGCCAACATAGCTAGGGAGTTGTGGGAAATGCTGTCCAAAACGCTGCTTTTCCAAGTTCAAAAAGAAAGAAAGAAAGAAAGAAAAAGAGACAGACAGACAGGCAGAAAAGGCCAGTTAGGTCACCTCTCTGAAATACTGATTTAGTTCTGCAAGTGCCAAAACATGAATGGTACGTGAGTATCAGCCCATTTCACTGTATAAAATTACTCCTGTGTAATGCACTGAGATTGTTTGATTTCTCCCAGTATTTTACTCCAACTTTTCAATGTCAAAATGTCTCACTGCTTGTTCTGGTGTGGCCAGGAATGCCAAATATTCCAAGCCACAGAAACATCTAACAGAAATCATGTATAAACATATGTAGTGTGCCATGAAGCCATTGTCTTTGTTCATATCTCTGCTAATAGACTGGAGTTTGTGAAAATAATTAAATAAAACTGTTTCCCTTTCTAATTTCCCTTTCTAATTTCCTTGTTCATAACAATGTTCTTTGTTATGACTTGTAAATCACTTACTGTATGTCCAGGAAGGTTGAAATGTTCTGCAACTGGTCTTGGAGTATTGCCATTTCTAATATATAACATGGATGGCAATACAGGGAAAAACCCTGCCACAAGCCCAGATACCAATTATGTCCCCACATCTATTCTGGGAATAATATTATTGGAGCCAATCACATCACCATAACATCAGAGATGCATTTACTTGCTCTTCCTCCAATATGATATATGGCATCCTATGCCAACAGCCCCCCTCTACAGTGGACAAACAGGGTCTTTACACAGGAGAATAAGTGGATACAGACTTGACATTAGAACATTTCAACCTTTCTGGACATACACAAAGGGATTTACAGGTCACAGTCCTTGAACAAGAAAATTACAAAGGAAGAATACTGTATATATAACAAAAGGAATTTTCTTAGAGAGAGTTTTGAACCCAGGGTAACTGACTTTTGGTAAGCAGATTGCTTGTTTTCATACATCAACACTAACTGACCCCCATAAAGATCTGAAAGACTCCTATCACCATACCCAATCCTTTGAAAATTCAGGGCAAAGGACATGATTTGCATATTTCTGGATCTTTTGTATTCTGTACCATTCCCACAACACTATAAACACACTTTTTACCTGAGGCTTTAATATCAGTACTGCATCTGAAGAAGTAGGTTTAGATCTATGAACACTTATGCTAAAATAAAAACCAGTTAATCTTAAAGATGCTGCCACATTCCTTTTTATTTCCCTCACCTTTCTCCTTTTTATGCTGTAAGAGATTGACATAGCTACTGCTTTGAAATCCTGTTTGTGAGTTTGTCATGGAAAACACAGTTGGCTTCTGTAGGAACAAAATGCTGGGTAAGTCAAATGACTGCATTTAAGAGGAGCAGCAAAAGAGACAGAGGGCTAGTGACCAGTAGTGTGTTCCTATTTTAATGGAGAGGTTGTCCAGTGATGCCAGCCTGTCATGCTGACCCTGGTTGTTGTCTTCTTTTGGACAAAAACCTTCAAATTTCCCTAAACAGTATGAGCATGGAGTATTGGCTGGAGGTATGGAGATCTATAATATAAAACAGTAATTTTTCTTAGCTTTTGAATTCTACTTCACCTGAAATATACCCTTAAAAATTGAAATGTCTGTGACCTACAGTAAACACAGCTTTTTAAATTGTGAAAATAGTGCTGTCTACAAATCATACCCATTAATTTTGGGGTGGAAAGGTAATGGAAAGGTAGTCTTTTAGTTTTTGCACACTATTGTCTACATTTAAATTTACGGTATCTACTGTATCCTGAAGGCATCCAATAACAAATTATATCATATAGAAATGAAATACTATACACAATTACAGTGATATTAAAATGCAGCTAATAATAATGTTCATAATAGTATTAAAATGCTACTCTTTATCACCTTCCAAAAGCTGGTTGATATAGAAAAGTTTTATGTCATTTTGGGGGGGGGGGGAAATACTCAAGTCAGAGTCTTAGTGAGTTTTTAAGAATGATAATTGTAGTGCATCTAATGAGGAAAACTCCCTGTGCACCATTGCTGTCTGAAAGTGTTACATGGATGATATGGTAAAGAGGTTATAGAAAGCAGGGAAATGTACCCCAGAATGTACTGTAGACACAGAAATATTTAATTGATATGTGTGTACGTTTAAGGAGATCCTAACCAACAGATCAAAACCTGTCATTATAAAGGTGAGGCTTTATGTGGCCATTATTTAAACTGATAAAATATGAGCTCTTGGCCAAACACTATGCTTAGAACTTCTTCTTCTTCTTGTTGCTGTGTGCATTCATGTCATTTCTGATTTTATGGCAATTCTAAAATGAACTTATCATGGGGTATTCTTGGCAAGATTTGTTCCAAGGAGATTTGTGAGTGAGAGAGTGTGACTTTGCCCAAGGTCAACCAGTAGGTTTCTGTAGCTGAGTGGAGATTCAAATCCTGGCCTCCCACTCAAACCACTTAACTCAGAAGATCTATTTCCCACTATATCAAAAGATATGACTAGGTATGTACTATATCTTGCCATGTGCTGGACAATGCTTCCTAGGCCTATTGAACCTCTGATGGGAAGGACTGTGGCTCACTATGATACACATGCTTTGCATGCAAAAAAGATCCTGGATTCACCCCTGGAATTTCCAGATTGGGATGGGAAAGACTGGTGCCTGAAATCCCCAAGACCTGTGTCCAACTTTTTTTTTTAAATAGAGTGTATTCATTAAATACCAAAGTCAGAATCATCCAAGCTATAGTATTTCTGATGATTGTGAAAGATGGATGGTGAAGAAAGTTGACAGGAAGAAAATTAATTCATTTGAAATGTGGTGCTGAAGAAGAGTTCTATGGATACCATGGACTGCTAAAAAGACAAATGAATGGGTCTTAGAGCCTTTACAGACTGCCAGAAACAATGCAGCTTGAGGCCATTTTAACTGTCCTGGCTCAGTGCTAAGCAATCATGGGAACTGTAGTTTATTGTGGCACCAGAGCTCTCTGACACAGAAGGCTCAATGTCCCAGAAAAAAAATACAATTCCCACGATTCCCTAGCACAGAGCCAGGACAGTTAAAGTGGCTTAAGCTGCATTATTTCTGGCAGTCTGTAAAGGCCTTTAGATCAAACCAAGCAAGATGACTAAACTGAGACTGTTGTGCTTTGGACATAATGGAACAAAGTGATTCACTGAAAAAGATAGTGATGCTGGGTAAAGTGGAAGGCAACAGGGAAGGAGAAAGATTGTTTGGAGTGATTCAGTCAAAGAAGCCATCACACTGAATTTGCAAGATCTGAAAGTTGATGACCAGGGGCATGGAGGTTTCCCATTCATAAGGTCATCATAAACCAAACTCCACAACAAGAACAAGAACAAGAACAACAGCTCTTAAAAATTTGAAACCTCCACTGCAAAATTAGTAAGGTATTGATTTCTGTGTTGGTATCAAAGTATGAACTGAGGTATGTCTGCTTTTGCATGCAAAATGAATGAATATTTTCCTTATCTCTAATTACTGAAAGTGACAGAATATGGGGAGATAAGGTGAGGCATCATGAGGGGGGTTGCAGATCACACCAGGTGACACCCCAGATGGGGGTGTCACCTGGCACAGCAGTACACCCAAGAATGGGGCAGCTACTGGACAAGGGAGAAAGGTGTTGCCTCCCTTTCCTACTCACCCAGCAACCACATAGGATCCTTAATGGGTCTTCCAGAGACCACAGCACTACCACTCTCCACAGTAGTATGGATGGGCAGGTGGGCAGCCAGGAGAGGAGGGAGGGCAAGGCAGTTTGTCCCTCCTACACTGGGTGACCCCAACCTCAGCTATGCCACTGAGGTGAGTGCGATATGAAGGTTTAGTTCTTCATTTCCATGCACACTTTTATTTGGGGAGTGAGTGAATCAGACCAAAATTAGAAATGTTCCTCATTTTATACCTAATTAGAGCAGAGGTATGAACAACCATTGTAGCTATCCTGTCATTTGACCTTCCTTCTTGGCCAAAGCAGCTAGACAAATCTGATGTAATTAAAATTCTTTCCTTATCCTATTCTCCTTAGCCTCCTGTACATATAAGACCATTTGAATGATGCAATGGGTGGCCAGTGATTTGCTCTTTAGCAACATTTGAAAAAGGCTTGGTACGTTGGTGGAATGCAACCCGCTTTACCTAGGGAATGAATCCTAATTGATGTTTGATGGTGAGAGGGCCACTTGTCCTGGCTGGGTAGGGAATTAAACCAATCATTTCCCATTTAATTAGCCGTGGAGGCAGGCGTCTCTTATGTCAAGGGATGGTGAATCTGCTATTGGGTTTTAGTCTTTAAACTGTAAAGGAGCTTTCTAGAGTACTAAGCCCTGTTCCTCCAAATAGGGTCAGCAACTTAGAAAGTTCCTTTAAACTTCACACTAAAACTGAAAGAGGATTCACCATTTCAATGTTATTGGAGCTACCAGCTTCCACTGAAGATTAGACTTCAACTAGAGAGATTTGATTTTGATTCCATTTTAATCTCTAATCTCCAGTGGATGCTGGTGGCCCCCATATCTGTGGAGACAAGTGTGAACCTCCTCTGGCTTTAAGTCTGAATTGCAAAGGATATATCCAGGGTGCTGAAATATTTTTCAGGACAGATTTCAGCACCCTGGATGGCTTCCCTAAAGTTCAGATTTAAACCTGAAATGGATTTACAAGGTCATTGCTATCAAAGCCACTAGACTTTTCTGCTGATCTCTCAATCTCCAGTGGTCAAATCATCTGAGCCTTTAGTAATGTCTAAAATAGGTTGGTGGAAGATAATATAATTTTAGCTTTATGTACCTACAACATGCACCCTTGATGTAACCTTCATATGTAAACATAGTGCAGAGGAGTATAATGTGAAGTCACTGGTGCAGTTAGGATTTAATAGTCTGAAGGGGACCTCTCTTTAGACATGAGCCTGTCTTTGGCAAATGCATTATTTCACTTGGGGGTCTTCCTGCTCATTTTGCTGAGAGGAATCCTGGACCTCTGCCTTCAAATCCTGCCCTGATGTCACTGTTGCATGAAGGAAACAGCCATTTGGTTGGCATCTGTCATCAGGGTGGGTGTGCATCATGTGGTAAGTGGAGTCAGCCCAGGATTCAGGAGGTGCATCACACTGAGAATGTTTTCTTAGCAAGAAAATAAAGCTACCATTTACTGTAAAAATGCATTTTGATAGGAAAGAAGACAGCCATCCCTAGATCTGTCTTGCTAAGGTGGAGCTACAAGGAGCCATAGTGGCTCCAGCCCCTTCTGAGGAAAGAAAGGTGCCTTATTTTGAAGGAAGGCTTTGGATTTTTGTGACCCATGGGTTGCATGCAGCTTTTGGGACTGCCATTGACCGCTCCAACCTCTCAGCCCCACCTATGTCTTTTGGCCCAACCCCCTTCCCCCTGTTTTTCATCCCCATCCCTATAAAATTCACCCAGCATACTAAAACATTCTAATTGGGGGATTCCTCACCCCTGAACAGAAAGATGGCCCAGGACTAGGAGTGATGTCAGTTCTGGTCATCCAAAATTGGAGCTATGACTGTGCATTGCAACCCTTTGATAGTGCTGAAAATTGGCCAGTGCACCTCTCTAGGCTCTGTTGTGAAGAAACAGAAGTTACATCACTAATTCTAAGAGAATCAATTGCAATAATAATAATAATAATAATAATAATATTTTTATCCCTCCCCTCTGTGTAACGCAACCGGGGCGGCTTACAACTTTAAAATATACAATCATATCCCACAATCCCACCCACCTTAAAATACAATTAAATAAAATAACAATTTAAAACACATTTAAATAATAACAAACAAAGAAACAATAACAATAGCTACAACCAATCAGGAATGAGCCGGATGGCTGTCTTTTGATGGCTGGGATATCTATTTGGGAAAGGCCTGCCAGAAGAGATCCATCTTAACAGCATTTTTAAAGTTGTCTAAGGTGGTAATATGACGAATCTCATCCAGCAGGTCATTCCATAATCTGGGAGCGGTAACCGAAAAGGTCCTCTGGATGGTTGCAGACAGCCTAGTTTTTATTGGCTGCAACAAATTCCTCCCAGAGGATCTAAGTGTGCGAGATGGATTATACGGAAGGAGGCGGTCCCGAAGATAGGTTGGACCCAAGCCATTTAGGGCTTTAAAGGTGATAACCAACACCTTGTACTGGGCCCAGAAACTAATGGGCAGCTAGTGAAGTGATTTTAGGATTGGTGTTGTATGGTCTCTTCTCATTGTTCCTGAGACCAACCTGGCTGCCATATTCTGTACTAGTTGAAGTTTCTGGACCATGTACAAGTGTAGCCCCTTGTAGAGCACATTATAGAAATCAAGATGAGAGGTTACCAGAGCATACACCACAGTTTCAAGGTTCCTAACTTCTAGGAAAGGGCACAGCTAGTGTATCAGCCAAAGCTGATAACAGGCACTCCTGACCATCGCATTCACCTGATTTATCATCTGAAGTGACGGGTCCAGGAGCATCCCAGACTGCGAACACAGTCCTTAGAGAAGAGTGTGACCCCATCCAGGACTGGAGGTTGCATCCCAATACCTGGTTTCAGGGCTGCTACTGTAAGTACCTCCATTTTGTTTGGATTCAGTCTCAATCTGTTTTTCCTCATCCAGTCTATTACTGCTTTGAGACAGTCATTGAGAGGAGAGATGCCATCTGAAGTCAAAGCTGAAGACCGAGACATGGAGAAATATATCTAGGCGTCATCAGCATACTGATAACACCCTGCCCCATGTCTCTGGATGATCTCTCCCAATGGCTTCATATATATATTAAATAGCATTGGGGACAGGATGGTGCCTTGTGGGATGCCACAATTAAGTTCTTTTCTTGCCGAGCGACTGTCCCCATGCATCACCCTCTGGAATCTGCCCGAGAGGAAGGAATGGAACCATTGCAATGTAATTCCTCCAATTCCTAATCTCCTCAGGCTATCCAAGAGGATGGCGTGATCTATTGTATCAAAGGCCACTGAGAGGTCCAGTAGCACCAACAGGGTCACACTATCCCTGTCGATGCCGAGATGGTCATCAGCTAAGGCGGCCATGGCAGTCTCAACTCCATATCCTGTCCTAAAGCCAGTTTGAAATGGATCTAGATAATCGGTTTCCTCCAAGACAGCTTGGAGTTGAACAGCAACCACCCTTTTGATCACCTTGCTCAGGAAAGGTAGTAGTGAGACTGGCCTATAGTTGTTCATGTCCAGAGGGTCCAGGGAAGGTCTTTTCAGGAGTGGCCTAACCACCACTTTCTTCAAACATGATGGAACATGACCTTCCCTAAGGAATTCATTGATGATATCTCTAAGAAACATGCTCAAGGCATCTCCCCCCTGGATGGCCAGCCAAGAAGGGCAAGGATCAAGAGGGCAGATTGTTTTCTTCACTCTACCAAGAAGCTTGTCCACATCATCAGTACTCACAGATTGAATTTAGGATTAAGAAGATCAGCATTGGTCAGATTAGGTGATGGAAAGTCTATGAAAACTGAGAAAGTCTCTCTCTTTCCTTCTCCTTGTACATCACTTCTAGCAGGATCAATAATACTGAACTTTTGAACTTGATACATATATATACTATTACAAATTCAGAAGCCCTATTAAATTCCAAATAGATAGCTCTAACACAGCACCCAGTAAACTGTGTGTCCCCAGATGTTTTGAGCTACAACTTCCATCATTCCTGATTATCAGTTATGCTGACTGGGCTAATGAAAAGTGTAATCCAAAACATCTAGAAGGGACCAGGTTGTGAAGGCTGGTTCCAGCATTAGACAGTGAGATGTACACATTTTCCTTTTCAACTGGAGAAAGAAAAATCAGATCAGGGTAGGCAACTTGGTATTTTAGTACCTATTATCTCTATTTACTGGGGCTGATAGGAGCTAGAGTCCAAAACATTTGGAGGGCACCAGGTTGCATATTCCTTTCGTAGATGAATTTTTTTGGACAGCAGGAATCAAAATATGCTGGTGGAATTCATTCTTGTACTGTGTATGACCTTGAAAAGCTTAGTTGTGCTTTGGGTGGGTGGGTGGGGAGTGTGAAATTGTTAGTATTCCTTTCTATAGCAATATCATCCTTCACCTTTATGTGGATTTAAAAATGTAAATAAAATTGCTGGAAGTAAATGGTTTACATGAAGGTCACACTCATCTCCCCCATAAAAAGATTCAAATGTACCATTTGATCCATCAGTGGTTCAGCAGACAATAAGGCAGTCTATTGGTTTCTAGTAATCTATTTTTAAGCGCTTTACGGGCCAATATTTATGTGCCTAGTCCCCAGTTTGCGAAATAAGAAATCTGAAATAAACCTTTAAGAACTTCATTGTGAGTGTATTTATAGCCTGACTTGCCAGCGTATCAAGCAGTGAACTTTTTAAAATGCCAGGCCTTCCTGGATTACATTTTCTTAGTTGCAAAAATGGCAATACAGAATATTTTCAGAGATAGGAGGAGCAGCCTTTGAAAGATTTTGAGCACACTCTGCTAGACATGAAAAAAAAAAAAAAAGGGAAGACAAGCTTCAGTCTGCTTATTGTTCTTTATTCTTGCTTTTACCCTTTCTGCAGCAGGTTAGCACTCTGACTGTGCTCATTCTCTTCTATCACTGAGCCAAAGTAATAAAATAAAAATAATAAAAATTAAAACTTACTGGTAGCATTTATATGTATTTTAATTGGATCACATAGCCACAGGCAAATGATTCCATGATTCACACTCCACAATGAAATTGTGTGTAGGACTTTAAGAGAAATTAGGTTGCTCCTTGATTAGGTGGTTGTGAAAAAATACACCAAGAGGGAAAGTTTGTGAAAGCTTTGGAAAGTTGCTTTTTCTTAACAAGCATTCTATGAGTTGTAGTCAAAAAACTAATTTTCTAATGCTATTGCTTCTTCATTTCACATTGTGAATGAATAAGGGGATATTCTAAAGCAGGCTTCTCCAATTTGGCATCCACCAAATGGGCCGGACTACTACTTCCATCATAGCATGATCCAGTAGCCCAGCACATCTAGAGGGCACCATTTTGAGAATAAAACACTCTGGATGATGGGTTGGATTCTCACCATCCTTCAATGAAAAGAGCAATTCCAGCTGAGCATTTGAGCTGATTCATTCCTCCACCTGCAGTCCCTCAAGTCATGCTGGCAATCTGTTCCAAAGGGTTGGTGGGCCTCTCTGGAACAATGTGGGAGGTGATGCTGGAGGCAACAAAGGAGGGCAGGATAGGCAAAGATTGGCACTCTTCTATCTGTCAAAAGAAACCTTCTGGCTGGAATTCTGCTGAGGTACTGCTTATGTGGTCAGAAAAGAACCTGGATCCAAGCCACTATACACACTTAAGTGAGATCTTTGGCAAAATGTTGCAGTGTTGAATGAACCTAGTCAAGATTCTGCCCAGATAGCCATGCCATCATTGAGGATCCTTCATTCCACCACTTCCCAGTTTTCATTGATTGCTCATATTTCCTTGACTACTGACAACATTTGCTGGATTTTCTTCAGGAGGGAGGAGTTGGTTTTCTTTTTAAAATGATGGTTTGTGCTCCACACAGACTCCTCAATTCCTCATATCTTTTGTCCTCACTCTATTTTCTGTACTCTTATGGTTTTCACATATGAGATACACTGTCTAACAAACATTTTCCCAGAAAAAGCTTAAGCTGTTATTGTCCTTGCATCAGGACTGTTCCATCTCAGGGTGCTTCTTCACTGTAGAAAGAATTCAGTTTGACACCACTTTAAAGGGCAAAGCTCCATCCTACAGAATCTTGGATTTATAGATTTGTGAGGCAGCAGCTCTCTTTGGCAGAGAAGGCTAAAACCCTTGTAAAACTAGAAACCCCAGGCTTCCATAGGATGGAGCCACAGCACTTGCAGTGGTCTCAAACTTCATTATTTCTACAATGTAAGTGCACCTTCATTCAGTTAGAACTTTGGATTCTGTTTTCTTGTTTAAGTTTAAGTGATTATTCTGGTAGATGAAAAGACTATTTATCAAGGTGCAGATCAGCTGATATGAAACTACCATTGTAATGACAGGAAAAAGGATGCATTCATAAACAAATGGGAGCATACCACCCACTGAGAACAAGAACAAGTAAGAAAAAAACAACAGATTTTTAAACTGGAGCTAGAAGGATCCTCTGGAGACAGAAACAGCATGGGGGCAGAAATACTATAGGAAAGGTCATTGATTCTCTGAATGATTTTTTTTTTGGTAAAATGTGGATTTTAGTCTCTTTTCTTTATTTCATTCAATATCAATATTTTTACATAATCATTATGCCGTTTTCCTACAAACTCCTCCAAAATTAAACATCTTATAGCAAATTATATTTTCCTTTAGGAGAGTAGACCAGAGTGAAAAGACTGGTGACAGTTGAAAAGAATACAATGTGGCGAGGTTAAAAATATTAATGCTGATTCCAGGCATGGTTGCTGGATGACTTCATTCTTCTTAGCCTTAATCAGGCACGATTACAAGGTGTCCCTAGACTATACTTTATCTCACTTTCCTTAAACAGCTGGCCCAGGATTGTCTTCAGAAATCACTAAACCTGACTCAACCCCGTTTTGACTCTCCATACAGCTTAAATACTGAAGTATAGCAATTAGAAGCATGTATTGTGCTGATGCAAAGAAATTCTGGCTGGGACTTAATTAACAAACTCTACAAAGGGGTAAAAAAAGGGACAAAAATTGGACGAAGAGAGAGAAACCAGGACACTTGGAGCTGAAAAAGTGGGAAAATACCAGGACTGTCCTTACCAAACTGGAACAGTTGGAGGATATACTTTGGCAGAAGGGTCTTTCAAGGGGCTATATTATGTTTTTATGATCCAGTGTGGTGTAGTGGTTTGAGTTTTGGACTATGTCTCTGGAGATTGGAGTTGGATTCCCATGCTCAGCCATGGAAACCCACTGGGTTTTTGGGGGCATACTCTCAGCCCCCAAAGACGCCATGATAGGTTTACCTTAGGGTCACCATAAGTCAGATATGTCTCAAAGGCACACAAAAACATGTTTTTGTCCTTTTTACTAGGTTTTAATGTGTGATTTGAACTGTTTTAATTTAGTGTTTCTAGAGTTTGAACAAACTGATTTTTAAGACACTGGCTCAAATCTCATTTGATTATTGATGTTTCATGTGGCACTGTCTAATTAAGGAACAACTATTACCTTAATATAAACAGTATATTGTGTATGAGTGCTTAAAAAAGGTAAAGATTTCACGTTTGACATGATTGTCAAGTTCTGTGTGACTGTAGGGGGGGTCCTCTTCTCTGTTACTTAGCTGATGGAGCCAGCATTGTCAAAGATGACTCTGTGATCATGTGGCCAGCATGACTGCATAGAATGCAGTTACCTTCCCACTGACATGGTACCTATTTATCTACTTCAGGGGTAGGCAACCTTTCCCCTTTAAGGGCCGAGGGACTTTAGCTCCCAGAAGCCTCAGCCATGTTGGCCAATAGTCCCATGTTGACCAATAGCTCCTGGGATTCTGGGAGCTGAAGTCCCTCGGCCCTTAAAGGGGAAAGGTTGCCTACCCCTGATCTACTTGCACTTTTACATTCTTTTGAGCTGCTCAAATGTCAGAAGCTGGGACTAATGATGGGAACTCACTCAATAATGTGGCACTTGGGTCTCGACCTGCCGACCTTGGGATTGTCAAAGTCAGCGTCTTAACTGATGAGCCACCACATTCCTATGAGTGCCTACAGGGCAGTTATTGGGCTCATAGTTATCTCTTTGCTTAGCACACACACACTGTGACAGGAATTATGTTAGGGACATATGCACGCTGTCCCTTTTTGGGCATGGCAGTGGTTGCTATTTGCTTCCTCCCTCTGAAGTGCCCCCAAAGCTGCTCCAACTTACTGTAAAGCCCCTGAAGCTACCCTGCACTGCCATTCCATGGTTTGCAGCAAGCAGGCAGGCAGGCAGGATCTGGCTATGGGGATGTAGCCAGATGTGAAATGATGACACTGTTGCTGAGATCCACCAGGATTCTCCAGGGAACCAGTGCTGCTGTAATTTTTTACAGCAGACACTGCTCTGACTGTGCTTGTTTGCTGTGAAGCATGTAATGGATGTGTGCATGGCTTCAGGGGCTTTACAGTAAGTCCTGAGAAGGCATATGTCTTAGTGTACCATAGGTCTGCATGTGAATAATTACACTGGACTGAGGGGGTATTGGATTCAGGCCTGTATGTGGTTCCTCCTTTAGATTTTCCTTCAAACCTCATTTCCATTTTATTGCTGATTTTACTTCTAAGGTCTATACATACTGGCACAGCTGGGCAAATGCCACTGTTTGCTAACATTCTTCAATAGTGCTTCTCTTTCTGTGAAGAAATAACAACAACAGCAACAGCAACATCACTTTCTGAATAACCCCTTCAGCTGATGGTCCCAGGGCATGCCACTGTGGCAAATCAATGGCTAAAAAGCAAAAAGCAGCTTATTTATATACCGCTTCATATCACGCTATGGGATGTCTAAGCGGTTTACAACTGTGAGCTGATTGCCCCCCAACAATCTGGGTACTCATTTTAGCAACCTCAGAAGGATGCAGGCCTGAGTCAAGCCTCAGCCCTGGCTGGTATTGAACTCGCAACCATGTGGTCTATGAGTGGCTGCAGTACAGGCATTTAACCACTGCGCCACCAGGGCTAGTGAAGGTGGGGATCTGGGTACCATTTGACTGCAATTTCATAGCCAGGAAAAAAGACCAGCATTGTTTGTCCAGACCTCCAAAGTGCCTGGTGGTGAACTGGGAAGGCCCTGGTTCTTTCTTTTACATAACAAAACTGTATCTGGATGG
Organism: Phrynosoma platyrhinos; assembly: GCA_020142125.1. NCBI lineage: Eukaryota > Metazoa > Chordata > Lepidosauria > Squamata > Phrynosomatidae > Phrynosoma > Phrynosoma platyrhinos. Next base: position 95,973,828 of record CM034710.1, on the reverse strand, counting down.
CCTGGGATTCTCCTTACCTCGCCATGGGGATGCATCCTGATTCTATCAGCTGAGGGTTGGTTGTGGCACATGGAGGTACTGCCTTCAGCAACAACTGTAAAACTAGATATGCTGATGTAATATGAAGTGACATCAGTGTATGTCACCAATAGGATTCCAACTTATAACTACCAGAATCCTCCAGTCAGCATGGTCACTGGCCTGGGGGATCCTGGGAGTTTTTTTTAAAGCAACTTTTCCAGGCTCTAGTCAAGGAAGAATAGAGTTTAGCATACATGCACCTGAATCCTATTGTTTATTCCAACTAGAGTAAATCCATTCAGTCAGTTGATTTATTTATGTGTTGACTCACCAGTGAACAGTGGATCAAAAGGCCTACTTTAGTTGGCACTAATCAACATGATTTAGGTTGTGATTTGCTTGTTTGTTTGAATTCATTTCCCCCCCTTACAAGCACCTGTTAGTTAGGCTTGGAGACAGTAACTGACCACCCCCACCTCAAACCAATAAAATTTATGATCAAGTAGGGAGACTAAATCCTTCCACTCCAAGGAATTTATTGCATGTACAAAAAAAAAAGTGTCTTGCCTTTTTCATCTTCAATCTTCTTCTGGGATACACCCAGACGTTATCATACGTATGTTGCTGCTGATTCTGCCACAGTGCCACCAGCCAAATACAGTCTGGTTCAGATGCAGGTCAAAGCCGTGTTCAGCTGGCAAATTTTTGAAGTCGACTTCAAAAAATTGCTGGCTGCATGCAACTTCGACCTGTGTCTGGACTGTATTTGGCCAGCAGCATTGTGGCAGAATTGGTGGCAACTTAGGGGGGTTGCAGACTGTCAAAAATAGTGTGAATTCAGTCCACTTTTAGGGTTAGGGTTAAGGTTAGGGAATCATGGGAACTGAAATTTATTGTGGCACTAGAGTTCTCTGACAAAGAAGGTTCAATGTCTCAGAAAAATAACAATTCCCATGATTCCCTAGCACTAACCCTAACCCTAAAAGTGGACTGAATTCACACTATTTTTGACAGTCTGCAACCCCCCTTACATATGATAATGTTTGGGTGTATCCTGGATATAAAAAATTGTTAGCTTTCAAAGCTCACTGGCTTCATCAGGCAAAGATGGTACAAAATTGACATAGCGGAAGATAAGTGATGTTTTTGGAGTCAGAGGTTAGTAATCTGCATCTTGTTGGTTTTGCTGTTACAAGGAGAGTGTTTAAGCAGGCAGAAAGTTCAGACTCTCCTATCCCTGGACCTCACCTTACCTCCAAGGAGTCAGAGAACTGATTAAAAACAGAAGTAGTAAAAGCATAGTGCTAAAGTGATTGCTAGAGACTGAAAGCATTTGCTTCTATCATCATCATAGAACAATCCAGGACTGGGTAAGAGTGGTCCATGTGCTTAAAGAATAGATTCCCTTGCTCTGGTTTTACCAAGAACTAAATCCCTTTTCATTGGCAAAATCCCAGAGCAGCTGCATGCAAACCAAAGTTTTAGCTAACTCGTTCTCATCATGTGTGGGTTGGAAGAGAATTGGCCTACAGGATGTGGATTGGGCTGGGTGGATCTGATTGAATGATGGGAAAAGACAAATTCATGGGATCCTTATGCTGTACAGCTAGCTTCTTATCTGCTGGCAAAGTGATGTTATTTGCAGGTGGAGAGTCAAGAGTGTTAATCAAGGAGTGGCTATCAGTGTATCCCATCAGGAGCACCAACTGAGCCATGGCAAGCCCCTCCAATAGTTTGAAATGGCAGTGTGCTGAATTGCAATCTGTGTTCTCGAGAGGGCCCTCCAGTCAGACTGCCTCTTTGCCAGGAGTGGCCTTGAATTCTGACTGATGAAAAGTACCAACCCGGATAGAAAATAAGCACCTGGCCGTGCTTGTAGAGGGTTGTTTACATCATCTCGAAAGGCTCCCACTGTGAATTCTTAAAAGGAGAAGTACCTAGCTGTTTTTTTTTTTTTTTTAAACTTGGAGGAAAAACTGGAACATAGTCACAATGAAGGTACTTTAGTGTTGCCTGCACAGGGTAGTGTGGGAGGGTGTCCTTCATGGGTAATGCTGTCAATTGAGACAACCTGTGACAATTTGTAAGGAGGATATGCTGACTATGAAGGCCAAGATTATCAAGCAGGCAGAGTGTAATGCTTCACCTGTGCAGTTACATGTCCCATCCCACTGCAGGAAGCTGTCAAGCCACTAAAGACTGCTGAGACAAACCCTAGGTTCCAAGGCTCCTCCAATTTTATTTTTTAAGCTCAGATTTATTTGCCTCCAAATGGTCAACACTTGCTCAAAGCCACTGCAAAACACAGAGGTTCAGCTCACACCATCTTGACCTCTCTGAATAACAGACTTGGAAAAACAAAAGAAAAGGAGTCTAAAAATCAGCCAAAATGAAACCAGAAATGATGTTGTGTCACTTCCAGTTTTCTTTTAGAAACCAGCAAGGGCCCAGCTGTGTGCGTGCACATGCAATGACCCCTGCCTCCAGTATGGTGGACCACCCATGACTTAATTCAGCACATTATGCAGCACATTTTCCTGGATTTCCCCAGTGTTTGAAAACTTATGTTTCACCTTTGTTTGTTGTCCTCCAAATTTCCCCACTGTTGTTCCCATAACCATATACTATAGTTTTTGCCTGCTGCCATTCCAAGACTTCCTTCTGGTGAAGGTTTTCCATTTTTGTATGTTATAGAAAGGTACATGATATTCCTGCCAACCACTATATACAAACACAAGAATAAGGCTTGTATAGTGGCAGGGACATCTGTTGCCAGGAAATCAGGGGACGATTAAGAATGGGGAGGATGGCTATGAAAGAACTAGAAAAGATCCCAAAATGCAAAGACATACAACACAGCACAAAAGTCAGAATCATACAAGCCATTGTATTCCCTAGTGCCAAGTACGGATGTGAGAGCTGGACAGTTAAGAAAGAAGATAGAGGAAAATCAACGCATTTGTGATGTGGTGCTGGAGAAGAGTGTTGAGGATCCCATGGACAGCCAATAGGACAAACAAATGGGTCCTAGAGCAGATCAAGCCAGAGATATCCCTAGAAGCCAGTTGACAAGACTTAGAGTGTCGTACTTTTGACACATCATGAGAAGGCATGAA
>CM034710.1:95951564-95962726 GCA_020142125.1 Phrynosoma platyrhinos | reverse complement strand
TTTTTATACCTTGGGGACTCTGTGGCCCACAGAAATGAGCTTGGGGGCTGCCCATGGGCCTCACTTTATCCATCCTTGCATTGAACATATAGGGAGTATGGAAGTTGTTGAGAAGACCAACAACAGCACAGCAGTCATGTTTTATGGTTCATTGGAGGCATGCACTGCCATTTCCCCAGTTCTGCACAGAAAACAGAAATTGATTGATTGACCCATGTTACAGCTCTTTATATGGCTTGTGGGTAGCCTTGGCTTGGTAAAACCTTGCTATGATCCTAGCTCCCAGGAATGATAAGAGCAAAGTGGGCAGGTGGCTCATTACTGAATGGTGTCAAGACCTGACATTGGACCAAAGTCAAACAATCTGCTATTTACAGTTAATGCAAATTTAGGACAAATGAATAAACATAATCTTTTGTCCCCCCTGATGTTTTGATCTAGTTTGCATGGAACAATGTGTGAAACAAATTTTATGTACTGTAAGGGCTACCACTTGTACTTTTCTTTCATTGAAATAATAAGTGAAATCATCAGCATCAACTAGGGTTGCTAGGTTTTCAAAATAGCATTAAGAAATAGTTGCCATTCATGACATACAGAGTTGATGGTCAGGAAGTAGCTATTAACAAGTTTATGTTCTACTAAATTACCAAATGAAAGTATTGATTTCAGTTAATCCCACTATGATTTTTTCTGTAAAATTAACTTATTGCCTCCATTGATCAATTACTGTCTTGATGAAGTGCTCACACCCCTAAATACAGGATTTTTAAAGCATCTTATTCAGTTTATATAAAAGGAAAAGTTTTCCAACCTTCAAATAGGAGACATTCCTAATAATAATAATAATAATAATGGGACAAGATTTCCGGCCTTCAGATTAGGGGCATAATAAAGGACGTCTGGGAACTCTAACGTCAATCCAGACAGTGGCTTTTTGTAAATAAATAAAGCAATGCTGAGAGTTGGAATCCAATAACTGGATTCCCACCTCTCACCCCTATATTGTGGAATCAAATAAGGTTTTATACACACAGTTTCTGCATGACTAAGAAAGCCTAGAGTACCAGATTCAGCCTCTTAGGAACTGAGCTGGAGCTCAGGACCATGTGCTAACTACTCTAACAAACAATTATCTCCCTGTACAAACCAAATGAGAAAGTCGACTTTGATTGCAACATTCCAGCAAGAGTGAGATGTTCTCTCTAGTCATATTAGTGTCATGCTGATTTTCATTTATTTTTAAAGCCATGTGGCTCCCCTACCATGTCGAAAGCCCTAATAAATAAATAATGAAGCATTAAACGGCTCAGCGTGTGCCGGCTACGGGAATCGGCAATCTTTTAATTTCAGGATGTTTTAAACCTGCCATAGGTGGTTCTGTCTTGAGCTGATGACAGATAGAGGTTTGCCCTCAGCCATGGCTTTCCTTCGTATGTTTCCCTCGCTCTCTCATCCACCTGGGACTGAGCTCTCCTGGAGAATTAATTACCATAAAGAAGGTCTCTTACCCCTGAAGGCCTCTTCGCAGGTCACGGTTCATCTCTTCAGCAAAGCAGGGTGGAAATACTTGAACTTGGGCAGCCTGCGGATCTGTTGACATATAGATAGATGAAGTCTAATTTCCACTCTCATACTACAATATCCCTAAGCTTCAGAATTTTCCACTTTCGTGAAGGGCAGAGGTAAAGTTTACTACATCAGGTTGCACTGCATGATTTCTCCTCTGACAGCCTTGGTTTGTTTCTCAAGATTGGGCATCTTCTAATGCAACTGTGTGTATGCATCACAATAATTCTACATCAGCATATGTGTTTTAAATAATAGGCTGGCACTATGATCTGGTTGTTTAGACATCAGATCAATGTTCTGGTCAGTACTATTTGTTTGAAAGCTCTTTCTGTAGAGATACTGGATGAATGTGCTTATATAGAAAAAGAATTTCCATGGATTCCCATGGGACTGGATCTTACTGGGCTGCACTTTCTCTCATCAAATGGACAAAGTTGCCATTCACTTCCGAGGAAATGAAACATTACACAGACAAAAGCAAGAGTGGAATCCAAATAGGGAAAACCCATTTTGAGTGATCCCTTTGTCAGATCAGTTTGGGCCCCAATTTAGTAAGGTTAGCCTTTATTGAGGTTAGATAAATGTATCAAAAATAAGACTCTCAATGTCTGTTGGTCATGATGGCTATATGATATAGTCAAACCTCTGTGTCCATGAATTCAACTAGCCCTAGTTTGAAAATATTTTTTTAAAAAAATTCAAAAAGCAAAGCTTGATTTTGCCATTTTACATAAGGGACACCATTTTAATACACCAATGTACCGTATATAATGGGGGTTGAGCATCCATGGATTTTGCTATCCATGTGGGGACCTGGAACCAAACCCCAGGTGATACCAAGGGCTCACTGTACCGTCAAGATTAGAGGTGAATCCCAGAAAAATTATTTTTGAAGGGAAAGGCTAGATAAGTTAATGGCCATTCTGGCTGAAGAATTCTGGGAATTGTAATTTTTAAAAACAATCTTTTCCAAGCATTGATTAGAGGCAGGCTCTGAAGACTAACTGTTGAGAAAGAACTGTGGAAGAGGGCTGCTTCCCTCATACATTTCCCATCAACATCTAGTTGGCCACTGTAGGAAACAGAATATTGGACTAAACAGGCCCTTGATCTCTGTCTCTCTCTTTCTGTTCCTTCAAATTGCCTGTTGACTTATGGCAACCCCATGCATTTCATAGGATTTTCTTATGCAAGGAATAGGCAGAGATGGTTTTGCCAGTTCCTCTGAAATATATTCTGGTATTCATTGTCAGTCTCCCATCTAAGTACTAACCAGGGCTGATCCTTCTTAGCTTCCAAGAACAGATGGGATCTAGTGCCTTTAGACTGCAAGGACTCTTACATATTACTTATTCATTTCAATTGGGGCAAACAGAATGGCAGTGTGTCGTCAGTGCCCCAACAAATGAACTGAAGCAGCATTGCAACGACCAATTCCAGGAAACTACCTTTTCTGCCAGTGAAGCTACAGCAAATAGATTCTATTTAAGGGATTCTTATGTTGAATTAACTTTGAATGATGACTTTCATCATCTTTATGGTCTTGGTCAAGGATTTTGTACATTCCTTTTCAAAGCCAAGGGTGAGTGTGTGGCTCTGGGGGAAACCTTCAATATTAAATCCGCATCTCTGAGAAAAAAAAGGGATGGTTTTGTAGCTCTTGAAATTTCATTTTGTGAGGTGGACAATTGAAGTGCTTTGTGCAAAGAAGTAGCCTCTAGAGAGGATTTGGAGTGAACAGCAAGCATGTTTATTAGGATGTAAAGCCAGGATGATACTATGTATTACTGAGCTACATTCACTTGTGACTTGTTGACTGCCTGCATAATTCTAGAGAGAGTTACTAGGGTAAAGGGCCATTTAAGATGAAAAGTGATAGATTCCTAGGTGAATCCATTATGGGGAAGCTTATGTCTTGTGCACTCTGCTGATCATCCACTAATTCACTGTCCCACTTTTTTTCTTTTTGACCTACAAAAAAACCTGAAATGTTGCACTCAGAAAGTCCTAGCTTTAGTGAAAAAACATTTGATAACAAGCCTGATCTACCTTAAATCTAAGGAAGCTGCTGCCAGCTGAAACAGAGAGGACTGGCTGAATGGACCAAAAAGGGCCAAATTACATGCCACATTAAATAAATTTTAGATAGTGTGTAGGTGCTGGTTAGAAAGGCAGTGTGGTATAACAGTTTGGGGATTGGATTAGGACTTTGGGAGATCAGAGTCCAAATTTCTGCTTGGCCATGGAAACCCACTGGATGATTTTGGGCAAGTCACACTCTCCTAACCTCAGATGAAGGCAATGCCAACTCCTTTCTGAACAATTTTTTCCAAGAAAAACCCCTTAATAGATTCATCTTAGGGTCACTATTAATTGAAAACAAGTTGAAGGCATAAAACAACAAGATGGGACTGGGTACCTCTGTTTTGATGGAACAGCAGCCATGGACCCACACACTCATTTCTCACTGAAAAGTGTTCCCAAGGTTTTCAGCAAAGTACTGTACCATCAGCAACAGATGCTATGAGATATGTGTGCACAAGAAACTGGGCTAGTTGTATTTTCTACATTTCTGATATTTTGTTATGGTTCACGCTGAGGCTTTCCTACTCAACCCCAATTCCCCTGCCTTCCTTTTGCTATTTTTCTTTAATGCAGCATCCAACCTGAAGAAGAATTCGACAAAGCATTTTGTAAAGTTTGGCTTAGCTGTTGTTCATGCATTCTTTTCTTTTCTCTCTCTCTCTTTTTGGTCAGAGACAGGCTGCAGAAAAGCCTTGTCAGTTTTGAAAGTTTGAGAACTGGTCAAAAGAAGATGTGGATTTTCATAAAATCTCTATATGCTAATTTTAGATTATAATGATAGTGAAGTGTGCACACACTCATTGGCATCTTTTAGCATTTAATTGCTAATATTTTCTACAGTGCAGCTCACCAGAGAGGGAAAAGCTGTGACTGGGTGAAGTTGATGCATACCTTGTAGCATTTCAGAAATGAAAAATGGGGCACATCTGGCCAAGCAGCTGAGAATGTGATCAAGCTGATAAAAGTTATTAATGAGGAAGAACACACAAGCAAGGAGAGGCTGCAGCAATTTGCTTTTGCCCGTGTCTACTGTGAAATGCAAGATTCTGTCCCCTCTTCTCTTCCCTTACCCTGCTGATGTTAACTGAGTGCAAACTACTCTTGCACTTTGAAGTCACTTTGCATCAACTGAAGTAAGCTGAAGACAAAGGGGGAAAGTGGATAGGAGGAAAGGTGAGAACTGGGTCATTTTAAAAGCAGCTGGAAATGGGGATGACAGAGAATTAACTGGGACCATCTCTGCCAAATAAGAACATTTGGAGGGTATGTTGATGGCAAATTTCAGACTGCTGCTCACCCATTTTATGAGTAGGCAATCTTGCAAATAGAGGTTACCTTCAAAAAGAGGATTATTCTCTCTTAGGATGCCACCCATAGCCACCCTAAGGTGACATAAGACATGTTACAACCATAGAACACCCTCTTCCCTGCATACATTTTAAGGCCATTAAGCTTGGAATCTAAAGCTACCAAAATGTACTATATTGGATGAGTAGACTAAGGTGTAGCCTCCCTTTGTAGAATAGGGACCAAAGTCTAGTCTTGGTGTGAACAGTTCAGACAGTACAGAATGGATTAAAAATGGGAAGCTCTAGACACCCTTGCCTAGTACCTTCATGCACATTGGTATATTTATATAAGAACCAGTTCTTTGTATTATAAATAGCCCATAGATACATCCCAACAAGTGTTAGAACATAATGCAGCCATGAAAAGTGAGATATAAAAATAGTGAGACATTTCTTAATAACATGAAAATCTTCTGATATCCAATGCATGGATCATATTAACCCCCAAAATGTCAAATTGCCAGTTTGTTACCAAAAATGTTTTGAGCTTAAATGTTTGTGTATAGAATTGATAAATGACACAATATTTTGTGAAAGAAATGAATTACATCCTGCCATTCTTGGCAATCAGGATTTATTACTGAATCAAACAGCAAATTTGGTAACACACTTAGAACTATTTTTCACACCCTGTTAAAATGGATGTTATTTATTCTACTTGAGCCAAGCACCTATAATTTCTTAGATTTTTGGGAGGAAATTACAAAATAATAGTTGAAAAGAAATTGGGGTTCTCAGTTGTTCAGCAACATATATAAAAAAAGAAAGAAAGTAATACTTTGTTTTGAATATTGTTAGTGCTTGGCAGCAGGCGTTATCTATGGGAAGCAGTAAGAGGAAAGCAAAAGCACAGAAGAATAATAGAATAATAAAGATTTAGGGCCTAAGCAGACTGCCAGAAATAGTGCACATTAAATTGAGGCACTACACTGGGAATCATGGGAATTGTATTTTTTTCCTGAGACATTGAGCCTTCTCTGTCAGAGAGCTCTGGTGCCACAATATATTCCCATGATTCCCTAGCACTGAGCCAGGGCAGTGCCTCAATTTAATGTGCACTATTTCTGGCAGTCTGCTTAGGCCCTTAGTGTATGTTAACACCACACAGATATTGCAGTTGGATAACACTTTTATCAGTCATGGCTCCATCCTATGGAGTTGAGAGATTTGTTGTTTGCTTGGTGTGATATATAGATTTCTCTGCTATAGTTCAAGTGGGTGTATTGGAGAATTCTAACAAAGAATTCTAAGGCCTGTTACACAAGGCTATAAAAGTGGAATTTTAACACTTTTTAAGTGTCTTTGGCTGGTATTTATCACACAATGTTGTGTCTGTCCTGCTGCTGGCTTGCATTCCAATTGTTACTGTAGTTCACTTTTTCATTGATGGGCAAAACCTGTCAATAAGGCTCTCAATTTCACAGTTTTCTGTGACTGCCTTTGTGCAATAGATCCCTTCCACTGCAGTTCTGCTTCACAGGCTGTCATGTGGTGGGAGTAGGCATCATTCTGCGCATCTCCTTCACCCTTTATTGGCAGCTGTTATTGCTTGTCTCCCCATGCTGAAGAACGGGACTGCTGTGTAAACTCTGGTTCAAATCTCTGCTCAACCATGAAAACCCACTGGGTGATGTTGGGCAAGTCACTCTCAGCCTCAGAGGTAGCAAACCCACTCCAAATAAAGTTTTGCCAAACAAACAAACAAACCCCATAATGGGTTTGCCTTAAGGCCACCATAAATGGAAATGACCTGAAGGCACACAAGAACAAAGGCAAAAGTACATCACACCCTATTACAGGACCCTTCTGTCATGGCCAGTTCAAAGCAGAAGGTTTTTAAAAGGTCTTTGCCTGCTGCCAGAAAGAAACCATAGAGGTCAACCAAAGGTCCTATGGGAGAGAGTTCCAAACTTTGGGAGCAGCCAATGAGAAGGCTGTCTCCCATGTTCTCAGCAAATGTATTTATGATGGTGGTGGGAATAAGAGAAGGCCCTCTTTCAAAGATATTAAGATTTGGGCAGGCTCATATAGGGGAGATACAGGGGGATTGCAGACTGCCAGAAATAGTGCAAATTGAGTCCACTTTTAGGGTTAGGGTTAGGGCTAGGAAATCATGGGAATTGGTTTTTTTCTGAGACATTGAGCCTTCTCTGTCAGAGAGCTCTGGTGCCACAATAAAATTCAGTTCCCATGATTCCCTAACCCTAACCCTAACCCTAAAAGTGGACTCAATTTGCACTATTTCTGGCAGTCTGAAACTGTCTGGACCCAGATGTCTTTCTCTCCATGCTCCTCAAGGTCTAGTAACATTTACTTTTCATCCAATTTCTGGCAGGGGCTTCAAAGGAAGAAGTAGGTGGTACTTTGGAGCCACTACCTTTGAGAATCTGCCATTTGTTATGCCAGCTGGAACATGTGCAGGGAGATGCCCTCCTTTGCCTGAAAGACACAAACTATAGCCCCAGGGAGAGCTCTTCTTGGTCGGCCAGCACTAGAGAACTCTTGCAGCATGAAGCTAGAATTCAAACAATGGAACTCACATATTTGCACCAAAGGGTGTGTTTGTGTTCCTTTTTTGAAAGTGCCCCAGGACCCTAACTGCCGTAAATCCTATTGTGGGGGAAAGTTGGGATATAAATCCTTGAAATAAATAAATAAATAAATAAATAAATATAAATAAATACAATTAAATGGATCTTGCTAACAGGATGGAATTTCTTTCCAAGCGTTATGTCAATTCCTATAGATATTTCTAAAGTTTGTCTTTGCATGATTTGTTCTAATATTTTCAGGGAATGAAATGATAGCAGAGTAGTCCTTTACTACTAGGAAGCACACTCTAATTTATACTTGATTTTTTTGGAGTGTGTTTGTGTTTGTAGAGAAATGCAGAGCACAACTGTACTCCTGAACTTGACCAAACAAGTTAGCAACTGTAAGCAGTAAATTTCATTCAGTCCCCTTTCTAGGAAGAGTAATCCAATCTTGTTTTTTACAATCATAACCCCCCTCCCCATTATTTATAACCTTCAAGGAGAGGTAGTAATTGTGTCAAGTTGAAATGGCCTAGCAAATAGGATTAACACAAGCTGATTGTTTAGTTTTATAAAGGACATCAAATAATAGAAGAGGCAGATATTTTAGAGCTTAAGGAAGAATGATAGTTGAAAAGCATTTAATAAGGAATGAAATATACATATTCTGATTTGAAACCCTCTTGTGTATGGTTGTCCTATCTAAGTGCAAACTACATCATTAGCCTTATTTTTTAATTTCTTTTACTTTGCTTTTAAAAGAAAAAACAACTCCAGAATTAGTGGGACTTGTAAATTAGATCTCTCTTGTAGTGTAGCCAAAGAGAAAGCTATGCTCATCTCTAGTACAGAGTGGTGTTGGACTCTTACAGGTGGCTAGAAAAACAGGCACATCTGTCTTTAAAGAGGATCAAGTAGTGTGCTAGTTGCCAGTGCAAGGAGCTTAAAATGAGCAGGGAGAGAAAGTGAGAGAAGACTTCTGGCAAAGACAGCTGTGGCTATTTTGGACAACGATCACTAATTCCATGTGTAATGTAGGATCTGCTCTGGAGGTGTACAGAGCATAGTCTTGCTGAAGCTAAGCAGATTTAAAGGTGGGATGCAATGAAATGCAATAGAAAAAAATATGAAACCTCTTAAGATAATATCATATTTTATTCCCTGAATCTGTGATCACATTCATTCCAGATTTAGCACTGGGAGCCAAAATCCAGTATTCCAAGCATATAGTACAAAAGTGCAAATAGATTTGCATGTGTATTCAGTTATGTGTTCAAATACACAGCTTTTGCATTCAATACATGGGATGGGTATCACAATCAATTCCACACGCAGAAACAACTCCACTGTAGGATTTCAGCCATTAATTAATTAAATGAAAGATGTTTCTAAAGAGCCTGTTATATTTTTCAGGTGATTCTTTACCCAAAGCCTAGTTCTCCTGGAAATTTGTAAAACTACTTTTTCCTTTTTGTTAGCCTCTCAGTCTTGAAGAATTGCAATGTTTAGAGTACAATATCCAAACCACTTGTTTGAATGCACGATTAGAGCAGGATAGTTTAATTACTTGTACGGTTAAAAGATCTTACTGGAACAAGTAGTGAGGGCAGCTTAAAAGGGAGTGGGGGCTGTCTTTTTATCCAGATAGTCATCTCATGTTCTACACCAAACATCACACAGAGACTCCACATCTGTCTCAGGAAATTGAACTTTGCTGGGATCCAAAGGGAAATGGGAAAGTTAAAAAAGGGCAGGAGTAAAGAGATGAGATTATAAGGGAAGGAAAAAGGGAAATCGGTGGAATGGATTTTGGTGGGATGGATGAAAAATTGGGTTTTCAAATATTAATGGAGTTTTCCCCTCTCTTCCAAGCTCAAAAAGTAAAAAGGGTGGGTGGGTGGGGAAGGTTAAAATAGTAAATGGCACTTTTTCTCTTCATTCCAGTCACCATTTTAACGAAGTCATTGCACTTACGCTTAAATGACAATTTAGCACAAACAAATTTAACCCTTTTCCTGAAAACCTTCCTAGCTCTGTCTATGCATGGCAAAGTCATACATTCATATAATTTTAAAAAAATCTCTTCAATTTTTTTGTGGGGGGAGGGCAAAAAAAGGAGGGGAAGGGAAGAGAAAGGAAGGGGAAAACTATGGTCAAAACTACCGTAACAGGAAATGTGAGATGTCAGTTTAGGTATCCCTGTCATCGCTATCACAATCTTCAAATCAATAATGCAAGCTATGGTGTTTTCAGTTGAACTCATACTACTAAATGGGTTGGGGTCGGAGACAGACAGCTGAACAGTGCCTTTACCTGTAGTAGTTTGAGTGTTTGACTATGACCCTGGAAACTAGGGTTTAAATCCCCACTCAGCCATGAAAACCTACTGGTTGACCATGGGAAAAGACATACTCTCAAGCCTCGGAGGAAAGCAAAGGCAAAACCGCTTCTGAACAAACCTTGCCAAGAAAACCCCATAATAGATTCACCTTAGGATTGCTATAAGTCAGAAATGGATTGATGGTACACAACAACAACAACAACTGAGATATTAGCAACATTGAATGGATTGGTTAGGAAATTAGTGCATGGAGAAAGATTTTTTAAAAACTCACGTTGGAAGGGGTTTTTTTTTTTGGGTTAAGCCTTTGAAATCTGCTCTATATATCAATATCAAAATCTTCTACATGGGTGATTTTTTAGTTACACAAACACTGCCACCCATACCAACAGCTATTTGGTCACTTGGGCAGGTGGCTTCCAGTTCCAACTTTAAAGAAGACATCCAAGGTGATGAAACTATTTTGAAGCACATGGCACCTTCTTGGGTAGATTATTTAAAGTTGAGACTAAACCCCATAGTGTAGTCACTGCCCCATTGACATGGAAGCCACCAGCCATTGTGGCTCTGAACTGTACATGTATCTGGGAAAGGAGTTACCTTTGGGATCATTATAGTGTAAATCCAAGCAATTTTAGTAACTTCATGATATTTTTCTTTATGTCACTACATCTTTAGCTATTTGGGGGGTCTTTGGACTGTCTTATGGGAGTTAAAATTTTCCCACTGGGAGCTCACTGGAGAGTTTGTAACTATGCCATGATCACAGAACAGTTCATAGCTGATGAAATTCAGTTGCTACTGAAGCACTTTGTTAACCCCCATGGAACATTTTGTGGCATCCAAAAGATGCATGTTGTGTGTCTTTCTCCAGAATCTGGCCCTGAGAGAAGCCTTGGGGGATAAAAAGGTAACAAAAGAGAATAAACCAATTAATGACAAAGTTGTACCAGAAATAGGACATCTTTGAGAATTTTACTATCTTCCCCAGGATATTTGAGCTCTCGAGGGTAATCAAAAAAGCAAAGTGATTGCAGGGAATCTTAGCTACTTTTTTCCCAGTGACCTAGAACACTGAGAGCTCAGGAAAAAAAAAGATGAATCTTGGGTTTATTCTTTGAACATACTGCTTAGTAAGATGCCATTCAGGATTAGAACAGTTGGGCTAATAATGCAGTCCTATACATATATACAGAGACAGTGTAGTGTAGTGGTTTGAGTGTTGGATTATAACTGGAGAGGTTTCAAATCCCTGCTCAGCCTTAGGACATTGTCACACGG
>CM034710.1:95924831-95940636 GCA_020142125.1 Phrynosoma platyrhinos | reverse complement strand
AAAATAATAATTCCAAAAACCAAAGCTTGATTTTGCCATTTTATAGGACACAAATTTACTATTCCATTGTATATAATGGGACTTGAGCAACCATGGATTTTGGTATCCACAGAGGGTCCTGGAATGAACCCCCAACCAAGGGCCCACTGTATATACTTTTCCTATATCACTGTGAATGTGATCAATGAATGAGTGCAACCATTGGCTAATTCTGTTTTAGAAATCTGGATTTCCAATTTATTAACACAATTTATATACAAAAGGAATAGTTGTATTTAATTCTCTTAATCTTTCTGTTAACTGTAGCTAATGTATGGCCATATTAGACTCTCATACATACACTTCAGTGCTCATCTGAGCTTATCCAGGAAATCCTGATGCCATGAAGTGATCTTGCTTTTTTAGCTTGTTGTTGGGAAGCAAAAGGACAACAATAAGGGGATCTAACTGCCACATTATTTGCTTATTTAGATTATTTATCTTCTCTGTTCTTTAGTGCTTTCATTGTTATATCAGTTTACTGTACACATCTAGAATTTGGTCAACTCAACTGACTTAAACTCTTGGCTATATGAAAAGGGCTTTATCTGATGCCTGAAAGATCAGGAACAGGCAAGAACAAATATAAGTTAAAACTCCCTGAAGAAGGGATACCATAGATGGAGGCTGAAACTAAAAAGTGACTTTGTCTAGTTATTACCTGCTTAAACTCTGAAGTTGAGGGGACTGAAGGAGGGTTTTGGAGGATGATTATAATGAGTTAATACGTTCATGCAGGAAAATGTGGTTCTTTATTTGAAAATATATAGGGATTTAAAAGTTAACACGAGCAATTTGAACTGCTGTCAGAAATGCTGGCAGCCTGTTTAGCTCTTAAGGTTTAGTGAGATAGCAGATTAGTCCTGGTCCACTGAAGTTCCTGAGCAAATAAAATAAAGTGAAGACCTTGAAGTTAGTTCTCAATGGCTGCTCCACACACAACCTGTTGTAGTAGTTTAATAGTGACCAACAGTGATCAGGCCACCTCTGTCCACAGAACATCCTCCATCTCATCTGACCAAATTTTTAGACAAATCTGGTGGTTGAACCTGTGGGAGAAATTGACATGAGTGTATGAAGTACTCACAGATGTCAAAACAGCCTGTCATGGGCTTGAAAGGGTTATGTTACCACATGTAAAATAGAACTGAACTCCTCACTTTACATTTAAGCATTCCAGAGATAAGATTAATTCAAAGCTAGAGGGGTGTGAACTTAATTAGATGGCAAACCCCATATATCCCATTTCCAAGCTACAGGAAAGAGGAAGGCATTTTTGCACCCAGGAAAAGGAAGTTCATTGTTTGGTTAAAACAACATATAGGGACAGGCTTATTAGGTAGTAGTGAGCTATATAGCACGTTTTATGACTGTCCCATTAGTGACTTCCTACAGCCAACAAATTTTAGTGATATGTCACCTCATGAAACTAGATAATGCATCTGAGCAGATTGCAGTGGCTTATATACACATATAGTGGCTTCAAAAGGCAGATAGTAACAATTGCTGCAAACCACAGCTCCTCAACAATTGCAGATCTTTATTCAATCTATTGTATTAATCAAATATGTAAACTTGCAACACATGTATTGTAACCAGAAAAGGAATTCAATAGGTTGTGTATGCTTTAACGAACAAATATTTTTCAACTAGTCCTGGGAAGTTAAGGCCATATTTTTCTGATGAATCTCTGGATTCCCCTCTCTCCCACATGAATGCACATGTGCTCACACACACAGAGTTCAGATAGTCACATTATGATGCTGCCCGCATGGTAGTTTCTCCATTATTTTTTGGATGCTCCATGGTCAGTGTCTTTTATCTGCTGTGCCCTTCAATTACTGACAGGCATGGCACATGAGCACTTGGAGCAGAAATCTTCCATTTGTAAATCACCATACAATGATGAAGTGAACACAGCTACTGTGACCAAAGCTTAATGAGATATGGTAGGGTGGTCTATTGACATTGATGGAGATTTCTGAATTTCTAGCTTAAGTAGCCCTGCAGGATCTTTAAAAAAAAATCCTGCCGCATCATTAGCCAAAAATAGAAAGGAAAAAGAAAAGAAAATTTGGAGAGATTAGTGCCAAAGATAGTTGCATACAATCTGGAGTCATTTGTTGTTTATTTTAACCCTAAATTATAATCTTAAAGAAAAAAAAGCACAAATATTTGTCTTAGGTAAACTGATCATTCCTTTATGTACTAGTTATTTAATCCTGAGAGCATTTTGCTTCCCAGGTAAGACACATACTGTAAAACAAATATGAAAATATTTATCATCCATCTGACACATTTTTGGCTTTTAAGTGGAAGTGAAAGGTGGATGATATATAAAAGAGGTCATCAGCAAATTAAGAGCGGAAAGATCAGAGGTGAGATAATGAGCTCATTTGCATGAGATGTAGGATTTGTTTTATACTGTATAACATTAACAAGGAGTGAATTCACTGTTTAAACATAGCAGTCTGAATTAATGACTGTAAATCAAAAAGAGCCCCCTTTTTCATCAACTAACAAATAATCTCTAGATGGCTCTATGATGTTATTACTCTTTTGGTCAGCTTTTTCACTTTGTATCTGTTGAAAGTTCAGAGATGGTTAGGTCACTATTCATCTGGCCATATGCCTTTTTTCTGTTAGCAGCCTGAATCAGTCAAAGTAAATAGTCTTTTAAGTTAGCCCACCAAAACTAAGAAAAGCTTTTAGATCTAAAGCAGAACCATTAATGGTTGGCTTGTCAATCCATTGAACCTTTTTAGAAAGCTATTTTTCCTGCTACTGGTGCAGTACATAACATAAGCAAGGTTTGTCTCTTATAAGAGAGCAAGAGAAATAAAATAGTTCTTTGAATTCCCTCTCTGTACTGCCTTGGTTAATGATTCTGTGTAACCCTTCCAATTCCCACTAATACCACTGATACATCATCATACAACAGGGTGGGCAAAATGTAACCCTAGCCATATGTGATCCCCAATCCCATATTTGCAGTTTTTGACCATGCCACATGCTCTGGGCTGTCTTTTTTCTGGTCCCCTAAAGATGTGAATTACTTTCATGAAAACCTCTCTAAGAGCAGCAATTCACCCTTTAAGAGCAGCAATTCCCCTATTTGCAGTGTTTCACACACACACACACACACACACACACACACACACACACACACACACACAGATCACTTTTTAAAAACTAAAGTGCTCTTCCTGTCATTTCCTGTTTTCTATTTTTTGTTCATCTGTGAAG
Organism: Phrynosoma platyrhinos; assembly: GCA_020142125.1. NCBI lineage: Eukaryota > Metazoa > Chordata > Lepidosauria > Squamata > Phrynosomatidae > Phrynosoma > Phrynosoma platyrhinos. Next base: position 95,937,351 of record CM034710.1, on the reverse strand, counting down.
GCCCTAGAAGGCCCTCACCACAGTTGTCCACCATAGTCATACAAGATGTGACCTATATTTTTATATGGGATTTTATCCTTCTAATAACTTTTTTTAAAAAATAAATAAATACTGGTCACATTGATTTAAATCAATCACTTTTTAAATTTAAATATATAGTCATGTTACTCTGTAGAATCAGTATGTAGAGAGATCTTGTAGCACCTTTGAGACTAAGGGCCTTTACAGACTGCCAGAAATAATGCAGCTTGAGACTACTTTAACTGCCCTGCTTCAGTGCTAGGGAATCATGGGAACCGTAGTTTATTGTGGCACAGGAGCTCTCTGACAGAGAAGGCTCAATGTCTCAGAAAAAAAACACAACTCCCATTATTCCCTAGCACTGAGGCAGGGCAGTTAAAGTGGCCTCAAGCTGCATTATTTCTGGCAGTCTGTAAAGGCCCTAACTGAAAGAAATAAGTTGGCAGCATGAGCTTTCATAGACTTCATTCCACTTCCTCAGATGCTTTTGGACTTTTTTTAATTGTACACCTTTTTGAATTCTTTGGAGAGAGGGTAGGATATAAATATTTTAATAAGTGCATTGTAGAAATCGTTAGAGAGAGATGACATTAGTACTGTGTATCCAACTAGAGGAAAATAGTTCAACACATCACTGCTGCTTTCTCTGGTCTCCAGCAACATGGAAATTACTGTCTTGAGTGGGTTGCCACACAGTGTGATTCAGTGGTTTGAATGCTGGACTGTTACTCTGGAGAACAGGGGTCAGATCCCTGCTCGGCCATGGAAACCCACTGGGTGACCTTGGGCAAGTTGCATGTGCTCAGCCTCAGGGGAGGCAATAGCAACCTCCCCTCTGAACAAATCTTGCCAAGAAAACCCTGTGATAGAGTTGCTTTGGAGTGCCCATGAGTCAGAAATGATTGGAAAACATACAACAACAACAACAACAAAATCATTGAAGCCCATCTTGTCATTGGTTGTACTGAGGTTGTGATGTGCTGAGGTGTGAAAACATGAATTCTGAAAAGATGGCTGGGATTCTGTTAATGAGTTCATGTTGTGTAAAACCAACCTAATCCATCACAATCCACTTTTCTGGTCACTATGGTGGTCAGAATTCCGTTTTGACTTTGCAATGGCCAAAGTCGTCCCCCCAGTCCACCCTTCCTGTGTGGCAGCCAGTCCAGGATAGTTATTTCCATGTTGGTGGAGAGCAGAGAAAGCAGAAGTGATGTGTTGAACTATTTCCCTTTATTAGTACACAGTACTAATGTTTTCTTCGAGGACCTTCTAAAGATCTCAGGAGGTCCTTGAGGATGCCTACTGCAGTGTGTCCAGCTCTAAAAAAATACCTGGATGTGTTTTCTACTCTCCCTGACTCTCCACTAATACAGAAATGGCTACTGTGTGTATGTGTGCCACCCTGAAAAGGTTGGTTTGGAGGTGGGGTTGCACTAGGAGATGTATTGTAACTACCTGCTGAAGACACATCTCCTAGTGCAGGAGCACCTCTAATATATTCCTGGCTGCCACTGGAAATCCTATTTCCCCTGTATGAATTAAATGACTGCTTATTTGTGAAAAGGGGTGTGATTCACATATGTTTCTTTCTTCACTCTGTTTAGATTTTTTGATTATTGTTATCTCTGTGTGGAAATGAATACCATTGCTTGCTAGACTGGGATGTGCTATATTGTATCCAGTTTGTGCTTTGGTCCACATTGTCCTGTAGTTTTGCATAGTTCTATGAGCAAGGGCTCATTGTCTAAATTTTTTAGGAGGAATGATATAGATGTTAAGTTTCCAGAAATCAGACTGAGGTAGCATCCTGATCTTACAAAGGAGAACACAATGGAGCAAATCATCAAGGAACTATCCAATAGAGTCTAAGAATGGGCAAAACATACCCTTCAATTGTCCCAGTTTGGCAGGGACAGTCCCAATTAATCCTCTGTTCTTCCACTCTTCCAACTGTTTTTAAAATGTCCCAGTTTCTCTGTCCTTCTCCCACTTTCTCACTTTGTCCTGAGCCGTGTTAGTCTGTATAGCCGTGTTAGTCTGTAGAATCAGTATGTAGAGAGATCTTGTAGCACCTTTGAGACTATCTGAAAGAAGGACGTCACCATATACATCTGAGGAAGTAGACTTTACATTATGAAAGCTCTTGCTGCCAACTTCTTTCTTTCAGTTAGTCTCAGAGGTGCTGCAAGATCTCTACATAATGTTGTAAATTAAGTTCAATGTGGAAAAATATTTTGTACACAGCTCAGAGAGGAGAGAGGACAGGAGACTCAGGCAAAAGCAGATTTCTCCTAGCTTACCTGTTCTTTCACATTAATAACTTTGCATATTGACCACACCCTGATGTTGCTTGGTCACATATGTCCCAAGCTGATCAGATGACCCACATGCCTGCTGAATATGTTGACTAGGTGTTAACTATGGATGGGCAACACAATTGGTCTTTGTGTGTGTACTATAAATGTCAGTACTTGGTAGACTCTAAATTCTTTTAAAGTATTTGCTAGAAGGATGGACAGAGTAATCCTTACCACTAAATGTACTGGATCCCCAGCATTAGGGAAGATGTCCAGCTATACAAATGGAACATTTACTTGGTGTGAATCTAATGCAAGTGGTGTTCTTACCAGCAGTGGGCCTTTCCAGTCGTGGGACAAAATAGCAGCTGGTTTGGTACCACTGGATCCAAAGTCCATCTAGGTTCTTCAGGACTGGGTTCCTGAACTACACCAACCTGGAGCTGGCATGTTTAGTTTTACTCACATATAGTTGTTGATTTCAATGTGGAGGTGAAAAACTTCCACATTTTTGTCCACAGTTGAATGAGCCAGCAATGCTTTGGAAGTGATAAGAGATTTGTCACTTCAAGTTTCTTTCTTTCATCCACAGTGGAAACTGCTAAAGGATAACCAACTGATTCAAAAGCTGCAGTGGGTAATGTGACACAAAGGAGTGAAACCTGTTTCAATTATTACAAAGCAGAGCATAATTTCTCAAGTTTGAGAATCAACTGTATTATTTCTGTAGCATCAACTGCAAATTCCCACCTGTGTCTTGAAAATGGCATTCTTTAACATGTGGCAGTGCTTTTGTAAGGCCACTTCAAATGAAGGGGGAAACAAATCACCTTGTGGCAACTTGTCTGGCTCAGAAACAATCCCCTGAATGTGAAAATGTGAGCATTCAAGGAAAAGATCTGTGGAGCATGAAGTGAGCAGTTTATAACCTTATTGTTCTGTTATTTTCTCTCTCACACACATGTGGTAGTTCAAACTCTTATGAATTCACAAGAACCTAGTCTCCATGGAAATAGCAATGACATGTGCCTATTGTAAATACTCAGGATTTAATGTACTGCTTGCTGGTAAGGACAATTGAGTGATTGCTAGGGATGAGGAAGAATTTTGCATGGTCTGTATTTTAAAGCACGCTAATCTATTTTGCATTTTTTGGCCTGACATGCTGGCTAGAACACAATTATTGGTCAGATACCTGCTTTTTTCAGAATTTTCACAGAGTTTTGGGATACCAAAACGATGTTCCAAATTGTGTTGGTAGGAAATGTTGCACCCAAAAGCACATGCATTAGGAAACAATGAAGACAAAATGAAATGATGCATTTCCATGAGTGTGTTTGAAAATCATAAACTGATGTGTAAATTTGACAGAATGCATGTCTTTGAACACTTGAGCTGGAACAGAGATTGCCCATTGCTGTTGGTTGCATTTGCACTGTTCAGATACAAACATAAGAACTAAGTCCAAACACATGATCCAGTGCAAATGAGGAAAGGGATGGGTTTGGCATCTAATCCAAAGGGAGTGAAAAAAAAAAAAGCTCCCTCGAGTCTTTTCCCTATTCCTGTGCGCCTTCCATTTCACATTGAATTTAACCAGCTAAATAAACAAAGCGTAATCTCGTTTGGTGCATACCTCAGTGCTGGCACTTGAACAGTACCCAGTGTGCCAGCTGCTTCTTTGTTTGTTTCTTCTTGCTGTATTAATGGATTACACATCACTCTCATTACTTAGTAGAAGGACAAAACAAAACAAAGAGAGAGAGAGACAGGGAATGAGAACACTAGGGATATGTGGATAGGAAAATGGTGTTGCATGGTGGAGAAAATAGGAGATAAGGGCTTGGATGATGTCTGTGTTTGGGAGGTGGATTTTTTTTAATGAATATGTATCTGTGGCTTTACACAAATGCAGGAAAGGGCCTCCAGTTTACAGTTTGTTAATGCGTACAGGCTCAGTTTACATTTTGTCTTTGTTCTGTACAAATGCCTTCTGCATAAAACATCCAAAACATCCAGGTATTTTTCAAATCTTAGATAGAAATCCATCCTCTGCATGCCGCCATTAATCATTTTAATTGCTTTAACATCATTAAAAGGGAGAGGGCAGAGCAGGAGGAGAAGCGGGAGAGAAAGACTGAGAAAAAGGGGGTCCCTTCATGCAATATTACTTTCATGAATGGAGTCTCAGAATTTAAGAAAGTACTCTTAGCACTAGTATATGCTTGAGCACAAAAGCAATTGCTATAACCTATCACAGGGAATAAAATTGTGCTGTCAATGGGCTTCATGTGGCCCTTACAGGCCTTTTTGTGCCCTAAGGATATTCTCTGAAAGCTGAGAGATGCCCCCCATTAGTTCTTTGGCCCCAAATAGTCTGTTATCATTCCTGAGGCCTCCATGACTAGAAGAGTCCTGACTGTTCAATGCTCTCAGCTTTTGATTATTATTTGCATATTTTCAGGAATATGCATATTCTTGAAAATAATATGGCTGTTGCCATACTCATCCACTCCCATGCAATTTCAGGTGATGTTTATATCTCCTACTCATGTAGTCATGGCAGATCTTGTAGCTTCTTCCTATGATGGAAACACATTCCCATGGAATGTGGAATGCTATACAGTCCACACTAACTGTGTACATGGAAGTTGTGGACATTAGCCAGACTTGCATTGCAGGAAAACTATCACAGACACAGAACATCCACACCAACTGGAAAAAAGTGATCATTACCTAGGACTTCTTTCACCTGGTCAAGCTAAGAATGATTTTTTTTTCTCCTCTTGAATCAAACTCTTGGACCCCCACCTTTAGTATTGTCTACAGTACAGATATACAAAAATGACCTCTTGAAAAATCCCCACCCTATTTGTGAGCAGAAGTATTCAAGAAGGGTATGGGTCTTTTTAATTGAAATTCTCCAGGAGGAGGAGAAACTCTCCAAGAGTTTCCCAAGATGGAGTGGGGGCAACATTAGCAGGAGCAGAGCACAACTCCTTTCTTGAGGTGATAGTGTTGCTGCTACCTCAAACAGCAATTGTGTTGCAAATTGGATCCATTTTGTTTTCTCTATGATTCAGCAGGTCTAGTGTCATTCCACATCATTGGGGAAGAGGCTGATACAAAAATGGCAGAGAATATTTGGACAAAATGTTGAAAAACCAAGTTTTCCGACAGTGATGGCAAGAAAAATGCAAATCTCAATTTTCTTGGAAAATGTTTTTAGAGATGTTTTAGTTCAGCTCTACTGTACATTGATGGGTCTGCAGGATTTCTTATATTGTCTTATTAAAAGTGTGTTACCTGCATGTATCTTCTTATCTTTAGAACACTGCACTAAAGAATACACAGTAGGTGGAGCCTCCTAGTATCCATTGTCTCATTTCCTGTACTTTCAAATTCAAAGATCTGTAAGATAAACAGGGTGTTTTGGCTTCTCTCTGTTGATACTCTGGTATAATATTTATGATCAGTCCCTTTCTGGAACTTTTTACTTTGTGGTGTTCTTCCCTATTTTCACTCATATTCCATGCAATTTCTTCACATACTTTCCCTATTCATTGCACTGATGAATCCATTGTTGGGGATTCTGCATTTTTTATTCATTTGACAGACACAGAATCTTTCATTTTCCAATGTTTTAGAAAAATAGAAAGAATTCTAATAATAGGGAAAATGTTTCATTAATTTTTTTTGATCCACTCACCCCTCTAATCTATAAGACTTTCTGATCCTTTTGATACTAGCAATTTCATTTGACCATTTATTTACTTTTATTTAGCTTTTACATCATTGCTTTCTCCTGACAGGGCACTCAAGGTGGCTTATAACAAGGTTAACACAACTTACAACTAAAAACCTGATGATACAAAAAAGTAAAAAACAGTTAAATTAGTGACCACATAAAAACATCTATTATATATGTATATGACATCATTTAAAAAGGTAACAGTAAAGACAAAAATGCAGAATTTCCTCATTTAAAATTCATGAAATTATAATTCATGAAATTGCCTAACTCATAATTCATGAACTGCATTAATAAAATGGTTTTTACACTCTTGTGAAAGGAGAGCAAGCCCTCCCTCCATTACCATCTGATGTCATCTGGGGGAGAGACACTAAGCCCAGCACCATCGGGCCAAAAATAATAAGAAGAGCCCTCCCTCCATTACCATCCAATGTCATCTGGGGGAGAGACACTAAGCCCAGCACCACCTAGCCTAGAATAAGAAGAACCCTTACTTCTTAAAGGATGGGTGGGATTTGGGATTTTATGTTCTGTTTAATGTATGGAAATTGTAATGTTGTAAGCCGCCCCGATTGCTCTGCAGAGGGGCGGGATATAAATAAAAATTATTATTATTATTATTATTATTATTATGGGATGGTCTAATGTCCTGGAAGAAGGGGTTCTAGAGCCTGGGAGCAACCATGGAGAAGGACAATTCATATGTCACATCAGGCTTCCTGTGACAGTGCTGGAACTATGAGAAAGCCTTCCTCTGAGGATTTTACAACACGGGCAGGCTCATATAGTCTTTCCGATAGTCTAGACATAAGCCATAAAGGATTTTACTGGCCACACCGGGTTGTTTGAATTGTGCCCTGCAATGAAATGTGGAATTTTATGTTCCCTTAATATACTATTGTTCTTTCTTCCTTTATCATAACTCACTCCTCCTTTTTTTCCTTTGATATGCTTTTTCTGTATTTGAGATACAGATTGAAAATATTTGGGAATATGCAGCAGGGTCACCAGATGTAAATTTGCTGAGATCTTTAGGTTTACTTTCTTTTACTAGGTGCCTAAGCCAGATCAGTTATATTTGGATATCATCAATGAGTACCAGGTGTTGTAGGCTGTATTTTAGAGGAAGGAACTGGCAAAGCCACCTCTTAGTATTCCTTGCTTTAAAAACCCTATAAAATTCAGGGGGTCACTATATGTCAACAAGCAAATTGAAGACAAAAACACATGCTCTACCAGCTGGAGCTGCAAGGGGATGTGAAGCAGGAGGTTACACATTGAATTATAGTTGTTGAACCCCCCCATGGTTTTCAGTAACAAAACTGGATCTTGCATTCAAACATTCACACTTAAATCTACTATTTTCTTCCCTGCTTTCTTCATTTCAGAGACCTAGAGATAGAAACACAGACTTTTTATTGTTGCTCTTGTTAAACCCCTTCTCGATGTGGCATTCATCCTGAAGTTCCTCAAACATGGAGTTTTAGGACATGAATATCTTCAATTTATTACTCTCTAGTGTATTCCCACTGCTTCTTCCATCTAATTTTTTAACAAAAAGCCAAGGCAGGATAACTGTAGAACAGATTTGGGGGGGGGGTGGGGAATCCAGGGGCAAGAGGTACAAATACCTCCTTCCTGAGCATGGGCATCACCACCATGTAAGGGTTATATGGGAGCAGGGCAGGTGGACATTTTATTTAGAGGTCTGAGCTCCCCTCACCAATCTAGTGGTAGCTGTGCCCCTACTCCACAAAGTCTTTTGTTTGTTCACTCTGGGAACCCTCTATCTAGAAACCTTTGATGATCTACGGATTTCACTTGAAGATCTACTAGTAGATCCCAATTTTCCTTCTGTTTACCTTTGATGTAGGCATGGCTAAGTACTAATAGTGCCCACTTTGCTGTGGTGTTTAATGATCTTGGATTGAAAAGCAGGAGAAAGGGTTTCCTGTTCTCTGCAAGTGCCATAGGTTTTATTACACTAGCAAACATTGATGCATCTAAGGTATGAGTACATCTAGCTGATTCCTTCCTTGACAGCTAAAGCTATGTAATTTCATCACATGATCTCTACCTACTGTTACCTTAATGTTTAAATGAATAGGGCTCATGAATAAATATCAGTCAGGTCATGATTAAATATTTATGTACGGGATATTTGCAAAATGCTGAGAAATGGCCCACTATATTTTGCCCATAGGTTATATAGACACATCAAGGAAATGCATAAAAACTTGCATATACATACTAACACACACACACACAAAATATTCTAATGTTACAAGATTTTAAAATACTACCACCGAATGCCTTAAGACCAATGTTTGTCACTAGCTTCTCTTCCAGTCTGTCTGCTTTACTGCATATTATAATATGAAAAGATTGTTTTACTGGGATAATGGACAATAACAAAATTTGTAATTCATCCTAATAAGCATGAATAGTAACCCACATGCCTTGGATACGTCCAGGCAGGCATAATTTATCCCTGTATTTGGCTGTAAAACAGTGTGGATCTCTTAACTGAGTCCCTGACAGATGGTTTAAGCTTTTCTCTCTCTCTTTTTTTTTTTTTGCAGGACTCCATTTCCAATCATTTTGCCCATATTGCAAAATTGGCCTTGAAAAAGGGTAAAGAGTTGTTATGCCACATTAGCATCCCTCCTGAATTGCTCGCTGTGAAGGGCATGAGAAAAACCAAGAAAATCAAAAGAGGAATGCTTTTTAAAGTGTGCCTTTGAAAGTTACAAATGTTCAACACATTGATGATGGTAGATTATATCACAAATCTCAATTTACATTTGAATGCAGGCACATTAAGGATAATAATGAAAACACAAACACCCTTGGTACCTTGGTTCATAAGCCATTCGGATGGCATTCATAATACTGTACCATTTTTTTAAAAGGGGGGGGGGTAATGTTAAAAAGTGCTGTAATTTGGGAAGGCTTCCTATAGTCTTAAATTCCTGCTGTTCAGCTCCACTGCTGGTTCTCAGATGAACAGAGATTTTCATAGTGGCTTTCAAGTCTCTCCCCCCCCCCCCCCCCCCCCACTAGCTCATATAATGAAAGCGCTCTGATATCTGCATTCATTTTCTGAGGAACATGAATTGATCACATTCTCTATGCCATTTTTTTTCATTTTCTTTTGCAGCTTCAGCTGACTGACTTCTTCATAGAAAAGTGCTGCTCTTTTCTTCTTGTCGCCTTTTAGTTTATGATCAAAATCAATGAGGACTGAAGCTTTCAACAGCCATCTATAAAATGCAATTACTGTATACAACACACAGTAAAACTCCTGTGGTGTATATGTTGAGACATAATTTATGCCACTTACCTCCAGAGTGGTATTGATCTTCCTGGCCGAATGTCTTACAAAAGGGCGCTTGAGTGTAAGCTCAAGGAAATACGTGGTTATTGGGATTGATCTATAATTTGATTAATAATGAACTATCAGCTCAACTCTCCTCTCCATATTGTGTGTGTGTGTGTGTGCTTGCCTAGGTGACCTGACCTTGCATCTTTGGCTTGCCTCTTCTTCATGACTATCATATGGTAGGATGTTTATAATCACTGCTTTGTCATTGTGCTCTCCCTGGTGGATATCACTAGTTGTCTGATGGGAGAAAGAAGTAAAAGCATTATGTAGATATATAACCTTTTCTTCCACGTTTGGCAGCTAAACAGGTTCCATTAGTTTTTTCTGTAGGTCATAGGTTATTGTGTATGTTGTTTAACAAAGCATGACATTTGAATGGCAAACAATAGATCATGGTGTAGTGCAGAGGTGGGCAGTTTAAGGATGCAGGTTGCCTTAAGAGTTTAATTCATGGGGTTATAAGTCAACAGATAACTTGAAGGCAAATACACTCACATCTGTTTGTGTGGAGGGTACATGTTGTGTTGCAGAAGAATCACATTCCCATTGGGTTCTAGAGGTGCATTTATCTGGTTTATTTGTCAGCATTGTTAGTTTTGCTTTTTCATTGGAGGAAGGAAGGCTCCAGGAGGAGACTGGGAAGTGCACATCATGATGATAATGATGATGATGATGATTTATGATACTCTTTCCACCAAAGGGTGGAACATCAAATATATAAAATCAAAGACAGAGACAATAAAACTATATATATATATATATATATATATATATATATATATATATATATATATATATATATATATATATATATTAATCCCCAACATCCCACCAACCACTACCCATCTCAGTAACCTTAGGCACAGTTTAGCAGTTTAATCCAGCAAGTCAAAGAGGAAGTTCTTCAATCCCTTAAAAAAATGAGTGAGAGCCTTCTACAGCTGGATGTTCAAAGGAAGAGTGTTCCACTGATGCAGAGCCAGTTCTTGAAAAGACTTGCAGCCTTCACAGAGCTGTGCACATCAGTGCAACAGACAATAATCCTTTGTCTGTAGATCTTAAATTCCAAAATGGTGCATACCATGCTAGCTGAGCTGCCAGGTACTGGAGGAGATTAGCACATAGAGCCCTAAATATAAGAACCAAAAATTTAAAACAGACTCTGGTCCAAACTTGTAGCCAGTGAAGGGGTGTGTGATGGGTGTGATGAAAAATGAATATTTAGAGAAATTTAAGACAACCTGGATGGCCTTGGGGGCCACCTGTGGCCCACAGGTTGCATAATTCCTACCCCTGGTATAAAGGTTAGCAAGTATTCTGTTATTTAATTTTACTGACAACACAATGTAGTTTCGGACAATCTTCTATTTGAGATTGTAGCCAATCTGTTCCCTTTACCTAGCATGGAGACATCACAGGTTCTCCCCAAGACAGTCAATTCCACTGTTAAAGATATCTTACAGTCAAAAAGTTCTCCCTAGTGTTTAGGCGGAATGTTTTTTTCTTATAATTTGAATTCATTGACTATAAATTCATATAGTCTCTGGAGCAGCAGAAAATAAGCATCTTCCACAAGACAGCCCTTCAGATATTTGAATATGACTACCAGATCACCTCATGTTAGCAGAGAGTCATAGGTTTCAGGAGAAATTGACCAATATCAAAAGGGGGTCCATCTATAACCCCCTTTGCAAAGATGATTGTAATGTTGTGGTTTGATTATATGAAACTAGTAAAGAGAGGATGCTCTAGTAAAGATACCTTTTGAAATTCTAGTCATGGACAAATCACTGAACAGTGAAGCATTTTATTTGCAAAGAACAAACCTCAATTACTTCATCTCTCAGTGCCTAGTCTTAGGTAAATTCTCCAAATAAAAGGCTGTGGGGCAAAGTCAGTGAACTGACAGATTCCATTTCAAAATCCTTGTTCCCTGGGATTCTGGATAACACTTGGTAATTTGTTGTACTGTATTGGAAAACACTGAGTATTAAAAGAGAGTGAGGGTCCTTTGGAGGCCAATTCAGTTTAGTCATAGGCTTCTGGAGTTGGTTAAGTCTCACCCTTATTTCAATTATGGTTAACACTTCAATCTTGTTGTGAATGTAATGCTTCTTTAGGGATTAGGAATTAATTGCCTATAGTGAATGCATTACAGTGGATAAGCTTTACAGTGTGGTCAAAAGTACAATAAAATAGTCTAAAGATGGAAGCAATGGACAATAGAATTTAGACATCTTTTTGATAGTGTGTGTCTCTCTGCCTTCAAGTTGCCTGTTGATTTATGGTGATCCCATGAATTTTACAGGATTTTCTTAGGCAAGAAATACTTAGTGGTGGTTTTGCCAGTTTCTGCATCTGAAATATAGCCTACAGCACCTGGTATTCATTGACAGTCTCTTATCCAAGATCAGAGAGAATCTGGTGCCTTCAGGACAGAGCTGTATATAGAAATCCTGATATGGTATGGAGCCTGATTCAGTGGCTCAGATCAGGGTCTGGTTTCATTTGGACTGATCTGGACTCTGTCTTTAGGGTCCAATCATATGCAAACCCTGAATCTGAATTTACATGTGGGTATCCAGATTGCTAGTCTTCCCTCATTGACTTGCATTGGAAAGCCCAAAATCGCTTTAACTTTTTATTTTCCCCCACATACTTGCATAACATTTTTGAGGCATGCTAGACCCTAATGGGTGGGTTGGGGCAGGGGAATTAAGCCAAACATATTATGAACAAATAATCATGTGAGGTTTTGTGATAAGTACCTGTAAAGTTCTTTTAAAACCCAGTTCTTAAAAGCTGTGGACTGCTTAGTCTTGGCCAACTTTTGTCCAAATATTATTGTGAGATAGCCCATTGTATCAGAAATGGGGACCAACTTGGTAATTCATACTGATTTCTCATTTGTGGCCCTGGAGTGTGTTTCTGCTGCCCTCATTTCCATTTTTTGTTTAGCCTAATTTTCAGACTTTTAAAAGGGGCTTGGTCTGTGTTGATATAATGTAAATCACCACATTTGGGGGCATTTTAAAACATTTTGGGAAACTGGGGTTAACA
>CM034710.1:95905195-95924731 GCA_020142125.1 Phrynosoma platyrhinos | reverse complement strand
TTAAAGTTTAACAAAGATAAAATATAAAAATGAGAATGAAATGATAACTTACTTGAGGAGAGAGTATTTTTTTTACTTTATTGTTGCAATCCAACTAATGAGTTTTAGTGACACAGCATAAAGAAGCAGGGGTTGATAAGAAGATACAGCTCAACTGAAGTGTGTCCCCAGATGACTACTGGGGTGGGGGAAATTTTGCCATAATTATGCTGCTTTGCAGACTGTTTTAGGCCAAAAAAGTGAACTGGAAATGACTTGATAGATAGATAAAATCCAAGCATACACATCTAAAGGGAAAGATAACTGCCAAGTATATCACCACTAGTTATGAGGTCAGGTGCGCTTTTTATGGATGGATTAGGGGCTCAGAAGCCATTCAAATGGAAGGGAAAATATAACAAAATGTAACACAGTAACAGTAAATGAACATTTGAATGAACCCAAAGGAAACTAATAGAGAATTCCATTATTATAAAACCAGAAGTGAAGAAAATTCTGTCCCATCTGTTCTTTCCTTTCTGCCACTACAGAAAACCTCTCTGTAGTCTACTTTGTATTTTTTTCATCCTGTAAAGTAAAGGGGGAAAGATCATGAACAAAGTCTCAGAGCAGAGTATTATAAACTCTGCATTGCATGGAAATAGCTCTTGGTTAGGGTCAGATGTAAATTGCTGGTACATATAAATTAGAGTAGATTTGCATAAGCAATAAAGCTGTCCTGGATACCTATACTTATTGTCTTAGATAGCCTGTAAATTAGTTTGAAATTACCACAGGAATAAAGAAAAGGCAGCTGACTGCTTTTGAGGATGAAAATATGCTAAAGGCAAAAATCATTACACACCTCCCAGAGAGTCACTAGAAGGACTTGTTCTGGTGACTTTGAGGGCAATTTTTGACATTTGTTGTTGCTTGGTACAAGCACCTGTCAGATTCCTGTGTGTTTTTAATTTTGCTGACCAAATATGTTTACTGCCCTTGAATTCACTCCTTTACAGCTATATGCAAGGATTGCTCTTCTGAGGTTGTGTGACATGATTTACTGTTATCTTGGCCTTTGTCTTCAGTATTCTTACTCAAAATGAACCTGAATCTGCTCACTTTGACCTTCTAGCCTGAAGAGCAAAATTATATGGCTGGGAGGAAAGACTATAGAAAAATGGATATTTGCACCATGTAATGTGTTCAGTTTGATTGTCCAGAGGCAGCGTGTGTTAGCCTGAAAATCTGTGTTTTTGTTGTTAATTTGTTGGCTTCTTCTTGTGGCAACTGTGTGAATGAGGGTCCTCTGAGACACTATCATCAACAGACCTGCTTAGGTTTTGCACACTCAGGGCTGTGGCTTCCTTGATTGAATTGAATCCTCCTTTAATGCAGCCGTCCTCTGTTCTCCTGCATTCCACTTTACCAAGCATTTTATAATCTTTTATAATGAATCATGCTTTCTCATTATATGTCCAAAGCATGACTGCCCCAGTTTGGTTATTTTGGCTTCTAGAGAGAGTTCAGGCTTCATTTTCTCTGACTTCCATTTATTGGTCATTTTGGCAGTCCATTAATGAATGCCAAAATCAGGATTGTCCATGGAGTAGTAGTTCTGCTTTCAATGTATGCTTGTGAATATGGGGAATCAGAGCAAAAGTGGCCCCTCCTGAAAGTTCTGCAGTTTAAGCTCAGCTTCTTTTCTAAGAAAATATTCCTCTGCCAGACTGCATAGTCTTAGGACCTTATCACACGGGGTCTAAAGCAGACCTAATCCAAAGGGTATCCGTAGCTAATACATATTATTTCCCCGTGTTTACACACGACGTTACACCGAAACTCAACAGAACCCAGAGCTAATCCGTATTGTTTCTCCGTGTTTACACACGACGTTGCACCGAAACTCGACAGAATCCAGAGCTAATCCGTAATGAATTGAGATCTTTTGACATTCGGTTTTTCGGGGAAGTACAAGGGAGCTTTCGGAATCATTGCGCAATGGCCGCATAGGCGAAATTCAGTTCATTTCGGTATAGAACTGAATTTATTCTTATTTCGGTTACTTTTCGCTTCGTGGCCAGCGTGTGATAAGGTCCTAATTACAGTTACTTGGATGACCAAGTACTGTATCTGTTTTGAATATAATCCAGGCGTGACATAATTATAGCAATTTGATACCACTTTAATTGCTATGGCCCCACCCAATGGAATCCCAGGATTTGTAGTTTGGAAAGGTATGTAGAATTTTTTAGTCCATTCCTTTGAACTAAAGCATCAGAGCTCTCTAGTAGACATCTCTAAGAACCTCAGAGAACTAAGCCCAGAGTTCCATAGGATGGAGTCATGGCAGTAAAAAAGGTATTCAAGTGTAGTGTGGTACAATCCAGGTTCCATTTAAAGCCAAACAACTGTAAGAAGAGAGCACTGGGGGCTTCAAAGTTGTTCTTTAAATATATATATATATATTGGTATTTAATTTAATTAAATATATATATATATATTGGTATTTAAAACAGGACACATCAATTACACAAACCAATTACATCCCACAAACCAATTACTTCACAAAAACAACCACCACCCAGCTTCTCATCTTGTTCAACAGCACTTACCACCTGAATAACAGACTGAATAAGGCATACAGGTCACCTAGTCACTGTCCTTCCAGGTATGACAAGATGCATTGTATTTATTTTTCTGTGACAGAAGCTTTCTAAATTTGTCACTGTAGGTATAAATTAGTTTATGGACATTTGATAAAACCTGTGTTCTCTTTAAAGAGAGCAAGGGGCTGAGGGAACAGGTTTCCGTTCTCTTGTTGCCCATTATTGCAGAATCTGTGTGATTCATGAGGAACACCTCCAGATTTGTGTGATTCATGAGGAACACCTCAGGTCACTAATTCCATGCACCACATCTTTGTTGGTTTTTGTGGGTTTTTTCGGGCTGTGAGGCCATGTTCTAGAAGAATGTATTCCTGACTTTTGCCTTCTGAAGATGCCAGCCACAGATGCAGGTGAAACATCAGGAATACATTCTTCTAGAACAGGAGTAGGCAACCTTTCCCCTTTAAGGGCTGAGGGACTTCAGCTCCCAGAAGCCTCAGCCATGTTGGCCAATAGTCCCATGTTGGCCAATAGCTCCTGGGATTCTGGGAGCTGAGGTCCCTCGGCCCTTAAAGGGGAAAGGTTGCCTACCCCTGTTCTAGAACATGGCCTCACAGCCCCAAACCTCCACAAAAACCTATGGTTGCCGGCCGTGAAAGCCTTCAACTTCACATTACACATCTTTATTGTTGTAGAGAGCCTTTTGAGCAGAGGCATCCTGTTTGTGGAACACTCTCACCTTGACATCAACTAATCAATACCACCCAATAAATGCCAGCCAATTCATGTTTCTTTTTAGTGCCAAGTCAAATTATGGCTTTTTGTTAAAGCTTTTGGGGCCTAATTTATTTTTCAAATATATGTGTGTATAGTTTCAATTGTTTTAGCATACTGAACTTGTTAAATAGTTTAATATGTTTTAGCCCTTTAAATTATTTTATCATATTTATTATCATTTAAAAGTGTTTATATTGTTTCACTGGTAAGCCACCATGAGATCTAATGATATAGGGTGGGATCAAAATACTTTAATAATTTTAATAAGCAAAAGTAGTAGTAGTAAAAGCATATGACAGGTCCTCTTCCCCTCAGTTCTCAAAATCACCCAAGATTTAATTCTGAGGCTTTTTATAACCTCCCTATAGCATGACATATGTACTTGTGTGCATCTGTTGCAGAATCACTAATTCAGGATCCACCTTTCATCAGCATAAATTCCCAATAGGATCCTAATCATTATCATTGCTAACAATTAAATTGGCCTATGAACTTTAGATGCATGTGAAACCCATCATGTCTTTGCTCAAAAGGCATTGTGTAGGAAACTCTTTGTTTTCTTGGTACACTTATAACTAAGAATGCTGTAATCATCTGGAGGTCTTGAGCCACTCAGTTCCACTAGAGGTTTGGTCCAAAGGATACACTGAAGTAAAACTAAGCCCCTGAAAATCTAAGTTATAGCTCTATGGATGATAAACAGATAGGGAAAAGATGCAGAGCAGAAAGAGACAAACAAAGCATTCTCATGTCCTTTCAGTTGAACATCATCATAGCCTCAAGTGCAGATGGTTCCTGGGTCTGCATTGCCAGATATTTCATTATTTTCTTACTCTACCTGGGCCTTCAGGTTCTTGGCCATGGTGTTGGCATTTTCCCAACCCCAACTGAAAAGTCTGACAAAGAGAAGTCCCCACAGATATGAGTTATATGTCCCCATCAATTGTAGAAGCTGCTTCCCAATAAGTAGAGACTGGGGGACTTCATGGTTTTTATGTAGTTCCTGAATTAGTTCATAATCTAGGGGCTACATAGGGATTGTTGTGAATAAAAAAACAACCACAGTCATGAATGCATAACTCTAGGTTACAGATTTGTAACTGCGCAACAGGATTCCTGCTGATTATAATAATAATATGGGTGGATGAGAAACCCAAATACAAACAACTCCTTTCCCACTCTTCCTCAAATACAACTCACTACAAAAGCCATTTCTAATTTAATGGATTTACAAGCTAGTAGGCATGTCAAAATATTTCATATAGGATTTGAACCTGCAACAGGTTGGAGGATATTTTCAGTGGTTGGTGTTATGCCAGGGCTGAAGCTATATGAGATCAGGCCCTAATGCTGAAATCAAATCCTGGTTGACTGGCCTGCCATATTAGCTGCCAAATTAGATCTCATAGTGACCAAAGGAGTTGACTACTTTGGAAGGAGATGGCAGAGACACAGCCCTGGGGAACCTGTTATGGCAGCCCTCCAATTCCAAGAGCAGAAGAAAATCAAATGGATATTGAAGTTGCATTTCAGGAGCAAAAGCAGTGCAAGCAAAATTCTAATCTGTGTATTGACAGCAGTGTTATCTGTGTATCTCACATGGATCCAGACTGAATGGAGGAATGAATTCGGAGGCATTTCGATTTCCCTTCTCATTTTCTATTTCAATGAGGTCCAGGGCTATAGAGGTGAGACTGTGAAAGGGGAGACTTTATTTTAACTCATTGGTAGCATTAGCACAGCTACTAAAGTAGTGTTTTCAACATTCAAGGATTAGACGAGGATTAGAATATTTAATATATGATAAGGCTGCCTTTTAGGGCCAAGCCCTCACCAGGGAATTTTCATTGCACAAAAATAGAATTGGAATAACTTTAAAACTAGAACATAGAACATATAAACATAGAAATTAAATAAAAGCAGCACAGAAGGAAGCAAGAATATAGAATTGCATCAACAATAGCAATAAGTAGCACCATCAGAGAACAAAACATCCTTGAAATGAATACAGTAATTCAATGTCAGATCATTTAATAACAGCAAAATATACTTACTACAGAAAAAGCAGTTTGGAACAAATGGCTTATTGATAGCCATTTGAAAGGTTGTAATTATGCAGCCACACAAAGGTCTGTGGTAGGGATATGACTCTTTTATCAACACTTTTATCCTTACATGTGAGGACAAATAATTATGGTAGTTTTCTCCCTCCTGTGGGAAAAATAAATAAATATTCCTCCACATATTCGCCTTCATTTGACATCCCTGGAGTGTTGCAGAGGAATTACTCTGTATAGAAAAAAAAATGTGTTGTTTTATGCAAAAATCCTGTTTTCTAGGCATAAAGAAAGGTTTTCTGTGTAGGAAACAATGTATTCTGCACAGAAAAAACATGTGAAATTTTAAAAAAAATTGCACAGGAATCTGTTTTATGCACAGAAAACAGATTTTTGAGCAAAAGAAAATCACATATATTTTTCTGTGCAAACTGAGTCTTCGCAACACTCCAGGAGAGTTAAATACTTGCAGGAAACTTTACAACATTCTTTCTGACAAGGTTTCCTGGGTGTCAGAGAACCTGATTTTTGACCAGGGAACAACTAATAATGCACATTCTTTCCATCCCTATTCTGTTGTTATTTGTTGTTGTTAACTGCCCTCGAGTCAATCTCAACCCATGGTGACCCTATGGATGAGACATCTCCAAGACCCCCTATCCACCACTGCTCTGCTTAAATCTGTTGTTATATTGTTATATTTGTTGTTATATTGTTGTTATGTTGTTATTGTTGTTTAAATGGGTAAAATCAATGTCTACGCCCAAGAAACCAGGTACACATACTTTAGTAATCTGGCTGTCATAGATTGAAAATTAGGTTTCCCCTCCTCTTTTTGCGGTAGAGGAAGACTTAGGTTTTTGATTGCATATGAAGTATGTAGGAATTTATTTCTGTATTAAATGGATTTCCTTATATAAAAGAAGCATGTTTCACATGTGCCTGAGTAAGTAACATTTTCCAAAAATAAAAGTGAAATCCAGCAGGGATTGTCACCTTCAAATCCTTTGTAGCCCCATTGAGAAGTTACTTTCATGTACAGAGGTAGTTTGGAAAAATATTTGTAGTTGTAATCAAGAAAATAACTCTTCCAGACTCTGCACAGGCATGGATAACTGGAGCTGCTGCTACACTGCAGAATTAATGCAGCTTGACACAACTTTAACTGCCATGGCTCAGTACTATCTTGGGATTTGTAGTTTGTTGTGGCATCAGAGCACTCTAATCTATAAATCTATGGTAGTTAAAGGAATATCAAATGACAACAGTTGTGCGATATGAATACACCCCAGAAGTGGCAATAAACTTTTGCTGGGTGATTTTTCAAAAATATATATTTATTGTAGGACACAAAAAGACATGTGGCTCATGGGCAGCACTTTCCTTAGTGTGGCTTATCTGAATATGATCAAGAGAATGGAGCAACTTTCCAGACTAAAAATGTTATTGGGTTTGAGACCTGTTTCAGTAGGGAAGGGTGGCATCATGACAAGATATAGATTATAGATTTATGCCGGTTGTCCTTAAGAGATGGCACTCTAGTTCTCATTATTCCATGTGCTGTCATTGCTGGGACTGATGGGTGATCATAGAAGGCCAGAACTCTGCTGTACACCATGTAGAGGTTCTATACCCTCTGGTGACAAGTAAGTAGACAGAAATATTTTTATCTTCATACTTTCAGTTACATTCAACAGATAGCAGTAAGTTCAGGACCAACAAGAGGAAGTAACATCAACAAATACAATCAATCAACAATTTGCTACCCTTTCATGACACTTAGAATCAGCTGGCTGAGATAGCTGTCTCATTCTGTCTAATGACAGGGTTGGTCCTGGGTTACTCACATTGTAAAAAGGATTGCTAGATTAGGTGGGCCTTTTCATGCTGCTTTTACAGTGTAGCTCCCATAATTCTGCACCCAGCAGGGCTAATGACTATGGCCATGTGAGGTGTAGAAGTTTCCAAGCTCTCTGGCCAGATCCAGCAAGCTATTCTTCTGCACACACTTTTCTATATATGGACAATCCCAGAACAGATTGTCTGAGGAGCCTGGCTTTTTTCCCCTCCCCAGTCTTACTGTATGTTACCGAGATTATTAAGATGATATTACAAGTTAACAAAACCCAGCATGTAGGGAACAAAATACATCTGGCTTGCTTAAGAGCTTTCCCCCTATATCCTCTCAAGGCAGCGACATCAGGAAGCAGCTGGTGAGCTTTCAGTACCATAAGAAATCTGGAGGTGGTTTCCCCCTGGCTCTATCAGTTTCCAACTAGTAATAAAACTCCAGGCAAATGGAAAATCCATTTGCATTTTGCAGCTTAGCACCAGTCAGAACTGCTGGAAAAGTTAGCATGGAAGAAGTGTTGGTTGGTCTTTCTAATGCTTTTGTTCAAAGGAATTAAACAAGGGAAGGCAGAGGAGAAGGAAACATGTATATAAAGTGCTTCTCACAGCTATCTTTCATCCATTTGAGACTGCTGTAATTGGCATTGTAGTCCTAGTGTGGGTGGGATGGTTAAAATGTTAGACAAGAACAGAACTTGGAAACTTGATATCTGTCTATCTCTTTCTCTTTGCTTGTCATCCAACATGGGAGGCAGGGTGATTTAACCATAAGTGATCCAAGCACTTAGACAAGAACACACCTTGAATCTTTTCCCAGTCCTGAAGGTTACTGTGTCCCATTGGACTATACACATTTTCCAGAACAATTTAAAGAAAAATAAGTTCTTATGATATAGCTCCTTTGATTTTCCCATTGATTATGACTCTGCAACCACTTGTTCTATTTGTTTGGGAGGTGGTTTGTATCTTGGACATTCACTAGGGCTCTTCCAGGCTTTGTTTAAACTTGGGATGGTTTGCTGAAGTGGTCTATAGTATTATTATTTTTATAGTGAAAAAGTACTTTTACTGATGCACTAAAATTTTAAAAAAAGGATGAGAAGACATGGGAACTTTTGTTTTGATATCTTGGAATAATAATAAAAAAAAAAACCTTGAGGGTGGAGATAAAATTTTGCAACTGGAGTTGGAAATTGACAGAAAATAGTCCAGAACTGCAGCAATGTAGTTTAGATGTTTATGAAAGCCTTGAGTACTACAACACCAGAACCCTCACAACTTCCTGACACATTTGCCTCATCTGGAGAAGCCCTTAATCTACTTCACAGGGTTATTGTGAAGATAAAATAGGGGCAGGAGGACTCTTTATGCTGCCTTGAACTGTCTCTGGAAAGATGGATTCATGTGGTCTTAAAGGAGCTGGAGAAGAAAATTCACAGCAAGGGAGTATGTCTAGGCACTTGTTTCCATTCTTTCATAGGCATTCTTTACAGTGGAAACTGTATTATTTTTTGAATTGAGAATTGAGAAGCTTTTAGGAGGGAGGGGAAGAGGCAATGGAGAAGATTTATTAGTATTGACTTTTCCACAAGGATCCCTGCCATGAACAGGACTAAAACAGATAACCAGTACTTATAGGGACGTTCATGCAATACTCCCCCAGTGCCAAAAGAATATGGGAAGAATCTGTGTTTTTGTAGGGTATATAGGATATCTCCAACTCTGTTTACTAATGTGTCATAACCATGCAGACCACACTCATCTGTCATCTATGTCTTCAGCTGATATGGGAAAGGGCTTTGTGCACACTTCTTAGCATGTGTGTAGAGGTCTTCAAGCAAAGACACACTCAGAGTTTGGAAAAGTTACTATCTGGACTGCAGCTCACAGAATCACTATGTAAGAATGAGTATTATTCACACATAGTAGCCTGGCTTTAGTGAGAACCAGTGTAGTATAGTGTTCTGAGTTCTGGACCAGGACTCTGGGAGACCACGATTCAAATCCTCACTCAGCCATAGAAGCCCACTGGGTGACCTCACAAGCTCAGATGAAGGCAACAGCAAACTCCCTCTGAACAAATCTTGCCAGGAAAACCCCACAATAGCTTCAGTTTGTGTATGTATATGGGTCTTCAAGTCGCATGTTGACTTATGGCAACCCCATGCATTTTTGTAGGCTTTTCTTAGGCAAGGACAAGGTGGTTTTGCCAATTCCTTCCTCTGATAGCCAATAGCTTCTGGTATAAGTTGGCAGTTTTCTATCCAATTGTTAACCACAGCTGTTACTGCTTAGCTTCCAAGATCAGATGGGATCTGTTGCCTTTACCATATTTAGGCTCTTAGGTTTGCCTTAGGGTCACCATAAATCAGAAATGATTGGAAAACACAGTAGCACCAACAATAACAACAACTACTACAAAGCCTGGTCTGATCACTGTCCCTTCCTGTAATGTCTGGCCTTCCTTTTGGGCATTAGCACCAAAGAGTCAAGACTCAGTATATCCTAAACCAGGAAGGTTTTAAAATGTCAGAACACTGAAAGGATTTTGGGATAGGGAGAACTATCTGTAGAGAGGATTAAATTCTTCTGAGTCAAAGCTTCAGGCTTGGAAACTCTCAGTGCACTGGAGGATTTTATAAACCAAGACTTCAGAGCTTGATAGTATTACTGGGGATACATTGACAGGTGGTGGAAAGTACTCAAGCCAAACAAAGACATCTGCTGTTGATGTCAATACTACAATATCCAGTCTGTAACCAATAAATGACAAGGCAGAAATGGCAGTCTGACTAGAGAAGGGAGAATATCAGAGGCCTGTGAAAAGGATGACAGTAAATCAAAAGGAAGTCCCAGCAAAGGATTTAGGCTGCAGGAGCCTAAATGTTGTTTATATAGTTAGTTGCTATACAGAAAAAGTGGCGTTACTATGGACTCTTTGTGCTGAAAGCAATTACAATATTGATTTGTGAAATTTAGTGGAAGAAAGGAAGTCACTTGGAGAAATAGGCTGCTCAGAGTCAGGAGGCTGCATCTGCCTTTATTTGCTGCCATTTTGCAACCTTGGAAAAAAGTGCAACCACTAGTGTAACACACTAAAAGGATTCTGGCCTAGGAAGTGGAGGAAAAGTGAAATACAAAATGTAACTTAACATTTAAGCATTGTCCTTGAACTGAATAGGAACAGAAGCTATGACTTATGATTGTACTTCCATATGTCATTTGATCTTTCAGTCATCTTGTCATGAGGGTAGGTGTTTTCCAAATTCCTCCACTGGGTTTTAGGCAGTCTAAATTACCTGGTTGGTCTTATTTTCAGAGTGAAATTTTTAATTAGGAATTCTGTACAGATCTGTTTTTGACATTATTATTATTATTATTATTATTATTATTATTATTATTAATCAATTTGGTGGTCAAAGCTACACATGGGTGCTGGGTGTAGGTATAAATTCCTACATGTATTTGCATATGCACACTGATAATACATCACTCAGAGAGCCAGTGTGGTGTAGTGGTTTCAGCATTGGACTAGGACTTTGGGGAGCAGGGTCTGAATCCCTGCTCAGCCATGAAAAGTCACTGGTTGACCTTGGGCAAGTCACACTCTCTCAAGACTCAGAGGATGACAATGGCAACCCCCTCTGTGGAATCTTGCCAAGAAAACCCTGTGATAGGTTCACCTTAGGGTTGCCATAAGTTGGTAATGACACATACAGTATATTAACCCCCTCCCTGTGAACATTTTTGAATGATTTGTTGTGTCAAGATTCCTGTATCAATGCATAGGAGCCTGTGTGCACTAGGAGGTGGACCCAGATTCATTTTTAGGTAGTTCAATTGAAATCAATGGGACATAATTGATTAACTTAAGGTTCATTGATTTTAGTGGTTTTCCTCTAGGTATAACTCTGGGTAAGAAAGCACAGTACAAAAAGAATCTTGGTTATATCTAGATTGCTATTTAGCAGTGTGTCGTAAAGGTATATAAGCACACATTAATAATGTGGAGGAAGGGGAAGGATATGAAGAGACTGAAGAAACTGAAAACCACAGCAAACAACACAGACTCCAATGCCAGAATTTCTTCTAGATAATCTCATAGTTCAGCTGCTATTAAGGAAAAGTGAAAAACAAGGAGAACCTAAAGAACAGTATTGGAAAGAAACTAGAGAAGTGTCATATACAAATAATCAATGTGCAAGTGTGAAGCAGTGAAAGTATGCAAATGCAAAATATATACCTGGTATCACTGAAATGTAGAATCTGGGTGAGGTACTATTGGAATTTGGGATTTGACTATACCAAAGTTAACTGGATTGAAAAATTGGCTGAAAGCTCCTTAATGGCCCAAGCTAACATGTCCCTGGCATATTTTTAATTAGAGAAGTTACAGGTAAATAATCCATACTGATACCCTCTTGATATTTGAACTACATTTCCATCATCCTTGATCATTGACTGTGCTGGTTGAGGTATGTAAGGGCTGCAGTCTCAAATATCTGGAGGGCATCTGACTTTGGACAAGGAAACCTTTGGAGATAATTGTAGAAGGTAACATCCTTTTATCTGTTGTTGACAACACAAACCATACCTTCTTTCAAATGTATATGTTGGTATGTATGGCACAGCCTGTGGAAAAGGAACCAAAAGAGAAACCACAGAGGAAGAGAGACAGAATAAGCTCTTAGATCTGCAAGGGAAAAGGCATCTTTTGGTGGCTAGTCAAAGTGGTAGTGCTGATCCATAAACCATTGGATACTGATCTCTGGTGAATGTCTAGGAAAGAAAGAAATAAGTTGTAGCCAATGGGCACAAATAGGGGTTGGGGGAGAAGCACTAGGCTGGACTACATATCTCTAGAATTTGACATGGGCCATTGGATTTGCAATCTGTTGTGGTGCATTTAACTCCTGTGATGACCTTATATATTTGTAAATAAATGAGGGAACATATGGTGGCTGGAATCCTGTATTGGGCGGAGTACATTTAGCACATAGCTACATCTCCATAGCTATGTCTCCTGGTCTCACCTCTCTAAATCTCATCATTTAAGTGACACAGTTCCATACCCAGCATGGCCATTTCTATGTCATTGAAGAGTGGGAAGGTCAATGGGGACACATCCAATTATTTCCTGTAGCTAGATATGCTGCAATAAGCATCCACAGATACCTCTGGGCATCCTAAGGAGGTGCCTGCAGATGACATTTTTGCAATATTTCCAACTACAAGAAAACAGTTGAATATGTCTTCACTGAGCTCCCTGCTCTCTAACATCACTTAAAATACAGGTTTTGGTGGATGATGGTGGGATGTTGGTCATTGTGTGGTTGCTAAAGAATTCTGACTTCTGCAACCATCAAAAAAGTAAGTTGTGATGCTGTAAGTCCTACTTAGGTCATCAGAGTTCATTCACAGGATGCCAGACCCTATTGCTAGACCTAACTAGAACAGACCTCTTGAATCAATGGTCTTTACATAAGTATTGATTTGCTGTTCAACTGTTCATTCTGTGGGTCTATTTTGGTTGGGAGTAACAAGTGCATTTAGGCTGGTTTTCAAAACAGGCTTGCTAGTGGTGGTCAATTCAGTGAGAACAGTAGCTGCTGCTGAGCTAATATACCTACCAATGAAATAATGTTATTTTTTCACTAGAATACACTAACTCAACCATCTGGGGGCTTTGTGCATTTTGATCATTTTGTAGTCAGAGGAAGGAACTGGCAAAACCATCCCTGAGTATTCCTTGCCTAAGAAAGCCCTATGAAGTTCATGGGGTCACTGTAAGTTGACAGGTAACTTGAAGTCAAATACAAAGAATACCAGCCTCCACAGTGACCAAAATGCAGGTTACAACAGCATTAACCAGATTAAGCTATCCTAACACCCCAATGGGATCCCAGCCTAAAACTTTCCATTGATCCCTCCATTGACTAAATCAGGGCAGGCTCTGGGTGTGCTGTGTGGATTAACAATGTTATGAGCTTACTTTTTGGAAAAAAAATATATAACAAGTTTTAAACTATTAAGTCTAGTTTTTATTGGCTGAGGTTGATTGGAATATGACCTCAGATACAGTGCATTTGGGGCTTGGTTCTGACTTATTTGTGTGTATGTGTGTTTGCAGTGAGAGTAATACCTTCTGAATCCCATGGGCCAATAGTAGCAAAGGGAGATGTCACTTCTGCCAGCCCTCCAGATTTATGACCAGACCTGCTTCTTTGTTAAATGAGGAAGGATATCGTTAACTAGTTGACATCTAAATTACTGGGCATTTGAGAACAGCTTGTGGAGATGAATGGATGCAGCATCCAAGAGACGTCTCTATATCAATCACACTCAGTTCACATTTTTTGAGTTCTTGCTGCTGCCATGACAGCTAGAGATTTGCTTCAAAAAAGTAATAATAAACAAAGATGGAGACTTCTCTAAAGCTGAGACAGCTGCTTTAGAAGAGTGCAAGCATGCTGTCCTTGATGCAAATGTTAACTTGAAAGGAGAAAGATTTTTGCTATTGCAAACCAAGGCCTGAGATCAATAGGACAGAAAATTGTTACTTTGGGTCTGGGCTAGCTGTCCTTTTCAGTGAAGATTCATTTTCTGATATTCTAGGGAAACACTGCCATCAGTTTCTGTCCTGAAAGGAGGAAGGAGCAAAAGGGGCTGAGATGATTCCTCAGAACATCTCAGTATGAACATTATAACTGAATAGATTACTGGGAGTGCTGGTTTTCTTTTGTGGTGCTGACCTCAATTATTGTGGACTGAAAATGTCTATTTATTGTGCTCACATGTTTCATGTGGTGGTAATAATACTAATACTACTAATAAGAAGTTTTGTGTGTGATCTGCTTTCTTCTTAGTTCCAAATTGAACATTTTCTTTTTCCTGGGCATTTTCAATTTAACTTATACTTTCAATTCAGTTCTAGATATTTTTGTTGGTTTGTCAACTGAAGTTTGGTTGTCATGAAGTTATGTTTTTAAAAGTAACTGTCTACTTTCCCATTTTTGAAAAATAATTTAAATATTTATTTGTAATTATTTTTAAAAACTTATTTGAGTGCAAGTTGCTGACCTCTGGTACAAAACACTCTCTCCTCTCGTTCTTTTTGGGATTGCTTCAACAGCTACAATAGAGCATGGAGGTCTATCAGAAGGACCACTTGCCTCTAAAAGTCTGCCCAGGTTTTATTATAAGCTACTGGAGTCTTGTTCTCTGTCTATCAAGAATATATGTTAGGGTTTTGAATACAAGAGAGTCAATGTGGTGTTGGTTTAAGCATTGGCTTAGAACTGTGGAGAGCAAGGGGCTGTACACATTAGCACTTTCAGCTGGTGTTGGGGCAGAGGGGGCATAGTGACCACAAGCTGCATACCCAAATACTGCCCTGACACCAGCGTCATGCCGCTTGCCTGACCAGAAGGCGGGTGGCATCATGCTGCGTCTTAGGAGCAGAGTTTAGATGCGCTGCGTTGAAGAATCTGTGAAAAGCCGTGGCAGTGGTGGCAAAGGCACCCTTTTGCTGGTCTAAAAAGGAGCAGCATTTTGCCAGTTCTTTTTAGAGTGGCAAACTGCCAGATCGGGGCCATGGCATGCAGTTGCTGCAGTCCCAATCCGGCAAGGAAAGGGGCAGCCAAAAGCTGCTCTGTCAGGGCCGTCTGTCGAGCCCTCCAGGACTTGAATCCCTGCTCAGCCGTTGAAACCCACTGGGTGATCTTTAGCAAGTCACACTCTTTCAGCCTCTCTCAGAGACAGGTTATGGAAGACAGCCTATTAATATTTCACAAACAATAATAACAATAACAATAATAATAATAATTTTTATTTATATCCCGCCCCTCTGCTAGGCAATCGGGGCGTACAGGATTTCAAAACATCAGAACAAATATAAAAAATAAATCAAATTCAAATCTCATCCCCCCTTCCCATACCCTCCCATCCCCCCAAAACAATAAACTAAGCAAGTTAAATGACAATAATTAAAATATACAGTTTAAAAATACATAAATTTTTCAGTTTCATTATGAAGTTTTCCTTATGTAAGTAGATGGAGTTCATTATATAGTTTCATATAGTAGGTGGCATTGCACTTAAAATCTGGATGGTGTTAGGATTTCATGTGTCTCTAGTCCACTGCTGTTCTTTAAAAGAAACAATGAGGATCTAGCTTAGAGTTACCATATGTCCTCCTCTTCCTGGACATTTTCTCCTTTTCAGGGCTAAAATGCCTATCAGGGCTGATTTTTAAAATGTCTGAGGATTTAAAAAATGTTAGCTGCTGCTTTGCCTCCTGCCCACCAATGCTGCCTCCTCATCACTCTCTTACCATCTTCAACAAGAGCTCCATTAAGAGAAGGGACAAAAGCAGCCTGGCAGACTGCTCAGAAGGAAAGATACAATGACTCTGGGGAGAAATGGGGGAGAAGGAAGACAGAGGGGATGGGGAAGGTGGGTGAGCTGAGCAAAGTGGCTGAGGGAGCCTCAGGCCAAGCAGGAATAATAGAATGGGGTGGCCTGATGGAGGCAGCTATTGGAAGAGGCAGGGATGGAGGAAAGGAAAGAAAAATGGCTGTTACTTAAATACAATGAAGGTTAGGAATACAGTCATCTCTCTGGATTCGCGGATGTCAGATTTGCAATTTTGATTATTCTCAGCTCTGGGAGTCAGTTAAAGGGACTGGAGGTGGGGGGAAAGAGGCAGAGGTGCAGCCCTTCTTCTCTCCTTAGCATCTCTTCACTGGCTGAAGGGACGGGAGGAGGAGGAGTTGTGCACCAGACTCTCTTTATCCCCCTGCCCATCCGTCCCTTCAGCCAGCGAAGAGATGCTAGGGCGAGAAGGAGGCCTGCACCTCTGCCTCTTTCCCCCCACCCTCTAGTCCCTTTAACTGACTTGCAGAGCTGTTAAAGGCAGGGGGGGGGGGCAAGGGAAGAGCCAGGCGAGCTCCCTCTGGCCCCTCCCATGTCTTAGACAGCCAACGAAGGCATCGGAGGGGGGCCAGTGGGGCTTAACTTATTTGCAGAATTTCCATATTTGCGGGAGTCCTGTTCCCGTAACCCCCGTGAATACAGAAAGGCAACTATATTTCCAGAAGCAATTATCACAGGGGTTATTCCCCCTGTGAAAATAATCCAGGATGAATCTGGGTTAAATCTCTGTTGTTCACACACATCCTGAATGCACCTAATTAAATTTTTTTTGGGGGGGAGAACTGCCAAAACTGCCATCTAATACAGTATAATCAATATCAGGGTTTTCTCTGAGTTTTTTTTTTTAATATATCTGCATTGTTTTTGGCTTCCTGATGGGTTTGGCCTCTAAGAATTTGTCTTCACTTGCCTGGATACTTTAGGGTGCCCCTGGAATATTCTGGTCCTGAATTCTCCCTGAATTCTCCCCTTACCTGCTGTCTTTTGCTGTGGGTTTGGGGATCTCACAGCAAATGATGGGTGGCTGTCTTCCCACACAGCCCCCATTCATCATCTGGTGCTACTGCTGAGGTCAAAATGAAGTGCCCAGCCAAGTTATCAATGCTGAGGGCTTAGTTCTGACCTCAGAGCAATTTGTGATTGCAGAAGCAGCACCTGCACCAGACAGCTCATAGGGACCACGAGTGAAGGCAGCCATTGTTGTCACTGTGAAGAGAGCTGGAAACCTGCAGCAAAAAGTGAGTTATTTAAATGCAGATTAGGGGAAGGAAGCTTCAAATCAGTTGTGGGCATCATAAAGCGAGTCCATATCCAATTCAGGATTTTGGCCCTGCATCATGTAAATAAGATGCAGTGAGCCCTGGGGAAAATTCAGGGTAATTTTTCCATGTAGACAAGCTCTAAACCAGGGGTAGGCAACCTAAGGACTGGGGGCCAGATTCGGCCCCCGGAGGCCTTTGGACCGGCCCTAGGCCAGTCCTGCCGCTGCCCCCCACCGCTGCCCACCATGATGATACTGATTATTGTTGTTATTACTTGTTCTTGGGGTTTTCTTGGCAAAATATCCACAGGGGGTTTGCCATGGGTTTTCTGGGGCTGAGAGAGTGTGCATGCATATTTTTTTAAAAAATATTTTTTTAAAATTTATTTATTTATTTATTTATTTTTGTTGCAGTTGTCTGAGGGACAGCAACCTGGCCCCCGGCTAAAAAAGTTTGCCTACCCCTGCTCTAAACCTTCCACATCAAGAAATAAGGAAAGACCCTGCTTGATATGTTATGGTCTCCATTCCTTGCTTTACATATATGATTACCTCTCAGCCACTGAGAACAGAACACACTCTGAAGTTGTCATGGGATAAAATTTATCACTGTGTAGTATAAATCCTGAAAATGTGCTTTAGACATTAAAGCTGACCTTTGATTTCAATGAGAGCCACGCCATTAACTGGTATGATCACCACATAGACTGGCTGTACAGAATTACTTTGCTGCCATTTGTAACTCATACACTGTAAAGAATTTTGCCACCTCTAGCCTACAAGCACAGCCAGAGTGAGATGATTTAGTGAATTGATATATGCAATGATATATACCTGAGTCATTTCTTGATGACTTGATGCTGTGACAGATGATAGGGGAGAAGCTAACCTGGAGAACTAGTTCTGAGAGCGTATTTTATGCTGCCAAAGGGAATTTCTTCTGATGGCATTTTATTATCAGACGGTAGATTTTCAAACAGAAAAGTGGTTGTATCTCTCTCTTCTCTGTCACCTCTGGCTGATGGGGAAATCATGCAAAATCATTATAATCACCACCCGAGGCACCTATTGCCTTCAACACTGTTTGGAAAGCTATGATAGAAGCCTGCTATATTTGGATCTGTGACATATTTCCTCAGCATATGTTGACATTTTCTACGCATGGTTATTGCATTTCGAAAGTGTCATGTTTTCCAACACAGGACATCTGTGCTGATAGACAATGTTTGTGGAATGTAAACATAAATTTAATTGAATGCACAATAAATATACCCATGTAGCAATGCATTTTCACATTAAGCATGAAATACAGCTACACTCACCCACTTAGCTGCTATTTCTAACATATTGCCAACCCGGCCTACATCTTCAGTACTCACATAAAATGATGTAATTCTAAAACTGAAGCCCTTTCCTCACAGTTTCTGATTTCTTATGGTTTAGTTTGGTCCAGAATTAAAAAAAATGTGTTTGTGACTCCATGGTTTTGAGAGACCTCCACCTTCTTGTCTCCCCCCCCATGTGTTTTTAGTTGCTAAACAAGGGAGTCCTTTGCTGTGCCAATGTAGACTGGATTGCCTTCTCTGGGGAAGGCACATGAAATCCTCCACCAACCATTGTGGGTCACTATTCAGACATATGCAGTTCGTAGCAATTGAAAGCATGGCAGAGTTAAAACAAAAGTCTTTAGGGTCTGTTCATTAATTTTAAAAGAAAATATGCTTTTACAAAATCTTAGAACATGGTATGGAAAAGAAAGTGTGTATATTTCTGTAGCCACAAGCCTGTGAAACAGATTTCTGCAATCTGACATGTTCATGACAGAGCACAACGATTTCTAACATTTGCAAAACCGCTCATTTCTACATCTGGCAGTGTATGTATAACTCTTACACATATTTACTTTTTTCAAAAAAGAAGAAAGCTAATTAATGCCTTTATTAGGGTGCAGCAGAGTGGCACAAAAACATGCAAGCTATTTGTTTATATTGTCCAATCTGTTGAAATATTCTAGAGAAGTCAAAAGTTAACACATTTTGGGGATATTTTATGGATTCCTGTGACTTGTAGTTTGTGGTGACACCAGAGCTCTCTGATAGTGAAGGTTAAATATCTCACCAAACTGCAGATCCCAGAATTCCCCAGCATTGAGCATGGCAGTTAAAGCAGTGTCAAACTGCATTATTTTTGCAGTGCAGATGCAGCCTCAACTGAAATAAGATGCAGATGAAGAGGAAAAGTGGGAAGAAGAGAGAGAAACTGACATTTCAAAATCAGCTGAAAGAGAATGAGGACAGAGGATTAATCTGGACTGTACCTGCCAACTTGAGATCAGTTATTTCTTCTGTGATTTTAAAGGCAAACCCTCACAATATTTAATTTGAGATTCTTTATGTGAACAGTACATATGAAAGTAGTATTCTTACTTCTCTCTTCCCATTTCTTCCAAATGATTTTCATAGGACGTTATCATACATGGGCCAGAAAGCGATAATAAAGTGGAAATGAGGCATTCCAAAAGTAAACTGAAAATAAACCTTGATTCTGCAAATGGCTTTCACATGTAATT
>CM034710.1:95848286-95897745 GCA_020142125.1 Phrynosoma platyrhinos | reverse complement strand
GTCCCTTGCTGCCAGCTGCTCACTGACTCAGGTAAAAGTGGGGGGGGGAGGGAGGATGCATCAGGTGAAATCCCATTGCCTCCAGTGATGGCATGGCTATGTGGCTGCATCACCATTGAGGACAATAGACTTGAGCAGCTGAAGATTTTGATATCTGCTGTGTGTGTGTGTGTCCGGAACAGATCCCCTGTAGATACTAAGGGCCCACTGCATTGACTGCCATCTCCTTGAGAGTTCTGTCCATTCTCTCTGCCACACATTTTATTCTGTAGAATAAGCATGTGTTGTCTGATGTTCAATGCCATCTTCCTTTAAAATTCATCAAATTTAGCATTGACAAATTCAGTTCCATTTTCTGTGACCAGGTTCTTTGGTTTATAGCCAAATATGTTAGAGACTCGATTAAAGTACCCTCTGAATTTTTGAAAGGTTTGATTCTTCTCTCTGAGAAGATAAATGTATGTGTATCTGCTGAAATTAACAATGATAGTCATAAAGTAAAAGTTACCTCCTTCTGACTTTTGATTCATTGGTCCAGAAAGATCAGCATGTAAAAGATCCAATGCCTTGGATTATCTTTCAGTAACTTGAAGATGTGGAGCTCTTGTTGCTTTGTTTTCAAACATTCTACACATTTTTCATTGTTGGAACATGCTTTGAACTTAAAGTCTCTTGCAAGCTCTTGATTAGCCAGTGTCTTAATATGTTCTACACTTCAATAAGCCAATCTGCAATACCATAAAGTTGAACAGTCTTTGTGATTACATTGGGTCACACTGTTTGAAGATGAATACAAAATCTGCATCTGATAACAACCATGAGATCCTAATTCTGCTCTAAAAACCAAATTTTTGCCATGAATTTTGCTTTCTGAAACTGACATGGTTTCCTCTTGATGTTGTGGTTTGCACACTGTAAAAGGAGGCTTGCAAATCTGGTACATAGTAAGCATCAGGATTTGTAAGGTTCCTGTTCTGTCAGGACCATGTTTTGTTTGGAAAAAGTCAATTTTCCATGTGCAAAAACTTCTTGACCATTATATTTGCATCAAAATCAACAAACCATTATTTGTTGTTGAAGTAATGTGCACTTGCTCCACTATCAATGGAAACTTAGTTTTTATATTTATCTCCAGCAATTTGAAATAATTATTCATGAATCAAACTGAGTGTTATCCATACTGGGTGTTATCAGTACACTGATGACACCCAAATCTATTTCTCCGTATCTCGTTCATCGGCCTCGAATTCCAATGGCATCTCTCTTCTCAATGAATGTCTTCAAGCAGTAATGGGCTGGATGAGGAAAAACAGATTGAAACTGAATCCAGACAAGACGGAGATGCTCACGGTACAGGCCCCGAAACCAAGAATTGGGTTGCAACCGCCAGTCCTGGATGGGGCCACACTCTCCTCCAGCGACTGTGCTTGCAGTCTGGGGGTGCTCCTTGACTCGTCGCTCCTGATGGCAAATTAGGTTAATGTGACGGTCAGGAGCGCCTGTTATCAGCTTCGGCTGATACGCCAGCTGCGCCCTTTTCTGGAAGTAGGGGATCTTGAGACTGTTGTGCACGCATTGGTAACCTCACACCTTGACTTCTGTAATGCGCTCTACATGGGGCTACCCTTGTGCTTGGTTCGGAAACTGCAACTAGTTCAAAATATGGCGGCCAGATTAATATCTGGAACATCTAAGTGGGACCATATTACCCCAGTATTAAGGTCCCTCCACTGGCTGCCTATTAATTTCCGAACCCAGTACAAGGTGTTGGTTATCACCTTTAAAGCCCTAAATGGCTTGGGTCCAAGCTATCTTAAGGACCGCCTCCCCCCGTATAATCCTCCCCGTACTCTCCGGTCTTCTGGGAGGAATTTGTTACAGCCTCAGAAAACGAGACTGATGACTACCTCCCAGAGAGCGTTTTCTGCTGTCGCCCCTAAACTATGGAATGGCCTGCCGGAGGAGATCCGCCAATTGACATCACTTGATGGCTTCAAAAAAGCTGTCAAGATGGATCTCTTCTGGCAGGCCTTCCCAGAATAACTATCGGCTCAAGGCTCTAGTATATTTGGAGATGTTCCCTCCTCTTTTATAATCAGGCCTTCTTGAGACTTTATACTTTGATGCCAGCGCCTTTCTTTTTCTTTCTTTGTGTATCATTGATCTTTTATATAGAGCTACATACCCTATTTTATTTGGTATTTTTAATATTGTTGGATTTAATAATTTTTTAAGGGGTGGGAGGTGGAAGGGAAATTGTTCTTAATTGTTGTAATATGATTTTACTATGTAAGCCACCCTGATTGATCTCAGAGGGGCGGGATATTAAATAAAAAGTATTATTATTATTATTATATTATTATTATTATTATATATCAACGTGGCTGGAAGATTTCTGTTTAGGATTAAAAGCTGTTTTCTTAAAGTTGTTTTTCTTTTGGTGTTCAACCCCT
This sequence comes from Phrynosoma platyrhinos, assembly GCA_020142125.1. Lineage (NCBI taxonomy): Eukaryota > Metazoa > Chordata > Lepidosauria > Squamata > Phrynosomatidae > Phrynosoma > Phrynosoma platyrhinos. The sequence continues at coordinate 95,895,292 of CM034710.1, read as the reverse complement.
GGCTTTGCATCTTTTGCTCTTGGCTTTGACTTGTTAACATTATTTCTATTTGATCTGGGAGAAAAGGAAGCCTTTTGCAAATCTTCTGCAGCAAATTGAGCTAATGCTCTGTTCTTTTTGTATTATAGTTACCTTACATCAAGTTTTGCCTATTTTGAAATTCAACAACTTGAGTAATAGCATCTTGCAAAGAAATATCTCCTCTAGCTTGCAAAGCATTGATTATCAGAGAATACTATTTTGGAAAACTAGCAAAACCAGTTCAAGTTTTGCATTTTCTGGAAAGGATTCTCCAGGTGCTGTAATTCCAGACAAAATTATCATAAAGCCAATGCTAATTTAAAAATTGAGGATGATGCAACTTTGTGTTAACAGGTTTAATCATGAGAGCTGTTTGATTAGAACTACTTGTAGAATCAAACACTTTCATTAATTTGTTTTGTATCAGTTAAACCTTGAATATGGTATGTAATGCTGGGATCTATAGACAAGCAAATATAAGCTGCTGCTTTCTCTGCATTTTCATCTAACTGTTGTTGTATTCCTGCTTCTGTGGGTCTCTGCCCATTTATTGCTTGGTCCCATTGCAGTCAAGTACATTTGCATTTTCCATGACCACATTTTATAATTTGTTCCAGTTAATATTTCAGTGATTATTGTGAGATTAGGAATAGCAGAAACCATTCTTTATTATTAGATTAGTAAAATCTTTCTTGTATTCAGTATCTTCAGGAGAAGCAGTTTAGTACAAAATAGACTGGGACCCCATAATCCAAAAATGTGGGGGTAATTTAAGTTTTCCAGGGGTTTAACCCTTTAAAGGAAACAAAAATATACAAATATGAAATCTAAACCTATTTGAGTTTGTCTTTCGTTAACAGAACAACAGAAGTGTGATTTTTCCTATCTATGCTTGAGTCAGAATAAAAACTGACTCAAAAAAGATAACAAACATGTAGCTTGCAGTTTAAAAAGCAATGATGGCTTTAATATATATATATATTTACATAAAGACAAAATCCTAATCTAACTGGTGAAAGTTCAGGTAAGGAAAGAAAATCTCACCATCTTTTAGATAGCAGGAAAATGGGGACAGTAACTGTCCAGAGAGAACACAGTCTCAAAAGACAGTCTTAAAGAGTGACTAACCAAAGTAGGAATTTCTAGCTATATAAGGAAAGGAAGGGAGAATGCAAACATATTCCAACAGTAATCTACTGGAAATAACCCACAAATCTATAAGTAGATTTCAGTGCATCATCTGTTCATATCTGGTGCAGAGGATTGACCAGACTGACCAGGTATTGGAAAAGTTCCTTCTTCAGACTACAGCTCCCAGAATCCCCCAAATGGTCATCTTGGCTGAGGAATCCTGAGAAATCGTGTTCAAAAATATGTCTCTCAAGCTCTGGGATAGACTCCTTTGTATGTTATAAATGGCCTGGTATGGTGCAGTAGTGTCAATTACAAGTTAATATCATTGCCCATCAGAGATGGTTTCTATTGTAGGATGATAACTGATATCATCAAGGATATCCACACCCACATCATGCTCGCCTGATCCTGTGGAGACTCTTCACATGTAGTTGGCCCATTTTACCCCAAAAGGGTCTTGTAATTGTTGCAGCCTCCTGCATGGGGCTCAGTGAGTAATCTCTGTGTAGGGTCATCAGAGCATGATGTGACTTACAAATGTCAGATAACACACTCCTTTGGGTTATCTTACTGGAAAGAGCAGTCTTAGTAAACATAGATAAATCTCTTGAACAGCACTAGAAATATTTTCAGTTCTGTCTCTCTTTGCTTTGGATTGACTGTTATATTGATTCTTCCCTTTTTCATCTTGCCAAGCTGCAAAAGAGCCAACCTAAATAAAGTAAAACAAAAACAGATTTTTCTAGGTCTGGGATAGATATTGAAGAGAGACTCCAACCTTTCAAGAAAGAAAAAATGTAGCTGGTAGGGTGGCCACATGCATGTTGTGTCCCTCTCTCTCCCCCCAAAAAAGGAACAGAAAAAGAAAAATACATCACAAAAAAAGAGGATAAAAGAGTACACAGATTTTCTTACATTTCATACAAGCTAAGGTCCATAAATAGATGCAAATCTAGCAATAATTACTATAATTTAGATAGACATACAGTGAATTCCTACATGTTTATTCACTTTCATTAGGAGATTTCATTTCCACCTCACCCCCACCCCAAAAGTGATTTGTGACATATAGACTGCATATACTCATGCATAAATCTAGAAATGTTAATAAAAAAATTGACCCCAAAACACTGGGTCGACTTATCCATGGGTCAATGTAAGTGCTGTCTTTTAACTCTTATGTTAAAAAGGAAACTATCCCCTGGTGAAAGGCAGCAAGAGTGTAATCTGCCCTGAAAGCACTGAGCTCCTCTACTCTTTCACCCATCCAGCCTTTAGTGTGAGCACAGTTATGCCTGCTGGAATTTTGTAAGTTCTTTGGTATCATTTTCCTGTGCTTCCTTTGTTACATGCCCCCAACTTTTACCTTTGACTTATACAAGGGTCATGTTAAAATGAATAATTTGGCCTCCAAACCTGCTCTTGACTTATACATGAGGTAGACTTATAGTAATACATACACACACACACACACACACACTTTGGGGGTGGTAGTGGGTGGAAATGCAATAAACCAGGGGTAGGCAACCTTTCCCCTTTAAGGGCCGAGGGACTTCAGCTCCCAGAAGCCTCAGCCATATTGGCCAATAGTCCCATGTTGGCCAATAGCTCCTGGGATTCTGGGAGCTGAAGTCCCTCGGCCCTTAAAGGGGAAAGGTTGCCTACCCCTGCAATAAACAGTCAAAACACTCTCTCTTTCTTCTTCAGTATATATCTATATATATATATATAGATAGAGAGAGAGAGCGAGAGCGAGAGAGCGAGAGCAAGAGAGAGAGAGAGAGAGAGAGAGAGAGAGAGAAAGAGAGTGGCGCCCTCCCAGCCTTGCAGGACTTGGAGGACATGCTTCCTATTCAAGCTCTTAATGGAGGGCATTTTGGAATTCCCCCTGGACAGAAGGTTGAAATGTAGGATCTGTCCTGGGAAAGAGGGTGGGGACAGTGGATTTCTCCAAAAACTAGTGAGGGATGGGATTCTAGCCACAGCACCCATGACTCCCTCCTGTGTTTTCTTGAATGTGTTGCTGGTTGTGTCACCGATGCCATGTAGATGATTGACAGGTATTTTGAAGGAGCACAAACTAGTGGGAATGACAATCGTGCCCCAAAAGAAGCAAATAAAGGAAAGACCCGCTTCCATAGTGGGAACGACTCATGGATTGGAATCAATTCACCAACCGGAAGTGAAAGCAAATTGCAAACTGGGTTAAATGTAAGTGGGAATGAGTCCGATGTTTCCAACCCTCTTCCACCAGTGGGCAAGGTTGCAATATGGAATTGTGATGGGGATCTGCTTCTGATTGTCACAGCCTCACTTACTGTTGGGAGAGTTTGGAAGCAACTTCTTCCTGCACTCCATTCACCAGCTGAAAAGACTTCCAGCACTTGAGGTGGTTGCTGGCTGTTAAGAGGGGGGTACTTACAATTGTGAACATGTAGTATTAGTGAATATACAACAGTTACAGGTCTGTAAATCTAGGTTACGAATCCATAAGTGCAGTACAGAATGCCAGCCTATATTTTTATTGTAAGTTACCTTGTGGAAATGTAATTAGGACAGATATGAGAATAGAAGAGGATATGGTTTGGCTTAACATTTGTATATGCTAATTTATATGCCTAGGTACAATGTTTAACAATAGTGGAGAAGACTGTGGTGAGATTATCTGTATACCTGTTCATTTTGATGTCTAGATACCATTGAAGGGCAGTTTCAAAGCTTCTGTTGTTTCTTCCCATTTTTTTAAAAAAATCTTCACATTGAACTTGGACTGCCCTCCAAATAAAATATACTTTCAAAATGAGGAATGTCCTTGTAAATTAGGAAACATGGCCACTTTATGCCTGAAAGGCAAGGTAGAAATATTTTTAATAAATTGATAGTATACACAAGCATCTGGAGTGGGTACTATGAAAGTATCCATTAATATATCCACACTGAATTCAGTAACCACTAGAACATACTACAAAATGCAAGACCTGTTTATTATACCGGTTTCTGTGTACAACGATAAACTGTAGCATTGCTTATGTTCACATATACTAATGCAGTGAGAATTTATGGAGCAGCAATTGTGCCAGTGAATGGTTACTCAAGTGGAATGTATTTTTTCTTGTTTTCCACTTTGATCAATAGGTTAATTAAGGGTCTGTTTTGTAAAACACAAACACACACACACTCATTGCCCTGTTCACAGTTCTATATTATTGATTATTTTCATAATTAAAACACAACCAATTGTAAATATCAATAGTTTCAAATCCAATGCTTTCATATGCAGCTGAGAACTATACACCTGAGTCTGAGATCCCATTTTTCTTGTTTAATCCCAGGTAGCAAAGCAACCTGGCAGCACTTAACATGATTATGTCAACTTCTCACACAAGTTAGCTTCCAGCCGAGAGAGCTGACATATAGCGTCAATACGCCAGGGCTAATTATGTTGATGTAGAAAAAGTTACCTTTCTTTTGTCCATGACAAATGTTTCCCATGAATGAATGCTTACTTTGCACACTCTGTGATTGTTGTTGTTGTTGTATATCTTCAAATCATTTCTGATTTATGGCAATCCTAAGGTGAATCTATCATGAGTTTTCTTCCTCCAATGATTTTACAGAGAGGTCAGAAATTTCTTATGCAATTTAATGAAAATAATGTTGGGGATTTGGTCCCTACTGTCTGATAGTTTGATCAAGTATTAAGCATAAGTACTCTGAGGTCTCTGTCATTTGATCACAATGATGCAGGTACTGAGTCCCTATTCATATTGGAATTTTGTGCCCTTTGTGTTTAAGATCCAGGCAGTTGGCCCCATCTTGAGGAGGAGTGAAGTGACTGCCTCAGGTAGTACATATTGGGACCCAACAGTGGTTTCTCTCAGGCTCATTCAGCCACCCTACAGCCTTAGATGTAGTGAAGGACACTTTCTAGAGTTGACAGGTAAGGAGTATCCCTGACCCTGTGATTCCAGAGCCAAAATCTGAAACCTAGGGATGACCACTGTGAGAGCACAGGCAGTGAAGTCAGATGTGTGATGCTGAGAGGCAGGCATACAAACTCTATTTAAATCCCCCGTTCACTGGAGATTCTTAAACAGGGGTTGATGCCTGCTTCTTAGGGATACTTTAGTAGTAGAGTCTTGCACTGGCAATGCATTGGGCTAGGTAGCCCTTAGGGATACCCTCCTGTTCTATGAGTATATAATTCTGTGTTACAAGGGGGCAGCCTTGTCATTAATCACCAACAAATCACCATATTTGTACAAAGGATTCAATTAAAATAAAAACCACTAAGTCTAACAAATGAAGAAAATGCAGAAAATTTTCAAGACAGCTCTCTCACCCTGAGCTTCCCCCCCTTTGTAGAGGATTTTTAGTATGGTGTTTGACTCACAGTGAGGCTCTGAGATCTGGCAACCTTAATTAATTTGTGGTGGTAGTGACAATGTTGCAGGAAAATTGAAATGTCAGTCTAAATGAAATCGATCTTCCCCTTTACTTTGGGCAAATAAATAAATAAATATTTTGAATTGGCTCTGATTTTGACTACATAATAACCAGCAGTTGTAGAATTGAGTTTGCTATAGGGATATATTATATAATTGAATACAGATATATCTGCCCTTTGCTTTGATTCATCTTGTTAAGCCTGATGCCAAAGGAAGAAATCTCATGTCATTCATATAACTCTGTGAACTAGTCTGTTCATTAAGCACTGTATCAGATGCCCTGTTCTGATTGCTTCCACCTGTATAACTGATATGGGGAGTGAATAAAAACCAAACTTTAGTTGTGTCAACTTATTCAGAGAATATGTTATCTGGGACATTGAAGTAACATCACCTCTGTGGTCTTTTGGACACCAGGTGAAAATCTCTTCTGGATTTTTGGTATGGTGCTTGTATTTTTAAAATTTCTGCCCAGTATGCTACTTCATGGCAGACAAGAATATAGGAACCTGCCTTACATCACATCACACACTGATTTATCTTAATCATATTGTCAATGTTGCCTGGTAATGACTCCCTAGGCTAGGGCTTCTGAGAAGAGTCTTTCTCTGTACATGCTAGAGATGCTGAGGGCTAAACATGAGAATTATTCTGTACAAAGCATTGGTTCAACTACTGAGTAATGGTATTTCCACTGAGCTCTTATCCATCTTGTAATTTATTTATCATATGCATTTCTTGTTGAAAACACATACATTTCTGATAACATGCGTGTGTGTTTGTGTAATCCAGTACCATGTCTAGATTCCAAATGGAAAATGAAGGAAATGAACATGGCAAGTTCCAGTTTTTTGTTTCTATTAGTGTTAAAAATGTGAAATATGTGATTACAGCCTCTAACATCCATGTCCTGTCTTGGGAATTGAAGTTCAGATTTCCTTTCCTGCAGAGATTAAGGATAGAAATGGCAAAGGTTTTTGCAACAGCTCCTGTACTTAAATTGGTGTTATTTGTCTAGTATCAGAATGTTCCCATCTTGAAATATGAGATTGGAAAATGTCAGTGGCTATTTATTTTTCCACTCGTAAACGTCTCACTTACATAAATAAATAATGAGACAACACTGCTCTGTTTCTCAAGACAACTCAACTGTCCCCTTATCTTTCAAAGTATTCAAAGTCTAAATTTTGATCTCCATAATAGGCCTTCCTTCCTTCCTGAGATAGAGCAGAGCAGCGGCTGAATGCTAGAGCACGAGCATTGTGTTTAGTAGATCCCTGACATCTCCAGACTGGTCTAGGAAAGTCCTCTTGACAGCTGGTGGAGGCAATACTGAGTTAGATTATTCAATGGCCAAAATAGATATAAGACAGCTTCCAATGATACATGGTTTGAAAGATGTGACTTGACAGAATGTTTGATGAGATATATGACCTGGTGGTTAGTGTTGGAAACAATGGAAAAAAGGCTTTTTCACACCCAACCCCATTCTTTGTCTACTAGTTGTAATGAAGTACTGAATAAAGAGCAGTGACATGAGACTAAAGCTTTTTATCAGTCTAGTAGCTGTCATCTGAGTGCTGGGTTTCTGTGCAAAGGGACACAGAACCTTTGGGGGAGGGAGTCTGACTGCAAAGGAGAGAACCTCAAACTTATTCCACAGCTTCAAAGGCTGATTTCTTGAGCAGTGGCAGTTCACAATTCCATAGGGGAACATAAAAGTCTTGGCATCTGTACTCTGTTTTGGGAACAAGCCTTCTGAAGAGCTATCCATGTTGCCTAATGAACCAAGAATCAAAACCTTGAAGTGCATTAATGTTTTGATTCCTTATCCCACTAGAGTCTCTTATCAAAATGTGGTCTCATTAAGTTCAAGTGGCACTCTTCAACATGCCATTTAATATGTGTTGAAACTATCTTAGAATAAATGGAATAAAATTATTTTTTTGGGGGGGGGGGGAAATCATGATCTGAATTTATGTTGAAATTGTGAGAGATTGACCAAGATATTGTATGTAGCATGTATGAAACATTCATGTCATGCTGATCTGATCAGTCATTACTGTTTTTGCTAGCTAATGTATTCACACAGTGGCACCAGAGGAGATGATTCCCTAGAATTCAGTGCATCATGTAGGTGGGTAAGTTGAACACCAGATCTGCAGATTGCTAGTCATAGAGCTGAATTGTTCAGCCCCACATCCCATTTGCCCAACTGCCCATTCGCCCAATTGCTGATGCTAGTCAATTGTGAACAAGTAAACAAATTGTTTGTTCCTACAACTGAATGTACAGGTCAGTCAGTTAAACAAGAACAGAATCTAGTTCTTAAACATTTGCTAATGGCTCTGTTTCACACGCCTATGTGTATTTACTGATAGTCTGCATGGAAAGTGGATAAAGAGTGCAATTGTTACAGACACCATTTCCATACAAATCCAGGACAAGACCTCTGGCCTAAATCCAACTCTTGATTATGAGTTTCCCATTGTTTCAATGGGGCTAGCAATTTGATGTATGCCTTCGGTATAGTTGCACATTGTGCAAAGTGATCTTATAGTACTTTTGAGACTAACTGCAGAAAAACCTGGTAGCACAAGTCTTTGTAGACTTGAGTCTATTTCCTGAGATGCATGAAGTGGATAGTCCAGGGATGGACCTATATAAGCAGGATGTCTATGAGAATAGCAATAGAAATGCAAAACTTGTGGTTGTAATGATGGTTGTTGGAGGATAGATAAGTCAGGAGGAAGGATGTTGGCTAAAGCCAAGGTGAATAGTATGAATGATGGTGGGAGTATTGGAATGTAGTGTGGGAACTGTAAAGGAGATGTGATGAACTGGAGAAGAGAGCCTGAATGAGGCTGGGGTTTTAGCTAGTGTTATCTTGTGTGTAGTATGCCAGGAAACCATTGTCTCTGTTCAACACACTATTGATGGATTTTGTGGATATGTTCCAGTTCTGTTATTTCTCTTTCCAGTCTTCCTTTGTAGTTTTTTTTGTTTTGTTCAAGGGCTGCTGTTTTGAGGTCTGAGACAGAATGCACAGAAATGCCCCATTCCCTCTCCCGTTGCTCTGTCCCATGGCTTACTGTTTCCTTCTTCCTCTTTGTATCCCAGATGGCATTGATTATGAATTTTTTTCTTCTGGTATTTGCCATTTCATCCTGAAAATCTCTACTCCTGCTACAACTAATAGGACTGATAACAAGAAATTTAAAGGAGTCTGATATCTCTGCTTTCCCTTCTAAGTCCTTCATCTTCATAAAATGATGCAAATGATCTAGGGTTTTGTTTTTTGTTTTTGTCAAAGTAACCAGTCTTTCTAGGGGAATATGGGGGTACTTTGGACTAGTCCTAGACAATCCAGTAATTATAGTCATAGTTTGCATGAGCCCCCCCCCCCCCCCCATTATGGTTTGGCTATATTAGCTATGAGAGATGATAGAGGACACACTTCTCTTTCAGTGGAAAGGAATCTCCCTTCCTTCCTCCATTTTCTCAAGTGGGTTATACCTTTATGACACCGAAAGTCCCAGATGAGCTTGTAAATAGGTTTAATATGATTTTTTTCTTAAGAGTCCAATATATTTTTGTGTCCCTGTGGACTTTGGGGAATTTTAGAACTGCAACAAGGAAAGATAATTTTCATCTTTTCTCCTAAGCCTTTGAATGCCAGATGAGCATATGTAAGAAGATTCATAAGAAAACGAGACATGTGGTTGGATCCAGACATAGTTCATTGCACGTTCTAGGTTCCATAGAAATAAATGTAAATTACTTGTGTCCTACTGATTTCAATCAGAATTTATTGTGTCTAACTTTGTCTGGCTCCAGTTCATAATTCTGAACACTGAAATTTGTGTTGGATCTGGAGCCTTAGGCAATTTTGTCATCCTATGAGAATCAATGTTAGCTTACAAACCATTGTTTGCAAAGGGCTACCAAATTGAAGACATTAAAGCACAATTTATATAATTGTAATTTGCTCCTTGTTTTACAGGAGCTATCCATGTTGTTGAAGCTGTTGGGAGAGCTATAAATTAGCCTATACTATAGCCACCTGAGCTGGAGACATGTAGCTGGATTGAGTCCTGAATCTGGATAGGAAATAAAACCCAGCTCTCCCAACAAAGCTATTTTGAGAATAGGTTTGAGCACCTTAGATAGCTCCCATAGAACTGGAAATAGCTCCCATAAACCCCAGTGTGAGTTTTCTGACCCAGGGCCATACAGCCACTGGCTGCCACAAGTTTGGTTTGATTCTTAATCTGAGTTACTATATGCAAATGATTTCAAGCATCTTCTTTATAGTGATTTTATTTCCTGGCAAGATTTAAATAGCAAAAACACAATCGACCTTCTTGTACATGAAGAACTAAATACATAATGGGACAATAGGCACACAGCTTGATGGTATCAACATTTTTGTAGTTCCCAAACTGTTGTTTAAAGTAGCACTGTTAGCATGATTTATCCTCTTTCCTCTCTTAAAAATATAATAATTTGGAACAGGATGCTACAACTATTTTTCTTAAACCTCTTGATTTGGAAAAGAATGAAAGCTCAGTAAACTGGAGAAGCCATAATGATCTGTTGGGCTCTACAGGAGGTCTTAATCCTTAGACCAAATGGAACACTACTTAGAATTTCATAAATAGCATTCCTATATATTTATCCCAGCAATAGCTAATGGCTGGTAACAAATTATAGAGGCCCAATATACTTCTCTTCATATAGGTTTCTAAACAGCACTATTACAGAATGAATGGAATTGGTTAAACTTTGTACAGAATGTACTTTTCTTCCATTTGGACTCAGATTGCATTAGCAGGGCAATCAGATATTGAGGCAAAAAATAAACACTTGGAGATATGCACCTTAAATGTGCATGGCATTAAACAATTTTTTTAAAAAAAGCATTTTGCTCATGCATTTCCTCCCCTCCCCCTCTTTTTGCAATAGTTTCATTCTGACAATGGCTTACACCAATCCACATGAGCTGATACCATTGAAATTAACAAGACTAATTTTTGCATCATTGTGGCCGGAGATTATGCTCTCAATTTAGAACTATTTTTCTTGAACTCAGAAAACTTTGTAGCTGTGCACAGGATGTAGAATTAGGTTAATTCCCCCCCCCATGAATATTTCATTACATTACTGCGTCAACTCACTCTGCTATAATAATCCCATAATGATATATTAACCAACTTGGCTTGGCTTTTGATTTCAGGATTTGTTTTAAATATCTAACAAGTCAAAGCAAAGAAATTAAATTGTTTTAGGAAGACGAAGAAGAAAAAATCCAGAACTATGAATGTTTAAATTGCATTTAGAATTAATGCAGGACCCACAATTATGAAAAGGCAGCATCGTAAAGTTACAAAGACAACCACATGCAGTCATTTCCAGTGCTTAGGAAACAAAAAAAGGAACTCAACTGACAAAGGCAACAATCCAGCTCTCAGCAGTGGCAAAGAGGCTGCTTGTGTGGAGGGCAGTCAGGGAGAAATGAGGAACTTCCGCAGATGTGAGAGTGCAGGAAAGATGCACAGCATAGAAAAAACGAAGCCACAAAGATCTGAATAAGATGGCTGATGTAATCAAAACAATGTGCTGCTGTATCCTTCTCGTAAAGTTTTTAGATGTCATTGGTTTAATTTGATGAAAGAGAACACAGTTTCCTTTTCATTAAGGCTAGATACAGAAGCTGAAATGAGATTGTGAGTCACAATTTCTGTTTCACTTGGAAGTGGATTAGGTCACTTTAAAGCCCATAATGAATTTTAGGATTAGGTTGGCTCTAGATTGGTGTAGGTGAAGTGTAGCTCTGGGCCATATGTGACCCTCCTTAGTTGTTTTATGTCACCTGACACCAACTCCCCCAGACAGCATTTTTTTTTCCTGGTAAAAGATTGGCTCAAGGAGCAACAACTCATCTTTCCATTAAGTTACACCTCATCAGTTTAACACACACACACACACACATACTTAGCTGCTTCTTGTTTTGGTTTTGTTGGCACCCTGTGTGGCCTCTGGAGGGCCCAAAAAGCAGGAAGGTGGTTCTAGCAACCTTCACAGTTGTCAACCTTCAGGGTTTTGACTGGGGCCTCTCTCTCTCTCTCTCTCTCTCTCTCTCAATCCCTCCTTGCTTGATATTCCACCTTTCTCTGTATGCAGGATCCAAGGTGGGCTCTTGGAAAGAGATCCACTATATAGCCTCTTCCCGTTTATATCCCTTTACTCCTACTGCCTCTTTACTAGCAAGAAGGCACTCAATATTTAATTCCCTAAGTTTCTTCCCTCCCTTCTTATCAAGATTGTGTGTGTGCAGGGCATAGCTTGGTGGGTTCTTCAAATAGAAGTAAGCCCTGAGGAATCTGTAGGTTTCAAATGCTGGCAATTTTGGGTCAAAATTCACTCACACTAGTGGGACCTGTAAAAACAAATATATAGCAGTGTGGAGTGGTGGTGTTCAAGATTGTAGTTAATCACCCATGAGCTTTTCCAAGATACTATACTCCAGTCTCTTTCTCAATCACCTGCAATTTCCCATTCCTCACCCTTCAGCAACCAGTCAGCATTCTGTTGTGACTGGTCATTACATAGTTTTTATTGGGATATTATTGAAGCTTTTTTTTTGGGTTCCTTACAGTTCCCACACCGGAATAGTCTTTGTACTTTTGCCAGCCTTGTGGTTTTCATGAGCTTTATTTTCTTTATTATGTGGATGGTGCCACTCTTTGGATACATACAGGTACATATTCAGGAAATGAGTTCACAATAAGCCTATTGCAGGACTAGACAATCTGGTATCTTCCAGATGATACCTGTCATCTTTGACCATATGCCTCATATCTGTCTGTCTGTCTGTCTGTCTGTCTAACCGGAGGGTACCAGATTACCTTCCCCCAGTATATTCAACATCACTCAGAGCTAAATACTTGCAATGATAGTAAATGCATATTTTGTTCAATGCCTCTCTTTCCATCCCATTCCTCTTTCCTCCCTTCTGTGTTGAATTTTAGATTGTAAGGCCCTCTGGTCAGGAATTTTTGTCTTTTGCTTTGTAAAGTGGTTGTGCATAACTGATGGCACCAAATAAATCTATGAATACATAACACCAAGAGTAAACAGGGGACCAGCCAGAATATGTGAAAGCTGACAGCTTAATCATGCTGTGATGGTCATTGGCATCTATGTTGTCAATTCGAAATCTCAGAAACCACCAAAACCAAACCAAATTCCATCATCTTAACTTCAGATAATTAGAAATCACTATTGAATAAGTAAGGGAAGCCAGTGATTCAAACTTGAGCTGGATTTTATGCTCCATGTTCCTCAGTTTACTTGGACACTGTAAGAATAGAATAAATTCATATCTGATGGAGAAGGGGAAAAAAACCCGTGCCACACTACATTAAATTACTAGTCTAAGTATAACGTTATGCTCTTCATGGCTGTAGGCCATCTATGGGATGGCCTTAATGAAGGTTTGTTACAGGTGAATTTTTAAAATTATCCCACAGTTGGGTCCCTCAGTGATAGAAAGGAGTAGCATTTTTTGTACAGTCAGAGTATTTTTCAGAAGAAATGAGAATCACTCAACAGACCTGTGTGAAGTGATCTAAGGGGCATCACTTTTGTACCAGCCTATGGAGTAAAGCAACAGGACACTAGCTTTTCAGTAATTAACACAACCAGACTTTATTAACTACATAATCCTATGTAGGATTTGCAATGTAAAAGCCATTATTCCATTTACAACCTCCCACCTTTCACGGTAGGCATTAAGTTCTTAATTTATGAGATGATGGTACTAACTATCATTTTTTATTACTCTAGAGGAAACAGGGGGGAACCTCATATGGATTGAAACTTTAGTATGGAGGTTGTGGGAGATTTACCCCCCTCCATTATGCTCCCAGTCTGAATAACCCTCATGGTTGGAAACTTATAATGCCAAAAAGTGACCTATCTAGGTAAATAGAATACATTTTGGTTATATTATGTTCAGGTGTGGAATAAGGAGCTGACCCAGACTGCAGTTGGAAAACTGTCCCTGGTCTTCAGGCTTAGGTACATGCATTCGATGTGACTGTGTTTGTCAGGGACAGCCAGGTTGTGGACTTGGAGGACTCTGAGGGGGAGGATGTGGAGCCAGGTCCTAGCTTGGTGCTACCAGCTCTCATAGACCTAGCTGAACCTGGACCTAGCTGTGTGGGACCCACTGAGGCACAACCCCTGCCTCAGCAGCCTAGCCTCCCTCCAGCAGAAAGCCTTTCCCCAGTGGAGGTTTCAGGCCTGGAAGAAGCAGAGGAGCAAGAGACTGAGATACCTACCTTTGCCCAGAGGAGAACAGATAAGGCGGGGCTGTGGCGTTCTCGAAGGTTAGCTGAGAAGCATGCAGCTAAAGTTAAACACCTGTGAGAAAGGAGCTGGGGCTAGATAAGCAGCTGGGAAAAGCCAAGCTCTTCGTCAAGGCTTATCTTGGATTCCCTGGTGAAAGCTCTTGACTTGACTCTAGACTGGTTTGAATCTTGTGACCCTTGAACGGCTCTGGACTACCTGCTCGTGATAACCCTGGACCTTGGATTGCTCTGTTGACTTGCCTTTCGGAACTCTGGACCTGTTGTTTGCCTGCTGCAAGCAAACATTGGTATGTTACTTGCAACTGTGTTTGTGTCTTGGAAAAGGGCCTTGTCCTTATCAGCCACATGTTGGCAGCTTTCCCAGACAGTGTTCCGGATAGGCTTCCTGGACAAGTAAGATTGTTTTTGTGAACCAGAGCCACACCGCCCCCCCTCCCACTTTCCCTTACCTGCTCAACAACTGAGTACCCGGTTGGGAGGGCTTGGGCCCAAGTCATAGAGCTGGCCTCTCCCAACCAGGTCTCAGTAAAACAAGCCAGGTCAGCAGCCTCATCTAACAAGAGGTCATAGATTATACGAGTTTTATTTTTAAGCAACCTGGCATTGCAGAGGAGCAGAGTAAGGGTCTGTGGAATGGTTGGTCTGTTCTCCAATTCATTCCGGGGAACAGGGTGAACTGAAGGCGGGATAGCTTTCAACCATCTATCCCACCTTCTTTTGTAACAATTCTTCACTCTGTTGCCACCATACGTTCCTTTCCCCCACACAGTCTCAATCCTTGCTCCCAGATCATTCCCAGTTTCCACATCCAAAAGACTATTCAGGATGTTATTAGCTGTTCACCCCAAGTTATGACAGCGATAAAGATCTCAATATAAGCTCTCCCACTAATTCCCTCCTCCTGTTACGGAAGGGGGGGGGAAGGAGATAGGGGGCTCAGCACTTCGCTGTCACTGATAATTTGTTGTCCAATCAGTTCGATTCTTAAGTCCTTGTCGGCATAGAGACCAGCCCTCCACAGCCATTTAGAGTCCTAGTTATTGCTACCAATGTTCCAAGGCAGGGTCAAGCAAACAAAGCTTCAGGTCTTTGTTTATTTCTGTCTGCGAAGGACAAACCAACCCTCCACTGCCGCTGATATTATCAGGCAAGCAGAAGGGTTTGCTTTTTTTAAAGTTTCTGCAGCACAAACACCGCCCCTCGCCTCCCGCAGGTGTTATAGAGCAGGGCCAGGCACACAGGCAAGCAGGGCTTCAAGGTCTCTTCTGCCTGCAAAAGACAAACCAACCCTCCGCTGCCACTGGTCCCATGAAATTCATGGGATAGCCATAAGTTGACCAGCAACTTGAAGGCACTTATACACAAATGTAAGTCATCAGTTTATAAAGGATTCACAAAGACTGAGTTCTTCAAGCACCCCTTTCCCACATATATGATATGACCCCTTAACTTGGAAACAATCTTTCTGACTGATTCTTTCACTCTTCCTAGAGAATATTATTGTTGTATGCAGTCTCCATTAAGGACTTCCTGAAAGAAAACTCTTTTTTCTCAGTTGTATGCTGCCAGGGATGTCTTTATACTCATGTATGGCTTTTATACCAATTCAGAATACTCCAGATGGAATTGTTGTTCATTCACAATTCTCTCCTGTGATATGGCATGCCATCATATTGAAGTTTTCCGATTCTGCAAGATGCAGCACCCTTCTTTGTTCTTTACTTACATTTTCTATCACTTACTGCTACAGTGTCTTTCCTTTTATGCTTTCATGGTTTTATATGTGTGGTGTATTTTTTTAAACCAGAAGTAGGAGGGGGAAATCAATAAAACATTCAAATACAAACATCTCAAAGCACAAAGAGAAAATCACAAACAGAGAGGTGAGGATGTTGTGAAATACAGTTGTAATACACTTTTAAAAGGTCCGTAGGGTTCCTTGAGCACTATGGATTGCTTGGAGATATGCATCCAGTTGCTTTCTTCTATTTCCTACCCTCAGAATAAGTTGGAAACCACATTTTGCTTTGTTCAGGTAACTGAAAAAGAAGTAATATTGTTGAAGGACAAAGGAGAAGTATTTTATTTATAGTTCTCTTGATGACAGGAAAACTCAACCCAGAATGGAAGCTTTTCTCTTTATGTAGGTTATGAAAATGCAGTGTAGCATACCAACATACTGAAGTTACCTGATTTTATATAGATAAATAGCAAAGAGAAATACAACCAACCAGGTCAGAATAGTAAATATTAGAATGAAAAGTAAAGGAGACAACTGCTTTTACTATAATCAAGGAAGAGAGGTGGTAGATTGGACAGATTTTGTTTTTATTCACTGTAGCTAACTTTGATGGTTGCTATCATATTGTTTTTACCTGACATTTTGACAGACATGTAAGGGGTAAGAGTATCTTTGCTTAGCACTGAGTTGACAAGAGATATTATCTGAACATGAACAACTTGGATTTGTTAAAATTGAGATGATATTGAGAACAGACTAGGATGAAACCAGAATGCTGTAACGAGATTTGTATCACAGGTAGTGACAGGTGCTTTTGGAACACATCCTACCCTTTTTTTTTTTTTGGAGCTGTCCATCTTCTAAAAGAAGTGTATAAAAATGATGAATGGTTTTGTGGACTGTATTCAGTAACTACCTTATGGGCCTGAGAGCTACTTCCTCTTACAGAGATCTCTTCTCTCTCCTGTAATATTTTAGCATCCCAGTATTGTGTTCTTCTTATATCAGTATATGCGTGCAATTCATTTGCATACTACAATCCGTCAGTAAGTCAATTACTGTTTGTTGTACAGAAAAACAGTTTACTTTATAAAAGCAATGGGCAACTTGTGGCCCTCTGGATGTTATTGGTTGTCCACAAAAATTGCCCATATTTTTGGTCTTTGTATTTGACATAGCAACTGTTGAGAGTTGGAGAGCTACACCAGCCTCCCATGAAACTTTGAAGGGCTGCACTTCCTGATACATCTTCCAGTTTTAGTAGGTTTTTTTTAAAGTTCCTCTGTGTCTTCTCCTAGGGATCATGGGTGGTGCTGGTGGTGTCAATTTTGCCATGTTTTCCCAGACGGACCTTTTTTCAACCAGGAAGTAAACTGGATTTTTTGCCAAAAAAAGTGTGTGGGGGGTTATGGGGAGGGGAGGACACTGGAAGACCAACAGGGGCATCCTTGGTGGCCACAATGTAGACTGTGTGATCATGATTCTAAACCAGGGGTAGGCAACCTTTTTGAGCCGGGGGCCAGGTTGCTGTCCCTCAGACAAGGGGGGGGGGGGCGCGAAGCACCAATAAATAAATAAATATTAAAATTAAAAATATAAAAATATAAAAAAATTAAAAATATATGCATGCACACTCTCTCGGCCCCAGAAAAGCCATGGCAAAACCCCTGTAGAGATTTTGCCAAGAAAACCCCAAGAACAAGTAATAACAACAATAATCAATATCATCATGGTGGGTGGCGGCGGCAGTGGGGGGAGGCGGCGGCAGGAACGGCCTGGGGCCGGTCCAAAGGCCTCGGGGGGCCACATCTGGCCCCCGGGCCTTAGGTTGCCTACCCCTGTTCTAAACCATAGAGAGAGCCTGCATATGTGGTGCCAAATTCCTGTTGCCTAAAATTGAGCTCTAACATGTGGATATCAGTGGACCATTTAGGTGAGGATATAAGGGCCTAAGCAGACGGGCGGCTGTGGGCCGCCCTGGGAAGGTGCACCGTGGGACCGAGGCATCCCCATGCTTTGATCCAGCAGCGCACCATCAGCGCCCCTGGAAAGGAGCGCTAAAATAGCGCCCTTTTCATATGTCGCTGAAAGTGCGCCACTAAACGTTGAGGCGCACTTTCGGCGACCCTTCTGCCGCAGCGTGTCCGGACACTGCGGCGGGAGGTCCTCCTCGGATTGCCGGCTGTGCGGAGGGCTGGCGGCTCCGAGGACGACCTCGGGAGGGGGATGGGGCTCCGAGCGTGCGGCTGCCCCTCCCCTTCCCTGTGCCGAGGACGGCTTTTTAAGCCGTCTGCTGAGGCCAAATGTGAGGGCATTGGTGCCCTTCCAACCCACAATCAGTTAAATATCCAGATAGGGCTTACATAAGTGCAGTAAAATGGAAGGAGAGGTATTTAATCATATTATCCTCTTACTGCCATGAATGAAATCTAATTATGAAATGAAGACTGTTAAGGAGTCCTGCAGTCTGTTAAGAATATCTGTTTCTCTGTCATGTTCCTATGAATTCTTGCCTATATAGCAACGGGACAATTTTATTGTGGCTGGTGACATTCATGTCAGGGTGTAAAATCTGTTCTGGTTGTCCTCACTCCAAGGGAATCATCCCAGGTGTTGAATGCTAACCCCATAATAAGTTTAATATCTTGGTTAAGTACCTGTAAAGTTCAGGCATGCATTCACCACTCAACTAAAATAGAAGGCGCCATATGCCACTGCTACTTTAATTATTTTGACTGCAAAAGATGTGAAGAGCATAGCTTTGATTTTGGACCTTAGATTACATTTATTGAAGGGATAGAGGTTAGATTTTGACTTTTGAATTCAACCACATTCATGGAGACATTCACCACACTTCACAAAATCAGCCTTTAAAAAAATCAAACCAAACCTGCAAGCTTGTACTAAAGCAGAAAATCCCAAGCATACTGTGGCCCTAAAAATATGTTCCCTCTTACTATGTCTTAATGTCTCAAAGAGAGAGGAGGAGAAATACCTCTTTTAAAAATTTGTCTACACATGTATACTTCAGCTGTAATCTGAAACAAGGTCTATTGGGGGGGGGGGACTAACTCTTTTTTCCCTGTGCACATTTATGCCCTTTTGCAAGAGTATTATTTAATAT
Organism: Phrynosoma platyrhinos; assembly: GCA_020142125.1. NCBI lineage: Eukaryota > Metazoa > Chordata > Lepidosauria > Squamata > Phrynosomatidae > Phrynosoma > Phrynosoma platyrhinos. The sequence continues at coordinate 95,876,449 of CM034710.1, read as the reverse complement.
ATATTGTATTGTATTCTCTAATATATGCTGTAATGTTATACTCTCTCTCTTTTTCTATAAACACACACACACATATGTATGTGTGTATATTTATCTCTCTATCTCTCTATCTATACTATATTAATATATACAATATATATTGCATATATTGAATCTTGTGCACAATACAGTATTGTATTGTATATTATTAAGATATGCAATTAATATATATTATACTGAAAGTGTATATTTAATATATATTACTACTATATATATATATATATATATATATATGCACACACACAGTACAATATAGAATGCATAATACAATATATATAATACATTTATATTAAATAATATTCTTGCATTATATTTGTATTTTACATACACACGCACACACACTTGTAAAAATGCATAATAACTTTAAATAATATTTTTGCAAGATGCCTTGCACTCTAAAGAAAACTCATACAAATGACCCAGAAGAGAGGCACGTATAGATGTGGTGTGTGTTTTCTTCTCCTCTGAGCATTACATTGGCAAAATGACTTTATCCAAACATGCTTTCCATTTGATAAGTTATACTTAAATATGAATGAAACACGCTATTAGTTTATGAGAAGATGGTCTGTAACTATGTAATAAGTATCAATGCATATATAAATGAATGAAATGAGATCAGGCACCTTTTACGGAGAATAAACTTCATGCAATACCAAAGTGTTCTTGTTTGAAATAATGTGGAGCAAAAGGATGGACACATACATCACAGATGCATCTATTTCCACAGTAAGAAAATGAAATGGATTATTTTATGGCTTTTTGTCATGATTGCTTTATTCGACTGTAACTCTCCAAATTACTTCACCTTTTATATTGGTACTAGAGAGGTCATAAAGATTTCCACTTCCTTCTACATTCTATACTGAACTGGAGGAATCTGAGAGGGGGAGGGAAGAATAATTGGCAGTGGTATTAACAATATGAAACAAGCTATATTAAGGTTTATCTCAAAATGATCTACTTTCCCAGCATTGGAAGGCAAGAGTAGTAAATGAGGAAGGAGGACACCAGGTTCTGCAAACCACTTCTGACTTTGGTAGCAGTGAGAAGATACAGTGTTCTGTTACTGTTTTTTTCTCTCTTGCCTCACATTTGGTTCTCCAAGCATTGAAAATTCAAAGCCAGATCCTAATTCAGCACCACACTGCATGAATAAACAAGGCAGACTTTTAAGAACTAAGCACTCACAGTCTTCTGTCTGGAAGTGTGAACATGTGAGTTTTAGTTTCTCCACACTTGAATGTTTAAAATCTCAAATTCTTTTCATAAAATTTGTGGGGGAATTTCTGCATTTGGGAGGGAGGAATCTTAGAAAAATAAACTAAATGATATTATCACCCATCTATACTCTAGATACAGGAGCACCTGAAGTGGAACAACTTTCAGGCCTATGGTTTGTTACTTTAGTTGTGATGCAAAATCACAGTTTATCACAGTTGTTGGGTTGCAGACTTGATGTGTGTACATGTGCGTGAAGGAAGGGTCAGAAAATAACCCTTTGCAGTAAGAGCAGAAATGCAAAAATTAGGTCCAAACTGGAAGGGAAGGGCAAATGATGTAAGAAACTGAGGGGAAGGAACATCAGACCAATTGTGGAGCTGAGTAGTAGCAAGTGACAAAGGTGTAGGACAGAGGAAAATAGGGTACTTGTAATGATATTCCAAATTGTATGCCCTCATTATGGCAATCTTTATAATAAGGAGACTCCAAAACTTTTGACTGCAGTGTTGATCTATATTGGGGGGGGAGGGGGAATACTAGAATTGTTCATCTGTCTTAGAAGCAGGTCTTTTGTAAATCTAGTGGGTCTTACCTTTTAAAAACCACTTCCTCCTCCATTCTATACTATACATTTTTGTAAATCTCCAATACTCTAAAATATTTGTTTACAACGGGAACAGTTCATAGCAATGTATGATTCCAATGGTTGTAACTTTCTAAATTACAGGAAGGCCAGGAAGACCTCCAAGTTTGAAGCCCAATTTAAACAACGCCCTACCATAGATCTGGTGGGAGGAGGGAATGCCAGGCTGAATTGGATGCCAACAAAGCAGGGATCATGTTTTGCAAAGAGACATGAGTACATCAGTACCATAGAGAACTCCAAGGGATGCTGTGCCTGTGAATGAGAACCAGACAAGCTTTCCTGTATGTTGCTCTAAGGGCCTAAGCAGATGGGCCAGGAAAGCATGTATTGAGCCCCGGTTAGGCCCTGGGTTGGCATGGGGATGGATGGGTGTTCACACAACTGTCCTTACACCAAGCCAGGTCTGGGACAGGTGCACACTTCTTAATTTGCTGGCCATCATCCTGACTGAAGACCCCCCCCCCCCATTTCTGAGTGTGACATGGAAATGAGGCATCTAGCTGCATCCACATGGCCAGCTGTCCCATTTCTGGGAGGGGTGTGTGCAATGTGCATAGCCCAGTTTTGGTGCGAAGTTTCCTAGGAACTCCACAGAAAACTAGGGGTAATTTACCCTGCTGTAAAGACAATTTACCCTGGAGTCAGGTGAGAGCCTCTGGATCTGTGTGTGGACAGGCAGGATCAGGCAGGATCCTGCCTTGGTTTTTTTGGCCTGCATCACCTTATCCAGACAATGCAAGGACTGTGTGGGCAACTGTTAGAAAGTACTAAATCTTGGCTGATCTTTAAGCATGGTTTTGATCTGCTTTGGGCTGGCTATCTCAACTTCTGTAATTCCAAAGGCTTTCTTCCTTAACAAGATTGGTCAGTTTTAGCTACTTCAGGTTGCAGTGACACAGAACTGAGTGTAGAATATTCAGAATCAAAGGAATCAAATACAGCCTCCTTCGGACAATTACCAGGTTGTTCCCTTTTCAGAGGTTATAGGAGGTTTTGGAAATGTAAATTTGCTGTTATCCTTTAAAACAAGCGGCAAATATGTTTTATTGCAAACATTTTCAATTTGCTGTTTTTGGAACATGCCTTGAGTCCCACTTGGGGGAAAGGCAGAATATAAATAAAGTAAGTAAATAAATAATCACCCATACTTTGCTTTAGCCAAAGATCTTTTCCCCCTGCAAAAACTATTTATCTCCTTCTTAGTTACTGTTGTAAGCTTTTGAGGACTGCAGCTCACTTTATAAAATGCATTTATGTATTGTCTCAGACAGCAGATTATTATTCATATTATTGGGTGAATTGGTGAAGAAGTGAGTGAAACACTCAATTCTGTGGGATACAAGAGTACTGAAAAGTAAAATCAACTAACTGTGAGCATTATCTTTAAAAATAGACATCAGAAAACAGTAGCTGACTGGTAATACAAGCATCCTAGGACTGATTAAGTGATTATCATATATAGGCCCAGCTCCTGTTATCAATTCTGACTATAGTAGACTCACTGAATCAATGAAATTTGCCTGTATTTTGATTCACCATCCAGCAATTTATTGAAGGGGGCTACTTTAGTTAGTATTAACCAACAAGATGTGTTTGTGTGATAAAAAATATATTTTAGTGTGGCAGAAGGTTTTGTCATTGGTCTTTTCCATAAATTCATGGAAAAATATTTCTTGCTGGAATGTGTTTTTGAAGTTCTTATGTTCGAAAATGGCTACCTTGAGGGCACAGATAGAGTGCCCTACTGTAAATGGTCTTCCCCAAGTTTTGTGTGTATGTGTTTGTGTCTATTTCTGTTTTTTAGTGGTAGATTTATTCTTTTAGAATTGAGTTTGGTATATTTTTCTTGTATAGAATGCTTTGGGGCATTGCTTGTAAGTGATGGAAAATACGATATTGGAAAGCAACAAGCATGTCTCTGAACATCTGATGCTGTAGATCAGGGGTAGGCAACCTAAGGCCCGGGGGCTGGATGCAGGCCCCCGAGGCCTTTGGACCGGCCCCAGGCTGGTCCTGCTGCCACCGCCGCCACCACCGCCCCCTGCCATAATGATATTGATTATTGTTGTTATTAAATCAGCGCTCCTTTCAGAAGTCAGTGAAAGTGCACCCCAAAAGCGTAGGGCGCACTTTCACTGACTTATCCACTGCAGTGTATGCGGATGCTGTGGCGGGAGGTTGCCCTCAGAGCGCCGGCCATGTGGAGGGCCGGCTGCTCCGAGGGCAACCTCGGGAGGAGGAAGGGGCGCCGAGCGTGTGGTTGCCCCTCCTCTTCCCTGCCTCAGGGACGGCTCTATTAGCCGTCTGCCGAGGCCCATAGAGACATTGGGGCTATGCAGACGGGCAGGAAAAAGTGACCTGAAGTTGCCTTTTCCCTAAGCTGCAGCAACTGCATTGCCTGCCTTGAGGTTGCCCTAAATGGGGATGGAGCAACTGCACTGGGGGGAGTCAATGCAGCACCTGCACAGGACCTGTTATAGGGTGGTATACAGTCTGTCATTTTGTTTGTACAAAGGTGACTGAAGTTTGACATCCCTGTGCACCTGTGCAGGACCTGTCATATACCCACAGATTATACAAGGATTCACTGACCTTGGCTTTCCCCCAAGGAGTGGGTGCAGTAGACAAGTGCCACTGTATGATTGTGCCACCCTTGGGGTGAAAGAATGGGTTTATCAACTGAAAAGATATCATCCTCCACAAAACATGTCCTACACAGATCAGGTGGAGGGGAGATGTACATGCAAAGGAAGTTTGTGTGGATAGACTTGATACATGAAGTTGGTGGTCATGCAAGGGACATGGTCAACACTCACATGGACAAACGTTACTCCAGGAGCCCCCCCTCCCCAGCATGCCAGGAAGTGGTGTGCAGGTCTTATGCACACCTGTACAGAAAAAGTCACAAAAGCCTCTTTCATGCAAACTGCTGTGCATGCTGATAGCAAGCATACATGCTACAGAATGCATTTATTGTCATAACAGAGGACAGTTGCTAGGGCACATGTGGAGGGGTACAATTAGGGTTAGAGTCAGGGTTCTAATATTCAATCACACCTGCACCAGTGCATCCACACCTGGAAGATAGGGTGCTTTAAATTAAAGCTTTCATTGTAGGGCACATGCTCTGGATCGCCGAGTCAAATTCTGCTGCATGTGTGATGGTGCATTTATACGGCCATTTTCTGGTGCATCAGTGTCACTGCATACATACACACATGCAAAGGTGCACATCTTCAATAAAGGAGCGGGAAAAAGTGGCTCTTTTTGGAGTGATTTTTCTTGGCATATGATGGCTAGAGGGCACTTTCCTGGAGACTTTTAGGCATGAGTTGTCTAAAGGCCACACCTACAAGTCACCCTCAAAACATCCCTTTTTGCCCATCTGCATAGCCCCATTGTTGCTCTCTATGAGGGGGTATTGTAAAGTAATAATTATCACCTGGAAGTTATTATGGTTTATTGATTTTGGGGCTCTGCAGACCAGGGCGTCCAGGACGCCCTGGTCTGGAGCGCTGCGGGGCCATGGCAGCCGCACTGCAGCGCTCCTGCGGCGACCCTAAAAGGAGCGCCAAATTGGCACTCCTTTTAGAAGTCAGGGAAAGTGCGCCCTAAACACGTCGGGCGCACTTTCCCTGACTCTTCCGCCGCAGTGCGTGAGGATGCTGCGGTGGGAGGTTGCCCCGGAAGCGTCGGCAGTGTGGACGGCCGGCAGCTCTGAGGGCAACCTCAGGAAGAGGAAGGAGCGCCGCGCGTGCGGCTGCTCCTCCTCTTCCTGGCCTCGGAGACGGCTCAATTAGCCGTCTGCCGAGGCCCTTAGTCAGTGTCATCATTGGCCCCTAAGTGCATGAGAAAATCAGTTCACTGTGTCCTTGATTTTTGTTACAGGTTGTGCCAGACGTGACATAGGTCTTAAGCAGATGGCACTTTGCGCCGTCTTTGAGGCAAGGAAGGGGAGGGGCAGCTGTGGCGGAAGAGACGCCGAAGGTGCGCCCAAGGCCTCTTGTAGCGCACCTTCAGTGTCTTGCGGAAGGAGCGCTCTTTTAGTGCTCCTTCCAGGGCCTGAGAAGCTGTGGACTGGGGCCGAGGAGTGCGGCTACCTCGGCCCCAATCCACAGCTTCCCGGGGCGGCCCACAGCTGCTCGTCTGCTTAGGCCCTAAATTGTAAGATGGAGAAGTTTGATGGGATATCATAAAGTAATAATTATCACCTGGAAGTTATTATGATATATTGTTGAAATGTTGTCAGTGTCATCGTCACCAAGTGACTTTTCCTTTTCCCCCAAATGAAAAATCCGTTGTGGGGTTGCCGATTTGACAAGCCAATTTGTTGAAGTGGAAGGGTGGTTTAAGGGTAGTTTAAGGCGCAATCTGCAGACTTGTATGATAACGGTATTCAGAGGGTCAAGAAATGCTGGGGAAAATGTAAATCTGGATGGTGGCTATGTAGAGATAAGTTAATAACTACAAATCAAAACAAACTTTCTGTCATTTTTTTTAAGGTTGATAATTAAAACTTTACGATACCCCCTTGTAGGTCTACCGCAAAGTCTGATACCTGCATCTTTATCTCTGCTGTGTTGCTAGCAAATTATTTTTAAATGTCTGTTGGATTTCTTGAAGCAACTCCTGATCTACCATCCAAAGCTTTGAAAAGGAATTGTCATTATCTAAAGCAGATCACAGTGGACTCCGTGATGGTAAATGATGGGGGATATGTTTCAATGGCTTTTGGAGGTGACAATAAGTAGTTTTATTTTCTGGGTACTAATCTGATCCCATTGATTGGTTTTCCCTCACCTTTATTAGATGGATATTGAAGTATAGTCACCCCTCCGTTTTCGTGAACTGTGTCCCCCACTTATGCATGAGGGACAAATGGAGAGGCATACAATGGGGCGTGCCCCCGTGGTACACACCTGCATGCCCCCGTGCCTCCATTCAAGCCTATGGGGCTTGAGTATGTGTGGGTTTCATTCAGTGTCTTAGCATCACATTATTGTTGCTGTGCCTTCAAGTCATTTCCAACTTCTGGTGAACCTAAGGCAAACCTATCACGGGGGGGTTCTTGGCAAGTTTTTTCAGAGGAATTTTGCTATTGCCATCCTCTGAGGCTGAGACTACATTGTAGAAATAATTCAGTTTGATACTGCTTTAACTGCCATGTCACGCTATGGAATTTGGGGATTTGTAGTTTTGTGAGATATTTAGCTTTCTCTGTCAGATAGCTCTAGTGGCACAACAGAACTAGTGTTGAACGACATTTTTTCTACAGTGTAGAGGCACCCTCAATTCCATTAATGGTACTGCTTCTGTTAGCAGAACTACATCATGGCATTCAGTTTAATAGTGACTTGTGATAGTGATATGATGCCAAAAAATAAAATAAAATAATAAAATAGTATTCATGCAATTGATAAAAGCAAAAAAGCATATGCAGCTACAGCCTGTGAATGGTTGCCTGGAAGTGAGTGAGTCACACTCTGAAATCAATGAGACTTACCTCTCAGGCCAGTGTGCTTAGGATTGGATCTTTATTTAGCCAAACAACATCTTCTTAATTTAGGTGTGTGTTCTGCCTTTAATAGCTCTTTTATTGCAAATACATCCCATGCCCTCCAAAAATTTCTAGGTAATAGGATTTCAAATGGGTTTGTACAGATGATAGAGAGATAGTGGCAAGTGCAGAGTTGCTGAAGAGTAGTACAAAATCCAGGGGAATGAGGAAAAGAAGACAAGATTGGAAGGACAGAGATAATAGAATGCCTTAGGCAGGTTGTAATTCACATGGGCCTAATGTGTAGCTGGGGGAAGGTTTGAACAGTGTCTCAAAACCAGGGGGAGCAATAGATGGAGGCAGAGAGCCAAACACAGCAAGTCTTGCTTGAGGTATTTTTGCCATTTGTTTTCTGAAGCAGCATGACCTTTCCTATGACATAATCAACTAGCCTGCTGTGGAACCAGCATCCTCTAGGTTTGCTTGGTCCAGAATGCTTTGGATATTTCATGCTGGATTGGGCACTTGCTGCATTATCTAATACAAAACATAAGGCATGCAAACTGTCACTATAGCCATTTGCAGCTCTTTGCCTTATCAAGGAATGTCATTGTCCTGGTGAATCCCCATGAAGACAATTCTTTAGCTTCTTTGTTGTGGCACTGCTACTACTGCTGCTTAATCTGCTTCCAAAGTACAATTGAAGATGAAACAGGTTCACATTCTCTTCCTTTTCCTAATAGAAGATAAAATATAAATTAAGGGAACAGTTAAGACAGGTTATGCTTGTGTTCAGTGTTTACAAAAGCAGATACCTAAATTGTAGTCACAAGCAGGACATGCTTTTGGAAGAGAACATGAAACACCGTATTTTCTGGCGTATAAGACGACCCCCCACTTTAACCACAGATTTTGCAGGTTAAAAAGTAGTCTTATACACAGGAAAATAAGGTACATCATATAGAATGACTTGGTTCTACAAGCATGTCTATGACCATTTGTTAGTCTAGTCATCTAGACCCTTTATGCCACAGTTTGGAAAATTCCTTTTAAAAAGTAATTAATTGAGGTCAGAGTTCAAAGGAACCAAACACCTTTAGTTAACATTACAGTTATTTAACCCCCCCCCCCCCATCTCTTTACTTGCTTAGTTTCTCTTCGGAAAAATATGAAAATGTTTTAAGCGCTTGGCCTGTTGTATAAAAGACATCTAAGTAGTGAAGCCAAGCAATTATATTAGCAGAAGACGTGGTGATATCCTTCACTAAATTACTAAAACTCCTGCTTTAGTTATTGTAAATAGAAATTAATAAGGAACACATGATTTCTAACTATTTGCTTCACATTTTGGATTATGTAACATATATCAAAATCATGTATCTTTAGGAGCATCAGTGTTGCAAAATATGTACATTTATTGATTTCCATAGGAACAACATCTTGGGGTATAGGTCTACAGTTCCATCTTGCACTATAATGAATATCAAAATGAAGTATAATAATGAAGGGAAGTAACAGTGCCATTCTATTTTGCATTGGTCATGCTTCTCCTGGAATATTGTGTTAATGATAACCATGTTTAAATATTTGAAGGAATATCATATTGAGAATGGAGCACTTTTGTTTTCAGCTGTTCTACAGACTAAGACAATGATAGTGAACCTTTTAGGAGCCAAGCATCCAAACAAAAGGCCCACTGGCACAGTGGGTGGCGCAGTGGTTAAATGCCTGTACTGGAGCCACTCACTCATAGACCACAAGGTTGCGAGTTCAATACCAGCCAGGGTTGAGGCTCGACTCAGGCCTGCATCCTTCCGAGGTCGCTAAAATGAGTACCCAGATTGTTGGGGGGCAATCAGCTCACAGTTGTAAACCGCTTAGACATCCCATGAGCGATATGAAGCGGTATATAAATGAAGCTGCCGGGCCGGGGTTGGGACTTCTGCCCTCTGGGGGCAGGACTTCCGGGGCAGGATGTCTCTCCCCCGCCCTCCCAGACCTTCAGGTGCCTCTCCGGAGACAGCTGAAGGCCGGGGGGGGGAGGGGGGAAGAAGAGGAACAGGCATGCACCTCTTTCTTCTCCTCCCCCCGCACTATCCCAGGCCTTCAGCTCCTCCAGAGAGGTAGCTGAAGGTCTGGGATGGCTGGGAAGTTGGAGGAACAGATGCATGCCTCTTCTTCCTCCTCTTGGCCCTCTATGTGCCATGGAAAATGGCTTTGCATGCCAACTCTGGCATGCATGCCATGGGTTCACCATCACAGGACTGGAGCAATGGATTAAAACTACAGGGGGAGAAATTCTACCTAAACATTAGGGAGAACTTCTTGACAAAAAGCGAAATTTGATAGTGGAATACATTCCCATGGAGTGTGCTAGAGTCTCCTTTGGTGGTTTTTAAACAGAGGCTGGATTGTTGAGAGTGATTTGATTGTGTGTTCCTGCATGGTTCCTGCATGGTAGGGGATTGGACTGGATGGGCCTTCTGGTCTCTTCCAACTCTATCATTCTGTGATTCTATAACGTTCATATGTCAATGTTGTAAGATTCAGAATTTGGATACAAGAAGAATAATCTATACAGGCACACTGCAGGTGACTGCCTTAATAGTTTTGGCAAAGTTGTTAAGTACTGTATATTCCTTTTATTAGGATAACGTTGGGAACTGTACAGCCCTCTAGATGTTATTGAACTGAAACTTCTGGAAGACCTTGACAGCATAGTAGTCCATAGTTAGGAATACTGAGACCTGTAGCTTGACCAGATGTTCTTGAATTTTAGCTTTCAGCATTCCTCATCACGGCAATATAATTCTCATCCTGTACAAAAGAGATTGGCCCATTTTGTTCAATACCTCTGTCAGTGTGGCTTTGCTCCAGCCTGTAAAATGTCCCAGGTGCATTTCAACATGGAATAAAGATAAACGGCAACCTGAGTTCAGTATATGCAAAGGTGCATGTGCACAAAGATGAAAAGCTGGCTCAGAGGAAGCTGATGAAACTTCAGCAGGAAGTTGTGTGGTAACAGTTCAAAACTGCATAGGCACTATGGACATGTGACAGGAAAATGATGAAACACTGGCAGGATGTTATGTCAGAATCCTGGCCAGATTTTGTGTATATAAGGAAGAATGGTCCAATGCATTGTGTGTAAGGTGGAAGTTGAATGGTGGCAGAGCATTATGTCATATGGTGTAAATATTGCTGTATCGTGCTTATAAATATTTGCTGCAATTAAGATTAAAAGCCTATTTGGAAGAACCTCAGCAGTGTGAGTAAAACTGTTTGAAAGGAGTTTTTGCCTACAACTACTTTCAGAATTTCCAGTGGCATTTGTTACCTATCTGTCTATCTTCTGCACATGGACTCAGTTTTCCCTGTGCTAACAACCTATCCGTCTAAATGCCTAGCAAATACCTAGTGAGGAAGGTGTAATTTCCATTCTGTTCTGCTAAATATGAATAATTCAGGGGTTTCTGTGTGTTGAGAGACTTCAGGTCTGAGATAGAAGAACCATATGGAGAACTGAATTTGTGCTTTTGCAATCATCTTAAGGGATGAACTATTTCTCTGAAGAACTGATGTGGAAGCAGTGGCCTTCAACTATCTGTTGAAGTGTTTAAGCTATGTATCTTTATAATTAATACACAAAGAGTATACAATGCATATATACCTTCAATGATCTCCTTTCAAAGAGATACTAAACCTGGATAAGCTCTGAGCCTCTAGAATATCTCACCACTTGAAAAAGTAGGATGCTGGTGTAGCATCATGAATCAGCCATGTGACTGCTTACATGAGTGGTCTGCTCACAGAAGCCATATACTTTTGGTGCAATATGCTCACAAAAAGACCTCAGCTCCAGGAGTTCAGGTTTCCCAGGATTACTGGGAGGCTGCTACTGTGTCAACTCTATGTATGTATAATATGAGATGGCAAGAGGCTGTCTGGAGAAGTTGTTGTTAGAACCAGGAACTCAAATCTGTATGCAGCTGTTCTTTGATGAGCCACCAAGACAGTAGGGCAGATTGTGTTTTTAAGACCATAAAATATTCCAGAGTTCTGGAATGGGGGTTCCACCAATCCAGCTTGGCTATATGGCTTCTCCTGATCAGGAAGAACTGCGCCCTGGTGGCGCAGTGGTTAAAAAAAAGGTTTATCTGTTGAGCTAGGCTTTGACTGGATGGCTGTAGCAATTACTCTCTTTGTCAATGGATTGTAATTTTGGGTGTTTGTCATTGGCTGCCTAGAACCCAGGCTTAACAGAAAGAAAATATCTGAGAAAGAGGAAAACAGATACAAGGAAAAAGATAAGGTGATGCATGAATGGGAAGTAGAGTCAATGAGTTGGCTGTCTAGGACTTTTGAATTAAAACCTACACATACTAAAAGGAGAAACAGAATTGTGCTCATCATCCCTGCTATCTACAACCATCAACCTGCCACTGATGTTCTTGCTATTACTGAACCCATGCACAGAAAACAAGTTATTTTCTTAACTGTTAATGGAGCCTTCAGCTTTTGAAGCAAGGAACTTCAGCTCCTCTTCCCAGTAGTTATGAGATTCCCCTTCCATGCATGCACACGCACACACTCCCAAGCTTCACAAAGCCAGGCTGTGATGATAACACATGCTACCAATCCCAGGAGAAATAGCCCAGTAATAGCCTCATACATTTACTGCCAGGAAAGAAAGAATGGAGAGCATGACAGATCAGCATACAACCTCTGATATAATAAGGTGCTCTAACTCACTGGTCATGTTACCAAGTAACTTTTGAAGAAAAGAAGTACAAGCCAATACTAATATAATCCAGAGTGTAGGAAACTTCATGTTTGTTGTTAACTAGTGCAACATACATATGGATGCTCTGCACAATAAATAATCTGGTCCAGAGATTAATTAAGGAGCCATGTCTGCCTCTTCTACCTTTTCCTTTAAGCCCACTGATGGATACTCACACTCTGCCAGCATAATGTAGGATCTATGTATTACATAGAGCTCATGGGTTCTACTCATGCTGACTGGTTCTGCAGTAGCCAACATTCCTTTTCAGTTTTCTTTCAGTTAAACTCCTGCACTCTTGTCTGTCCCTGGCTTCCACTCTACCATAAGCATCTGAAGAAGTAGATAAGTCTATGAAAGCTAATGGTATAAACATCTCTCTCCCCTGCCCCCTTTAGTCTCAAATGTGCTACAAAATCTATCTATATATTTAGAAATACAGTTTAGGCAGCCAGAGAAAAAGGGCATGCAAAATTACTGCAGAAATGCAAACTCAGCAAATAGAAGAGCTATAAGTGCGAGTGGTTTTACTGCCTCACTGTCTGCACAGCTAGAAATATGAAGACTAAAAGAACATTTCATTTTGATGGACAGAATTCCTATTGGGAGGGCAATGCACTCATTTTGCCAACCATCCATGGATACATCCCCAATTCAGCCTGAACTAGAGGAGAACTACTGAAGGAATGCAATTTACATAAGGTTTCACATAAGATATGTCATGTATAAATGGGTCTACTCTTGTTGGGATTATCATCTGGATTTAACCCAAAATAATTAAAAATTAAGGCCAAGATCCTACATCTTATGAATAACCTAAGGAATTGACCCCCCTCCCACTCCCAGAGCTCTATGGGATGGATACTATGGCACAAGTGAGTGGGGCACTTCTGAATGACACTGCCAGCCCTGTTCTGGCCCTGAATGGGAGTGTGACATACTTTTCACACCAAGGCTTGAGGGCAGGAGGGTGCTAGCCTTGTCATTCTGAAACATTCCACTGAAGTGCTCCCACACTGCATATTTCAGTTCTCCTAGGTAGCTCCATCAAGACAAAGTTGGGTTCCGGGGGTATTTACAATTATGGCAGTAGCATTACGATTTGAATATGCACCATAGGTGAATTCATAACTCTAGGTTATGAATCCATAACTGCAGTGCAGGATGCCAGCCAAAATAACTGCTTAAATATACATGTATGTGTAGACACACATACACCAGCCAACAACACTCCTCACCTCTGCATTTGCACTTATTTTTAGTTTATATTACTCCTCTACAGCCTTAGGCAATGCAGGCAAAATGCCAGACTTGGCCATCTTTTGCGATTTACTAATATGCTTGGCAGAAACACATTTGTTTTAGCAGATTTGTTTTCACAGCCTTAGTAAATTGATCCAAATGTGAGCATGACGATGACATCTAAAAGGACCCATGAGATCACTATCTGAAACTTGCAATGAAAACTCAAAGTGATGGCATCATTTTCCCCTCTCCACTTCTCTCTTTATCATGGCAATGGATGAATGAATGCCGGTATAGTTTCAGCTCTTGCAATAGTCACTTTCCATAAGAATATGGTATTAGATACCTAGTGCTTAATGTATTTGCTGAAATTATACTGCTCTGATACAGATGTAACGAAAGCATGCTACTGAATGCAGAAGGAATTCCAAGAGCCTGAAAGGAGCTGAGATTTTTTACATGTAAAGTGACTTTCTTCTTTCACATGCAGAGAATTTTCCATGCTTTCAGTGATTACTTTTAAGAGTATAAGCAGGCAGAATATTTGGAGTACAGTCAGGACTATAACTTTTAATGTCCTGGCTTTAGGGCACATACATTCTCTGGCATTATGCTGTGTTATCATTTTGAAGGCATAATGCCCTTGCTTTTTTCTGTAAAAAATAAAAAAGATGAAAATGGAAAGCTTGAAGTAACCAGGGATGCTATCATGCAACTATAAAAAGATCTGTGAACAGTAGTACAATTTTCCAGATGTTCTTGAGCATTTGTCCAAATCTTAAACATAACTGCAACCCAATGTAGATGAGAAGGGAGTTTTGTTGGTCTATTATATATGTGAAATAAATAAATATTTTGGAATAGAAACAAAATTCCAAAAATAACAGTCAGTGAATATTATTAGGCCCAAGTAAAATGTCATAATGTAAACACAGAGAAAAAATTAAGGGCAGGGATAAAGAAGAAGCTAGGCCTGAGGAATAAGTGTACATGGTTACAGGATGGCATTGTCTTAAAATGAAGCACAGGCATGATTATGGAGATATAACCAGGGGTGGCTGATGGCTTCCATGTCAGTGCATGGTGAACCTGCTCCAAACTTTCACCCACACTTTAAAGGAGCTAATAAAGATACTACACCTCACCAAAACATCTTAGATCATTCAAAGTTCACTAGCTCATGGACATGAAAGTGATCAACCACCACCAGACATAGCTGATGCAGGTGCTGGAGAAATTCTTCAGATTTTTGTCTTGCATTACAATTTCGGGGATTCATAAAAAGACACCTCAGAAGAGAAGCAAGTCTGTTGAGACATGAACTTCATTGTTGGGTTCTCTCCATGCTAGCCTCATCTGTTACAAAAAGAACACCATCTGTCCACTCAGATGTACAACCTTTTCCATTACTTGCCATTTGCAGAGCTAGGAAAAACTAGGTTTTTTTGTTTTTTGTTTTTGGCTATGCTCCCAGAATACCCCATGTTGGTTGAGAGATTTTTGGGAAGTATGATAAAAAAAGTAACTTTCCCAAGCTCTTTTAGCATACAATAGGAAGAGTGGCAATAAGAAAGTCTATTCTGTTCCTGTTCTTATTCTCATTGTCATCTTCATTCTTGTTCTTACAATCATCTTTATTTTGATCCCTCCTTTCCCCCAAACCTAGGACTCGAGATGGCTTAAAAACTAAAACAAATAACAACAAAGTATAAAAACAGAAAAAGTCAACATTAAAATAGAATAGGAATGCCCCTTGCTAGATTGTTTCTAGTGTCAGAACCAGTGGACTCAGTTCCCAAAAAACCAGGAAAACATATTAGTGTGATAGAAAACAAATGACTTTTATTCTGGACATTGAGGCAGAAGTCACCAGTAAAGGGTTTTTGCCAGAACTGAAAATTCCAGTCCCAACCATAGCTTTAAAATACAAGTTATCCAGATTTTCCGTTTTGGATAAAATCTTGATCTAAGGTTGAGGATAAACGTTGAATATTGGTTTCACCCTATTACATTATTTAAAGTAGTTGGGAGAACAAATAACAGTTAATATATGTCTCAATCAGGGCTAATAAAAAAGAATTGGGGTTGGATCAACAGTCAGGAAGTAAACTTGTTATTGTTTGTAGATATGTAGGTATGCATGGTTTGCAGAGGGGTTGGGGGGAGTTACTGGATGTATGGATTATACTTAGTGTGTATGCCTTATTTCTGTTTTTGTTATAATGTTCATATTTGTGGGTTTTTTTTATAACAAGAAAGTATTAAAAATAAAAAATGAATGCAAGTTATCCAGCCTCCCCTTTCTGACTGTTGGTCTTTGTTCCTGATCAAAGCAAATGCTAATGATCCTTTCTTCCTCCACATACCAGAATTGCTGCAGGAAGGATGGAATCATAAAGCTATAAACCCCTTCACTCTGCTTACCATTTGCCCCCCTGCTATTTCCCATACACAGGACCCATACATGATTCATACAAACATTTCAATATCCAATGCACTTTCATATTTGATACATACATCTTGCTCAATAAACCACACCAATCATGGCAGAATCATGCCTATGGATTCTGACATCTAGCTGTTTGCAGCTATCCTAGATCCCAAGAAGGCAATTACAGAAAGTCAAGAAGACTTAAGCATGAAGGTAACTGTGAACATTTAGGGTTGTTTGCCAACTAGGTGGCTGGTCTTCATCCAGTGACATCACTAGAATAATGATAAGTAGGCTGAAGCTATTCTTCGACTGCTGAGTTATCAAAAACATCAGCATATCATTGGCTGGAATCCTGTTGATGACATACACAAGCATACGTTGGTATTATGTGCACATATGCCTGGACACATTGTGCAAGGAGCTATTCTCTAGCTCCTCGTTCAACAGCTAACCCTCCTGGTGGCATTGTCAAGCAGCAGGAATAGTGGAATCACTGGAGATCTGGAATAATGGCTTCATTTCTCCCCTTGGAGCTAGGCTGGGTGGTACATGGTTGCCTCCCCTTCTCATTACTCAGATGGTAAATAGCCATTGGAGTGCCCAAGCCATTGTTGCTAGGGGTGGTAGAGAAGCACTGAGCAGTGTATGTGGAACATTATTGTTTGAACTCTTTAATATAGGATCTTGGCCTTTATATTCTATTTAATTCTCACAAGAGCCAGCATAGTGTAGTGATTTGAATATCGGATTAGAACCCCAGGAAAACAGGGTTCAAATTGCTACTCAGCCATGGAAACCCAATGGGTGACCTTAGGCAAGTCACATTCTCTCAGCCTAAGAGGAAGGCAATGCCAAATCCTCTCTGAATGAATCTTGCCAAGAAAACCCTAGAACAGGCTCACCATAAGTCAGAGAAACATGGGGGCACATAATGACACAAAACTAGGGATAAGGATAATATATTGGGACTGAAGGTGAACCAAGGGGTGTTTGGCTGAAGAGAGAAGGGCTGTTAGAGAGTCAGTACCCAAGCTTTGAATTGGCTCAGTAATTACCCAGTTTTTTGCGGGGGTGGGGGTGGGGTGGGGTGGCTGGGTGAGAAAGAACTCAGATAATTTTTGATTTAGTCCAAAGAATGTTGTGAAGATCTTGCACTATGAATGGGGTTACAGCAGGAGTGTGGGATGTTTGGCTCCAACCCCCAACATACCTTCCTATAAGCCATGCTAAGTGAGGCTGATGGGAGATGAACTCTAAAATATTTGGAAGAAAACTATCTTACTGATAGTTTAGTAAGAACATGCTAGGCCCATTTTTAAAAGGTATGTGAAAGGTCATTGAAACAGAAAAACTGCTGTCTCTAAAAAAATGTAAGTCAGCTGCTATCTTGATTGATTTTCAGCATGAAACAGAATACTAGGTTCCTCATAAGGGCTGTGGTTTTAAACAGCAGCCTATTCTTTCTTCA
Organism: Phrynosoma platyrhinos; assembly: GCA_020142125.1. Lineage (NCBI taxonomy): Eukaryota > Metazoa > Chordata > Lepidosauria > Squamata > Phrynosomatidae > Phrynosoma > Phrynosoma platyrhinos. The sequence goes on along the minus strand of CM034710.1, from coordinate 95,859,113 downwards.
TAGTGTAGTAACTAAAGACAGAGTCAACAGAAGGTATCTTGGACAGTGTTACCTATTGGTTATACAGCCTCCCCTTCTTTTTTCTGTCTCTCTTTCTTCCTTCCTCCCTCCCTCCCTCCTGCAAAAAAGTAACTGGGCTCACTGGTTTCTACACTAAATCAGCAGATGAACATAACAATGGCCCAGACAGAGGGGGAAAAATCAGTTGGAAAAAGCCATGTTATTTGGAATGCTTCATGCATTTTCTTAGAATGTACACAATTGAAGATTAACTGTTAATATTTATTGCTAAGCAGCATCTCCCAAAGAGCACTAACTCTGGTTGATTTATTATTCAGCACGTTCCTTTCATGTTGCCTATACAAAAGTAATATAACAGTAGCACTTGTAGTGTGGGGAATCTTATCTTTAGAACAAATGGGGAGTGTGTGTATATGTGTGTATGTGTATGAGTGAGAATGTAAGAAATAATGTAATAACTAAGAATATTTTCATTTAAAAATGGCCTGTGGAGTCAATTAGAGGCAAACTGAAATGCTTGGAAAAGAAAACACACAAACTTAAATATGTATGAGGTTTCAAATCATTAAGGACCAAAACAGCTCAGTGATAAATACTGAACACACAGAAGCATGGCAGGATAGTTCCTTATATTATAAAGATGAGGAAGGATTGCCAGAAGAGATTAAGGGTTGCTTCGTACATTACCAGAGCCTGCAAAAGTTACGTTGATGGGGTGGAATACTGGTGGTTCATGAAGCTGGGGCTGCAAGAGAAGGCAGACAAAATTGATCAGTTCTGGGCATTCATTTTTTCTGATAGCTTCTTGCCTTGCCTACTGCACTGGTGGGTATCCCCCCTCCCCCCCGCACAATGCACATTACAGAAATTTAGCCATGGACTACAACTTCTAGGATACCATAGCCATTATGGCTATTCAGTAGTAGACTATTCATGGAGTGTAGCACTCTCTGATCCTACTTATGGGGCTTCTCTATCCCGTATTGCAAAGCAGCTTTTCAGTGCCAACCTTTCCCCTTTAAGGGCCGAGGGACTTCATCTCCCAGAAGCCTCAGCCATGTTGGCCAGTAGTCCCATGTTGGCCAATAGCTCCTGGGATTCTGGGAGCTGAAGTCCCTCGGCCCTTAAAGGGGAAAGATTGCCTACCCCTGGCCTACACACTAGTGTGGTGTAGTGATTAAGTGTATGACTCTGGAGGCCAGGATTCAATTCCCTGCTTGGACATCAAACCCACTGAATGACCTTGGGCAAGTCACATGCTCTCAGCCTCAGGGGAAGGCAATGGCAAACCTCCTCTGAAAAAATCTGGCCAAGAAGATTCCATAACAGGTTTGCCTTAGTCAGAAACAACTTGAAGGCACACTCCAGCAACAGAAGATTTTCCTTAGAAGGTTTTTCCAATGCAGAAGAATCCTGTTTTTCAATCATCTTCCAACCACTTTTGAATATTCTTTCAAGTTTTGCTTGACAGGTGAAATAAGGCATTTGGTTTATGTATCTTTAATGGTTGTGCTGAAAAAGAAATTTCAGCAGGTGTTGCTTGTCTTGCAAACAACACTTGCTGAAATTCCCTCTTTCACACAGCTATTAAAGGTACATGGACACTGTCCCTTATTTCACCTGGCAGTCCTATTTCCGTCATTAGTGTTTGGGCAGCCTCCATTTCTAAAATGTTTTGTGTCTTTAAAAGGCAATCCTGGAAACTTCTCAGAAGTGAGGTTTTTGAAAACGTGTTTTTTTCCCCCTAACCTAGACATGGGGAAGGAGTCCAATTTTGGTGATGCACTGTAGTAGGAAAGGGGGAATCCCATGGCTGATGGTGTCTATCCACCATGCTGTTGAGACTGTAAGAGGCAGAAAAGAAAACCAGGCAATCTGTGATTACTAATTAAAATTAATGGCCTCAGGAAGGACATCTGATTTCCATTTCTTTGGGATCTAGAAATAAGAAAAATCCTAGAGAGCATTTAGGAACTTAAGGACAACTGGATAATGAATGAAAGGGGGAGGGGAACTAGATTTTGTTACCTGAGTGACAGAAATATGACATTTAACACTGCCTGCTTTGCCAGCTGTCCCCCCATATGAAATGTTGTCACTTTAAAAGGAAAGCCAGTGATGTTAACTTGTCCAAAGCCTAGCAATTATGACCAATAAAATTCAGCTTTCCCACACAGTGTTTCAAGACTTACCCCAAATTCCAATTCATTCAAAAGTTTAAAAGCCATGTTTGGGTGTTTGCTGTTTTCAAAATAATGATTTATGGTGTAGAAAATAAGCAAACTCAAGGATGACTAAGAGCCCAGTTCAAATGTTGTGTGGAAGCCTAGGGGGTGTTGCATTGGGTCCTTATGAGAGTTGGGAGCAGTTGTGACTGATGGCTTTCACATCAATGTGGTGATGGTGGTAGTGAATATGCTTTGGGTTTTAATACGAACTTTCAGTTTTGGACTAAAATCCAGAGTGGACTGACATTTCCCATTGATGCAGCAGCCACCAGCTGCCACTGCTTTTAGAACAGCATTATGTCAGAGGCTTCACAGTCAGGATAATCATGGATGCTGAAATGGCTATTTTTGGTCCATCAAGACTGTTTAAAACTTGCTATGAGGGTAAGCAGTCTTCAGTGTCAGAAGAGAAAATCCTATATGCGATGTAAGCTGCTTGTGATCTGCTATAGAACTGACTATAAATATGCCTCATATTGGAAGTGTTTGGCTGCTGCATTATTCTCTTAGGATACACTGTTTAGATGAGGGATGCCCAATGCATGGCTGGTGAGCATCCCAAGGCCATTTTCTGGCCTCTAGACATGACTGGTACCCCAAACTCAGCATCATGCAACCAAAATGTAGTGACCCTGCATTACAAAAAAGTATGTTTTCATGTTAAAATAAGGGGCCAGAGTAAGAGGACAATCAATCTCTGCAGAGGTGGTTGGGAATTAAATTCTCTCTGAAAGAAGGCACACGCTCCTGAAGTGCCTTGTTTCTTAAAGTTATAAACTGCTTAGAGACTGCTTAGTGCAGTATGAAGTGGTGTATAAATGAAGCTTCTATTGCTGCTATTGCTACTGCTATTGTATGAAATGTTCAGTTTTTATACTTTCTGCTGTCAACATGCTGCTAGTGGCCAGGGATGGTATCTGGTATGTTTTGTTTCCAGATCACCCATTTTTCTCATTTTCTTCTTGACAAGGAAAATGCATCCTTTGTTTCTAGATGATGCACCCATGTGCAGGTGTAATTTGAAAAGATGAATTTCCCTGTTCTTGTTTACTCAGGACACAAAGCTTTTTAGAGGACTGAACTTACTAAATATAAGAACAACATTCCTTTGTTTTGTTTTGTTTTATTTTTGTCTTTATACAAGAGCTTAAGTGTAATCATTGGTGCACAAGGCAGATGGAAAATATGGGCTGAGATCCTTGGATTGGGAGATATCACCTGCAAAACTATGATAAATCCAACTGCACCCAAGCCCCCTTCCTCTGCTGCTGCATCCCAACTTAGTGATTTCCTGACCAGTGGAAATGGGAGCAACAAAGAAACATTCAGCTGCTTTCCTGTAGCTGGATGCAGTAACAGTGGTCTGTGAAGTCATGCTGTTCACATGACCATGGAGTCATCTTTGACAATGTTGGCTCCCTCAGCTTAGTAATGGAAATTAGCACTGCCCCCTGCAGTTGGTCACAACTAGACAATCTTGTCAAGGGAAAACCTTTGCCTTTAGGTTGAGAGAATGAAACTTGTCCAAGACCACTCAGTGAGTTTCCATGACCAAGCAGGGATTGAAACCCTAGTCCTACAGAGTCCTGGTCCAACACTTAAACCACTGCTTCACAAAATAAGTTATGATGTCATAAACTGGACTTAAAAACTTATGCCTACCAAGATCTTGCTTAGAAACAGACCACAAAAGCAGATAAATTAAAAAACACAGTTCAGGATCCAACAATAAAAGACCCAACTGGCACCTTTTTAACAGCAACCTAGCTTACACACTGAAGGCATGCCTGAATGAGAAATCTGATCTGGCTGCTGATGGGAGGACACCAATGGTGTGCCAACATAGCTTCCATTGGCATGGAGTTTCAGAGTTTGAGAGCAATAAAAAGAGTACTGTAAAGTATGTTAAAAGCCTAAAACACTGAGGAGACAAACTCCATGCACTCTAAGATGGTCAACTGTTTATTTCTTTTTAAATAGCTCAGTGTGTTTCAGTCTATGTGAGAAAAGGCCTTCTTCAGGGACCTTCAGCAGAAATCACTGGGTTTAAGAACACTCTGTAAACAAAGGATCATTGAATATAAAATGAGAGTTTGGGATCAATTAGAAAGAAAAAAAATTCTCTCACATTGTGGAAGTGTCAGCTGATGGCTGGGAAGTCAGTATGGTGGTGAATTTACTCCAGGTTTTCCAAACTTTGAAAGAACTATACAAGGTGATGAAACTGGATTTTTCTTTCAGCACTTTGGACAGTTCACACTAAACACAGATCAGATTCATTGCCCTCTATCCACTTGGAAGCCATCTGTGGTGTACTGTTCCTTTATGAAAATTGTAAGAAATGCTGGTTGGGAGAATGGTAAAGTAAAACTAGTTATCTCCCAGGATGTAATAGTCCTGATTTCAAGGACTACTTTGAGCTCAGCTCTTTGCCACATCTAGATCAGATCAGGAAATGCTGGTGTTCATCAAAAGCCTGAATATACTGAGATTTATCTAAACACACACATAAGCAAACTTACCACTTGTATTTCTATTGCTAGTGTACCAAGACAAGCTTATCTCTGGGCAGTTTAAAAGAAAATCTGTAATCTGATTGATTCTTCATTTTAGTTTAGTTGAGGCTGAGCTTGGATTCACATTTTTCTGTCTTATGGAACACAATGGGTCTTACTTCTAAGCAGGGGTGGCCTCACCTGTGTTGCTACCTGGGGCTGAGCGGGGCTGCCATGGAGGTGTGGCAGCTCTTTCCTTCATCACGGTAGTAAAGGTCTCCTCACGAGGAGGCCTCTACCATCAAAGCAAAGCTGGGAGTTATATAGTGGGAGAAAGGCCTGACTGGGTGTCACATGTCCTCTAGGGTGTCAGTTGGTGCAGACCCCACTCCCAGTGATACCACTGCTTCTTAGTAAACATATACATGATTATGTTGAGAACGAGACAATTAAACATTGCAGCTCTAAAAACCTCACTTCCCAACAATGTCTGCTGCCCTTGATTGACATGACTCAGAATGGGAGTCTAATTTTCTATGCAATTCTTGGCAATGTGAGGCAAGAACTAAAGATGCAGCAGTTTATTTTTCCCCCCTACAAGCATCCAAAGCTTTATATTTCAAAGAAATCAACCCAGCAGTGCTGAGCTATGCATGTGTATATCCCAGCTACTTGATCTTTGTGCTGCACTTCGCCGTTTCCCATTTAATTTGGCTTTACAGAATGCAAGAATGCTCTGTGAATGAATAACATATTCCATAGACTCCCAGTGATTACCCAGATGTACCATTTATCTTGCCAAGATTCCTTGGACTTACAATCACCTGCAGTGTTCAGAAACATGGTTCCTGTGTAGCTTTTCTTTCCTTCATTAGCCCATTTGTTGAAGATGACGTAAGTCAGTACCATTATCTATTGCCAGGGGGAAAAAGGATGAATGTACATCTAGGATTTCTTTCATGAATTTGACATGAGCACCTAACACATAAACACACACACACACAGCCTGTGGCTTTAATATTTTAGATATGCAGATAACATTTGACTATTTTTATTTCATAATTTTATGCACACAGTGCAATATCTTCCTTTGTTAGTGCAGAACATTTCCTCTAATGTCATATGTACAACCAGGACACATGGAACCAGCATGGTGTAGTGGTTTGAGCATTGGACTAGGACTTTGGAGACCAAGGTTCAAATCCCCACTCAGCCATGGAAACCCACTGAATTGGTCAAGTCACACAGTTTCAAAGGAAGGCAATGGCAGAGGCAAAACCCACTCTGAAGAAATCTTGCCAAGAAGCCCATGTGATTAGTTCACTTTAGTGTTCCATACATCAGAAACAACTTGAAGGCACACAACAGCAAAAACAACAACCAGTTAATAGATCACCATGAACATTCAAGACAGCAAAAATCTGTGGCCTCCTCTCTGCTTAGCCACAAAGCTAACTGAGGGGCTATGCAGACAGGCAGGAAAAGGTGACCTGAGCAACTGCACTGCCTGCTCAGAGGTTGCCCTAAATGGGGACGGAGCAACCACACTTGGGGGGAATCAATGCAGCTTTTCCGAGGCTGTATTGAAGCTCTAGCAACCCCACTGCCAGCCCCAAGCACACTGCAAAGGGAGATGGAGCAACTGCATGGACTGGCAGCGGCTGCTTCAATTTTTTCATTCTCTCAAATGCATGTGCATGTGCGCAGGAACACATCCTTGTGCACCTGTGCAGGAAAACATCCCTGCACACCTGCACAGGACCTGTCATAGGCTAGTATACAGTCTGTCACTCTCTGTGTATAAAGGTGACTGGCATTCGGCATCCCTGTGCACCTGCACAGGGTCTGTCATACACCCACATATCATGCAAGGATTCGCTGACCTCTGCTTCCCCGCAAGGAGTGGGTGCAGTAGACAGGTGTCATTATAGCTAAAACAACACATAGCACAAAGGATAAAAGAAACATTAAATGCAGCACAGGAGGATGCATTAAAACATTACTTTTAATACATCATCTTAAAAAAAATTAAAATACATGAAATACATATTAAAATATGTATATTTAAATATTTAAATATTCATATTAAAACAGCATACCTAACTGGATGTTCCTCCAACCCAATTAATTTAAGGTTGAAGGCCTGTAAATAGAAAGATCATTCCCTAGTGATGTCTGTATGAGTCTGGGAGCAACCCAGAGTATCCTAGTTCCAAGGCTGCCCCAACCATCCCTCATTACCATTCTGATGTAATGTGGCTGTTTGCATGCACATCCCACTGTGCCACCTAGTATAGCCACTGCTGGCATGTATTGCTAACTATGAGATTAGAACGAAGCACCCAGTGTTTGTCACATGGCTGGGCACCTCCTTCTGACATCAAAATGAGTGATGTGCGACAGAGGAATCCAAACTGGGCAGCACAGGAGGATGCATTTGAAATAGCTACCCAGTGTCAGAACAGAGGGCTCCAGATCTTCCAGGAAAAGCCAAAGCAAACAGAGAGTTTTAAAAGTCTGTTTCAAGAGGGGTATAACCCAAGTTTAGTGCTGAATAGGCCAGATATTGTTTGGACTGTTTGCACTAGACTTGGGAATTGAGCCCTGCATCATCTAGATCCTTTGCTGAGAGGATGGGAGGAGGCTAATTTATTTGGCCCATGCAGACAGGACCCCTGTTAGTGAAGAGAAGAAGAGAAGGAACTCCCTCTCTTTTTACCTATAGAGAAACACCAAAGCTGAGGAGCAGCCTCAGAGAAAGTTCTTTCCTGTGTTCTCACCAGAGGATCCTGGGAGGGTGGTGGGATAGAGAGAAAGCCCTCCCTTGAAGATCTGGGGCAGGCTCACATGGGAAAATACAGGGTTTCAGATAATCTGGAGCTGAGCTGTATAGTTGTTGTTTTGGCTAGTTGGCAGCCCTCTTCACTGCTCCTCTTAGGAGCTTTTGACCCATACAGTATCCTTCTAAAGTCCAACAAGGTGTGATGGTGGTTGCAACAACTGTAGCCCTTGCTTATGTATTCAATAAACAGTAGACCTTTTCCTATGAATGCACCTGTGTGGTGTAGTGGTTTTTAATTTTAGAAGGGCAGATAAAAAGAGATGACATAGTGTATTTGTCACTCAGTTAGATTACACTATGTTAGCAGTGGATAAGTTGTTAAAGGTAAGATGAGGATCTAGTCCCGATAGAACCTCCAAGCTCCATCTCTTTAATTTTAAATGACAGTGCCCTTTCTTTTACTGTGGGATGGGAGCTTAGCTGGACCTTCTGCTACTACCATCATGTAACGGTGCTGGAAATGATCTGGGAGTGGGAATTGATGTTGTGTGGGGGAAGGGAAGGTATGGTGGTAACAGAGTGAAGAAATGTTACAAAAGAAGAAGGGATTGATGCTTAATATCTATCCCTCCTTCAGTTCACTCTGTTGCCCAGGATAACTTGGAGAGTGTACTATCCATTCCACAGACCCTTACTCTACTCTACCTTACTCCAGGTCGGTCAAAAATAAAATTCATATCATCCATGACCTCTTATTGGATGAGGCGGCCAACCTGGCATTCATTATTGAGACCTGGCTGGGGGATGCCAGCGCTGTGACTTGGGCACAGGCTCTCCCGGCTAGGTACTCAGTCAGTGAGCAGAGAAGGGAAAGTGGGCGGGGCAGCACCGTCGCCTTGGTTCATAAAAGCAACCTAACCTTGACCAGGAAGCCAATCCGGAAAACAGCTTACATCAAGTGTATGTACCTTAGCCTGCGAACTAGGGATAGTTTGGGGATTCTGTTGGTATACCGGCCACCCCATTGCTTAACAGACTCCCTAACCGAGCTGACTCAGCTGGGCTCTGAATTGCTGTTGGAGTCACCCAGACTTTTGGTTTTGGGCAACTTCAACATTCCACTTGAGACCAGTTTGTCAAAATGAACTGGTGCGGCTTGGGAGTTCATGGAAACCATGACATACATGGGCCTATCCCATTTGGTCACTGGGCCCACACATTGTCTGGGTCATACCCTCGATGCAGTTTTTAGTACGGAACAAGAATATCCATGGGCGGAGATTATCAAAACCTCTGCATTGTCATGGACGGATCATTTCCTGGTCAAGATGGAACTAAGAGCCACTGTCTGCCCCCCCCCCGGGGTGGTGGACCCATTAGCATGGTCCGCCCTCAAAGGCTAATGGAACCAATTGGATTCCAGAGAGCCCTAGAGGGTTTAATGGTTGGTAATGCCGGTGATTCTGTTGAAGCTTTGGTTAATACTTGGAACATTGATCTTACTGAGGCTATTGACACGATTGCTCCCAAGCGTCCTTTCCAGCCCGCTCCAAATCGTAAGTCCTGGTATACTGAGGAGCTTAGGAGGATGAAGCGAGCTGGACAATGACTAGAGCATGAATGGCGGAAGACTCGGCTCTTAACCGACAGAACTCACTATAGGAAATATCTTGATTCCTATTGGGAGGCAATACGTACAGCACAGAGACTCTTCTCCTCTGCATGTATTGTGTCTGCAGAGTCCCGTCCAGCAGAGCTATTTAGGGTGGTGGGGGAACTGACACAGGTTTCTCCTGCTCAGAACCCTCTACTTAACCCAACAACTGCCTGCTGTGATGCATTTAACATCTACTTTGCAGATAAAATCAATTGAATAAGAGCTGAGTTGGATGCCAATGTTTTGACAGAATCCATAGATGAGGTGTCCAGCAACTCTGTTGATGGAATTTTACTGGATCAGCTTCAATCTGTGAATACAGATGACGTGGACAAGCTTCTTGGTAGAGTGAGGAGCCCTCTTGATCCTTGCCCATCTTGGCTGGTCGTCCAGGGGGGTGACGCATTGAGGGTATTCCTTCGGGATACTATCAATGCGTCTTTCAGGGAGGGCATTGTTCCATCTTGTTTAAAGGAGGCGGCGGTCAAACCTCTCTTGAAAAAGGCTTCCCTGGACCCCCTGGACAGGAACAACTATAGACTGGTCTCCTTGCTTCCTTGTTTAAGCAAGGTGATCGAGAGGGCGGTTGCTTCCCAACTCCAAGCTGTCTTGGATGAAATTGATTATCTCGATCCATTTCAAACCGGCTTTAGGACAGGATATGGAGTTGAGACTGCCAAGGTTGCGCTGGCTGACGACCTCCGCTTAGAGTATCAACAGGGGTAGTGTGACCCTGCTGATGCTCTTGTACCTCTCAGCGGCCTTTGATACAATAGATCATTCCATCCTCTTGGATCACCTGAGGGAGTTAGGAATTGGAGGCACTGCATTGCAGTGGTTCCGTTCCTTTCTCTCAGGCAGATCCCAGAGGGTGAGGCTCAGGGACAGTTGATCTTTCAGAATAGAGCTTAATTGTGGCATCCCTCAGGGTGCCATCCTGTCCCCGATGCTGTTCAACATCTATATGAAGCTGCTGGCAGAGATCATTTGGAGGCATGGAGCGCGGTGCCATTAGTATGCTGATGATATCCAGATATACTCCTCCACGACCCAGTCCTCAGCTCAGACTTCAGATGGCGTCTCTCCTCTGAATGATTGTCTTAAAGCGGTAATGGATTGGATGAGGAAAAACAGATTGAGACTGAATCCAGACAAAACAGAGGTACTAACAGTCGCGGGCCTGAAACCAGGTTTGGGAATAGAACTTCCAGTCCTGGGCGGAGTCACACTCTTCCCCAAGGACTGTGTTCACAGTCTGGGGGTACTACTAGATTCGTCGCTTCACCTAATCAGGTGAATGTGGCAGTCAGGAGTTCCTGTTACCAGCTTCGGCTGATACGCCAGCTGTGCTCTTTCCTGGAGACTAGGGATCTTGAAACTCTGGTACATGCTCTGGTAATCTCGCATCTGGATTTCTGTAACACACTCTACATGGGGTTACCTTTGTGCTTAACCCGGAAACTTCAATTGGTCCAAAACATGGCAGCCAGGTTAATTACCGGTACAGCTAGGAGAAAGTACATTACACCTGTGCTGAAATCTCTCCATTGGGTGCCAGTTAGTTTCTGGGCAGAGTACAAGGTGTTGGTACAGATTTCTGGGAGGTCTGTGAAAACCTAGTTTTCATAGGGAGTAGCAGTTTCC